>CP119952.1:1172500-1798441 GCA_029542985.1 Malassezia brasiliensis
TCACGCTGATGAGCAGCATCTTCTCGGTGACGTTGTCCATCTGCAGATCGAACTCGGCCCATGCGCCGTGCTGCGTGTCGAAACGGAAGCCCGTGACAAACTTGCTCTCGCTCGTGAGCCGCTCGTCCAGGTCCGAGATGCGCGTCTCGAGCGGCTCGGCGCCCTCCTCGGCGGCCTCGTCGTCGACGAGCCGCTCGTCCTGGAACGCGGCATTCACCTCTGCGTCGTCGTCGTCGTCGCGCTCTGCGTCGTCGTCGTACGAGACGTGGCTGCTGGTGTTCGCGCGGCGCTTGGCGGCGTCCGCGTCGTCGTCGCCCGTGTCCGACACGTTGCCGCCCTCTTCCTCGTCCTCGTCGTCGTCCGCGGGGCGCTGCGCGGGCGCCTCGGCCTCCTCGTCACGCGCGCCAGAGGCAAACGTCTCGCCGTGCCCGATCGACTGCGTCTGGCGCACATGGTCGCGGCGCAGGCGCTTGAGCTCGCGCAAAATCTCGCGCTCGACGAGCGGCACAAAGGTCGCCTCGAGGCCCGCGAGGACGTGCTCCGTCGAGGTGTTGTACTCCTCGCGCACCTCGTCGGCGGGGTACAGCGCCAGGTGCACCGTGTACATCTTCTGCCGCTGGTACCCATTCGCCGGCGTCTTGGGCAGCACGCGCTCGGTGACGGTGGCCTCCTCGACAATCTGGCTCAGCACGAGGCGGCTGCCGTCCTTGCAGAAGGTGCGCATCTGCGCGTCGGTGATGCCCTCGCACACGGGCAGGCGCATGATGGGCGTCTTGATGTCTTTCGACGCCGTCATCACAATCTCACGCAGACGCGGAATGCCGAGCGTGACGTTCGCCGCGCCGTGCCCGGCAAAGTGGAAGGTGTTGAGCGTCATCTGCGTCGACGGCTCGCCGATGCCCTGCGCGGCCAGCAGCCCGACGTTCTCGCCGGGCTCGACGAGGCCGCGGTGGTACAGCACCTTGGTCATCGCGCGGAACGGCTCGACGCCGAGCTTGGGGCGCGCGGTGGCCAGCCCGGGCTCGGCGGCGCCCTTCTTCTTCTTCGGCGCCAGCAGGTTGCTCGGGTTCGTCGCGACGTACTCCTCGACCTTGCGTGCAAACGTCTCCGACATCGAGCCAAAGTGGCGCGCCGGGGGGTACACACTGAGCACCGGCGGGTATTTGTGCGGCTTCTTGAGCGCCTTCTTCATGTACTCGGGCGCCTCCTCGACCTCGACGGACTCCTCGAGCTGCGCGGGGTTGTACCGCCGGCGGTAGCTCTCAAAGTTCTGCGCAGTGAAGTCGAAGCGGTCCAGGTACTTGCTCTTGGTCACATCCAGCGCGTCCTCGCCGTAGTGGAACTGCAGCACAAACCCGTCGCTGTTGCGCACAGTCTGGTCCGCCTGCACCGACACGCCCTCGAGGTGCTTGATCAGGCAGCGCTGCAGGTAGCCCGAGCGCGACGTCTTCACCGCCGTGTCGATCAGCCCCTCGCGGCCGGCCATGCAGTGGAAGTAGTACTCCTGCGGCGCAATGCCCGTCAAGAAGCGGTTCGCCACAAAGCCGCCTGCGCGCGCCGCCGTGTCAAAGGGGCGGAACGAGGGGAGCGTCTTGCCACTCACCATCACCGGCACGCGGCGGCCCTCGAGCGCCTGCGGGCCAAGCAGGCACGAGATCGACGAGACGTTCACCGCACTGCCCTTGGCGCCCGACACGGTCATCATCTGCATGTTGTTTTCCGGGAAGCGGCGCAGCAGGCCAGACGGGATGCACGCGTTGATCACCGCCGACGTCAGCTTGTTCGACGCCGACATCTCGTCCGCATCGAGCGACGCAAGCTTCGTGTCGTCGCGCAGCACCTCCTCCAAGCGCCGGCGCAGGTTGTAGTTCGTGTCGGGATCCGCGGCACTCTGCCCCTCGAGGCCGACGTTGCGCATCGCCGCGTCGAGGCCGATCGTCGCACCCTCGGCAAGCAGCGCCTGGCGCTCCGCGTCGCCCTGCTGGCTGAGCAGCAGGTCGTCCATGCGGCACGAGAACGCATTCGCCTGCAGCCACATGGTAAACAGGCGCGACAAAATGCTCAGCAAACGCCCGGCAGACTCCGCGCCGTAGATCTCGTACACGGCATGCACCAGGCCGTACGCCGACGCGCCGATCTGCGACTTGTCCAGCACACCCGTGAGCATTTCGCCATCGTCGATCACCACCATCTCCTCCTCCTTGTGCTCGGCACCCCAGAAACGGCCCGCAACCCGCGCCTTCGAGCGCAGGTAGAGGCCCACGGCATGCGCCGGCTTGAGGTTCAGCAAGATCGTGCTGATCACCTGCTTGCCCGTCCACCGCGCCGCCGGCTTCTGCACCGCGGGCGGCACCGTGAGGATGCGCCCGGTGGCGTCGTAGTTCTCGGGGCGGAGCGCACCGTAGAGCAGCTGGTTGTACTCCTCGCGCGTGTACAGCGTGTTCTTGCACGTCATCCACACGCCCGCCACGACATGGTCCTGGATCAGGCCACGCAGGGGGTTGCCGCTCGTCGGCACCAGGTACTGGTTGTCCGTGTTGGCGATGTGGTAGCACTCGGCACGCGCCATCTGGCTCTGCGGGAAGTGCATGTTCATCTCGTCACCGTCAAAGTCGGCATTGTACGAGTTGCAGTTGGCGTAGTGCATGCGGATCGTCCGCTCACCCTGCAGCACACGCGCCTTGTGCGCCATCATCGACGGCTTGTGCAGCGTCGGCTGCCGGTTCATCACGAGGATGTCGCCCGTGCGCAGGTGGCGCAGCACCTGCTTGTTCGCCACCGGCGTCCGCAGCGTGCCGCCGACGCCACCAAACGTGCCGAGCGCCTGCTTGGACGTCTGGCCCTGCGGCGTCAGCAGCTGGTTCGCCAGCGCCGTGCGCTCCTCCACCGAGAGGTGCTTGAGCAGCGTCTCGCTGCCGTCCTCGGCACGCACCGCCAGCGCACCAGGGTAGGTGTCGGGGCCGTTGATCACCAGCTGGCGTATCAGCTCGTAGTTGTGCACGGTCACCGGCTCCGGGTACGTCAGCCGCTTGGCAAACACGGGCGGCACACCGATCTCGTTCGTCTCGATGTTGACGTCGGGCGAAATCACCGAGCGCGCCGCAAAGTTGACACGCTTGCCCATCATGTGCTTGCGGAAGAGGCCCTCCTTCTTCTCGAGGCCCTGCTTGACACCCGGCGGCGGCGCCTGCCCTTGCCGCATCGGCGCAGGGTTCTTGGACGAGTCAATGTAGCAGTTCACCGCAACCTGCAGCTCCATCATCGCGCTCAGCAGCAGGTCCATCGCCATGCGCCGGTCGGCCTCCCAGCGCTTCTGCAGCACCAGGGCCTGCGCCTCCTCGACGCCGTCCAGCAGCGGATAGTTGCTCTTCTTCTGGAACGCCTGCGCCTGCACATTGCGGTCACGCACCAGGAAGGACGTCTGCAGAATCTTGGTCAGCAGCTCGTTCTGCGCATTCTCAAACGTCTGGTCGCCCATCACACTCGCCGGACGGAAGCGCGTCGGGGTCACACAGATCGTCTCCAGGAAAAAGACGTCGGCATTCGGCGCCGCAGCCCCCGAGGCAAACACGGGGTGCTTGCCAAAGATCAGTGCACAGATCTCCGCCTCGTTCGCAAACAGGCGGCGCAGGTTCGCACGGCACTCGCTCGCAGGCACCACACGCGTCGCGTCGCCCGCATCCTTGCTGAGCTTGCGTGCATCCTTCAGCGAGAGCGCCGGGGTGGGCGCCTCGGCGTCCGCACTGTCAACGACCATCGGCTCCGCATCCGGCGCCGCACGCGCCGCCGCGGGCGCGCCGCGGTCCAGCAGCACATTGTCGCGCTTGATGCCGCGCGCCTCGTGGATCGCCGCGTCGCGCGCAGACAGCACACGCTCGGTGATCTTCACAAAGCCGTCCTTGCGCAGCGTAGGGTTCATCCTGGGTCAGTGGGCGCCACGTACGCTTGGCACCGCTCGCACCGGCGGCGCAGAATATCCTTCAGGAACACGTTGCGCAGGTCGCGCCGCGCCGCATACGCTGCCGAGCCATGGTCGGCCCCCTTCTTCGCGCCGCGGCGGATCGCACCGCGGATACGCTCGCGCGCAGTGGCAGCGATGCGCTTCACAAACTCGTCCACCGTCTCGATCGGGACGTTGTCAGCACGAACCGCCGCACGCTCCGCCTTGTCCTCGGCGTCGTCGACGTCGGCATCCTCGTCGCCCTCGGCGGCGTCGTCGGCGGCAGAGGCAGCGCCGAGCGGGCGCTTGAGCTGCTCCTTGGCAATGGCCTGTGCATCATCCACCAGGCCATAGTCCAACAGCTGGAACTGTGCCGTGTACTTGGCCATCGCCACACGCGAGATCTTGAAGTGGTGGCAGAAAACACATGTCCCGCGAAGCAGCGAATAGGCGTGATTCATAAACAGCGGGTGGAATACTGGGGAGGGCAGCTCCATGTGCCCAAAGTGCCCCGGACAGTCAAAGTGGTTCTGGTGGCACGTCCGGCAGATATCGTCCGGCCGCATGGGGCCGAGCGCCGGGTCGTACAAACCGCCTTCGGTCGGCGCGTTGGCATTGTCGAGCAGCACCGGATTCACGATCTGCTTGACCGAGATGCTGCGCACCTCATCGGCCGTCAGAAACGAGAACGAGGCCGACTTGACATACGACGTGATCGCACGCGTAATGTCCATCGCCGCCACGTCGCGCGCACTCGCAAGGAAGCAGCGCCGTGCGCCCTCGAAAAAAGTTTGGTCGTCACGTGACAGAACGTGGCCTCGTCCGTGCCATGAGCGTCCGCCGAGAGCCGGCCGCGCCGTCGCGCGCATTGCTTGTGGGCGTCGCGGCGGCCGTATCGTCCGTCGCGACGCTTGCGAGCGTGCTCACGTACCAGCATGTCGTGCGCCGTGCGCGAAGGCGCAAACTCGCCGACCAAGTGCGTAAGGAGGCACGCCGCGAAGCTTCGCAGCTCCCAGAAGCCCACGACACGCCGCCCGCGAGCCTCGCGGCAAGCATGCACGAGGCACATGGCATCACACCCAATGCTAACTATGACGACTCACTCATCCGTGAGCAGCTGAGCCGCAACTACAGCTTCTTTGGCGAAGAGGGTATGGACGCCATCCGCAAGAGCTTTGTGATCGTCGTCGGCGCCGGCGGCGTTGGCAGCTGGACCGCGCTCATGCTGCTCCGCTCGGGCGTCAGCCACATCCGCCTAATTGATTTTGACCAGGTATCGCTCTCGTCGCTCAACCGGCACGCATGCGCGACGCTCGCCGACGTCGGCCGCCCCAAAGTCGTGTGTTGCAAACAATACTTCCACAAGATTGCACCATGGGCGAACGTCGAGGCGTGTGTTGACCTCTTCCGCGCTGAAGATGCGGGTAGGCTGCTGGAGGGCGAGCCGACATACGTCGTTGACGCGATCGATAACCTCGAGACCAAGGTCGAGCTGCTCAAATACTGCTACCAGCACAACCTGCGCGTCTTTGCCTCGATGGGCGCCGGTGCGAAGGCGGATCCAAGCCGGATCCAAATCAGCGACATTTCCACCACCGTCGAGGACCCGCTCGCCCGCGTCGTCCGCCGCGAACTGCGCGCCGCTGGCGTCCCGCCAATCCCAGGCGTGATTTCGGAGCCCGCCAAGGACCCGGGCGCCAAGAAGCCCAAAAAGGACCGCACGCCCAACCCTGACAAGGCGCGTTCATCCACTGCACGCCGCGCCTCAGCCACGTCGGAGACGGGCTCGGAGACGTACTCCACACCGACCGGGTCGCCGGCGCAGCCGTCGACGCCCAAGGCTACCGAGACGCCCAAGTACACTGAGGACGACTTCTACCAGGAGTGGAAGGTACCGTGTGTATACTCTACGGAGAAGTCGGACGTGCGACTCTTGCCTCTGTCGGAGGAGGAGATAGAGAAGGGCGACGTCGGCGAACTTGCGGCATTTGACGACTTCCGGGTCCGCATTCTCCCAGTGCTCGGCCCACTCCCGGCTATGTTTGGGCTCGCGGCGGCCACGTACATTTTGTGCGACCTGGCGCGGCACCGCATGGAGCCGCTGGCGGTCAAGGGCCGCCGCAAGTTGTACGAGAAGCTGTTTGCGGATATGAACGTGACCGAATCGCGCTACCCCTCCCCGCCGCGCGACGAGTCGTACCCCACGCCCGCGAATCGCCGTCCGCTCACCGACGATGACATCCCGCCGACGTACCGCTCGACAGCGCAGTCGGCCAAGGGCCCGCCACCGGTGGTGCGCATTCCATTCAGTGTCAACGATTGTGCGTACATCTTTGAGGAGATGTTCCGTGGGCGCACCGTTGTTCCGCCGTACGAGTCACTCGCCACGGGCCAGCTCATGCGCTGGGATCCGAAAAAGCCGTTGGACTACAACAACGTCGTGCTTTTCTCGCGCAAGCAGGCGCGGGAGCACGAGCAGGTGCTCAAGGAGCAGAGCGACCCAGCGGAGTTCTGGGGCCCGAAGGTGGCTGCGATGGTCCAGCGCCGTCACGCAGAGGAGAAGCGCATGTCGCACTGGCGCTAAACGTAGTGAGGAAGCGAAAGTGTTGTGCACTGTGGAGCTAGGAAAAATTCGCCACATTTCGGGTTGATACTAAATCACTCCACATCGTCCCCCGACGGGCGAGGTTCGGCACAGAGGCGGCTCGGCGTGGCCTTCGACCGCTAGCTGCGAGACGCCTGGCGCTGGCTCGGCGGCTGGCTGGTACATGCGCGCATCCGCTCATCTTCCTCGCTCTCGAGATTGAGCGACGAGACGCTCGATGCGAGCGAGCGCTGCGGCCGTGCGCGGTGCGTATCCACGGCCTCAATCGGCAGCTGGTACCGTACTTCGTCGCAGCCATAGGCCTTGGGCGTGAGCTGGATCACCGTATGCAGCGGAACTTTGATATATGGCAACTCGTTTTGGTCGTAGCCGTGGAAGTAGGCGTAGAGTGCGCGGATGATCGCCTGGTGCCCAATGATCAGGATATTGTCCTGGCGCTCGAGCTCCATGATCACGGGCTCGAGGCGCACGAGTACGTCACGGTAGCTCTCACCGCCGCGGTACCGGTAGTTGAACTTGTCCTCGTCACGGCTCGCATAGTCCTCCGGGTAGTACTTGGCGATCTCCTCGTAGGTCATGCTGTCACACACGCCTGCGTCGAGCTCGTCCAGCGAGTTCCAGACCAGTTTAGGGTAGTCGAGCATGCTCGCCGTCTGCCCCGTCCGTCGCAGCGAGCTGTGCCACACGGTGAGTGGCGCATCGCCGACGTGCTCGCGGATAAGCTTGGGCAGCGCACGCGCATAAGCCCAGCCGCGCTCAGACAGGTCCGAGTCACCGCCGATCTTGCCCTCGACGTTGAACTGCGACTCGCCGTGGCGCGAGAAGAAGATGTTGCGTGGCGTAACGTGCAAATTCATCAGGTAGAAGGCGATCTGCGACTCGAGGTAGCCGCTGATCAGGTTCATCGTCGCGCTGTGGCCGACGTCGACAATCTTGCAATAGCTGTACATACTTTCGTCGCCGTCCGCATCCAGCGGCTGGTACACGTCCTCGTAGTGCTTGATGCGCCGCAAAAAGTCCTCCTTGGCCTGTACGCGGTCGAGGTGGAAGTAGTCGGGGTCCGCACTCGACACCTTCACTTCGATGTTCTCCTCGATCACCGCCGGGTCAGTGCAGATCGACTCGAGGAACACGAGGCGCATGCCCGGTTCGCGCGCGACACGCTCCGCAATCTCGCGGCGCCGCTGCTTGGTGGTGTTGGTCGCGTCGTGGATGCCGACGTTGCCTGTGCCGTCGCGCAGCCAGCCGATCAGCTGCTCGAGACATTCGCTCGCGAGTTCGTCGCGCATCTTTTGACCCACGGCATTGTGTGAGTCAAAGAACGCGGCGGTCTGATCCTCGCGCACGCCCGTCTTCTCCTGCCGGAGCCGCGCCTCGGCGCGGCGCAGCTGACCGACGTTGAACACCTTGACCTTGTATTCGCGCCAGCGCAGGTAGCGCATCAGCTTGTTGCTCAGGTAGCTCTTGCCGCGCGCGGGCAGACCGACCATCGCCACGACAATCTTCTCCTCTCGGTGGTCGGGCGCCGCTACCGTCTGCCCGAGGTTCGGCGTGCTCGGCTGCGCGCTCGAGATGCTCGCTTTGCGGATCTTGTGGAAGCGGCTCGAGCTGTCCACCGACTGCAGCACGGGGCGCGCGACGTCGGGCAGCGGGAAGGTCGGTCCCACCGGGTTCAGCACCTCGGCCTGCGTCTCGTGTGCAGGCTCACCGGGAAACAACGTGCTCGCCACGTTCTGCGCCTCGTTCGGCGTGCTGATGTAGCTACTCGACCCGTGCGACAGTGGAAGCGTCACCTCACTCGGCAAAATCTTCTCCGCTTCCTTCGCCAGCTCGTCCGATACCAACTCCGGATGATCGCGCAGCAGGGCCAGGAGGCCATCGGACGTCGATCCAAGTGGTGTCGTGGCCACCTTTTCCTCGAACATGCGTCGCATCGTCGCATCAGGCGCGAAGGCAGGACGCGACAGGATCTCGCTCGCGACAGACGGCACGCGTGGCCGCGCGGTCGCCGGCGGCGTTGCCGTCTCGCCTTTGCCCGTGTTGGCGTCCGTGCTCGGGACCGGCATCGACGTCTCGCTGCCCGAGGCGGGCGCACATGTATCACAATTCACAGACTTCAGCTTTGACACAGGTACGGGCTCTGCCGGGTCCGGCGACTGTAGCGTCGTGGGCGTGCCTTGCTTCTCCGACATGGTCTGCAGCGCCTGCGGGGCAGCAGTGCGGTCGTGTGTCCTGAGCGCGGTCATCACGTGGCCCCACGTGTTGCTCACCCCGCACCTTGATGGACCCCACGGTGGAGTACGCGGCAGCGGCGCGCCGCTCCTTTGCGCCGCGGCTCGCCGTCACGGTGCCGGGCGAGATTGCCCATGCTGAGCAGTGTACCGTGTATGTCGCTGCTCCGCTGTCACCGGATGTTTTCTTCGACCCGTACACGGCGCGCATGGAGCGCACTGAGCCGGTAAGCGACGTGCAGCTTCTCGGACACCTCGAGCTCGAGAAGCCCGTTGGCTGGGCAACCGACGCCGAGGTCGGCGAAGCCGAGATCTCTGCCGAGGAAGTGTCGGCACCCACCCACTCGTCAGCGACGTGCCACGGACCGACGTGCGAGCACTCTGCCGTCCTGCTTGAGCTTGCGCGAGGTGCAGGGGATGCAATCGACACGCAGGTACACATCCCTCTGCACGTGCGCTACCATCCTGCGCGCATACCGCACCGCGACGCGTCGCATGCACATGTGCACGGTAACGAGGACAGCGCACACGGCGCGGCACACGCCGTTGCACACGCGGCGCATCGCTTTTACCACACATGGGCAACATCCATTGTGCCACGCATCCGGCGCTGGGGTGAACAGCACTACGACCACGTGCCCATCATTGCAGACGGTGGGCCGATCGTGTTTGCGGCATGCGCATCCATGCCGGACACGATGGTCTGGCGCGAGGTTAATGTCGATGATGTGCTGCCCAGCACGCATGCACACCTGCGCACCGAGCTGCGTGCGGCGCTTGCGCCCAACAACCAGGCACTATATATGCCTAGGACGCTTCCGCGTGCGACCACCGAGATGACCACACCCGTGCCGATCGGCAACGTGACGCTCTACCCCGCGGTGCTGGCCCTCACGTTGCTCGCCGTGCTGTGGGCGACGCGTTCGGTGATGCACAGCGTACGCCGGGCGGTGGGTGCCTAGTGCCGTAGCATCTACGGGTGTCTAGTAGTCGTCGCCGCGCGAAACGACCTCCTTGCACGTCGGGCGCAGGAGAATGGTGTGCTCGTACTGCGCGGTCATCGAACCCGGCACGTCGGCGAGAGGCGGATAGTCCTGCACAATCCCCTGCGAGACGAGGTGCTTGAGCTGCATGTGAGCTAATTGTACATACACCAAGCAGGTAGTTTTGCTCTCCGAGGCGGTCCAGGTAGCGGCGGCAGAAGGGCAGCGAGCCAAAGTTCTTGTTGATCGTGTAGAGCAGCTGACGCGCACTGCTCACGCGCAACGGCACCGACGGCGGGTTCACCTTGCGCGCGTAGTGCGAGCAGTCGCCGTGGTCCACCACGATACCGCGGCCCGTCGTACCGAAGGTCTCGATTGCAAAGTACTCGCCCTCCTCCATCTTCACGTCGAGGTTCGGCGTCGCAACGATCGGCACCGACTTGCCGCCGTGGATGCGGTAGCGCTCAATGTTGTGCCCGTTCAGGTTGCGCACACACTTCACCTGGTGCGTCTTGCCGTTCGCCTCAAACTCGTGCGACTCCATGACCTCTTGCACGGCAGCACCAACGTCGCCCAAGCGCACGTCGATGCCTGCGGCAGCGATACCCGCGTTGGTCGCCTCCTTGACAGCTGCAAGCAACGGGTCCCAAGTCGGTTCGAAGTTCAGCGTGAACGCACTGTCCACGATGCGGCCCTTGACCTGCACACCAAAGTCCACCTTGAGCACATCCGAGGACTGCAGCACACGCTTGTCGCCGGCATTCGGCGTGTAGTGCGCCGCGACCTCGTTCAGACTCACACCGGTCGGGAAACCAATGCCGCTCTCAAAGCCATTCTCCTCGACCAGCGCACGCGTGCCGTTTTCGATAAGGTTGGCAATCTCGGTCGTGGTCATACCAGGGCGGATGGTGCGCTGTGCGTACTGACGCACCTGGCGGTGCACCTCGGCAGCGCGACGGATCAGGTTGTAGTCATTTCCCTCACCCTGCTGCTGGATACGCTCGCGCTCACGCAGCTCCTCAGCCGTGACGCGCTTGCGCTGCTCGGAGAATTTGGACGTATCGTACTCCTGGATCTCACCCACCGGGAACACACCGCTCGGGAACATCTTGGTGAGACCAATCGTCGGTGGCTCGGTCTGCTGGATGGCAGGCTTGCCAGACTTCTTCTTCTTTTTGTTCTTGTTCTTGTTCTTGTTCTTCTTCTTCTTTTTCTTGTCCGCCTCAGACGGGCCGTCGGCAGCCTCCTCTTCGTCGTCGTCATCATCGTCATCGTCGCCCTCAGCCTCAGCCTTGCTCACGTCCTTGGCAGGTGGCGCGTCACTCACCTGGGTCTCGGCCATCTTGGCAGCGAGCCCGTCGGCAGCGCCTGTCGCCTTCGCGGTCACCTGTTCGGTCATGGTTGCGCAAATGCACAAGAGTTGGCTTAGTCAGCGGTCCACCATGATCAATGTACGCAGCCAACCCCTGGCGCACTGACCGCAGCTCTGGAGCCAGAAGAAGGAGGCCGACGAAGCCAAGAAGCAGCGGCCCAAGACCTCACCTGCACAGCTGCGTGTCCAAAAGGGTGCGTATCCAGCCACCACTCACGCAGACCTCACGGAGCTCGAGCTGCCCAGCACGATGCAGACGCGGTTCCCTGACCCGGCGGACTTGATGCACTTTGAAGTCACTATCACACCGGACGAGGGTATGCACGTCGAAAACTGACACAGGCATGTACCAGGGTGGCGCATTCCGCTTCACGGTCTCCATTAACAACAACTACCCGCACGACCCGCCCAAGGTGCGGTGCGTCCAAAAGGTACGCCGCACGCCTCACGCAGCTCTACCATCCGAACCTCGACTTGGAGGGCAATGTATGTCTCAATATCCTGCGTGAGGAGTGGAACCCAATTCTGAACCTCAATTCGGTCCTGGTCGGCCTCCAGTTCCTGTTCTTGGACCCGAACCCCGACGACCCCTTGAACAAAGGTATGCCACCCGCACACGCCACACTCACACTCAGAGGCTGCCGAGGATCTGCGCCGCGACCGTGCTGCATTTGCCAGCCACGTCAAGCGCGCGCTGGCTGGAGGGTCTTTGAGTACGTATACACGGCTAACGTACAGAGGGCATTACGTATGACAATGTACTTGTGTAGCGTAGATACCGTACAAGGGAGCATCCCTATTCCTTGGGCGTGACCTCGACGGGCGCCTCGCCATCCGCACCGCGGCGGCCCCAGCCCATCCAGCTCTCGTCGTAGATAGCCGCGTTCACACCGAGCTGCTGCAGCGCCAGCCACAGAATGCTCGCCGTCATGCCGCTGCCACACGACAGCGACACGCCAAGCGACCCGCTAGAGCTCCCATCGTGGCGCAGCTTCTCGATCCCATCTTCGCCGCCGACGGCAGCGTTGACGAGCTTCCACAGATCAGACTGCTGCTTGAGCGTCGTGTACTTCTGCTCCGACAAGCGCGCGTCCGACGCCGTATGTTGCTCGAGCACGTCCATGAACGGCAGTGAGCGTGCGCCGGGGATGTGTCCCGAGGCAAGACCGGGGCGTGCCTCAGCGACGTGGCCATCAAAACGCGCCTTTGCCCGTGCGTCCAACACCACCTGCCTACGGAAGCCCAGCTTCGTGTTGGCAAGCATCTCGTCGAACGAACGGATCCATCCATCGCGCAGCGTCGGCGTGGGATAGTCGACTGGTTCCACGGCGGGGTCGGTACTAAGCGCCGCTGTGTCGATCTTCTCGCCTGCGTCGATCCAGGCGGGAAGACCTCCGTCTAGCACGGATACGGCCTTGTGTCCGAACGCGGCAAACGTAAATGCCGTGCGCGGTGCGGAAAAAATGCTGCGTAAGACAGAGAACAACGCACCCATGCGTGTCCTGGGTAAGTCATCGACGTACGTAGATCACAACGTGCGTTTCCGGTCCGATCCCATGCTCGCTTGCGGATTTGGCAAATACCGGACCCGAGGGCATCATGTGCGGCAGGTTGTGCACCTCAGGACCGACGGTCGCGACCTTGTCCACGTCCCAGAACAGGGCGCCAGGGATGCGTGGCCCACGAAGGAACTCGGCGTGTGCATTGCGTGGCGGCTGTCCTGGCGCGCCCAGGAACCACGTCGCATCCAGAATGCGCGGCGGCTTCTTCGCAGCCATCAGCCCCGAAAGCTGCCTGGCGCTGATGAGCAATGGTGGCAATGCAGCTTGGCTCCGCAGCGACATCGTGGTAGTGGGAGGGCCTGGCGTGGCGCGTGCACTGCTCTAATCTCGTTGTGCAGGTTTAGTCAGAACCAAAATTCCACGCGGGGGAATACGGTATTCCAACACCCCTTTCTCTGCGCGACCGGCGATGGGCCGGGAATAGGACTCGAGTGTCGGACAGATGGTGGGCCCAACATTGCAAATCGAGTGTGCGTAGAGTGTGCACTGACGCAGTTTCAGAGCCGGTCGTGTTCCTGTCTGGCCCTCGGCCGGACCGTGGGCCGTCGATCGTGGAAGACCATGATGCGCCGCCTCCCCAGCTCCGAGGCAAAGTCACGCTCTCGCTACCGAAACCGACGCGCATCAAGGACATTGTGCTTACGCTCACCGGCATCGTGCGCACTGACTGGCCCGAAGGTACGCCGACCGCTTACCCAGGCATCGGGCAGAACCGTATTGAAGTCGCCGAGCAGGTGCCCCTGCTCCGCCTCAAGACGAGCATTTTTCGCTCGACGCTCGGCACGCCCATCGCGCCTGACCGCGTCCCTGAATCGATTCAGCCTGAGTCGATGCACCTGCCTGGGCCACAGGCACAGGGAAACGGGGCTCTGCTAACACGCATCGACGACATTGGGCGCGAGCGGCACTCGGATGCCCACGCGGCGCTCGCAGCGCGCACACCGAACGGCGCGCCCAAGAAGAGACCACTCAAGGGCTTTTTGGATGGCCTGCGCATTCCGACGCGCCCGCCTACTGCCGACACTGCCGACACAGCGGCGCCTGGCAAGGCGCCGGCGGCCGAGTGGTTCGAATTGCGCAAGGGGACGTACGAGTACCCTTTTAGCATGTCGCTGCCGGTCGACCTGCCAGCGACGCTGCATGCCGACTTTGGGCACCTCGAGTACATGCTCAAAGCGACCGCGTACCGCAGCGGCCCCCTCGCTGCGAACCTCACCGCGCAGCGCGAGGTGACGCTTGTCCAGATGCCGGACGCGGACAATTCGGCGGCGGCTGAGTCGATTGTTGTGTCGCGTACGTGTGAGGACATGTTGTCGTACATGCTGGCAATCAGCGGAAGCAGTTTTCCGATCGGCACGCACATCCCTGTCTCGCTCAAGATGATTCCGATTGGCAAAATCAAGATCCACCGGATCACTGTTGCGCTCGAGGAGCAGACCGACTACTATGCGAACGAGCGGCGTACAATGCGCCGCGAAGTGCCGCGCAAGTGGACGATGCTGCGTCTGAACGGCGACGGTGAGTGCCCGCTTCTGCCGATCCTGTCGGAGCGCGACGTCCCACTGGCTGCCTCTCCGCTGGCGCCGTACGTCGAAGCTGCCGCACAACAGAACCCGGCACAAGCGGACGCGATCCATGTCGCGCCTCTCGATCCCAACGGGCCATGGGAGCTGGCGATGGACCTGCGTGTGTCGATGGCACAGCAAAAGAAGGTCAACATCTCATGCCAGCACCCCAAATCCAATATCACCGTGCAGCACCTGCTCAAGATCACGATCCGTGTGGAGCGGGGCGACGCGCCACGCGCATCGTCGATGCCCGGAACGAGTGCCATGTGCGACGCCGAGTCGCACCGACGAATTGTCGATGTTGTGATCGGTGTGCCCATCACGCTCACGCACTCGCACACGTCGCTCGAGTGGATCAGCCTGCCAAGCTACGAGTCCGCGCGCGACCAAACGCCGGCGGTGCCTGAGCTTCTGCCCCCCGTGAACGTTGTGCATACCCCCCTGCCCCCTGCTACGGACTTTGTGTATACATGTGCGCCGCTCGAGAGCGTGCCAACGACCCCCGGCGAGCGGACGCACCCGCCGTCGTTCGACGTGGCGACGTCCCCCGCCGCGCGCCCGCCATAGTTGTGTCTCGGCCGAAGATTTCCCTGTGCGCTCTCGCGACCGTCGCGGATGGTGGAGCAGCAGACCGGCGGGGCGTCGACGCCCGCCGCGGCTGCGGACGCGTTTGTGTAGGTGACGAGGCTGACGCAGCTCGTTCCATGACTTGTATGAACAGTTGGAGCGTGCATACCACACACAGCCGCCGAGCGAGTTGCAGGCACTGCTGGAGCAGCGCCTCCCGCAGCTCCGTGCGTGCGGCGCCGCGCTGCCGACGCGCAGCGCCAGCGCGCGTGCAGCGCTCGACAAGGATACAGTACGTGTACGTGGCGTCGATGTGCGCGTCGACGATGTACAGCGCGAGCTCACGCGCGCGATCAGTGACCGCTTCGACGTCGACGAAGGCGAAGCACTGGCACTGCTGCGCACCTTTCTCGAGAGCGAACACCGCGCGCTCGACACGCTCGGCACGGCGCGTGGCACAGACGGCGCATTTACCGAGTTCCTGGACGCCTTTACTGTGTTCTTTTTTGAGGAGCAGCTCGCGGTGATCCGGTGCATCAGTGCACTGCTGCGCATCTCCGAAGACGCGCA
Source organism: Malassezia brasiliensis (assembly GCA_029542985.1). Lineage (NCBI taxonomy): Eukaryota > Fungi > Basidiomycota > Malasseziomycetes > Malasseziales > Malasseziaceae > Malassezia > Malassezia brasiliensis. The sequence goes on from CP119952.1 coordinate 1,187,899, forward strand.
GAACGAGCTGTATACGATGGCACATGCGGTGCTCGACCAGTTTGCAGATGCATCGTTTGCGATGCAGGTCCTCGAGTGGTTCGAGCGTGAGACGCAGGAGGCACTCCCGCCGGCGATCCGCAACGATGTGCGGTATACGCTTCTCTGGGCGCGGCAAGGACTGTGCAAGCAGCTGGCGCTCCTCGAAGTGGCTTTCCTGCTGTACTATGGGCGTCTGCAGCCCACGGCCGCGTTCACGCTTGCGGCCCTGCGTACGATCCAGCGCACCCAGTTCGGTCAGCGCCAGGCGAATGCCGGCTTCCTCGACGTGCCGTCGTCGGTGCTGGTTGAGTGCGTTGCGCACCTCCTGCTCTTCTTGGCGATCGAGTGCCTCAACCTGGAGGCGGCGCTCGAGCCGCTGGACACTGCGCCCCACGCCGACGACGCCGCGCTTGCGCCGCTCGTCGCCGATCCAGAGGCGGTGGAGGGCGCGCTCGAAGTCCTCGACGGTGCGGCGTCGCTCGTGTACTATGCGCCGCTGTTGCTCGGCTATGCACTGCTGCTGCGGCGCCTCGACGAGCGCCTCGAGGCCGCGCCTGACGCGCGCCTCGCTGCGGTCATCGCCGTGCACGACGGCGGAGCGCCCATGTGGCGCCGCCTCGTGCATGGCGCGCTTGATCCGTCGATGGATTTGTTTGGCGTGCTGCATGCGCTGCTTGCCTCGCCGCTCCTTGGTGGCACGGACAGCGCGGTGCTGGGCGCGTCCGACTTGTCGGCGCTCGCGTACCGCGCCGTGTTCAAGGGGCTGCTGCTCACCCTCACCGAGCTGGTGCAGCCCGAGTACCTTGGAGACTATGATGCACTTGTGCGCCTGTACGGAGCGGCGTTTGGCGCGGGGCGCGAGACGCTCGCGCCCGACGCGGCCGAGGGCGTTGCGTCGCTCTGCCTGCAGTTCTGGACCGCCGACCTCCCGTACGAGACGCGCGCCAGTACGCTGACGACCGCGCGCCGCCGCTTCCCCGCGTGCTTCTTGCCGCTTGTGCAGCTTGCCTATGCACTGAGCGGCAACGCGGCACCCGACGCGTTCCGTGTGCCGGTGCCCGGCAGCGCGGCGGCCGAAGCGAGTGCCGCGACGCTCGACTACCTCGCGCAGCTGCCGACGCTTGCGCTTGTGCTGCCGCCCGGCGCGCCGGGCCTGGCGCCCTACGAGATCCTCGACACGCCCGGTGCGCCCGGCGTGCAGTACGTCGTGCGCCGCGCGATGCCCGTGCCGTGCACGCGCCTGTTTTTGCCCGTAGGCACCCGCGGCACGCTCGTGTCGCCGCTCGGCGCCTCGCCGAGCGTCGTGCTGTGGCACCTGCCGGAGCCGGTGAGTGCGTGGCGTGTGCTGCGCGACGTGCTTGCGCTGTATGCCGCGCCGCCCGCCGCGCCCGCCACGCCGCAGCGTGCGGATGAGGAGGTGTGGGCGAGTGCCGCGGCGCACCGTGCGCCGCCGGATGCGCTGTCGCCCGACTGCGTGCCTGGCGACGCGGCGGTCGCGGCGCAGATCGCCGACACGCTCGGCGCGGTGCTCGGGGCCGACGAGGGCCTCGCTGCGGCGCTGCTGGTGCACCTCGAGGACGACGACGCGGCCGATGCGCCGCGCCTCGTCGCCATTGCACTCGACCTACTGCGTGTGGCGCTGCCGCAGGCGCCGATCCCCACGCGTCTCGTGTGTGCGGCGTACCGCATCGTGCAGCGGGTCCTGCCGCTGCAGCCGAACGAGGTGTGGCAGCGTATCCGCTCGTCGAACGTCGTGCTCGGCAGCCCCGGCGGCGTGCCGCTGCGTGCGTCGCAGGCGTCGCTGAGCAGCGCGCACGCAGGCGCCTTCTCGCGCCTGCTCGACGCCGAGGTGCGCACGGGTGCGTTTGCGGGTACGCTCGCGCTGCTCGACCTGCTGAATGCGCTCGTGGACGAGGTGCTCCGTGCGCTGTACACCGATGCCCCGCCGCTGCTCGCGGTGAAGAGCGAGGTGCTGGTGCGAGCCGTGCAGTGGGTCGCCGACGCCGTGTGGCCCGCGTACCAGCGCTGGACGTATGCCGTGCCACGCGAGTCGCTCGAGATCGGGCGGCGGTGCGTGCGCCTCTTTACGCGCCTGTGCGAGGAGCCGCACCTGCCGCCGGCGATGCAGCCGCTGGTGGCGCTCCTCGACACGCTTTTTGGCGCGCAGTGTGCCGCCGCCCGGCTGCGCCCGCTGCTCGCGGCGCTGGCGACGAGCGATGCGGAGATCGCTGCGCTGTACCGCGCGGGGCACACGTACGACGCGCGCCTCGCCGAGGAGCTGGTGGAGGCGTACCTGCACCTCGCGTGCGTGCTTGTGGACCGCCACCGCGCGGCGCACGACGCAGCGCAGGCGCCGCCGCACCCCCTCGTCACGCTCTTTTTCCAGCCGACGCACGTCGAGGTGCACGGCGCCGGGGCGCCGGTGCGCCGCTCGCTCGCGAGCATGGTGCTGCAGTACATCTCGGCGCCGGTGCCTGCGAGCGTTGCGTGCGCCGCCGCGCACCTGACGACCGCGATGTGCCACGTCGCCAACGCGCCGCGTGACGCACGCACCTCGCTTGCCGGCACGCTCGGCTCGACGCACGAGCTCGAGCAGGTCGTGCGCCGCCTGCTGGGCGTGCTGGAAAACACCTACGGCGACGAGACGCTGCGTGTGGCCGTGTGGCGCCTGCTCAGTGCGCTTGCCGACTCGCAGCCGGCGCTCGCGACGCTGCTGCTCACCGGCGCCCACCGCACGAGCCACGCGGGCGCCGAGAAGCCTGCACCGGCAGACGCGCCGCGCGCCGCCACCGCGCTGCAGCTCGCGATCGACGGCATGGCCATCGCCACCGAGCTGTGGGACAGCGCGCCGCGCCTCCTCGACGCGCTGCTGCAGTTCCTCGGCGTCGCATGGGCGCACGCGTCGGAGCACGCCACCGCGTTCCGCCCGCTGCACGCCGACACGCAGCTGTTTGACGCGCTCGGCACGCTGCTGGCGCGCCCCACCGAGCCCGTCCCGGTGACGCCCGCGAGCCAGGACGCGGTCGCCGACGCGCCGATCGAGCTCGACGACGCCGCCGCGGCCGTGCAGACGTACGCGTACCGCGTGCTGGTGCAGGCGCGCGCGCTGCACCTCGTGCAGATGGACGCACAGCGCTCCACGTCGTCCGCGAGCGCACGCATCCTGCGCACGCTCACCGCCGACGCGCCGCAGTTCGCGCGCCGCCTGTGCGCCGCGTTCGCCACCGACGTCGAGGCGGCGCACGCCATCGAGGAGCACCTCGAGGCGCTTGTGCCGAGCGTGCCGCTCGCGCCCCTGCGCAAGCCGCCGCGCGCGGACGCGTTTGATGCGCGCCGCACGTTTGGGTGTGCCTACGTATACGCGCGCGAGGCCTACCTCGAGAAGCTCTACTTCCTCCCCGAGGACGTGCGGCACGACGCCACCGTGCTCCTCTCGAGCGCGAGCCTCGCGTGGAGCCGCGCAGACGCACAGGCCGCGCGCGAGGCCGCGTGGACCGCGTGCCTCGGCACCTGCGCGCCCGCCCTCGACGCCCCCGCGCGCGGGGGCGGCGCGCCGGCGCCCGCGGCGGGCGCCGCCTGGCTCGCGGCGGCGCGCGGCGTGTTCGAGCAGGCCGTCGACGCGCCGCGCGACGCACCGCCCGCGGCGCTCGTGCCGCGCGTGCGCGTCGCCGCCGTGCTCCTCGCCGCCGCGTGGGCGCACGGCACGCCCGCCTCGTTCGACGAGACGGTCGCGCTGCTCGCCACGCTGCTCGAGCACCCCGCGTACGCCGATGCGCCGAGCGCGCTCGGCACGCCGCTCGCGGAGCTCGTGCTCGTTGCCTGCGCCGCGGCGCGCCGTGCCGCGCCGGACGCACACGCGCCGCCCACGCCCGCGCTCGCCGCCGTCGCCACGCGCGCACTGGCGATGCTCAGTGGCGTCGCGGCGCGCGCGGCGCTGTACGCGCCGGGCAGCGCCGACGCACACGGCGCGGACGCCGAGCTGCAGGTGCTCGTTGCCGCCGTGCAGCACGCCGCGCAGCGCCCGCGCCTCGCCGCGGCGTGGGCCGCGCCGCTGCGCGCCGCGCGCGTGCTGCCGACGTGCCTGGCGCTCCTCGCGCGCGCGCCCCGTGCGCCGCTCGACGGCGACGCGTGGGCGCCGGTGCACGTGCTGTACCTCGCGCCGCTGCTGCAGCTGTGCACGACGCTCGCGGCGCAGCGCGCGACGTGCGAGCTGCTCGCCGAGAGCGGCGTCGTGTTTGCGCTGTGCAGCAACGCGCTCAGCGCCGAGCTCGAGCAGGGCACGCTCGCCACCGCGCTGCCCACGGGTGACATCAACCCGCTCCATGCGCACTGGCTCGCCGCGCTGCAGATCGTCGCGAGCCTCACCGAGACGCTCGCCGCGTCGCAGGCGGCCGCCGGCGCGCACTTTGTCGAGGGCGACGCGTGTGCATTTGTGCAGCTGTACGCGCCGCAGCTGCGCCGCACGCTGTACTACACGCTCCCGACGCCACACGGCGCGCACGCCGCGCCGGCGCTCGACCTCGCGCAGCTGTTCGAGTACCGCGCGGTGCTGCGCGTGCTGCACGCGATGCACCGCGCCAAGGCGCGCGCGACGCCACTCCCGCTGCACGCCGAGCTTGTCGAGCGCCTCCCGTGGGTGCTGCAGCAGCTCGGCTACCTGTACACGCACCCACGCGAACTCCACACGCTCCTCGGCCTCCCGGAGCACGCCGAGAAGGCCGACGGCGCACCGACCGACGCCGACGCCGACTGGCAGGCGGTCGTGCCGCTGGCGACCGACGCACTCGTCGACGCCATCGCCACACTCCTCGCGCTCCTGTGGGACCTGAGCGGCACTGGCGTCGTGCTCCTCGACGACATCGCCGAATGGCCCGTGCTCCCTGCCCTCATCGCACCCGTGCTGCACACCACGCCGTCGTCGCCCGCCTCGCTTGGCACGCTGCTCGAAATCGCCAGCGCCCTGAGCGACGCGGCGCGCGCGCCCCCGGCCAAGGCCGCGCGCCGCGCCATGCTCAGCACCGCACTCGCCCAATGCATTGGGCTGTGTGCGACGCAGGCGGTGCTCTGGGCGCGCGGGCCGCTCCCGCCCGACGCATCCGACGCGTGTCGCGCACAGACCAGCGTCGCCGAGACGGAGATCGCCTCGGGCCTCGGCCGCGACGTAGATGCGGCGATCCGCGCCGCCCAGGGCGCTTGCACGCCCGAGGACCGTCCTGTGCTCGATGTGCTGCACCGCTTCGCGCAGCAGTACCTCGGCGCCTCGCGCTCAGAATAGCCGCGCGCCATAGCACGACATACCCTGCTCGTCCGAGTCCCCAGGTGGAGGTCCGCCTCGCCGGCTCCCCCGCCATGCAGGCCGACGCGCCGCTGGGCGCCGCGCTCCCTGCGACGCTCGCGACACCGCACGACGAGCCTACGGCACACGAGGCATTTGCCGTGCTCTCCGAAATGTACCCTAGCGCCGACTTGCGCCGCATCCGCGCACACGCACGGCGCGACATCCGCCGCGAGGCCAACCGCGCGACGCGCACGTTTTGCGCGGCGCTCGCGGACGTCGATGCGGCACTCGCAGAGATGGAGCACGAGACGAGCGGCGCAAAACATGCGTGCGAGACGACACTTGCGTCGATGGACGACACCATCGCCACAGCACAGCCGGTGCTCGAGCATGCAGGCGCCCTCACCAAGCAGAGGTAGGTCCCCCACTCACCCAGCGAAACCGCCCAGCTCCACGAAGAAATGGCACGCAAGCTGCTGGAGCGCATGACACTTTCGCCTGCCGAAGAGCAGGCGCTCCTGCAATCCGACGCACCCGTCGACGCAGCACTCCTTGCGTCCATCGACAAACTGCATGGCATCCTCGGCGACGCCCTCCTCCTTATGGACCTGGGTGACCTGCGTATCGGCGAAAATGCGCCCTCGGACGGCACAGACGAAGAAGCCCCGTCGGCCGCACGCATCCCCGAAGAGGCCCACGCCACGATCGATCTGCGCGCGCGTGCGTCGGCACTGCTCGACACGGCGTATCGCCGCATCGCACACTATTCGTCGTCGGCACTGCGCCGACTACCGATCGAGGGTGCCGAGGCCCCCGAGACCCTGCGTGCGGTACTCCAGCGACTCGCAGCGCGCGAAGACCTCTTCCGCTCCGTGCTCGCGGCTTTTGCCGAGACACGCGCAGCACTGCTTCCCGACGCCTTTGTCCATGCGCTCACGGTTGGTGGGCCGGCGCCTACCTACTTGCCGCGTCCCATCGAGATGCATGCGCACGACGCAGTGCGGTACGTGTCCGACATGCTTGCCTGGGTGCACCAGCTGCTTGCGGGCGAGCGCGAGCTGATTGTCTCGCTATTGGCGTCGCTAGCGCCGCCGCCGCCAGCCGCCGACGATACGTCCGCACGCAGGCACCACCGTCGGACAGGCGAGCGGCACACGGGCCTCGACGCAAGCGTGGATCTGCGCGGCGCCGGACCCCTTCTTCGGCCGGGGCACACGACACTGGACGCGCCTGTCTTTGACGCGCTCGTGCGCAACATCCTCGAACGCAACGTCGCAGGATGTTGTCGCCCACTCAAGGTGCGTGTGCTACACACGATGCGCAGCCAGACGGATGGCGTGGTGGTGCTCCGCCTCTATTTCCTGCTGCGGTTCTACCGCACCACCATGCAGCATACGATCGGCGCGCGCGCCGAGCTTAGCACGACACTGCGCGAGCTAGTCCAAGTCGCCGACGAGTCATTTGCGCGTGCACTCCAGGCGTTCTGTGACGCGCGCCTTGCCCACCTCGCTGCACTGCCCGACGCCGACGCACTCGCCGCGACGCGCGAGGCGGCTCAACTTGTGCGCACGAGTTTGCAGGAATGCGCCCAGGCACGCGAGGCCGATGTTTCGAGCACCGAGGACGTCCAAGCACTCGAGCGCCACGTCGCCATCCACTTTGTCGAGCCGCTGCGCAAGGGTGTCGTGGCCTGTGCGATGCGGCCCCGCGCCGAGGCATCTACGGAGCCCGAAGGATGGTCACGCTACCTGCGCTGGTCCACGGCACCGAAGGCGGCCCAGCGCGTATACGAGACACAGGCATGGTATGCTGACATTTTTCTTGTCCAGGCACTTGCCCCCGTGTGGGTACGTTGAAGGCTAACTCCAGTCGGCGCTGCAGCCGCACGAAGGCGAAACCCAAGAAGCGTGCCGCCAGCTGTCGGCGCAGCTCGTCGCGGCGCTCGAACGCATTGCAGAGGCACATGTACGTTGTTTGCTCACTCACTCAGTACACCGCGCTCGTTCAGGATGCGGCGCTCGAGTCGGTCGTCGCCAAGACGTCGGCGACGGACACGACGGTCGGCGATGCCCTGCATGCTTTTCTTGCATCGCCCGAGCTGCTCATTGCGCCCCCACGGCTGCAAACGCTTCCGTCGCCACTCCCAGCGACGATCCACCGCGCGGCACTCGCCCAGATTGCGCACCGGTACGCCAAAGCACATCCGGCGCCCGTCTCACCCGACGCGGCCAGCGGTCTGCCTGCTCCGGGCGAGGTTGCGATGCTTCTAGACGTACAGGACACCGAGCAGGGCACACCGGCGCGGGAATTGCTCGAGCGCGCGCTGGTCGCATCTACGAAAAGTACTTAGGCACGGCGTTCTCGTAGCCTTTCATGTCTTCAGGCGAAAAACAGCAGAACACGACCTGGTCAAGCTTGCTGCCGCCCGGCCCTTCAAGGAATGCCTTGACCTGCTCGAGCGCCGCATCGGTTGCGGCCGCCTTGGGGTAGCCGTACACACCTGTCGAAATCGACGGGAATGCCTGTGTGAGCCATGCGCCCACGTACCACCGAACGCAGCCCTGCGTCGGCAGCAACCTGCAGGCTGTTGCGGTACGCCGCCTGGAGCAAGGCCTTGCTTTCGCTCGGAGAATGCTCCGCGTCTGTGTGAGTGCCAAGCCACGTACAAACGGGGCCGACCGTGTGGATGACTGCCTTGGCAGGTAGGTTGTAGCCCTTGGTCAGCTTTGCTTCGCCGGTCGCACATCCCTGGGTTAGATCATCACGCACATTGTGCTGGCGACACTCTTCCAGGAAGCGCTTGTCATTTGCAGCGCGGTGGATGGCGCCGTCAACTGCGTGAGCGTAGCACGTACCGCCGCCGCCGCCCAGGAGCGAATTGTTCGCGGCATTGACGATGGCGTCGAGACGCACTGTATTAGCGCACAGTTACATACGCTTGGTGATGTCACTGAGTCAGTTTGTCCCACTTACCCGCAGCATAGCGCGATCTTCTTCGCGAGCGCGTTGGCAAACGGAAGTGGCACGAGCGTCGGTGCAGTCATGATGTGGGGAGCTTCGGCCCTGGCCGCCTCCACCTGGCCCAAGCACGCCGTCGCGCGGCGTGCAAATTTGCAATTTCCTCGTCGACCTTCTTGGACATGAGTGTGCCCCAACACCCCCAGCAGCAGGTCATTCTCCAGCATGCGCCGGAGCCCACTGTGCTGTCGAAGCGTACGTGCGCAGCCTTACACAGTCACGATGGGCGCCATGATGGGCTCGCTTGTGGGCCTCACCATCGGGTTTATCGGCGGTGGTTTCCAAATCCTTCGGTACGTCGCCTTCCTGACCCAGCGCCGGACCTGGCCCCCGCGGCGCTCTTGCGACGCTGTCGCAGTACATGCTGTCGTCTGGTGCCACGTTTGGCTTCTTCATGTCGATCGGCTCCGTGCTCCGCACCGAGTCGGCGCTGCGCGACGACGAACGGTGGCGCGCCGCTTTCCGTGCGCACGGCAACCGTGTTTCGATCGCCGAGCGTGCGCGGCGCGAGTAGTTCATACAGGTAGCTACGTACTAGGCTATGCGGCGCAGCTTGGCCTGGATGAACCGGCGGTCCATCACCGCGCCGGTGCGCCGGTTGGTGTTGACCTTGACGACTTCCTCCACGCGGCCCTCGAGGCCGCCGGCCTCAGCGACGAGCGCCTCGACCTCGGCCACGGTAAAAAAGTAGGCCATGGTGTGGTCGCCGCGGCGGTACCAGTCGTGGTCGTTGCTCAGCAGACTCGGCTCGGCCCACTGTGCATCTTTGCGCGTGTGGAAGCGCAGCTGGGCCAAATCGCCGCGAGCATAGTCGCGGAATACGACCGTCGCACCCACTGGCACGATACGCAGCAGCGCACGCAGCACTGGCACATGCTCGTGCGGCGGGATGGCCGACATCACAAAAATGAGTGACAGGGTGGTGATCGGCGGCCACTCACGACGCGCGAGATGCTCGGCAAGCGCATCCGACGTGCGCTGGCCCACCAGATCGTACACGAACGCATTGACGCGTGCCTCAGTGTACGCGGGGTGCTCCTTGACCATCTGTACGGCGCGCGGCGAAAAGTCGCAGCAGTGCACACGGAGCGCCGCGTTCTTTTCGAGCAGGGGGTATACCGTATTGCCGACACCGCAGCCGACCTCGAGCAGGACAGGGGTGTCGGGGGGGAGCGCAGTATCGATGTGTTCTTCGTCTCCTTCCACGCCGGTGTCGCTCGCGGCGCGCAGCTCCTGGAACTCTCGATCGGTCCAGTGCCGGTTTTTGAAAAACTTGTCCTGGTGCGCCTTGTAGAATTTGTCCCATGCCTTGCCCGCCTCGCGCTGCGTCTTGTCGATCATAAATGGCGTACTCACGCGCCGGTTCTGTGCCAGCACGTCGTCAGCGCGCGTCTGCGGCACGCTCGCGGGCACGTTGCCCGGGATCGGCCTCGGCGCACGCGCCGCGTCGTGCGCCGGCAGCGCGTCGGTGGCCTCCATCGTAGTCCCACGTGGCTTTCATCCTTCCGCGATGTCGGCGTGGATGTCGAGCGGGCGCGAGCCCGTAGTCCTGTTGCAGGACTCGGTGTTCCGCGTGCGCCAGTTCGTGCAGATGCTCACGCCCGGAGCTACCGAGGCGCTGCACGCTGATCCGTACGTCGCACCAAATGCCGCGGGCATCGACGCCGAGTCGGAGTATGCGTTCTGCGCGACCGCTGACCGTGCGCATGTCTGGCGGAGCAACAGCGCAAACCCGACGTGCTACACGTTCTCGATCCCTACTTCGAGTGACCGCCGTGCCGTACACTGCACGCTGCTTCCACGGCCGCTCAACGAGAGCGCCGAGCCTGCGCTGCTTCTCGCGAACGCCCAGGGCGAAGTGCGGTTCTGGGACGTGGTCTCCGACGCATTCACCACGCCCGAGGCCGAGATTGTGCGCACGCAGCTCCCACTCGAGCAAGGCGAGGTACTTACTGCTGCTGCGCGCATCGATGTACGTCCTGTCCGCTGACGCAGCCGAGCCAAGCCGTGTACGCAACGAGCGCCGCGCGTCTCTTCCGCGTGCATGCCTACGTGCACCGCGGCGAGCACCACCTCGTGCATACCGTGTATACCGAACGCAAGGGGCTGCTTAGCCGCTTCTTCCAGTCGGCGCCGGGCGCGGCCGGGAGCGGCACCATCAGGCGCCTTGCGGTCGGCGATGCGTCGGCAGATGCGCTGCATGTGCACCTGTATGCACTCAGTGCCCATGCCGTGCAGGTGTGGCGTGTACCTATTGCGGGCTCCGGTGCCGCATCACATCAGCCCAAGCACCTTGTTGATGACGACCAGCTGCACAAGACCATCGCGAGCCGCGCCTTGTACGCGAGCGGACGGCGGTACAGCAACGCGGCAGGCGCCCAGCTGCAGCTCGTCGACATTGCACCGATGTCAGCGCATCGCGTTGCTGTCCTGTACGCGGACCAGAGCGACGTGTCGTCGAGCGCCGCAGCGTACGGCTTGGCGCTCGTGACCGTCGCTGCCGACGGCACCTTGGGGGTAGAGCAGGTGCGTCCGCTGGCGTACCGCCGCGCAAACGACCCCCGAACGCTGCCGCGTCTCGCTGTGTCCGAGAGCGCCCCGTCCGTCGCGTTTGTCGCGTTTGACGATGCGCTCGTCACCCAGCTGCTCGGCGACACGGCCAGTGGCGCCGTCGAGGAGAGCGTCGTACTCAAGCCTGGTGAAAACCGCGTGTTGGGCGCGGCACTGGTACTCGCAGCCGGAGCACCGGGCGCGCGCACGGTGCGCTGGGCCGCACAGACCTCACACACTGGCGTGCTGCTCGTCGATATGGACGTCGCACACGCCGCCCAAATCGCCGAGGAGCAGCAGCCGACCTCGCCGAACATGCATGCCGCACGTGTCGCGCGCCTCCAAGAGCGCCTCGAGAAGGGCGTGTGGTACGGCGAGGACGCAGCGAACCCGCTGCAGCTCGACACGCTTCCAGATGAGCTTGACACGGACCTGCTGCAGGCCGCCGTCGAGAACATCAGTCGCGCGCTCGTGCGTGGTGAGCTGTCCATGATGCGCACGTCCGTCGACCTGCGCACAGCGTTGGCGCAGCGCGTGTCGTGCTGTGTGCGCCTGATCGCGCTCGTGGGAGAGAATGGCTACTTGATGCGCCTCGCTCGCACTTCGCGCCTGCAGCTGCGCAGCGACGCCGAGCTGCTGGCCGGTGCGGGCGACCTGTGGCGCTTCTTTGATGATAGCGTGCAAAGTGGCACGCACGCCGCACACCTGCTCCCCGCGGCGATCCGCACGGCGCTCGGCACGCAGCACACACCGCACGACACGGAGCGCTTCTTTTTCGAGCATAAGATGGAGCAGATGCCTGCGCTGCTCGCCGCGCTGCTTGCCGCTGTGCAGTCGCACACGGACGATGCGCGCACCGTCGTCGAGGCGACGCGGCTCGTGCTCGCGCTGCGCTTCGGCGCTGCGCGCTTCCGTACGGAGCACGGCGAGGCGTATGCCCTCGACGCCACGCCGGCCGTTGCGTTCGAGCCGTGGTTCGCGCACGCAAGCAGCATTGAGCTGCTTGAGACGCTCTTCCGCGCGACGCTGCACACGCTGCAGCGCAACGCCAAGGGCGTCAAGGTCGCTGAGCTGCGTACGCAGCTGTGTGCGCTGGCCGAGTTTACCATGGACACCTACGATGCGCGCCTGGTCTTCCTCGCCGCGGCGGCCGCCGACGGCGATGGAAGCGGCCCAGCGCTTGAGGCGACGCGTGCCGCGTACGACCACGCGCGCCCTGCGCTGCTGCACCCATTGCTCGACATCGGGCGCGCCGATAAGGCATTCGCACTGGCCGAACAGCATCGCGACTTTGCGACGCTCACCGCGCTGTGCTTTGCCACCGCGCCCGAGGATGCCGCGGGCGGGAAGCGCGCCAAACACACACACCCCGCGGCCGCGGCGCACGAGCCCGCCGAGGTGCGCGTCGAGGCCTACCTGGACCGGTATGGCATGCCGTTTGCCGAGGAGCTGTACCAATACTACATCCAGCACGGCGCATTCCGCAAGCTGTTTGAGCCGCAGCCGGAGCATGCGCAGCTCGTGCTCACCTTCCTCGAGACGCATCCGCAATACCGCCGCATGGCATGGGTGCACGACGTGCTGCTCGGCCGCTTCGACCGTGCGAGCGCCACGCTCCGTGAGTGTGCGCGCGAAGAGCGCGACGACTATCGCGCGAAGCAGTCGATGCTGAGCCTCGGCAAGCTCGCACACCTTGCGACGCTCAGCGACCTCGACGGGGCGCTCGCCGCGCCGCAGGAGCAGGCGGCACTCGAGACGTTTGACGACGCCCTCGACCTCGTCCACGTGCAAAACAGACTGCGGGACCGCTGGGCACACGCCGCACACACCGCACACACCGCACCCGAGGCCGCCGCGGAGCGTGTCGTACAGACTGTCGCGCCGCGCCTCGACGCGTGGCCCGCGACGCGCGCGCTGTTTGTCATGCTCGCCACGCAGCTGCTCGCCGGCCACGTGGCATCAGGCGAGGCGCTCGTGGACCTGCTCACCCTGCAAGACGCCGCCTACGCAGCGCCAGCGACCGACACGGCGCTGACCGACTTTGCCATCGCGGCTCAGGTGTACGTGCGCATCGAAGCACCGGCGGAGCAGAAGCACACGCTGCTTGCGACGCTGTGGCGTCGGCTGTACCTCCAGGACGACTGGCACGCGGCAAGCTCCACGGCGCAAAAGACCGACCAGGCCGTGCTCGAGGAGGTGCGCAGCACCGTCGCCTTTGCCACCATCCAGGCGGTGCTCGCAAACGAGAGCACGGCGCATGTGCTGCTCAGCCCCGAGCAGGTATGTGCCCGTGCGCCGCCGAGCGTCGAGGCGCTCGCGGCGCGCTTCCCCGGCGTGCCGCACGTCCAGCTCACGCAGCTCCACGACGAGTGGGAGGCGGAGCATTCACAACTCGTCGAGCTCGTCGAGCAGACCAAACTCACCTCGTTCTTTGCGCAAGTGCTAGCGCAGCCCGTGCCCGATGCCGCTCCGGTCGAGGACCGGGCGGCACGCGCTGACGAGGTCGACGAGGACGACGACATGCACGATGTAGCGTGGGCCGAGCGTAAGCTGCCTGGCTATGCCGAGTTCGATGCGCCCGTCGACGTTGAGGCGGGGATAGTGTAGGTAGATGCAAGCGGCACAAGCAGCATGCGGATGGGCGGACACCGAGCGACAACACTGCCCGTCGCAGCCCGCGTCAGTGCACGCGCGATCGCATAGCCGCTTCGGCGAGATTCGTCGCCCCACAGAGTGCATCGTGGTCGGCACCGCATGCCGCGGCGCGCCATCCCCTTTCGCTCTACGTGCTACCTACGCCTAGCGCCGCCGCACCGTCTGCGTCTGCTGCAGCTTGCGCTGCGCACGCTTCTTCTCGATCTGCTTGCGCTTCGCCTGTTCGGCAGGCGTGAGCTTTTCAAACTTCTCCTGCTGCGCCTTGCGGCGCGCCTCTTCCCGCTCCTCCTGCTCGTCCGCATCGGCGAACTGCGCGGCCTGTTCTTCGAGCGCCTTGGCGACCTCGATGCGGGTCTTTTTCAGCGAATTCTGCGTCTCGGGACGGAGCGCCAGGAGCGTCGACCGGCCCAGTGACGCAAGGTACAGCGCGTCGATGATGTCAAGCGCTGCGGCAAGCACGGGGAATGTCGCCTCCGTGTCGCGCACCGAGCGCGGCAGACGCAGCGTCACCACCACACGGTCCACACTTGGTGAACTTGCCGACGCCGGGCGCGATTCCGGCTGGTCGGTCACGACGATGCTCTCGAGGAAGCGCCCAGCAGGGCCATTGATGGCCTCGACAAGCCCAATTCGCTTGCGCTGCTCGTCGCCGCGCGCGCCAACCTCGCCGAGGAAGCGATCGGTCAGCTCGCCGTGCTCGGACGCAATTGCGAAACGCTCGTCCAGCGCCCGCTGCGAGTTGGCATTCTCCGCGTCGGCGACCTTGGCGAACAGAAGGTCGAAGCGGTCCTTGCGCACGTGCTGCAGCGCGTGCTTGTCGATCAATGCAAACGTGCCGAGCGTGCGCTTCTCAACGTGCGGCAGACGGAAGGCGAACGCGACGCGATCTTGCACTTCAACGGGCGTCGAAGGGAGCCACAGGTAGTCGTACAGGAATCCGCCCACACGCTTGAGCAAGTCGTGGCGCGGTGCGAGCTGGATCGTGGCCTGGAGGGCATCGACACCGCGCCGGCCGGACGCAAACAGCATGGCGTCCGCCGCGCCGTTCCAGACGAGCAGCGAACGGTCGTCGCCGGCGCCGACGAGCGCAAACTCGGCGCGCAGCGCATGTGCGTATGTCTCAGCAAACTGGTTTGCGATGCGACGGTTGCGCCAGCGTCCGAACCAGGCTGCCAGCGCGTAGAGCAGCGCGAGCGCGATCAGCGCGCCTTGCAAATAGAACTGCTCCGGGTAGAAGGCGAGATGGAACTTGCCGACGTCCCCCTCCCAGAGCGGGGCGTGTGCGGGCTTCGGCACCGCGCGGAACGGGTCAAGCACCTTCGTGACCGCGTCGGCGAGCGGCTGGAATCGCTGCGCAAGCACGTCCATCGTGTGCGTCGTTGTCGTCGTCGTGGGGCTCGTCCGACCGGCCACGTGGGGTCGGCCGAGACACGCCGCGGTGACGGTGCCAGCACACCGTGCCGCGGCGCGACGAGGTGGCGAGGGCGCGCGTGCGGCGGTAGGGGGCCGCGTAGCCTAGGTAGAGAGCACGTAGCATGTGGATCGCTGGGCTAATTTGGCGGCCGGCGGCGGGGCGGGGTGCCCGAGGTGGGGTGGGGGGTGCACTCCACCTCTTGGCTTCGTACGACCACGTTGCGTCGTTTCCCCCACTGCACGGCCCGATTGTGTGCACGCCGTGCGCATCGTGTGAGGCAAACCAGGACTTGGTCAGCGACGTGGGATGGTGCGTTCGGCCTGATGCTTACGCAGGATCCCTACCTGGACGCAGCGTTCGAGGCGCCCAGCGACGTGCCGGGCGCAGGTGCAGACGAGGTGGCCGATGGTGGCGCCGCTGCGCCGGCCCCGCGCGTGAGCGTGATGGACCACAAGGCATTCGTGGAAAAGTACCTGGCGGATCTGGGCCAGGAGGAGGCCGACTTCCAGGTGTGCCACTGGCCGATCAAGTCGTGGCACGCGCTCGAGAAGCGCATCACCGGCCCCGAGTTTGAGTGCGGGGGTCACAGGTGGCGCATCCTGCTCTTCCCGTTCGGAAACAGCAATGGGCAGCCGTACGATATGGTGTCCGTGTACCTTGACTATGCGGACGACAAGGACACGCCCGAGGGGTGGCACGCGTGTGCGCAGTTTGCACTGGTCATCTCCAACCCCAACGACCCGACGCTCTTCTCGACGAGCCAGGCGCACCACCGCTTCACGGCGGAGGAGATGGACTGGGGCTTTACGCGCTTCAACGAGTTCCGCAAGCTCGCCGTGCCGCTGGACAACCGCGTGCGCCCCATCATCGAGGACGACCAGGCGGTGGTGTCGGCGTTTGTGCGTGTGCTCAAGGACCCGACGGGGGTGCTTTGGCACAACTTTATCAACTACGACTCCAAGAAGGAGACGGGGTACGTCGGCATGAAGAACCAGGGCGCGACGTGCTACATGAACTCGCTGCTCCAGTCGCTCTTCTTCACCAACTACTACCGGCGCGCGGTGTACCAAATCCCCACGGAGAACGACGTGCCGTCGGAGAGCGTGGCACTGGCACTGCAGCGCACCTTTTACCTGCTGCAGACGTCCGACCACCCCGTGGACACCACGGAGCTCACCAAGTCGTTTGGGTGGAAGTCGCTGGACAGCTTTCTGCAGCACGACGTGCAAGAGTTTAACCGTGTGCTCCAGGAGAAGCTCGAGAGCAAGATGAAGGGCACCGCGGCGGACGGTGCCATCTCGCACCTGTTCACGGGGCGCATGAAGAGCTACCTGCGCTGCGTGAACGTCAACTACGAGTCGTCGCGCACCGAGGACTTCTATGACATCCAGCTCAATGTCAAGGGCCTGCGCAACCTGGAGGCGAGCTTCTGGGACTACATCCAGACCGAGATGCTCGAGGGCGACAACAAGTACCACGCCGAGGGCTACGGCCTGCAGGACACCGAAAAGGGTGTCATCTTCGAGACCTTCCCCCCTGTGCTGCACCTGCAGCTGAAGCGCTTTGAGTACGACATGGAGCGCGACACCATGGTCAAGATCAACGACCGGCATGAGTTCCCGCTGCAGATCGACCTCGCGCCGTTCGTCGAAAAGGAGCGGCGCAACGAGCCGTGGCTGTACCACCTGCACGGGGTGCTGGTGCACTCGGGCGACCTGCACGGCGGACACTACTTCTCCTTTATCCGCCCTGAGCCGGACAGCGGCTGGTTCAAGTTTGACGACGACCGCGTGACGCGCGCGACGGAGAAGGAGGTGTTTGAGGACAACTTTGGCGGCGAGCTGCTCCCGCCTGGTGCGGCCAAGGGCCAGCTGGCCGCCACGGCGCCGGTGCGCGCGATGAAGCGCTTCACCAATGCCTACATGCTCGTGTACATCCGCGACTCGGAGCGCGCCGACGTCCTGCGGCCGTTCGGCCCGAACGACACGCCGGCGCACCTGCGCGAGCGGCTCGAAGAGGAGCGCCTCGCGATGGAGGCGCGGCGCCGCGAGCGCGAGGAGCAGCACCTGTACCTCACGGTGCGTGTCGTCACCGAGGAACTCTTCCGCACGCACCAGGGCTTTGACCTGGCGACGTTTGACGACCGCAGCGCGAAGCCCACTGAGCTGCCGGCGTTCCGTGTGCTGAAGACGGAGCCGTTCGTGCACTTCAAGGCGCGCCTTGCGCAGCAGTTCGACCTGCCCGACGCTGCAGTGCGGCTCTGGGTGCTGGTCAACCGGCAGAACAAGACGGTGCGCCCGGATGCGGTGGTGCCTACCAACGATCCGTCGCTCACCATGGAGACGGTGCGCGACCGCATGGCGTCGCGGCAGCACGACCTGCGCCTCTTCCTCGAGGTGCTCGAGCCGAACAGCCTGGCGACGGCGCATCTGGACGCGGCGGCGCCCGGCAATGCCATCATGATCTTCCTCAAGTACTTTGACACGTCGCGGCAGACGCTGCTGGGCGTGTCGCGGATGTACGTGCAGCGCCAGATGAAGGTCGGTGACCTGATCCCCACGATTAATGAGCTGATGCGCTGGCCGCCCACGACGCAGGTCAAGCTGTTTGAGGAGATCAAGCCGGGGATGATTGAGCAGCTCAAGCCGAAGGCGACCTTTGTCCAGAGCGAGATCCAGGACGGAGACGTGGTGTGCTTCCAGATCGAGCTCTCCGAGAAGGATGCGAGCGACTACGAGGCACAGTCGCTCTACTCGAACCCGGTGCAGTTCTACGACTTCCTGCAGAACCAGGTGCGCCTGCTGCTCAAGCCACGCTTCGAGGACGCGCCCTACACCGCCGAGGTCAAGCTCACGCTGAGCAAGAAGATGACCTACGACATGCTCGCCGTCAAGGCCGGCGAGCGCCTGCACCACGACCCGCTCAAGCTGCGATTCACTGCCGCCAACGGCCCGAACGGCACGCCGCGCACCGTGCTGAAGCGCACCGCCAACCAAACCATCAACGAGATCATCCAGACGAGCTACCTGCAAGGCCCCGCGAGCCTGCTCTACTACGAGCTGCTCGACGAGAGCATCGTCGAGCTCGAGACGAAGCGCGCGCTCAAGGTCACCTGGATGGGCGCGCACAACAAGGAGGAGCCGGCGCCGCACGCCTTCCTGCTGCCCAAGACGGCGCCCGTGCACGAGGTGGTGGAGCAGCTCGCGAAGCTCGTGCCGCTCCGCCCCGAGGGCACGCACCGCATCCGCCTGTTTGAGAGCGCGTCGCTCGGTAAGCAGCAGCGCGAGATTCTGCCCACCGAGGCAATCAGCACCATCCCCGAGAACGCCGAGCTGTTTGCCGAGGAGGTGTGGCCCGAGGAGCTGGCGCTTGGCGACGACGCCAAGGTGGTGCCTGTGTGCCACTTCTCCAAGGACATTGCGCGCACGCATGGCGTGCCGTTCCGCTTCGTGCTGCGCCGCAACGAGCGCTTCGCGGACACGGCCAAGCGCCTGCAGGCGCACCTCGAGGTGCCCGACAAGGACTTTGCCAAGTTCCGCTTCGCGCTCGTGCAGCTGAGCCAGTACAAGCAGCCGACCTACCTGGAGGACGACGACGTGCTCTTCGACCACAAGTTCCTCCCGGATGACCTGCTCGGCATCGACCACATCGACAAGAGCGGGCGCGTCAACCGCTACGCGCAGACGCCCATCCACGACCGCGGCATCCGGATTGGTAACTAGCTACATAGTGTCGCGCTTCGTTCTACGGCAGACCCTCGTGCAGCCCATGGGCCACCGACGCACGCAGCGTCCCACTGATGTCGGGGCGCGTACCGAGGTACGCCAGGATTAGTTGCATCGGCAGTACAAAGGTGGGCACGCCGCTTGTCTGGTCGGGCACCTCGCTGGACACGGCGCCGAGCACGTGGCCGTCGTACGCGAGCGACAGGTGGTACGGCCCCGCATCCGCCCCGCGCCGCCACACGACCAGATCTAGCACGTGGCCCTTCGGCACCGAGTGCCGCGGGAAGAGGTGCTTCAGGTCGCGCACGTTGTGCGACAGACACGCCTCCGACTCGTCGCTCAGCGCGTACGCGCCGTCAGGCACCCGCGCGTCCTTGGCGCGGTAGGTCACCGCCCGCACCAGGCCGTCGCGCAGGTGGGCAAAGTCGGTGTTGCGCAAGGGCATGATGCGCACGGCCACCGGCACGCCACGCTCCATCCACCGCGAAAACACACGCTCCAGGTCCTCGCCGTCCGCGCCCTCCGTACCCAGTTGGCTACCAACCATGCTTGCGTCCACATACACGCCCGCCACATACACATACATCCGCAAAAACGTCACCGCCCGCACACCAAGGCCCACGAGCCGCAGCGTACGGGGCTTGCCATTGACATCGGCCACGATCTCAGCAGGCAGCGCCTGCTTCGTCGCAGGATCCACAACGGTGCGCACCGGGGGGGTGGTAGGCACCACCGGCATCTCCGGCACCGCCGGCCCCGACCCCGCATCGAGGTGCACGGGCCTCGTCGCGGTCAACGCCACGGCGCCTGCGGCAGCAAAGGCGCCAACGAGCGGCACAGCGACGCGCGAGGTACGCCACATAGTACGCATAGGGCCGTGCGGCACACGCACGGCATTCCACATCCATCTACGACCGGCACGCAACATGCTGGGGAATAAGGAACCGGCGGTCCATGCGCGCACGTGCTTTTTCCCCGCCCATGCCATTTACAGAGGACACTGCGCTCGAGCTCGCGTTCGATGCCGCGCTGCTACCCGCGTCGCTGAACGACAAACTCGCAAAGCACGACCTGCATATCCGCCCGCTCGCTTCGACGGACTATGCACGCGGCCACATCCGCGTCCTGGCGTCGCTCACGAGCGTGCAGGACCCCGGCGAGGAGCCGTGGAAGGCACGCTTTGCAGAGCTTGCGCACTCGAATGCCTCGGCGACCAAGTACTTTGTCGTGGTGATCGTCTCCAAACAGACCGACGAACTCGTCGCGACCGGCACCGTGTTCCTCGAGCCCAAGTTCTTGCGGAACCTCGCGACGGCCGCGCACATTGAGGACATCGCCGTCGACAAAAGCATGCAAGGCAAGGGCCTCGGCAAGGTGCTCATCGAGGCACTCACCACCCTCAGCGAGAATGCAGGTGCCTACAAAATGCTGCTCGACTGCAGCGACGACAACGTCCCGTTCTACACCAAGTGCGGCTACGAAACCAAGGGGGTCTACATGGCCAAATACAAGTAGCTTAGTGCTCCAGCAGGAATTCACGCACACACCCCAGAAACGCGCGCGGCGACTCGGACTGCACCCAGTGGCCCGTTGGTAGCTCGACAAGCTTCATGCTTGGGAAAAAGGCTTGACACACCGGTACATTGTGCTTGTTGATGTACTTGCTGTGCTCCCCTTTGACAAACAGCGTCGGGCCATCCCACTGTCGCTCCGGCGGCGCTCCGTCCTTGCCGAGTGCATATGGGAACAAACCAATGCCCTCAAGGCTGTCGATCATCGTTTGCACGGGAATACGGAAGTGCATCCCGTTCTCGCCGCGCTCCAGATTCGTCAGCAGGAATTGGCGCACGCCCAGGTTCGGCTCGACTTTCTGCAGAATCTCGTCAGCCTCACTGCGCTGCTTCACATTCGCTCGTTCAATCTCGAGCATCGTGCGGGCGTAACGCTGTGTCAGTCGCATGACCCACCATAAACTCGGGCGAGATGGGACCCTCGGCAGGCGACATGTCCACGCTCACGAGGTGCGACAGCGTGCCGCTGGGCAGTGACGGGTCAAGCGCCATAGCCATGGCAACCTTGCCACCGAGCGAATGCCCAATGAGCGTGTGGTTCTTCAGCTTGTGGTCCGCAAAGAAGCGCTTCACATCGGCCGCCATGTCGGTGTACGACATGGTCCCGGCGTGCGGCGACGAACCATGGTTGCGTAGGTCCTAACGTGAGCACCCGCACGACGTACTAGCGTGTAGATAGGCACACCAAAGTCCTTGGCCATGTTCTTGGCGAGCGAGCGCCAATTTTGCTTCGAGCCGCTGCGTGAGCATGAGCGACGCACTAGAGGCCATGGCACACCACAACGCCATCCGTGTGCTGTGCCACGTCACGGTCTGTCGACGGCGGCTCCTGCAGTTCGTATTCAAGCTGCACGGTCTTCTGCAGCGGTGCACTTTGTGCAATTGTGCGCACACTGCCGGAGAAGACACTGCCGGCGCGCGAACACCGCGTCGCATCCCCCAGCACCCTTCGAAGGCCTCCACTGAACATGGTTTCAAGGCAAGACGCAGGCAGCGCCGCGGCGCACTATCCATGTCCTGACACGCGCCTACCTATCTACATCGCACCTACCACCGCATCCCCGCGCAGCTTGGCTACCTAGGCCGTGGTACGCCAAGGCCGACTCGTCCATGTGACCCTGCAACCGCACCGTGCGCGTTACGCTCGGCCGACGTGGAGTTCCGGCGCCTAGGCGCATTGGGCGTGGGCGTTTCGCTGGACTTCGTCGCGACTTGCAAAGCTTCACAGCGCACGCGCAGTGGGGTATGGCTGCGTAGGTGGGACCATGTCATACAACGGCCAGCGACTCGTGCAGCCATCGCCCACCGCGAATGCTGTGCTTTCTTCGCCCATTAACCAGACCCTAGCGTCGAGCGTCAAACGCCCGGCAAGCGACGCGGCGTCGCTGCGCGCCGCGTCCATCTACAACTCTGGCCCGACCGATGCCCGCAGTAAACCCGCACCAGCTATCATTTCGCCTGCGTACCCGACGGTGCCCGTGAACCGCGGTGTCCGCGCCCGCCCTCCGCCGGAGCTCAAGACGGTGCATACCTACTCGGGCGCGACGGGCAAGCTTCTTGTCCAGCTGAACACGCCACCACAGGCACTGCCTACGTACATGGGCGGCTCCAAGGCGCGTGGACGCGGCTCGGTGGTCGGGCGTATCATCCTGCACTGCTCAGATAAAGATCGCGCGAACGAGGTGCGAGTCAAGCTCAAGGCGGTCGTGTCGGTCCAAGTGCCCAGGGCTTCACAGGCGACCGATGGCGAAATGCCGACGCTTGCGGGACTCACGCCATCCGAGACGTCAACCTCCTCACGCGAGCAGGTGCTGCTCAGCATCGACGATCGGCTCAAGGCAGCCGACGCGCTTTTCCGGGCGTCGGAGCAGGATGCGCCGAAGCCGAATACCTCGGGCAAGCTCGAGCGTGCAGGGATCTACGAGTGGAAGTTCAAGTTTGACATTCCCGAGTCGGGTACTGGCAAGAACACGCTCCCACTGGGCTTCCCGGGCGTCGGAGCCAACTACCCCTCGAGCTATGTGCTGGAAAGCGACAAGCGGCGGAAAGGTGGGGCAGAGGAGTGGGCCAGCGTCAAATGGTACATCAAGGTGACCGTTCGACGCCACGGCCTGTTTCGCTCGAATGACCGCCTGCTTGTGCCATTCATCTACCTGCCACCGCCGCCCGAGAAGATCAGCAGCACCATCATCCAGCGCCAGGCGCTCTCAATGCAGATCCAACGCATGATCCACACGATTCACGGCCCGGTCGTACTGCCCAAGGACCTTGCTGAGCCGGCAAGCCGCTGGCGCACGGAATACTTTCCGCTGAACCAGGCGTCCCTGGGGCAGAATACCAAGCGCTCCTTTGTTGACAAGCTCTTTGGTGTGAACAAACCCAAGGAAGAGCGCTGGGCTATCTCGCTACCCGGCAAGCCGCTGGCCGTATTTTCTCTGCGCTCCACCATTCCGTTTGTACTGACACTCGTACACAGCGCGGGTATGCCGCTCGTGGTGCATCCCGAAGTGTACCTCGTGCAAAAGGTGCACCTGCGCGCCCGCTCCTCGGCTGCTCATACCCAGTACATATCACATGCCAAGGTGCTCGCGTCGCCGGCCACCAAGAGCGGGATGCAACAGTGGTTCGGATGGATCCAGTTCCCGAGCTGGTGCAGCCCGTCGTTCGACACCCATCTGCTGGGGCTCGAGTACTTCGTGCAGGTCAAGCCCCTCAACACTCCAACCGCCCATACCCTCTGCACGATCCCAATTGGCCTGTACTGTGCCCCGCCGCGCCTCGTACAGGCACGCGAACTCGCACGCAGCCAGTCCATGGCGCGACCGGCGCGCCAGGCACCCGGCACCGCTGGGCACGCCGCCGCTGGTGCCGCGGCTCGCCGGCCCTTTGACACCGCGAGCATCGCGAGCACCGACACAGCGAATACCATTCCGCCAACGACAGCTGGAACTGCGGCTACATTCGCGCCGCCGCGCTCGCTGCAGTCGTCACGGCAACCGTCGATGTCGTCGCTGCACCGTACTGCAGCGCCGCCGCCCCGACCCGTTCCACCGACCCCCATCGACCCGCTCGCTGCCGGTGTGGCCGGCATCGGGAGAATGCATCTGGCAAATGCGGAGCCCGGTGCTGTTGCGTCGCCGCCACCGACGCCACCGCGTACGGTGCCGCCGACCCCGTCGACCGGTGTGCCGCTCATGTCGCCGACATCAAGCACGCCGAGCCATGCATCTGTGCCTACTTCGGAAGCGCTACTGAATCCGTACGATACTGCATCGCCGCCACCGCTGCCGTACCGCGAGAACCCTGGTGCATCGACAGCGTCGCTGGTGTCGCGGGAGCCGACAATGCCGCAGCCGACGGGACACGAAGGCACCAGCAGTACAGACACGAGCATCCACGATGCGGGCCCGCTTACGGCCGAGCAGGAACAAGCATGGACGATGGATATCCTAGCCAACGCATTCGACGACGATGGCGGCGATGCGTTCGAGCTGCCCCCCTCCTACTTTGAAGCTACCGGCATAGAAGACCATGATGAGTAATTTCGTAGTGTACATCCACGTGATTCCAACCGCGCGCGGCGGCGGCGCTCGTTCCTTGCCCAGGTGATCCATGTGGTCCCTGGGCGAGGTCTTCGGTCCAAAGGCCACTGGTACTCGCCAACACGCTGCGTGAGCAGCTCTGCGAGTGGGAAGGTCCGCGTACGCCTCTGGTCTATCCTGAAGTGTGCGGGAGCCGGGCGGTGTGCGGTGCGACCAAGTCGTAGGCGAGCGCCCCGTGGTGTTGCGTGCGCGTCGGCGGTCGGCTACAGCTCCTGCTGGGCGGGGTGCCTAAGGCCCCGAGCTGGCCCGCATCAGAAATGATGCTCGTGCCGTTCCCGTGGCGCTTTCCCCGGTCCTGCCGCTCGGAGACACACGGGGTTTCGGCGTCACGAGACTGGAATCGGGTCTGCTCGATGCCGGCCGCCGATAGCGGCGCTACGTGCTTTTTCCTACGGTTCACTTGGTTGCACCATGCATCGCCTCGGTCGGCCAGAGGTTGCTCGGTGCTGCCGAGCTTGAGTGCAATCCGTGGCGCCTCGACAGAGGCAACTCGACGCGAGACTACTCTTGGACCGAGGACCGCTTTTCCATAGGTACGTAATATCACGTGACACAAGGCAACGCGACGCGGTGCGCGCGTGTGCGCGCGCGACGCGTCTTCCGCGCGGGTCACCACGATGCTCCCCAACGAGGTCCTGCTCACGCAGCAAGGCCCGCTTGCGCGGGTCTGGCTCGCCGCGCACTGGGAGCGCAAGCTCAACAAGGCGCAGTTTCTTCAGACCGATATCCCGGCGAGCGTCGAGACAATCGTCGGTGAGGGCGAAGACGACGCGCCGGTTGCACTGCGCCTCAGCGGACAGCTGCTGCTGGGCATCGTGCGAATCTACTCGCGCAAGGCCAAGTACCTCGAGGATGACTGCAATGACGCCCTGCTCCGCATCCAGGTCGCGTTCCGCGGCGCGAACGCCGTCATCGACCTCTCGCACGACCAGCAAAACCTATCGCGCGCCGCCATTACGCTCCCCGACACGCTCAGCGTTGCCGATTTGCTGATGCCCGAGCCCGCGTATGCGGCACCTGCGGCAGCCGCGGCGGCCCACGCGCGGCACTCGGCACGGCCGGCGGACATTACGCTGCCTGACTCGCAGCTCGCGTCGATGGACGTGGATATACCCTCCTACGAGCCCGACTCGCTCCTCGGCGGTGCGCTCGCCGACCTGGATACCTCGACACAGTTCGATCTCGGCATCGAGGACGACGCTGCAGCGACGCGGCCGCCGACCAAGCGCCCCCGTGAGTGGCGCCCGCGTGGCAGTTCGTCGCGGCGGTCCGCGGCAAGCGACACACACCGAGCGGAGGCGGCGACAGCAGACACGAGCCGCGCAGATACGAGTGTGGGCGATGCGTCGCTGGCGCCGACCGACGCTGATGACTCGTACGCGAGCGTTGGTGTGGGCCGTGATGCGTCCGTTGCCCCCGCGTCGGCCGCCGAGCATGTGCGCTCGCTGCTGGGCGACGTGGACCTGTCGATGGACTTTTCGATGGACGCGATTGAGATGCCTACCCATACCTGTACGTGCCCTGGTGCTGACGCAGCCACGCCTCCGCGCCCCACTGAGCCGCCGCGTGCCGCGACGCCCGTGCCCGACGTGTCGCTGGAGGAGGCGATCGGCGCACGCACCGAAGCGCCACTTACGCCACGCACCGCCGCGAAGCTGCGGAGCGCCGCGCTGGCCCGTGCCGACGCCGCTCCCAAGGGGCAGCGCAAGCGTCCGCTCCAAGACTCGGTCACGGATTTGGGCCGCTCGCACATGCTGCAGCTGCGTTCGGCGGCGGCAACGATGACCACATCGCCGCACGAGCTGCGGTGCCTGCCAGCGTCGCGTACGCAGCTCGCCATGTTCCTGGCCCCCAAGGATCTGGCACGCGATACACAGCGCATGATGTCCATGATGTGGGGTGCTGTCTACGCCGAGTATGCGCCATCGATCGCCGAGGCGATGCGGCTTGACGCACGCAAGCAGCACGCGGCGCCGCACTACGACCGGCAGCAGTGGCTACGCGATGTCCACGACGAGGCCGTGCGCCTGAACCGCGACGAGGACGAGTTCCCGCACGAGGTCGGGCGCCGTGCGTCCGATGCACCGTGGCTCACCGAGGATGTGCGCTTTGCCGATGTGAGCAACGCGACGGCTGCCTCGCTCGGTCCAGACGCGAGCGTCGACAAGAGCTTGCCGCCCGCCGACTTCTCGATGAACGATGTGCCGGAGCTGCCGCCGCTCCCTGCTGCGGACACGGGCCGTGACGCGCCGCCTGCGGCGCCGGCCCAGCCCGAGCCGATGCAAGAGGATGAGCCACCCGCGCTGCGCCGCTCGTCACGCCGTCGCGCACCGTCGCCGACGCGGACAGGCCACCTGCCCGAGGTGCGCCTTGGCACGCCTGAGGCCGAGGAGCGCGCGTGGCACCCCACGCCAGTCGCGGAGGATGCGCCGCTTGCCGCCTTTGAGACGCGCGCGCGCGAGCAGCCGCGCGATGCTTCGCTCGCACACTGGGATGCGAGCACGCTGCAGGCAATGCACGTACTCAAGAGCACTATGCACGACGAGCGCACCACCTTCCAGACGCTCGCACACAGCGCGAGCCGGCGTGCGGCCGCAGGCTTCTTTTTCGAGATGCTTGTGCTCGGTACCAAGAACTGCGTGCGCCTCGAGCAAGAGGAACCGTACGGAGACGTGGACATTGCCGCCAAGCCGGCGCTCTACACTTCGCCCTAGCTACGACGTAGATACAGCAATGAGGCACGAGCCATACGGCAGCATCCACTGCGGATGTGGTGCGTCCACGCGCACCATGCGGCTCAGGCGCGCGGCGAGCAACGGGCGCTGCGCCAGTGGCTCCGCGCTTGCGTCGGCGAGCCGAGCGTCGACGCTTGCGCCGATCAGCTGCTCGAGCGGGAACGGCATCGCCTCGAGGTGCGTCGTCTTCTGCGTCGGCGCCGCGTCGTCGGTGCTCGGCAGGCGCATGCGCCATAATTCCCACCGCGCCGCGCTACGGTCCGCGTGCGCAATGGATGCCCGGCGCACGCCCAGCACCCACGCAGGCGCCGCGGGCGCAAACGGCAACACGTCGGCGACACCCCGCGCGTTTGCCCAGCTGTGCAGCAAAACGAGGTGCGGTGCACTCGCGTGCACACCCACAAACCATACGCGGTTCGCCGTCGTGACCAGCAGCAGCGGCGCCGACGGCTCACGCGACACGCGCTGGATCGTATGCACCGCACCGTCCGCACACGGCTCGGCCAGCGGCAGACTCGCGACCGGAGCATCGTGTGCATCGAGCCACAGATGCAGCACACCGTCCTGGTCACCAGCCACGAGCCATTCCGCCCGGCGAGGCGCCAGTGCCTGCCGCGGCGGCGTCACGATTGGTGGCGCGGGCGGGGCCGATGTCCCGTCGGTCTCGGCGGCCAGTAGCAGTGCACACCTGCACACGGCGCGCGTCTGTACACGCGCAACGACATCGGCACTGAGACGCTGCTCGGCACCCGGCGGCACAACACGCACTACAGCGAGATCTCCCTGCACGGACACAGCACCCAATGCGTCGTCGTCTTGCGCAAGTGGCACAGCCGTCCAGGCGGTGTCGGAAGTAAGGCATGTCGTCAACCGGTACGGCGGCATATCGCTTGGCTCGGCTGTCTTGCGTGCCAGCGATGTTACATCGCGCCAAGCCCACCATCCGCCATCGCGATGCAGGGTAAGAAGCGTCGCATGCCGGACCGTGACGTCTTGGACAGGCGCAAACGGCCCATCAGGCCCACGCTGCGTGTCCAAGACGAGCCGCCACGACGGCAAATGCACCACCGACACGCGCCCAGACGCCTGGCCGAGGCACACAAGCGCCTCGTCGCTGTCGATGTCGTGCACATGCAGCGCTGAGAGGCGCGACCCATCCGGCGCCGCGCCTGCATCCATCCGGAGCGACGCAAGTGCACACGACGTGCTGCGCTCGTCGTTCGTCGCCCGCAGCTGATTGCAGATGTCGGCACTGACGACCCAGGTGCCGGTGGCCCCCACAAGGTGCACGGGCGACGCATGCAGTGCATCGGTGAGCACCTCAACGTGCACGGGTAGCGACGACGCATCGCTCTTGGACGGCTGCGGCAACAGCGCCGAGAGCCCAGCGTCCGTTCCGTCCGACTTCTCGTGCTGCGATTCGAGCAGGTCGGCATCCTTGCGCAGGTAGCGCAAAACGCCCGACATGACCAGCATCGTAGCGGCAATGGGACACACAACAAACAAGAACACAAGGAAGAGTGTCGCTCCCTGCCGGTGGAAAAAGAGCTGCTCGAGCCACGGCCCCGCGGGCGTACGTGCATTCACAGGCAGTGCTTCTTGCGGCAGCGTCAGCACCGACCACGGCGCGACGCGCATCTGCACAAGCGGTGCATGCAGGGGATTGATGGACGCCCAGAACGTGCCATACGGATTCTCATGCAGCGCGGTGGGTGCAATGTTGGGTTCGGCAGTCACCGCCGCAAACGGCGACGAGAGCAGTTGTGCAAAGAACTGCGCTACCTTGCCGTCTGACGCGTAGTACAGCACGGGTGTCAATACCGCGGTCGCCAGCACCGATACACGGAACGAACGTACGCCGCGCGTATGCAGCAGGGCATACATGCCGCCCAGCACATACGAGATCACCGAGCGCGGGCGGTACGGTGCATGCGGCACCGGCGGCGTGCCAGACTCGGCCGCCGCCGTGGCCGGCGCCGCGGTCGGCGCCTGAAGCAGTACCTCTGCGAGCTCAAGACGCTGCATGTCGATGCTCAGCACCGTCACAAAGAAAGTCATTTGCATGAAGTAGTCGACCACCAATGTGCAGATGGTGAACAGGCAGAACTGCAGCACCGCCGGTATCCGGACAGTCCAAGCCAGGAGCACGAGCAGTACAATGTCCGACAGTGCTGTGAGGGTGATGGGGCCGGCCACCTGCGAAAGCCCGTAGGCAATACGCGCGTGTGTCGTCAGAGAAAGAGGGGTGTTGGTAATGGTGCGGATCATGAATAGCATGGACTCGGAGCCGACCACCACGATAATAAAGGGTAGGATAGACCAGGGCACCGCATTGAGTCGTATGCCCAGTAGCGCACACACGCTCAGACTCATGATTAAGTCGAGCAGCAGCTGAACGCTTCCCGTGAAGGCGATACCGAACCTCGAGTGTAGTCGGCGCATCTGTACTAGCCCGCGGAAGATGAACAAGAGGAGTAGCATGTAGCCACCCGCTACCACTGATACATTGAGTGTCGGTCGTGCAGTGAGGTAGTGTGGTTTGAACTGGGTAAGTGGGTACAACATACGCGAAGATAGGTGTCGCCTGCCTCGACGCCAGGCGGTCGCTCAAGCTTCAAATGTTGGGAAGCGGCAACATCATGTACGATACGCTCCCATGCTGTCGCCGTCCCGGGCGAATCGTGCACGAAAAAGGACAGCACGAGAAACTCTGCGCGCGAAAAGAGCGGCAGGTAAGGCCAACGACTCGCGAGCGTGGTTGAATACAGCAGCGGGATAGTTGTATTTGCGTACAGCGGTGCAACCGGCGGTGTAACCACCGCTCGCACCGGACTTCCTGCATAAGATTTGGCAGGGTGCTCGTCGGCCTGGATATCGGCAGCTGTTGGCCAATACGACAGTGGCGAAAGCACGAGACATGTGCCTTCGAGCTCATAGCACGAGACGTTGTTGGAGCGCATCCGTGCCTCAATGCCGTGCTGCACCTGCTGAGCGGCAAGCAAGGCACGCGGCTCGAGCATGCCATAGGGCGAGCCGTCGCCCTGGCGCACGGTATCGGTGGTGAGTAGTACCTGCTCCATGCGGACCCTGGGCACACCGTCGGCTTGTTCTGGCCGAGGTACGACTTCGAGATTGGGCGTTTCGTCCCAGAGCAGGTGCAGGTCATGTACGGGGTAATTCGCATCGCTGCGGTTCACACGGCCGCCGCCAGTGATGTCGGCGAGCGAAGCCCGAGCAATATCCCATATGTTGGTAGGTGCGCGCGCCCCTAGCACGCAGGCTGCGGTATCGTTTTCGTGGACGCGATGCCGTTCATGGCAATCGGGGGTGAAGGATGTCGAGGCATCCTCCGAGGTCGTCAAGAGGTACATGACCACAGCAGGGTAGAAGAGGGATGCAATCACCAAGTTGCATAGGAGAATGGTTCGTGTCTGATGTCGTGAGATATGGCTGCCGTGCCGTGCAAATTGGCGCGTCAGGTAAGTTCGTGCAGACCGCTGCATGCGCACAGCCGCCGTCACCACCCGCACCCACATGGGATCGGGGTGGCTGCGTGCAGGCCGCCGAAGTGAATCAGCACGCCCGTGGGACGACCAGTCGGTCAGATCAAGCGCCGCTGGATTCCCGGAAGCGTTACTTAATTTTCGACGACGATGCAGCATTCTTCGGGCATGGTGCGATTAAGCAAGAAGCGAGAGCCACTCATGGGCCACGCATTTTCAAAATTCGCTCCTAGGTCTGACGACACGCAAATCACTAGACAGATACAGATAGAATCATGTACGTGGACCCAACTACGTTGCTACAACATCCCGGGCGGTCGCACGACTGCCTAGGCAGATCTCGCACGTCTTCTCCGCAGGCAGAAAGAAGGCGCAGTGGCCACGTGGCGTATGCGTGTGTCCACGTAGGTCCTTCCCCCACCTTCGATATGTCGAACCAAGGAACGAAATCGCTGGCGTTTGCCATTGCCGACTGGCTTCAAGGTAAGGAGACTGCAAGCTTCGACTCCTCCAAGCGTGAGCAGGCCGCCAAGTTGATTTGCGAGGCGTTTGACGTGGACACGTCTGACGCGACGCAGCGCGCAACCTACGCGAAGGGCTCGCCTGGCCTGAGTGCCATCTTCGACGTCTTCCTCAAGGCGCAGAAGAAAATGGCTCCGACGGAGGAGGCGAAGCCTGCGGCGCAGCCGGAAACCAAGAACGTTTCGGAAGCGGACCAGGCCAAGGCCGAGGAGCTCAAGAATGAGGGCAACAAGTTTATGAGTGCCAAGGACTACGGTGCGGCGCTGAACGCCTACACCAAGGCGATTGAGCTGAACGGCGCCTCGCCCGTCTTCTACTCGAACCGTGCCGCGGCATATAGCCAGATTGGCCAGCATGAGGAGGCGATTGCCGATGCGAAGAAGGCCTCGGAAATCGACCCCAAGTTTGGCAAGGCGTACTCGCGTCTTGGGCACGCTCTGTTTGCCTCGGGCAAGTACGAAGAGGCGCTGGCTGCCTACGAGAAGGGCTACGAGGTGGACCCGTCCAACAAGCTGATGAAGTCGGGCATTGACGCGTGCAAGGCCAAGGTTGCCGAGGCGCCCAAGGACGGCGCGGTAGCCTCCGCGGGGTCGCGCGGTACGGACGCGCAACCGAACCTGGGTGGCGGTGCCGGCATGGGCGGTGGCGGCATGCCCGACCTCAGCTCGCTGCTGAACAACCCCATGCTTTCGTCGATGGCTCAGCAGATGATGCAGAACGGCGGGCTGGAGCAACTTATGAACAACCCCATGCTCCGCCAGATGGCCGAGCAGTTTGGTGGGAACGGCGGTCAGATGCCCGATATCAACGCATTGATGAACAATCCCCAGCTGCGACAGTACGTCCGCCCGATTTGGCTAACCCTACAGGATGGCGCAGCAATTCATGTCGAATATGGGTGGGGGCCGGCCGTAGAACATTTAGTCAGCTTATCATGTGACAGTTTCGATCCTGGCCCGAGCGGCCCGGGACGGGTCGTGGGTTCCTGTGTGACACTTCCATTGTTGCGAAGATGACCGACTCGAAGACTCCCCAAGCTGTGTACGTATTTGTGTCCTGGTTGAACCTTGCTAACACGGAAACAGTGCTGACATCGGCCTGATCGGTTTGTATTGCGTTTGAGAATCGAACTAACCCTGCAGGCCTGGCCGTCATGGGTCAGAACCTGATTCTGAACATGAACGGTATGTTCCCGTGCCCACTCACACGCAGACAAGGGCTACAAGGTGGCCGCCTACAACCGTACTACCTCGAAGGTGGACCACTTCCTTGCCAACGAGGCCAAGGGCACCAACGTGGTTGGTGCGCACTCCATTCAGGAGTTTGTGAGCCTGCTCAAGCGCCCTCGCAAGATCATCCTGCTGGTCAAGGCCGGTCCTGCTGTGGACGACTTCATCCAGCAGCTTATTCCTTACCTCGAGAAGGGCGACATCATCATTGATGGTGGCAACTCGCACTTCCCCGACTCGGAGCGCCGCACCAAGGAGCTGGAGGCCAAGGGCTTCCTGTTCGTCGGCAGCGGTGTGTCGGGTGGTGAAGAAGGTGCGCGCCACGGCCCCTCGCTGATGCCCGGTGGCAGCGCCGCGGCGTGGCCTGAGATCAAGGAGATCTTCCAGAAGACGGCCGCGCAGAGCGACGGTGAGCCGTGCTGTGACTGGGTCGGTGATGGCGGTGCCGGCCACTACGTCAAGATGGTGCACAACGGTATCGAGTACGGTGACATGCAGCTCATTGCTGAGGCCTACTCGATCCTCAAAATTGGCCTGGGTCTCGACGAGCAGGAGATCTCGGACATCTTTGCCGAGTGGAACAAGGGTGTGCTGGACTCGTTCCTGATCGAGATCACGCGCGATGTCCTTGCCTACAAGGACACGGACGGCAAGCCGATGGTCCCCAAGATCCTCGACAGTGCCGGCCAGAAGGGCACGGGCAAGTGGACCGCGATGAACGCCCTTGACCTTGGTCAGCCTGTGACGCTGATCGCCGAGGCGGTGTTTGCGCGCTGCCTGTCGTCGCTCAAGGGCGAGCGTGAGCGTGCGTCCAAGATCCTGGGTGGCCCCAAGATCAAGAAGTTCGAGGGTGACAAGAAGCAGTTCATCAAGGACCTCGAGCAGGCGCTGTACGCCAGCAAGATTGTGTCGTACGCGCAGGGCTTCATGCTGATGCGCGAGGCGGCTAAGGAGTACAACTGGCGCCTGAACAACCCCTCGATTGCGCTCATGTGGCGCGGCGGCTGCATTATCCGCTCCGTCTTCCTGAAGGACATCACGAGCGCCTTCCGCAAGAACCCCGACCTGGAGAACCTGCTGTTCGACGACTTCTTCAAGAACGCCATCCAGACTGCCGAGGACGGCTGGCGCCGTGTCGTGGCGCAGGCTGTGCTGTGGGGTATCCCGACGCCGGCCACGTCGTCGGCGCTTGCGTTCTACGACGGCTACCGCTCCGAGGTGGTTTCCGCGAACCTGCTCCAGGCGCAGCGCGACTACTTTGGTGCGCACACCTTCCGTGTGCTGCCTGGCCAGGAGAACGACCACCTGCCGCTGAACCAGGATGTGCACATCAACTGGACCGGCCGCGGTGGCAACGTGTCGGCCTCGACGTACTCGGCTTAAAGTTCCAAGAACAAGTAGCCCAGCGCAGAACACAGATAGACGTTAGCTTCTGCGAAGAAATCCCATGGGCATCGGCGCAATTGCCACGCGCGGCCCGCTGCGCCCAGGAGGGGGCGCGGACCGGCCCGTGGTGGCCGTGCGTGCCATGGGGCCGCTGGCCGTCGGGGGCCGGCGCTGCGGACTCGTGCGCCTGCGCTTGGGGCTCGCGGGCGCATCGAGCAGCGCGAGCTCGGTGGGGCTTAGCGGGATCGACGCGAGGTCAAACGCGTCGTCCGCCTCGGGTGACGCCGAGACGTCGCGGCGCGTGGCGGGCGGCACGCGCGCTGCTGGGCGCACACGCGTGTCGGGCATCTCCAGCTCGACCTGTGCATGGCCCTGCAGCAGGGAGCGCGCCGCGGGGCCGACCCGTACATAGTGGCTTGGAAACCGCTGGTAGGCGGCCTTTTTGGCGTACTCTTCCAGGTACTGGACGTTGAGTAGGTGGTCGACGATGCGCTTGAGCTCCTCGTCGGAGAAGTGCGCACCCCGCCCGTGGTACAGGTTGCGGTGGTGCCCCTTGTCCTTGACGTCCTTGCGCATGCTGCCCTTGAACACGCTGGTGTAGTAGGCGCGCGTCAGGTGCGTTGTGCGCCCGCCAATCAGCTGCACCATGTTGACAAAGTCCTTGGCGGGCGTCGTGACGTCGACCTTGTGGACGGCGCCGCGCCGGCAGTTGTCGCACGACGCGTGGCAGTCAGCCGGGTCAAACTGCTCGCCAAAGTACTTGAGGATGTTGGTGCGCCGGCACTCGGTGAGCGCCTGGCAAAACGTGGTCACCTGGCGCAGCGTCTTGAGCTGGTGCTGCTTCTGCTGGGGCGACGCGTCGTCCGACTCGCGGATCATGCCCTCGAGCTTGCGCGCATCGTCCATCGACCAGTACAGCACGCACTCGGATGCCTTGCCATCACGCCCCGCGCGCCCCGTCTCCTGATAGTAGCCCTCGAGGCTCTTGGGGATCGAGTGGTGGATCACATAGCGCACGTCTGCCTTGTCGATGCCCATGCCGAACGCGATCGTGGCGACAATCACCTTGAAGTGCCCTGCCTCCCATGTGTCCTGGATGCGCAGCTTGTCCTGCGTGTCGAGGCCCGCGTGGAAGTGGCGCGCCTGGATGCCGTACTTGGTGTTCAGATCGCTCGCCACATTCTCGCAGTCACGCCGGCTCAGACAGTAGATGATGCCGCACTCGCCTGCGTGTCGCTCCCGGATGAAGGCCGCGATGCTCTCGAGCGTCCCCGCACCGCGCCGCTTCGGCTGTACGCTGTACGACAGGTTCGGGCGGTTGAACGACTGCCGCAGGACCACCGCATCGCGCATGCCCAGCCGCTGCTGGATGTCGTACACCGTGTCGATGCGTGCCGTCGCAGTGAGCGCCATCAGCGGCACACGGGGATACTGCTGCCGAAGGATCTCGAGCCGCACGTAGTCCGGGCGGAAGTCGTGGCCCCACTGGTCAACGCAGTGCGCCTCGTCGATCACAAACCGCGCCAGGCGGCCGTGGGCATACAGGTGCGACAGCAGATTCGCGGCCAGTCGCGAGTTGCACACAAACTCGGGGGTGACGTACAGCAGGCGCACATGCAGGTCACGCTTGTACAACTCCGCACTCGCAAACCGCCGATCCTCGTCACTCATGTCGCCCGTGATGGCCAGCGTGGGGATCTCGAGCCGCAGCAGGTTCTTGACCTGGTTGTGGATGAGCGCAATGAGCGGCGACACCACCACCGTCAGCCCGTCCGTGTGCCCCTGCGTCACAGTCGCCGGAAGCTGGTAGCACAGACTTTTCCCGCCACCCGTGGGCATCAGGCAGAACACGTCGCGGCCGCTCAGCGTCGCATTGATCGCCTCAAGCTGGTCCGGCCGGAAGTGCGCTAGGCGGAAGAGGCGGCGCAACGCATGCTGTACCTGCGCGTCCCAGGCGTAGGTCCGTGCGGGCGTTGCCGCAGACGCGGCTGCCGCCGCTGACGTCGCGGCAGCGGCAGGTGCCGCTGACTTGGCGCGTACACACCGCGTCTCGACAATCTCAACCTCGTCGGTGTCGGCAACAGGCTGTGTCTCGCGCAGCGGTGCACGCACAGGCGAGGCCCGCGCAGGCACACTCGGCGCGGCAGGAAGCGTTCGCGTCATCGGTGTCGCCTCCGACGCGACCAGTGCACCGACGGGGCCAGTACTAGGCGATGACGAGCGACGCCCCACGGCACGGGCTGCAGTCCCTGCATCGCTCGTACCGCTCCCGCTCGACATTCCAACATCCCACGAACTTGGTGGTGTGGCATGCACGCTTCCAGGCCGCTCACCACCACTGCTCGACGCCGGCGACGCATTGGGTATGGGTGCGTTGCGCAGCTGGAGCGTCTCTTCAATTTCAACGATGCGCGTCGTGCAGCTGCGCTCCTGGAGCTTGAGAAACTCGGGACTGTCATCCACACCGTCGTCGCCACACGCAAGCGCGGCGCGCTGCAACATAGACGTATACCGCAGCGAGACGAGCTGCGCGTGCTTGGCATACAGCTCGTCGTTGGATTTCTGAGCCCACCGAGCATGCATTGGACTGGGAGCAGCACTGCTGCTGCTGCGGGGTATCGAGGAGGGTGTCGCATGCATGCGCTCCATGTTCGGCGTCGACATCACAGGAGTGCCGACCGGCGCATTCTCCTTGTCGTGCACGGCAACGGCAATGGGTGACGCGTGTGTGTGTACCGGCTTAGGCGGCGCACCAGCGTCCGCGGTCGCACTAGGCGTATGCGTGCCCCCGCCCGACGCGCACATCTCCGCGTCTGGGACAAAGTGGAAGCGGCTGCCCGCGGACCCCACCATCCGCGCCACCAACACCACGCGAACTGTTGGTTGCGACGCGCGACGCGGTTCGGGGCCCACGTGGAGTGGAGGCTACACACGTGATGCATCTTTTTGTCTGTGTCCCTACGCTCGCTGGCCAGCACCGCGGAAGGGCAATGGCGCCGAGACCGGGGCGAAGCTCCGTGTCGCGGTCCGACGGTTCGTGCACGCCGCCCGAACTACACGACGGCACGCAGTCTCAGAATGATGACGAGAGCGTAAGCACGACGGTGGCGTCACCGGCGCTTCTCGGCATCGGGGACGCTGCCCATGACTTGGGTGCCCTGCCATTGACGCACACGGGCGACGACTGGAACTTTCTGGTGCATGACCTCGGAGCGTTATTCGGTGAGCATGCGTATGAGCTACCAAGCGCTAAGGATATCCATGCGCTTCCTTCGGCGACAAACCATGCGCCATGGCCGCCCAGTGACCTTCGTCTGCCACCACCGCCACTGTCGCTGCCAACACCCACTGAGGCGCCGAAACGCACGGGGCATACCGTTTCTTCCGAACGCCCAGTGAAACAAACGCGCGTACACGCCAGCACACCACGCTTTCCCACCTACACGCCGCCTGCGCTGCTGTCGATGGATCCGCGGCCAATGACACCAAGCACGGCTACGACGGGCACGACGGGCGCACTGCAGGCATGGCTGCTGGAGCGGCGCGCCCTGCTACAAAAAGTACGCGACGATGTGACCAAGGGCGCAGCGCGTCTCGACGCCGACCAGGCCGCGATGGAGACGCTGCGCACAAGGCTGGCCGAACGCATCGACGCGCTGCGCCGCACTCACGGGACTCTGAGCGATGAACTGCCTTCATGGGATATGGCCGCCTTGCTGGAGCAAGATATCCTGTGCCTGTAATCGGCACCTATACCACGTTCCTCCCACGCCATGTACATTCACCAAAACATAGTACAAGCTACAGAAGGATACACTTAGAACGCATATTACCCCTGTGCGCACGAAGGCCGCGTTTGCGACGGCGTTCGCACGCCTCTTCGAGCGCCGCCTGGAAGACGGCCTGTACATTTTCGCCTGTGCGCGCCGAACACTCGACATAGCGCCGCGCGCCAATCTCCTTGGCAAGCGCCGCGCCCTGCTCTGGGGTGGTTGGCTTGATGCCTTGAGCGGAGAGTAATGCGAGCGCTTGAGCATCCTCGCGCAGGTCAGTCTTGAGTCCCACGAGCAGGAACGGCACTCCCTCGCAGAAGTGCACAATTTCCGGGAGCCATTTGTCCTGCACATTCACCAGGCTTGCGGGATAGTCGATGGCAAAGCACACGAGGATTACATCGGTTTCAGGGTAGCTGAGTGGCCGCAACCGATTGTATTCCTCTTGGCCTGCCGTGTCCCACAACGCAAACTCCACGAGCTGCCCATCGAACTCGACGATCGGCACGTAATTTTCAAACACGGTCGGCACGTACTCTTCCGGAAACCGGTTTTGAGAGTAGACAATCAGGAGACACGTCTTACCACACCCGCCATCGCCTACGACCACGAGCTTTTTCTTGAGCGTGACCTGTTGCCGCAGGTCCGTCTCGTGCGCCGCCGCGCTCGCCATGTCTCGAGACGACGATGACAGATCGGGAGATCGGGCTACGGATGCGGCGGGGCGCCTACAGAAGCTTCGGCGTCCTCGTCTTCGTCTTCGTCATCGAGCAGCGGCTGGTAGCCCGAGCGCGAGACGCGGCGCTCCGACTGCGTAAGAGGGATGCACCGCGTGAGCAATGCGGCACTGATCGCCATGAGCGCACCAAAGCGCAGTACCCACGCCACATCACCGTCCGTCGCCGGGTGATGCTTGCGTGGCGCTGTGCTTGTCACGCGGAAGATGAGCGAGGAGATGAGCGCAACGAGCAGCTGTGGTACCACCACTGCGAGGTTGTGGATGCCAAGGATCGTGCCACCGCGGATGCTGTCTTCCGATGACCCCATGCCGCCAGGCACCTGTCGCCCGCGCGAGACGATCGACGAGACAAACGACCCCGAGACAATACGGGCCGAGTCGGACGGGTGCGGCGATGGTTCATAGCAGTATGACCGGCGGTGCCCGCTGTCCGTGTCGTGTATGCTGGTGCGTGGCCCGCGCTCGGGGCGGTCCATGATCTGTTGTGCGGACCATTGTTCCTCAGCGGTGTCCTGGGCAGGGATCGACTCGGCCTCGCGTACAAACTCGCCGAGAA
This sequence comes from Malassezia brasiliensis, assembly GCA_029542985.1. Lineage (NCBI taxonomy): Eukaryota > Fungi > Basidiomycota > Malasseziomycetes > Malasseziales > Malasseziaceae > Malassezia > Malassezia brasiliensis. The sequence goes on from CP119952.1 coordinate 1,226,176, forward strand.
GCGCAAATGGTACCCACGTCCAGATGCTCCATGGGATTCCCATAAGTGTCACGAGGGCAATGGCCTGCGTCTGCGTCGAGACCACAAACGTGCCCAGCAGCAGAACCGCCTGGGTCAATGCACCCGCCGTCCACATGGTGCGCAGGCGTACGCACTGCCACGCGTGCACCGGACGCAGCGGTGCTTCTGGGGTATCCTGCGGCGCGTGGGTGCCCGCATGTGTGAGAAGGGGGAGTAGCGTGCCGGACGCCATCGAAACGAATGCAAAGAGCAGCATGCCGAGGCTACCTGTCTCCTCCTCGTCCTCGGCGCGTCGGTGCACGCCGCTACGCTGTGCCACATCGACAATGTAGGTCGTACTGTAGAACAGGAACGGGAACCAGCTCATCGTTGCCTGGGTCAGCGGTATACGTACCAGCAGCTGCGTCAGACAGACACGGCGGATCGACGTCGGTAAATGGCAAGCGACATGCCAGATCTGTCGCATCGAGCCGCACACACGCTGCCAACCGCGCATGGGTGGTGGGGTAGTGTGTTGGTACTCGGTCTCGGGCGTGCACACGCACGTCACCGCGACGGTGAAGCCCATGGCAATCAGGGCAAGCACAGCGAGCTTGCGAAACTGGCCGCCGCCGACCCAATGGAGAGCCGGCCAGGCGCCAAGATTCACCCAGCCGCACCAGTAGCCGACAATGTTGCCGACATGGAGCATGCGAGCCTGCCACGCGTTGGCTTCGTTTTGTTCGGTGCTGTCGGCAGAGTCGAGGATCAGGGCGCGGCTGATCACCTGGAGGCCGTTGATTGCAAAGTCGAGCACCCAAAACCCGAGTACGCTGAGCAACTGTACGAGCTGTGCGGTGCGTTCGCGGCGCACCGGATCCCAGTCACCGAACCCCACGCCAAGCAGGTCGAGAAGCAGGATCGCGAGGGGCTCGCTGAACGCGATGAGGCAGGTACTGAGCGCGACGAATAGCGCGGACGCGACCATGTACTTGCGTCTGCGATACTTGGATGTGGATGCATCCGACAGCGAGCCGATGAGTGGCTGCATTACGAGGCCAGAGAGCGGCCCGGCGATCCACACAAGGCCGGTGGCTTGCTTCGAGAGCCCGATGGCGAGCAGGTAGGGGGTGCCGTAAGCGATTTCTAGGCTCCAGATCACCTGCGAGCCAGCCATGCTCGCGGTGAGCGTGCCGAAGCGCCACCAACGCGCCCACGTCGCGCGCACCGCGGCGCGTGCCTGCTCCCCATGCATGGCCGTGCGAGGCGGGCGGGGGAGGGCGCCGGGCAGCAATCACGTGCGCGTCTCTCTTCGCGAGCGGCGACGACGCTCCGAGACTGGCATGGACGACTACGACGAGTTCGGCAACTACATCGGCCCCCTCTCTGAATCCGACGAGGATGTCGCGGAGGAGGAGGAGCTGGCCGAAGAGCTGCCGGCGCTCGAGCCCACCCCTGCCGCGCCCGCCGCGCCAACAGAGAACGACGGCCTGCAGGTGATGCAGGTCGATGACGCGCCGTCGAACGCGGTTGTGCTGCACGAAGACAAGGTATACTACCCGAGCGCGTCCGAAGTGTACGGTGAGGATGTCGAGACGCTCGTCCAAGAAGAGGATACGCAGCCGATCACGCAGCCGATCATCGAGCCCGAAAAAGTGCGCGCGTTTGCGATCGAGGAGCAGGGCCTGCCCGAGGTGCGCTTCGACCGCTCCTTCTTGACAGGACTGATGAACTTTCCCGAGATGGTGCGCAACGTCGCCGTTGTCGGCCACCTCGGGCATGGCAAGACCAGTCTCATGGACATGCTCGTCTACGAGACGCACGTGCTCGACATCGACGTCGACACACCGCTGCGCTACACCGACACGCACACGCTCGAGCAGCAGCGGCGCATGTCCATCCGGTGCACGCCCATGTCGCTCGTGATGCAGACGACACGCGGCAAGTCGCACCTGCTGCACCTGATCGACACGCCCGGGCACCCCAACTTTGTGGACGAGGTGGCCGCCGCGCTGCGCCTCGTGGACGGCGTGGTGGTGGTGGTGGACGTGGTCGAGGGCGTGATGTGCAACACCGAGGCGATTGTGCGCTTCTGTGTGCGCGAGCGCATCCCGATGACGCTCGTGGTGAACAAGCTCGACCGCCTGATTCTCGAGCTGCGCCTGCCGCCGCAGGAGGCCTACTTCAAGATCCGGCACACGATCGAGGAGGTGAATGCAGTGGTGGGCGCTGCGAGCGACGGCAATCCTGCACTGCGCTTTGGCCCTGAGCGCGGGAACGTGGCGTTTGCGAGCACCGAGATGGGCTACTGTTTTACGTTGCGCTCCTTTGCGACCATGTACGCCCGCGGCGCGCCCATGGACGTCGATGCGCTGGCGCAGCGGCTGTGGGGCAACATCTTTTATGACGCCAAGACGCGCACGTTTGCGCGCAAGGCACCGCACGCCGACGCGCCGCGCAGCTTTGTGCACTTTGTCCTCGCGCCGCTCTACAAGCTGTACACGCAGGTGCTCTCTGCCGACACCGACACGCTCCGCAAGACGCTGCATGGCCTACACATCCACCTGCGCCCGCGCGCGTTTGAGATGGACGTGCGCCCGCTGCTGCGCGCGGTGCTTGCGCAGTTCTTTGGGCCGCCCACCGGCCTCGTCGACATGCTCGCCGAGCATCTCCCGAGCGCTGCGGCGGCCACCGCCGACAAGGTCGCCCGCACAAGCACTGCCCCGGACGGCACGCTTGCGCGCGGCGCCGCGGCGTGCGCGCGCGACGGGCCGCTGCTTGTGCAGATCACCAAGCTCTTTCCGACGACCGACGCCACACAGTTCCGCGCGTTGGGGCGTGTGCTCAGCGGTACCGTCGCGCGCGGCGACTCGGTCAAGGTGCTGGGTGAGCAATTTACGCCCGACGACGACGAAGACATGGCGATCGTCACCGTCGAGGACGTGTGGATCGGCGAGGCGCGCTACGCCGTGCCGACCGACGCCGTGCCAGCCGGCAACCTGGTGCTGCTCGGCGGTGTGGACGCGCCGATCGTCAAGAGCGCGACGCTGTGCGCCGCGAGTCTCGCCGCGAGCGAGACGTATACCCTGCGTCCCGTGGTACAGATGACCGAGAGCGTGCTCAAGGTCGCCGTCGAGCCCCTGCACCCGCCCGAGCTGCCGCGCATGCTCGACGGTCTGCGCAAGATCAACAAGACCTACCCGCTCGCCACGACGCGTGTCGAAGAGAGCGGTGAGCATACACTGCTCGGTACGGGCGAGCTGTACCTGGACTGTGTGATGCACGACCTGCGCGTGCTCTACGCCGAGGTCGAGATCAAGATCAGCGACCCTGTCGTGAAGTTCTGTGAGACGGTCGTCGAGACCAGCGCCGTGCAGGCATACGCCACCACGCCCAACCAAAAGAACCGGCTCACGCTCATCGCCGAGCCGCTCGAGAAGGGCATCGCCGAGGACCTCGAGCACGGCGTACTCGACCCATCGCTGCCGCCGCGTGCGCTCGCCAAGGTGTTTGCCGAGCGCTACGGCTGGGACGCATTGGCCGCACGCAACATTTGGGCATTCGGGCCCGCGGAGGATGGGCCAAACGTGCTGGTGGACGACACGCTCCCCGACGAGGTCGACAAGAAGCGCCTCGCGCTCGTCCGCGAGCACATCAAGCAGGGCTTCCAGTGGGCCACGCGCGAGGGGCCGCTGTGCGATGAGCCGATCCGCAACGTCAAGTTCCGTCTCGTTCACGCCGACATTGCCGCTGAGCCCATCCAGCGCGGCGGCGGCCAAATGATCCCCACCGCTCGCCGCGCCGCCTATGCGGCCTTTTTGCTCGCGACGCCGCGCCTCTTGGAGCCGATCTTTTCGGCCGAGGTGCAGGCGCCGGCGGAGGCGGTCAGCGCCGTGTATACGCTGCTGGCGCGCCGCCGCGGGCACGTCGTGCAGGACACGCCCAAGGCTGGCACGCAGCTCGTGACCGTCAAGGCCTTCCTGCCCGCTATGGACGCCAATGGCTTTGAGACGGACCTGCGCGTGCTCACGCAGGGCCAGGCCTTTGTGCTGCAGTCGTTTGACCACTGGGCGGTGGTGCCGGGCGACCCGATGGACACGAGCATCGCGCTGCGCCCACTCGAGCCCGCGCCGCCGCTTGGCCTGGCCCGCGACTTTGCGCTGAAGATGCGCCGCCGCAAGGGGCTCTCGGACGCGATTGCCGTCAGCTCGTACCTCGAGCCGGACCTCGTCACGGCGCTCGCGCAGGCGGGCATCGATGTCGTCTAGATACCTATAGTAGCGCAGACAACCGGATCGTCTTGCGGACCGCATTCGAATAACCCTCGTGGAAGCGGAAAAAAACGCGCAGCTCGGGGCGCGCGTCGGGCGCGGTGGGCTGCGTCGCGGGCGCCGGCGCAACGGGGCGCCCAAAAAAGTCGTACGTTACGAGCGTGCGCGCGGGGGGCTCGGCGGCGCCGGTGCGCGCCGTCTGTGTGCTGCGCTCAAGCACATCCGTGGGGCGGCGGCGCGCTGCCTCGCGCTCGAGCTCACGCTGCACCTGCTGCCGCGCGCCGTGCCGCGCGGGGCCGACGTCGCACCGCAACTCACTCCCGTATGTGCCAAAGCGGTCGAGCGGTGGATGCAGGCGCCACACGAGTGCGCCCTCTTCGGTGCGGTCAGGCGCAAACGTAAGCGAGAGAGAGAGCATCGTATCAATAAGCGCATGCATCGCGTGCTGGGTCTCGGCACTGGTCTGCGGCGCGGGCTGTGTAAGGGATCAGAACGTACGCGCTTCAAATCGGGGCTCAGAATCTTGACGAGCGCGGGACCAAGTTCGGTGGCGATCGCCCCACGCGAGTAGAATGGCTGCATACTCGGCGGAAGATGCGCACGCAGCGTCGCGACGAGCTCCTGCGTCTCGGTGAGGCGCACATGGTTGTCGTAGTCCGTGCGCGGCAGTTGCTCCGGCAGCGGGTTCGCCAAATTGGCAAAGAGCAGGTGCCACGGCACAAATGTCCACGGCAAAAAGGCAAATAGCTCGTACGCAGGGCCATTACCGCCGCCGCCGTACGCGCGGTGCGTCATGCTCTGCGCAAAGTGCAGCCAATCGTGCGCAGACGCGTACCGCTGCCAGCCCTGGTCGGGCAGGCGCAGACGCAAGTAGTGTTCAAAGCACCCCTGCGCCAGCCGGTCGTACTCGCCGTACCCCGTCATCTCGTGCACGAGTGCCCGCATGCGATCTGCAGGTGTCGCCTTGCTCTGTCGTGAGCGCCGCGCGTTGAAAGCAGCTGGCGTCGCATCCACCTGGCAGAAAAGCTGCGCAAACAGCCGCTGCTGCGATACGACACTGTCCTTGATGCCGATCGTCGACTGTGTGATGGCATCGTCGGTGACGGGCTGGTCGCGCGTGTGTAGCATCTCAAGCGCATGCAAACATGCACGCAAATCGCCATGCGTTAGCTCACACAGCAGCGACAGACTGCGCGTGTCGGCGCGCAGCTGCTCCGCCGCACAGATCTGCGAAAGGCGCCGAGCAATCGCGGGCGTCGGCGGGCGGTGGAAGCGCAGGATCCTGCTCCATGGGCGCAGCGGACGCAGCGCAGGCGCGTACAAATCATTGCACACGCACACAATTGGGCGTAACACGGGCGGTGGCCCTTTTTTGCGGCGCACGCCGGGCGCATCCGAGGCGCGCCGCTTTCCATCGCCCTTGCCACGCTCCACGAGGCGTACAAGTGCACGCACAAAGCCTGCGGTACCCAGGGCATCGGCGCCGCCACCGCCCGTCGCTCCGTCGATCTCGTCAATGACCACGAGCGTCGGACGGCCCCCGCCTCGCAGACTATCGGACTCGAGCGCGACACGCACGCGCTGCTCGACGTCAGCGGCGGTGCGTGCGTCGGATGCATTCAGCTCATAGACACGGTAGCCGGCCTGTGCCGCAACAACGTGTGCCAGTGTCGTCTTCCCCAGCCCTGGCGGGCCGGAAATCAACAGTACACGTTCGGCAGGGCGCTGGTATGGGTCAGGCGGCGGTCCAGGTTCGTCCGTATCCGCGTTGAGGGCGCGCTTGCGTGGTGCAGGAGCCGCGCGGCCAAAAACACACGCGTCCCACTCTTTTACCCAGCGTAACGCGTCACGATGCACACGGTCGTCGCCGAGTAGCTCGGTGAACTTGCGCGGACGGTACTTTTCCGCCCACATGACCTCGGACGCGCGGCGCGCTTGCACACGCGGCGGAGGCGGAGGAGGATGGTGCACACGCTCCATCAACCGACCAATCGGCTCGCCAAGCAGTTCGTGCGTGCCTGTGCGCATGGGTGCAGGCGGCTGGGTCAGCACGCGACGTACCGTCCATCCACGCGTGCGTCGACGGCGTGGGATCGTAATGGGACGCCCATCGAGCGTCGTTGCATATGCCGGCTCTGCAGGAATGTACTTGGGTATGTGGGATGCGTCAGGCACCGCGCGGGAAGCCGCAGGGGTATGAGGGGCCGGAGCGTAGAGCTGGAAGGTGGGGGCCGAAGGCACCGGGCGAGGCGCCGGTCGCACTTGCGGCAACGGCTCGGTTGGCATTGCATCACTCACTTCCTTGCGTTCGACTGGTGCCGCCGCCGGTGTAGCGTCGACGTCCATTGCGTTGGCGTCCTCCTCGTCCAGGCCGAGGAACAGCACGTCTTGCGGATCGTGCGCTGGCTCGTCGTCAAACGCGCGCGGCCGCGCCCACTCGCCTGCAATCTCCTCCTCGGCAGCAAGCAGGGCCTCAAGATCGTCCGCGTCGTCGTCCATCGCGTACGACCGCTGCGACGCGCGCTCCGCGAACATCATGAGGGTGGACGCGTCGCGTGTAAATGGGTTAGTCAGCACCGCGCGCTGCATGCTTCGCACCGCGCGTTTCGTTTCGCGTGCTTCGGTGGGGATGTCGAAACGAGCGGCAAGTACGGCAGCGAGCGCAAATGCAAGCAGCGCACCAAAACGTGCTCGTGCCTCTCCCAAGTCAGACGCGAAGGACGATGCGCCGCGCTCGCCTGCGGCACCGACGGGCGTCGACCACGTCGCGCCCGACTGGGTACCGCGCAACAAGGAGCTGCCCAAGGGCACGCTGTCGTTTGCGCGGCCACAAGAGGGCGATGTGCGAATGGTAATTTGGAACATCACATCGCTCAAGTCGTCTGATGCCAAAGGTCTTATGCGCTACATCAAAGCCGAGGATCCCGACGTGCTGATCCTGAGCGAGACCAAGGTGCGTGTGCATGCTGACGCAGGTGAATGCCCCGCCGGCGCATGCAGGCCTCGACGCAATCTACGCACACCAATATTGGGGCATCGGTGAGAAGAAGGGGTACGCTGGCGTAGCGGTCCTCTCGAAGACCAAGCCGAGCGAAGTACACTACGGCCTGCCCGGCTTCCATGACCCCAGCTCGCGCGCGCGTATGATCACCGTCGTGTTTCCGCACACTGTCGTGGTGGGCACGTATGCGGTGAATGCTGGAGATCAGCTTAAAACGCTCGACAACAAGATGCGCTGGAACGATGCGCTGGAGAAGCATCTTCAGACCTACGCGGACCGCGACCTGATCTGGTGCGGCGACCTGAACGTCGTGTGGGACGACCGCGACCTCGCGGGCGCATCCAAGAAATGGAACAAGTCGGCCGGCTACACCGAAGCCGAGTGCGACGCGCACCGCCGCGTACTGGGTGCGACGGAGATGCAGGACGCCTGGCGCGTGCTGCACCCCGAGGCCGTGGGCGAGTACACGTACTACGGCTGGCGTGGCAACTGCCGGGCACGCGGCGCAGGCTGGCGCATCGACACATTCATCGCCAATGCGCGCGCTCTTCCACGTATCACCGCGTGCGAGATCCGGCACGCGATCTATGGTGCGAGCGACCACTTGCCGGTGGTGGCCGATGTGCGGGGCCCGCTATGACGTAGCTACTTAGCACTGGCCCGAGTAGCCGTGGCCCTTGGCGCCCCTTCTCACCGGACGGCCGTGGTAGGCTTCGGACATGCGCCCGAAGCCCGGGACATGGCGCCCGCGACCGCTGCCCGACGAGTCTTGCGCCTTGTCGTCGCCCGTGTCGACGGTGTGCGAGGCATCCGCAAGGTGCTTCGGCACCGACGACGGGTCAGCCGCGAGCTGGTTCGTGATGTGCAGAATGTCACGCACGAGCTGCTCGATCATGTCGGCCGTCATGCTGTCGCGCACCACCACACGCAAGATCTGCACATTTTGCAGCTTCGGCGGCAGCTCGTAGTTGGGCACGATCCAGCCCTTAGAGCGGAGAAGCACCTGTACCCAGCGCTGCTCCAGCTGCGGATGCTTCTGCTTGAACTCGTCCGTCCACCTGAATGCAACGACGGGCAAGCCGGGGACGTAGTACTTGGCGTCGTGCACGTTGGCGGCGTGCGACTTGAGCGCGGCCTCAGCAACCTTGCTTGCCGGACGGTGGATGTCAGACAGCACGAGGAAGTTGCCGCTCAGTTCCAGCGAACGCGAGAGCAGACGCGCGTTCTGCAGGTTGGCCTGCATCGCCTTGCAGAAGCCCTCGCGGCCAAGGCTAATAAAGTTGAACATCTGTCCGAGGATCGGCGCGGCAGGCCGCGAGAAGTTCAATCCAAACGAGTACTCGACCGAGCCGAGGTAGTGCAGCTCAAACACGAGGTCGTCGGGCACTTCGTCCGCGGAGCGGAACACGATCCATCCCACACCTGGGTACACCATACCGAACTTGTGCCCGGACGTGTTGATCGACTTGACACGCTCCAGTTCAAACGACCAGCGCAGGTCGGGCGTCGCGAAGGGCGCCACCATACCGCCGGAGGCACCGTCGACGTGGATCGGCACATCGATGCCCGTGCGCTCCTGCAGCGCGTCGAGCTCCTTGGCGACCTCCTCGACAGGCTCGTAGTGGCCCGTGTAGGTCGAACCGAGAATCACCACGACAGCGATCGTGTTCTCGTCGACCTTTTCGACCGCGCGCTTCGCGTCGAGGCAGTAATGCGTCGACTCGTCAATGTCAACGGGACGCTCCTCGACGTCCCAGTAGCGCGCAAACTTTTCAATCGCCACTTGCACGTTGGAGCCAAACACGATGTTGGGGCCGGGCTCATGGATCGACTTGCCCTGCGCCTTGCGCTTATTCTGCCAGCGGCGCTTGGCCGCCAGCAGACCAAGCATGATGGCCTCTGACGAGCCGGTCGTCGCGGTGCCCATCGCCGCACGCGCGCGCCCATCCTGGTGCTTCACCTTGGGTGCCTTCCACAGCGTCGCGATCGAGCTCACACAGCGCGCGTGGATCGCCATCGTCGCAGGATACTCGTCTTGGTCACACATATTGATGCCGATCGACTCGCTCATCAGCTGGTGTGCACGCTCGGGCATCCACGTATGCACGAATGAAGCGAGGTTCAGTCCCGGCTTGCCGTCAAGCAGCAGCTCGTTCTTGAGCAGCTGGTACGTCGCCTCCTCCGACAAACCGTGCTCGGGGATGCTGTACTTGGGCACGAGCTGCGTCTCGTAGCGCCCAGCGTGCGCCGAAGTCACAGTCGAAGGGCCACCGCCGCCGCGTGCCAGGCGGAGCACACGGCCAGCATCGTCTTCGGCCTCCTCGACGAGTTGCTCAGGGTCAATGTGCAGCGAAAGGGGCATGGTCGGAAGTCAGGAACGAAATCCACCGTGTTCGCGCTCGGGACGCCCGAGGACCGTGCGCATGCAAGTACCACGGACCAGTCAGAGGTGCGAGAATTCCCTCACATGCCGCCTTGCTCGACCTAAGGCCGAACACGTCCGGGTTAACGCACGCCGGATGGGTCAGCGTGTGTCAGCAAGCTCACAGGTATCACGTGGCGCACGGCGCTGCCCCAACGTTCTCACGCGTACCCCCGCACGTCGCGATCGACTCCACACGGCATGGTGCAAACGACGTGGGCCGCGTACGTCGCCGCAGTGCTCGTCGCACTCTCGAGCACTGTCATCGCACGGTCTTCGACGTCGTCTGTTCCATCGTCCATGGCACCCGTATCAACACCCACAGCATCCTCAAATGGTGTGTCGGCTTGCGTCCAATTCGGCGACTGGTACGTTGGATCCCCCTCTTACGCTTAAGCACGACGGGCGCCAATACGTACAAAACAGAGACACAGTACTCACCAGTCGTATCTCCTTCATCTCACAGCGTGCCGGACATTACCAACGCAGCCGCAAGCAGCTCCTACGTCAACTCGCTCGCCGCCGCCGGCGCCAGCGAAGCGTACGCCTCAAGCCCGTTCCGGGGCTCAACGACCGCTGCACCCGCCCCAACTTCGGTCGTACTCGAATCTGTAACCAAGTCGGGCGGCCGTGAGATTACCACCTCCGTGGTAAACTCAGACAGCAACAATGGCGCCAGCATGCTCCAGGCTACACCCCTCTTTGTTGCCGTGGCCGTGGCGGTGGCTGCTGGTTCTTTGGTCTTGTAGTTATAGTACCAAAATATGTTCACGACAGTGCCAGTATGTGTGCTGCATGCCTACGGATGCATGACACACGCGCGCGGAACAGACCGTGCGGCACGCGCCGGTTGCTCTCTTCGTGGCACACAACCAAAACCTGATGAGGCCCAAATGGGATGTGGTAGCTAGCAACCTACAATACGCGGTGCGCTTAGTCGAACAGACCAAAGCCCATGTCCTCGTCCGACTCCTCCTCCTCCTTGGGAGCCTCCTCCTTGGCGGCCTCGGCAGCCGGAGCGCTGCTGGCGGCAGCAGCAGGGGCAGCAGCAGCGAACGCCTCGGGGTTGGCGATGCGCTCCTTGATCTGCTCCGAGCCCTCGAACGTGTAGTCCGTAGAGATCGACACGGCAAGCACGTTCTTGTACGAGTTGACAAGCGAGTGCAGCACCGACACGATCGTAGGGAAGTTGATCGCAAGCGAGATCGAGGCGACCTGCTTGACACCGGTCATGATGCGGCCGATCAGCTCCTCCTCGCTGACGTCCAGGACGCTCGAGTCAAAGACCTCGCCCTTGTCGTAGATCTGCACAACGGTCATACCGTAGGTGAACGGCGAGATGTTGAGCAAGTTAAGCAGGGTGGCCTCCGAGGTACCGACACGGTTGCCGGCCTCCACGACCTTGACGTCCGAGACAATCTCGATCGTACCACGGGCAATCTTGGTGGGCACACCAAGGGCCTGGAAGAACGAGGTCTTGCCGGGCTCCATACCCGTGTTGCCGGCCGACACGTAAATGTCACCAGGAGCGTATGCACCGGCACGCGCGGGAGCACGCACACGGTTGTCGAGGATCTTGGTGCGGACATCCTTCAGGTCACCGTTGGTGAACACAAAGCCGATGTTGCCGCGGATGAACGGCACCAGCTTCTCGAGCTCAGGGCGCTCCGAAATCACCATGCGCAGCGCACGGCGGACCATGGTGTTCTTGCCCATGAGCACAACACCCTCGCCACGCAGCGACGCACGGATCTGGTGCATCTGCTGCGAGCTGACGTTGTCAATGTTCACGATGAAGATCGACGAGTAAGTGTCGATCAGCTCGTTGAGCTTCGCAAACCAGGCCTCCTTCGAAGCACGAGTAACACCCATTGTTAGTTTTCTTGGTTGGTTAGACGATTTGTAGTGGTTATGTGGCCCTTCCTAGCACCTCGCTTTGCGGGTTGAAAGGAAAATTTAAAGGGATGGAGAGATCCTCTGTCCGTCGCGGCCTCGTCGTTTTCTTCGCGCAACTATATTTGACACGTGACCTATCCTTCGTGCCACGTGGCTACGCACAGACGACGACATCGTATGCCAGGGCATGCGTGCGTGGGCGCCGTGGGTCGCGCACAATCCGTGTAGGGTCCAGCATGCCGCTGGCCTCGTGCGGTGGGGGCGATGCAGTGCCGTAAAAACTCGGTTACCATGGACGCTGCTCGCGGCGCGCGCGGTGCATGCTACACTGCTGTCGCGCGTGCAGCTTCCTACATCCGACGTGTCGGGGACCAGTGCGGAACCAGCGCCGCATACGACATCGACCGCATTGTGGTCCCTAAAACTACCGTCTGAAATTCAGGCGTTATTTGTACAGCAAGCTGTGCAGCACTTGGCCGCAGGAAAAGGTCTCCGCTCCGCAACCGAAGCAGCCGCGCCGGCATTCGCCGAGCTTGATGGCCCAGACGGCCCCACACGCCGCGAAGAGCTTCAATGCATGCTCCTAGCGCGCGTAGTGTCGCAGCGTCTACTTTCTTTGTCGCGCATCAGTGCGGCATGGTACCCCAACGACGCCTTCGACGCGACATTGCACTACGTTCCGCCAGACGCGGCGCACGAGCTGCGCCGCTTTCAGCGTGCCGCACTTTACCGCCTATTCCGCGCACAGATTGAGGCGCAAAGGCTTCATGCTGCTGCATGTGTTTTGCACGACCTTCGCCTGCGCCCATCCCAGCCCAAGCACCTGCTGGCGACGCTGCTGGTCCATACCGCGCGGCTTCGCACCTTGCCGCCGCTTGCCATTGACCCACAGCAGTCGGCACGAATGGCACTACATCACGCCTGCGGGGCCCTCGAGGCGCGCCCGCCACAAGTGCTTCGTGGGTCTGTGGCGGTGAGCATGCTGCACCAGCTCGCTGTGCTGCACATGCACCCTACGATTCTCCGTTGGACACGTGTCTTGGCACAGACGCATGTCCCCGACATGGACCCCCATGCGCTAACCGGGATCGTGCAGCAGCTATGCCGCGAGAAAATGTATGCCGAGGCGTATGCGTTTGTCCAGACCTTACCGGTCGCTTGGCGCACACCTGGAATGTACCCTGCGCTCGTCGGTCACTATGCCCATGCGATGCTCGACCTGAACGGACACGTAAATACGCCCCTCCAAACCCCTGATACCCGCCTGTGGCATGAGCTGTGTACGGTGGCGCACCTGGCACCCCCCGGTCCGCTAGCGTATCTCGCACGGCTCGCGTCGCATGCCAAAAAAGCGCGCGCGCTGCATGCGCTGCGCGACGAGCGACTTGTACGGCACATGTTTCAAGATGACGCCAAGACGCGTGCCGCCGCATGCCTGTATACGCTACGTGCGCTCATGCACGCCGGCCGCTGGAGTCTGGCGGTGCGCTATGCGCGCCGGTGTCTCCGGCGCGATGGGCCGCCGTCAAAAGCCACCGCATGGCTGAACACACTCGTCGCCGGCCTGGTCCTGATGCAGCGTACGCGCACAGCGACACCCGAGCAGCGCCGCCACCTACTCTCATACTTATACCGTGCCGTGCTACGTCCCGTGCCGGTGCATAGTGCGCGGCGGCTGCCATACATGACGTCGCACTCCGAGACGCTCGACCCGCTTGTCGATGCGATCTCGCAACTGATCCCCGCGCTGCATGCGCGCCCTAACCGTACGACCCTCTTGCTATTGATCCGCGCGGCCGTGCAATGGGGCGAAAACTTGGATTCTCGCGCTTTGCGGCGCATGGCTCAGTTGATGCTTCCGGAAGGAAGACAGCTTCATACCCTCACGGATACCCCGAGCGCCATCCACGGTTCTCTCCTTGTAGAGCTCGCTGCCGCGTTTTCCCGACGCGCCGACCACCGCAGCGCGCGCAGGGTGCACTTCCTGGCACGCCAAAAACGCCGCCGCGTGCGTCGGTCGACGGGCCTTGGGCCGCGGGCTTTGCCTCCACATCGTTCGTAGCGCCCAGCATGTCTTCCTTCAAGGTGCGCCTACGTGTGCCCCCCAACGGCGGCTCCAAGAGCCCGTCAGATAGCACCGAAGGGGCACCTGTAACGATGGAGCCCCCATCCGAGGCCGCAAGCGAGCGCAGCACTCCAGTGCCCCAGGAGCCTGGCACGCCCACCCAGGCCGACGCCGGCCGCCAACCGAGCGTCGACTCAGCGGTGGAGATGCAGCGCGGGTCGAGCAACGATCCGCCGCAGAGCGAAACGCCTCAGACTCAATCGCCTGCACCCGAGTCCAAGCCCGGCAAGAAGGCAGCCAAGTCACGCCGCTCGCTCATGCCCAACTCCATTTCAGCTGTCGCAGCGTCACTGACCCTCGAAGAGCTCGACGCGCTGCCTTCCGCCAAGCGGCGCAAGAGCCTCAAGACGCGTGGTGCACCAGGACCTGGTCGTGGGTGGCGCAAAGGACTGTCAAAGGGTCAAAAACCCGTCTACCGGCTTCCAGACATGGACCTGAGCACTGCCGACGTCCGCCACGACCCAGATAAGATGCCGGTACAGGCCACCACACCGTCATCGTTTGCCAGTTCAAGTTCTTCCAGTCGCAAGGCCAAGAGTAGCTCGTCTGCGAGCAAAAGCATTGAAAGTGTCCCGCTGGTGTCGGCGACGATCCGCGTCTTACCCAACTCGGCAGATGCTGTATTCAAGTATCCGCCCATGCCCAGCCTCAAGGATGCACCGGCACTTCTTCCGCTTCCTCGCATACCCAACGTTATCCCGACCGTTGCACCACTGCAAAAGTCGGACTTGAAGCCGCGGCATTGGCAGCACGGCCAGCGGGAGATCCTCAACATAGCCGGACGCTCGTGGCGCGCCCCGGCGTGGTTGACCGAGGAAAAGGCAGCTTCCTTGACTACGGAGACGAATGAACCAGACGAAAGTAATGACGCTACAGCAGATACTTCGGTCGCACCCTCGGAGACCGATGCGGACGGCAAGGCATAGCTTAGATAGAAGCGGGCAGATCAAACCTGGATGAGTAGACAACACGTACTTGTCTGGCTGGTTGAGAATGTCGAACTGGTCCTTGTACATCAGCTCACGGTTCACCTTGTAGCCATTTTTGAGGGTGCGCGAACGCAGCGCCATCGCCAGTTCGATCGACTTCTTCAGCGTTCCCTCCGGTCCCTCGTAACCAGGACCATCAGCAATCACGTCGATCAGCTTGTGTTGCAATGCCTCCTTCGCACCAAACCGGTGGCCCTCAAGCACAATCTTGCGGATGACCGTCGGCTCGTTGGTCACTGTACGAAGGACGGCCATCATACCCTTGGGCACCGGTGCGCCAAACTCAATTTCGTTCAAGCACAGGTAGCCCTTCTTGCCATTCTGCACGCGGTAGTCATGCGCAGCAGCCAGCGTAAAGCCGCCAGCGAAAGCATGACCACCCACCGACGCTACCGTGGGAATAGGAAGCGAGAGCAGCTCCTTGAACATGACATTGAGGTAGTCGTCAAAGAAGGTGGGGTCAGCAATCGCATTCATCAGATCCAGGCCATTGGAGAAAATCTTGCTGTTTGGTAGCGCTGTGGTCACCAGTGCGGAACCTTCGCCGACGTCACCATCGCTCACCCACTGGTCCCACATCTTCTGGACCTGCCGGCATGCGGGGACAATTCCCTCTCGAATGAACTCGTGCGTGAGACGGTTGTCAGGGGTCTGTTCGCCGAGCAAATACAGCACAAAGATGCGTGTCTGCGGATCAAAATCCAGGCGAACCAAAGGGATGTTGTCCTCTTTCGTAGCAAACGTCGTCGACTCGACCATGATGGCTCCAGCTGAATTACCCCGGTTTCTCTCCGGCCAGACTGGGGAAAGGGCCGGGCCACGTGGCATTTGACATGCGAAGGTGCGCTTCTCAGACACAGGCACATCGCGATGATCAGCCGCATGCTCCTTACTATCTCGTGATTATATGGATGACTCAGTGAGGCCTTCAATGTCTGGTAGCCAGAAGGCGACTTGACCACTCGCGGTGCAAAATTCTGTGTCAGATAGGACGACGTACGAGCGCATTTCGGATTGAACGCAACGACGCGCGATGGGCCCTCATGACCATTGAGGAGCCCACTGGGTCGAAGTGTTGTAGTCGCTTCGGGCGTGGTCTCGGGAAGTGCCCAGATACACAGCTGTCCAGTCGTCGAGCCGGAAAGGACCATGCGACCATCTGGTGTCCAGCACGCCTCCTGCCCACTGATGCCAGCCTGTGGTACCATCCCAACACCTCTTCCGGAAGCCTGTTCCAGACCGACGTGGCCAACGAGGCGGTAGACCAGTTTGCCAGAGAAGGAGTCGACAATATAATGCACGTCGCCAGCAGTGCCCACCAAGACAAACTGGCCCGACTGGTTAAAGCTCAATGAAGTAATCACCGGAATCCGGGGCGGCATCGAAATCTGGGAGAGTGCCGCTGTATCGTCGATGGTTATCGTCAAAAAGGGGTCGCAGTCAAATTTCCGCACGTCGTACAGCAGCACGACATTGCGCTCGTTCAGTGCAATAGCAAATACAGCTCCGGTAGGGTCATATGCCACGACAGGGTGACCGCGCACGCGCAATTGTCCCTGCGCTTCAGGGCTACGCAGGTCCCAAAATCGCACCGCATCGTCCACGGCGCCAGACAGGAACGTGTCGTCTACCGGCGACATTTCGAGAGAGACAACCCTGCATTAGCGTTTCTGCATACCGTCTCTTGTGCCCTCGAAAATACTGGAGGTACTTATTGTCGTGCAATGAATGGTAGCGGATTGTGTCTGGGTGAGCTTCGCACGTACCATCCTCTTTGGTCGACGCGTAGATGATCGCCGATGCACGGTGCGTAAATCTCGCCAAGTGCACGCCGTATTTCTTGCTATACAAGGATTTGATGTGACTGGGTCAGTGAGAGAGACCTACCGGCCTGTCCGGCAGTTGTACAGTTGAATGGTCTCGTCGTTCGACGCTGTCACCAACAACTCGCCTCGATCGTCATAGTCAACACTCGTGACTTGGCAGTCATGTTGGACAAAGTCGTGGAACACCTTCGCAGGACGGAAGCTATTCACGAGTTCGAGAGAGAGCGGCAACGCGCCGTTCGGCACGTCGCGAGCTTCGCTCATCGTCGCGCGAGATTCTCGAGATCGAGGAATTATGGAGGGCTACTAAAAAATTGGGCCATGGCTGTCTCGAATGGTGCAGGTTGCAGTGCGTAGTCGGGCACGCGCTCGCCAAACGCGCTCGCGGCTTTCCTTCGTGTAGAGTTGCGGCGACGGTTGGCCATGGTAATGGGGTATACGGAGCCTTCCCCTTGGGAGGGAGTTCTCTGCGCGGCGAGCTCAGCGAGCGAAGGGCCAATGCGTTGGTGCAGGGGGGATTTAGGCCGCAAAGGTGACGCGCGTTCTCCAAGCCCTTTTGTGCTCTCCTTTACGACACGAGGTACTTTGGTTTGGGTATGTTGGGCGAGAGGAGTGGGCGCGCGGGTGGGTCGTTTTGTATAGTCGGTATCTGGATCGTGCTTTGCCTCGGACGGTAAAAGCTTGTTGTAGCGAGCGAGTGTGGCTTTTGCATCTGCAAGAAGTTCAGAATGCAAAGTAGTGAGGTGGGCTGTGAGTTCATCCTCGCTCCGCGCCGGTTTGTCGTACTGGGCATCCAGCGACGCCAACATCGGCACCAGGAGTGCAATATCCACCTGCTCCAAGCTGTTGATACGCGCAATCAGTTTCTGTCGATCGCGGACCAAGTTCTCCTTTTCTTGTTTGCGCAATTTCTTTTCAGCGCGTTCGTGCCGGAGATGGCGTGCCATATAGACTTCATCGGATGTGTCATACTGTGTCAATGTGAAAAACTTACCACAGGCGTAGATGCACCACGCGTCTTGCCTAGACTTGAAGGGGCATCTGCTGCACGAAACTCGGGGGTTTCCACTTCTTGCATCGCGGCACATTCACGGGCTTTCTCGGGGTCCGAAAGGTACGCAAGGATCGCTTGAACTCGTGCGGAGGTATCAGGAGTTTGTATACTTGGCCCAACGGATGCATCGGCATCGTCCAAAACCAGGACTGTATTACCAGGCAAAAATGGATTGTCTGCGTGAGCGTTACAAGCATACCTTGTGCCATGCGGGGAGGTGGATTGAGCAGCATCTCCACGTCCCCTTGGCCGCCCGCCAGGAGGCGCGACTCGATCTGCGACCGGCGCAATGACCTGGCACGTTTGGGCGGTATGGCTGCAGAGGAAGGCGCCAATAGCGAGCTTGGCGGAGTCGCACCAGGCGACGGTTCCCCGGGCATCAAAATGGGAGTGCGTAATTTGTGGCCTGCGCAAATCTGGGCGAATTTTGTCAGCAATTCGTTCTACACTTGGCACACGACATGGTCATTTGCAAGCGACGCGGGTGCGGCGTAGACTTCAACCCAGATGAGACAGAGCAATGTGGGGAGTGTAGATACCATCCTGGTGCACCCGTCTTCCACGAAGGCTTGAAATCCTGGTCCTGCTGCAAGGAGACGAACAAGCCCGTGATGGAATTCGATCAGTTCCTGGCTCTGCAAGGTTGTGCCACCGCACCTTCGCACACGACCGAGAAGCAAGAGCCGCCTCCGACTCAGATCCCCGGAGGAAAGGTCAAAGACACCACGGCGGACGTACAGCAGACTACAAACGCGCTTAATGACGTCCAGCTCAATGAAAGTGTGCCGCCGAGGCCCGCAGCCAAGACTCCGTCTGTGCCCGGACGCGCCCCCATTGCGCCTTCGGCTGCCCCCAAGCCTAGTGCACCAAAAGAGCCCGAACCAGAGGCACAAGACCCTGCTTCTGTGCAGTCTGTGGCCGCGGGCGCAAAATGCCACCGCCGCGCCTGTAACTTTGTTGCCGAGACCGATATCGCCGAGCGTGACCGTTCTAAAGAGGAGTGCAAGTATCACCCAGGCATGCCCATCTTCCACGAAGGTTCGAAAGGCTACACGTGCTGCAAGCGTCGTGTCCTCGACTTTGACGACTTCCTCCAAATTGTCCCGTGCACACAAGCGGAGCACGGACATCTGTTCGCACCTCCCACTCCAGCGAGCGGCGAGCTCGTGCAGTGCCGTTTGGACCACTATGAAACACCTGATGATGTGCGCGTCACCGTGTATGCCAAGGCGGTCGATGCTGCTAAGTCGGTGGTCGACATCCAAACTGACCAGGTCTGCCTAGACCTGCATCTCGAACCAGTGGGCTCCATCAAACACGCGCGCCGTTTCGAGAAGACGCTGCTTCCCTATTCCGAAGTTGACCCAGAGAAGTCCTCATACACCATCGGCAAAATGAAGCTGGACCTCGTTCTGGTGAAACGTTCTCCGGGGCAGAGTTGGCCGGCGTTGGAACGTGGCGATCCCGTGCATGGGTACGGCGTTACCTTTGGCAATCGATAGCTAGAATACAAAAAATAAAAACATTGTGCATGATCATTGTGCCTCCTGGCTGGCAGAGGGAGCGCTCACACCGGATTCGGTGCCATGGACAAGTTCTAAGTAAGTAAAAACACACACCTTGAATGGACGCTTCGAGTGCATCAATGCGATCCGCCATTTCGTTCACTTCGTTAGTGTATCACATACTTCTGTTCTCAACTTGCTTGTTACGCTCATTGAGGCGCGTCTCGACTTGCGTGAGTAGCGCGTCGACCCAGTTCCCCAGTTGCTGTGGTGTGGTAATCTGGCTCATGGTTGCGCAGTGGAGGCCAGCGGCACGTGGCTCGTTCTTCTTCCACGATGAGTACCCCTGCTGGTGCACAGCGCTTCTTGCACACAAGTGCCCGGTTGCAAGCCGAGGCGGGCCGTCAGGCGCATAAATATGCCAAGCCCTCGCGTGTCTCGATGCCCGTGTCGCAGGACTCGGAACAAGCGCCGGTGCCCGTGTCCCTTTGGGACCATCCATTGTACCGCATCGCTAACCGTAAACCGCACCAGGCCATGCCTAGCACTGCGGGAGATACCAGCGGGCCGGGATCTGAAATCCGCAGGCCTACCATGAGCCAGCGCCAGACATACCGTGCCATGATGCTCGACTTCCGTGCGAACGCCCCCACCGTTCTTGGTGGTGCGCAAAAGCCAACGGTGCGCTATGCTCCACCGATCGCCGTGCCTGCGGATGCAAAAATCTCGGGCACGTCCACTGCATCGCTGCGCGATCGTTTGAAGCAACTAAAAGACTTGCATAAGGAACAGGTCTCGAAGGGCGACTACGCGCCGTACTTGCCCAAAGCATCCCTCCACGACCAGCGCTTGCGTAGCGCGGAAGCGACCAAATCTCCCGAAAGCCGCGCGATTGTCATTGCGGACCAGGCACTGAGCGCCAATACCAGTATGCACCCCATTGCGCGCAGGTTCATCATTGAGCGCCTTGGTTCACAGCTCAAGGTGCCATGCTAGGGTATCTAGTCTAATCCATATCCTCTATGTCTGCATCGAGATCTTCGTCCTCGGCGATGGGCGAAGTCATAACCATGGATTGTCGCGCGATGGCATCGAGTGCCGCTGCAGCAGCAGAAGCCCCTGCCGTGCGTTGCGGAGTCCACCGCTGCGGCAGCGAACGCCTCGGTCGAGTTCGGGGCAAGTCAAATGAAGCCGACATGGACTCAGACCAGCCCGATATATCTTCCGGGAGAACGTTGGTCATGCCGTAGAGATCCTGTGGAAGCGACAGATCGGGGCCGGGGATCACCGCCTGTGCCTGGAGATCGTCTTCGTGGTGGCTGTGCTCTTCCTCTGCCAGGGTCCGTCGACGCCCAATTTGGACAATGTCTTTCTCACCATACCGCACGCGCTGGATCTTGGCATTCTCGAGTGCATCTTCCCAGTCACTCAGCTGGTCTGCATCTGCCACGCTTCCCAGGGGTTGAATTCCCTTAAGCGTACGCAAGATCCTTGCATCCTCTGCAACATCGCCACGCCAGGGCAAATGTTGTCCACGAGCAGCGCGTTTGGCTTCTTGCGCAATCCGTTGCTGTGTGCGGAGCTCTGCTGTTTGTTGCGTAGATCCTGCACGCGCAACCACATTCGTAGACCTTAACCATCGTCGGTCCTCCGTCTGTTCATCCAGCGCTGCGGCATGCAACAGTGCTTGCGATCCATTCACGTGGGCCTCTGGTTGGGTCTCCTCGTCCGCAAATTCACCCAGTGCATCTTCTGACGAGTCTGCGTCAATTGCGGCGGGATCATTTGGATCCAAATTTTGCCTCAGGCCCCGCCTTTGCCGCTCGCGCGTTATGGGCTGAGCAGAAAAGGTCCATAGCGTCGATACATCGGCCATGGTTTTACCCTTCACGCAATCTCCCAAGTGGAGGCTTGTTGTTAGGCATAAAGGTAGAGCACGGGTTACGTTGACCTTGCCTCGCTTGTACCAAGGGAAGATGGTACTATACCGTTTAGATCTACGAGACATGTCACAACAAGCTATAGGACGACTAGATCGGGTACATGGTTTTGAGGAAACGAAACCGGCTACCTGCAAACCCTTGAGCATGCATGCATGGCGCACTATCGGATTCACTGCTTAGAACCAGACTCTTTCGGAGTCTCGGTCCGTACGAAGTCTTAGGACCGAGCGCGTCCTTGCTGGTCTTTGCAGTCATACTTAGAAGCACTTGGGTGTTCTCCGCATTTCCAACGTAGTACTTCGACATAGTTATTTTCAGACCTGCCCCGATCACCGCGGAGAAGTGCTTAAGCTCGGGGATTACGGATGTATCGGTTGGACCGAAAGTTCCTGAGCAAAATTTATGTGGAGATGTGAGGCACATAAAAGCGGCCCGTGCTCCGCGCGGGACGTATCGTTAGAACATCTTCTATCAATATGTCTTCCGCGAGCATTCCTACCAAGATGAACGCCCTCGTTGTCCAGGGCAAGGGCGAGGCCAAGGTCGAGCAGATTGACACGCCGAAGCCTGCCCCGATCGGTGTCCTTGTCCATGTTGACAACGTTGCACTGAACCCGACCGACTGGAAGCATCTTGACATCTTCGGCGCGAAGGGCGCCATTTCTGGCTCTGACTTTGTCGGAACGGTGGTTGCCAAGGGCGAGGACGACAAGTCAGGAATCGAGATTGGCACGCGCGTCGCTGGCATGACCCGCGGTGGCTACACAGTCGGCGTCGGTTCTTTTGCCGACTATGTCGCTACCTACCCTCAGACTCTTATCCGTGTGCCCGACAACATTCCCAACGAAACAGCTGCGGGCCTTGGTGTTGGTGGCCTTACTGCATACTTCTCCCTATTCCAGGATAAACATCTTAATCTCTCGCCGCCGTCGCCCACGCTCGACAAACTGCCGCCGGTCGACGAGTCGAAGAAGGTGTTGGTCTGGTCGGGTGCCACGTCGGTGGGTCAGTTCGCCATTCAACTCGCCCGCGCGGCTGGGTACTATGTGATTGTTACTGCCTCTCTCAAGCACGAAAACTACATGAAGAGCCTCGGTGCTTCGGAGGTGCATGACTACAAGGACGAGAAGACACCCGAAAAGATCTCGGAGGCGCATCCTGATCTGGTCTATGCGCTTGACACGTTCGGGACAGAGCAGTCGCAGCTAGGCTGTGCTCGTGCGCTATCGAAGACCCAGCGTTCCAAGTTCACCACCATCCTTCCGCCCAACGAAAAGGTCAAGACCGTGAATGACAAGGTCGAGCAGTCGTTCTTCGTCGGCTATACACTGGCTGGACAGGAGTTTGACTTCTTTGGATTGCACTACTCAAAGGAATACTGCCAACAGGACCAGCAGTACCTTTTCAAGGTGATCAGCAGCGGTGTCCTGACGGACCTTTTGAGCAAGGGTCTTCTGAAGCCGAACAACACCGCGCCTCAGACCGGCGGTCTTGCCGCTATCCCAGCTGGTTTCGATCGTATGCGCAAGGGCGAGGTTTCTGGCGAGAAGCTCACGTACAAGATTTAAATTCATGCTACATGTAGATGTAATAGCTAAAATTAGGCTCGTTCAAAAAAAAAAATTAGACAGACTTTTTGCGGGGACACTGACAGAAAGTGTATGTGGGAGACCTGTGATCTCGAAGTAGACGCGGGTTATCCAGACCAATGCTGGACTCTGGATACACAGTTTTTGTCAAAACGAATGCAAGTTTAACCAAGATTTTGTCTATTCAGGAAACATCACCCTGTATGTACCATGTTAATATTTGCACAAACGCTCAATTGGAGTAGGGTCCTATAGTGAAGCAAGTTGTATTAATATCTTCAAAGATATTTCTAATAAATTTAGATGTGAAGCATCCAAGCATTCTAGAGTCTCACATTGGTATATGGTGCCCCGAAAGTCGACGAAACTATAAAAAAACTCAGCGTCAAGATGCAGCAGACTCTGAAGGACAAGTTTTTTTTAACAATAAACCAGGGGTTTAGTATATGTTCTGGTGTAAACTACTGTAGAAAGATCTCAATGTCTCTATGTCCCTTAATTCCGAATGACACCTTCGCAACCAAGTGAGTTATGCTCCTTGGCTGAACGTGTTGGCACATTGCCCAGTCGGGGTTTTACCGGATATTAGGTGATTGCGTTTTTTTCTAAGCAGAATTGCAAGAACCCCCCAGCGATCGAATTAGGGCCCGTGCATCATAAAAGGCGCGTAGTCACGAAGACGTAACTGCATTCCAACTTCTTTGCGAACAACGATGACCTCTAACATTCCTGCAACTATGAAGGCATGGATTGTCCAGGACAAGGGCTTCGCCGACTTGCAACAGACTGAAACGCCCAAAGTTGATCCAAATGGCATTTTGGTCAAAGTGCACAACGTGGCACTGAACCCGACGGATTGGAAGCATCTCGACTTCTTCGGCGTCAAGGGTGCTACGCTCGGATCCGACTTCGTTGGAACTGTGATTGAAAAGGGGAAGGATTGCAAGAGTGACATTGCTCTTGGCGAGCGCGTTGCTGGCTGGGTGCATGGTGGTATTCGCGTTGGAACGGGTGCTTTCGCCGAATATCTCACTACCTATCCGGAAGCTGTGATCAAGGTGCCTGAAAATGTGAGTGACGAGCTCGCAGCTGGCTTGGGTATCCCCGGATTTACGGCATACATGGGTTTGTACCAGGGCCAGCACCTCGGCTTAGAGCCCCCGTCGCCGAGTCTGGACAGCCTGCCTCCTGTGAACAACTCGAAGAAGCTACTGGTCTGGTCGGGTGCCACCTCTGTGGGTCAATTTGTGATCCAATTTGCGCGTGCATCAGGTTACTATGTGATTGCGACAGCCTCACCGAAAAACAACGAATTCTTGAAGTCATTGGGCGCTTCCGAGGTATATGATTACCGCGACGAACAAACACCGGAGAAGATTGCTGAGGCACACCCTGACCTCACGCATGCATTTGACAGCTACTCTGAGCATGGCTCGATCGAAGCTTGTGGTCGCGCCCTGCCCAAGTCTCAGGCTTCCAAGCTTGTGACGATTTTGCCGATTGGCTCGGATCTGAGCTCGGTAAACAATCAAGTACGCGCGTCCTTCTTCTTGTTGTACTCTGCGGAAGGTGAAGCGTTTGAGCTCTTTACCAAGTCGTGCAGTAAGAAGGAAGCCCAGGAGGATCGCCAGTTCATGGCTTCATTTGTCACCAGCGGCGTGTTCACGAACCTACTGTCCAATGGCCTAATCAAGCCGGATCGCACTGAGCCTCAGTCGGGTGGCCTTTCTGCGATCCCCTCTGGTCTTGATCGTTTGCGGTACAACAAGGTCTCTGGTGAGAAGCTGACGTACGCTTTGTGAGATGTGTAGTGAGCCGTGGGGCTTAGAAAAAAAATCTATTGGAAAGGTCTGAATGAAAGCATGTCTATAAACTCCATGTACGCTGTGTTCTGCGATACGTTTCTACTAGCATTGTCAGTGGTGTTGTGCATGAATGCATCTTGCATTTCTCGGGAAAGTCCCGTGGTCCCGTGCTGGTCCGTGCGCAGAAGAAATCCCGTCTTCGAAAAAAATAGGTTTCAGTGAACTAGGCATCAACCAACATGAGCGCCAAAATCCCGTCTCAGATGGATGCTTGGGTTGTGCAAGGAAAAGGCAGCGCAAAGTTAGAGCGGATCGATGTCCCTCAACCAGGTTCTGAAGAGATTCTTGTCAAGGTGTCCAGCATGGGACTGAGTCCCGCCGACTGGAAACACTTGGATGTTTTGGGTGTCCAAGGCACGATTCTCGGTTCTGACTTTGTTGGCACAGTTGCTGAAAAAGGTTCAGACTGTGACAGTGATCTCAAGCTCGGAGACCGTGTGGCTGGCTGGGTGCATGGCGCGATCCATGATGGGATCGGCGCATTTGCCGAGTATCTAAGGGCCTCGCCTGACAGTGTGATCCGTGTCCCGGACAATGTCAGTGATTCGTTGGCAGCGGGATTGGGTATCACGAGTTTCACCGCATACATGGCACTGTATCAGAGCAAAAATCTTGGGCTGACACCGCCGCCGGCCGATCTCGATCGCTTGCCACCCATTGACCCTGCGAAGAAGCTGTTGGTCTGGTCCGGGGCGTCGTCTGTGGGTCAATTCCTGGTACAACTGGCGCGCACGTCGGGGTGCTACGTGATTACCACGGCATCTTTGCGTCACACCGACTTCCTGAAAAGCCTGGGAGCGTCTGAGGTGTACGACTACCGTGACCCAAATGCGCCAAATGCCATTACCAAAGCGCACCCGGACCTCACTATGGCGGTCGATGCCTATTCTGAAAAGGGCTCGTCGGCGCTGTGTGCGCGTGCGCTCTCTAGGACGCAGTCTTCACGGCTGGTGACGCTCCTGTACGACGGCGATGTCCGTGAGGTGAACCCCCATGTGCACGCGACCTTTTTCTTGCTGTATACGACCGAAGGCGAAGCAACAGACCTCTTTTTCAAGTCGTGCACGCGCGAAGAGGCCCAGGAGGATCGCCGCTTCATGGCCGCGTTTGCGCGCAGCGGCATTCTGACGAATCTGCTGGCGCGAGGTCTGGTCAAGCCCAACGACGCCGAGGCGGTGCCGGGCGGCCTCCATGCCGTGGAGGGAGGCGTGGACCGGGTGCGTCGCGGCGAAGTGACCGGCAAAAAACTCAGCATTTCATTGTAGTTTTCTACGTCCAAGTGAGGTCACGACCCCATAGACTGCGCTTAATGAAGTCGCCCAGCACGAGAACACGCGTGCGCAGCGAGACAAGCTCCGAGAGATACACACTGCGCCACGCGTACATTACCGCAAGACCGCCAAAGAATGTGTGGAACGGCTCCGGAAGCGGCAGGTCGAACGCCGCGGCATTCCCGAGGTAGGCGACGTTGCCAAGGCTGCGGAACTGGAACGGCTTGTACACCTCGTCGTCGATGTCAAACGCGTCCGGGTCGTCCAGGTTGCTCGCGCCATGCTCCTTGCGGAACTTGGCGAGCGCGTTCAGCTTGCGGCCGAGGTACTTGCCCTCCTGGCTGGCCACCTGTGCGGTCGGCGGGAAGCTGGTCAGCTCCTTGGCTGCGTCGCGCACAAGCGCCGCGAGCTCTTCTGCCTTAATCTTGTGATCGTTGTCTGTGTCGTACTTTGCGAAGAGTTCCTCAATGTTGGTCATGTGGCGCGATGCCAGGGGGAACTTGCGGCACAGCTTGTTAACAAAGTCACTAAACTCGGACACAGTCAGCGACCCGTCGTGGTCGTTGTCGAAGCGATCAAAGTTTTTGCGCATGAACCGCTCGAGGTCGTGGTCGACCGTCGACGCATCGCCCATAGCATAGATGGTGCCCTGCGGCGTACCGAGCACACGGAGGTGCGAATCGACGCGCAGCGCATGCGGGTTGCCCTGGTCGGGAAGCATGTCGGCAAGCTCCTTGGTGAAGTTGGCCATCGCAATACCCGTCGACCACACCGTGCATCCCGAGGTGACCTCGCGCTCCTCGGACTCGCCCGTGAGCTCGTTGCGCACCTTGTACAAGACCCTATCCGGCTTGACTTCGGACACGTGGGCGTTCGTGATCAGATCGATGCTCTCGTTGCGGAAGCGGTCTTCGGCGTACTCCGAGATCTTTTCCGAGTAGGTGTTGAGGATGTGGTTGCGGCTCTGGATCAGATGCACGCGTGCCATCTGCCGGATCGACGCCGGGAAGTGCCGGTGCACGTCTTCGTTCAGCATATCGTAGATCTCCGCAGCAATTTCCACGCCGGTCGGGCCACCACCGCACACGACAAACGACAGCAGGCGCTCACGGTCCTCCTTGGGCGTCGTGGGCAGCGAGGCCACTTCCAGATTTTCAATCAGACGCTTGCGCAGGTTCTGGGCGTCACGGATCGTCTTGAGGCGTGCGCAGTTCTCGAGGCCCTTGACGCCGCGGTTGTTCGTGACACTGCCCGGTGCGACAATCAGCTTGTCGTAAGGAAGGTAGATCATGTTTCCGGCATTAGGTTCGCGCGGCGAATCCATATCGCCGTCCCAGTGGCTCGAAATCACCTCGACAGCCACCAGGCCCGCAGGGTTGTTGGTGGAGTCGAGCGTGCGCTGGTCCAACTCGTCGGCAAAGTACAGCTTCACAGCAGCACCCTGTACGAAACGGCCACCAATGTACGAGAGCAGCTTGCGGATCGACTCGATCACCGAGCGCACCCCGATCGTACCGACGGCCACCGCGGGAAGCAGCGGCGTAAACAGGAAGTAGTTGTTCGGACTCACCACCACGACGTCGTACGCATCATGGTCAAGCTTGAACAGCATGCTCACCGTCGCCCAGCCACCACCGATCACCACCAAACGCTCCTTGCGCTCGCTGGGCGGCAGCTCCGACTCGGCTGCGGTCGGCGGCAAAATCGCGAGATTGTCCGGGCCGCCGTGTGGCGACTCGACCAGGTTCGGCACCATCGTGCTCTTCAAGTCAATGTTGTGGTAGGTCAGTGCATCCCAGGCCAGCAGACCACCAAGCACCGTCACCGTCGAGAAGAGAAGCGAACCAACTGCATACGCTGGGTATCGTACAATGCGCTTGCGCCAAAGCCAACCACGCAACGAGTCCGGTGGCGGCGCCGATATAAACGACCGGGCCTTTGGGCCTGTCGTGGCCAGTTTCGGCACACGCACAGGCACCGGACGCAGCGGCCGCAATGGCATCGGCGCGATCAACCGCGGACGAAGCATGTTGGACAACGGAATTAGGCAGGTGCGGAAAACCTAATTTTTTTACCTACGAAAAATTGGGCCGCCTAGGAATAGGAGGCGGTGCCGCGGGATTTTCGCCAAGACGCGCTGATAGGCTCGGCACGTGCTCATGCGCGTCACGTTTTGTTGGGGCGTCAGCGCCGATCACATTGGACGGTCTTGGCGGCGGCGGCGGCGGCGCCGCTGCTGCGGCACCCTTCGGCCGTGCAGGAAGAGACGGCGGCGCCTCCACAAACGGATTGCCAGGCGTCGCATCGGTGCTGCGGCGCAGGGGTGCGCCTTGGTTCCACCACTGCTGGGCGTCGTCAGACGGCGGCGGGAGGGAGCAGCTATTGTCACTCGGTGGCGCGCTCGGTGGCGCGCTCTGCTGCGCAGCACCCACGAGCTCTTTTTGTAGTGCAGCGCGTTTGGCTGTGTCCACAGCGTATACGAGCACATCGAGCTGTGCGTGCACCGGGCGGTGGTCGCTGATCCGTAGGTCCGCACACGCGTACGTAGTGAGCCGAACCGCGTCTGCATCCTGCATCTTGGTACGCCATAGCACGCGATCCGTCCAAGCGGGCGCGCGTGCCTTTTCGGACGAGTCGTACGTGTCGGTATGAATGTCGTACTTGTATGTCGGGCGGAACGTGATCGGCCCCTCCTGGTAGCCCGCAAACGCCGCCTGCGACGCTTGTGCGAGCTTGAGCTGGTCATGTGCCTGCAGCTTGCGGAGCACACCCTCGGGCGCCGCAGCGTCTGATGCGCCCGGCGGCGGCAGCTCCGCGCACAGGCCGCGCACCTCGGCACTGCTCAGTTGGTCGAAGCGGTAGTTGAGGTCACCTGCCCAAATCACATGGGTGTGGGCGTCAATGGTGCGCCCGCGTGGGAACTGGATGCCGCGTGCGATACTTGCGTAGTCGCTATTGCGTTCATCGACATTCGTGCTGCCCGCCGCGAGGTGCGCGCCGACGACGCACAGGTCTGTATCGAAGATGTCCATTCGCACGGCGATGCCGCCCTTGTTGCCGCTCATGCCGCGCAGTCCCGTCTTTTTGGACGCAGCCTCGATGTTGCGGACGTGTGGGAGCATCGTCTCGCGCACAAGCAGCAGCACACCTGTGGCAAAGAGCAGCTCGCTGCGCAGCACCACGTACGCCTCGGTGCCAGTGTGCAGCGCTGCTAGCACCATGCGTTCCCAGTGCCGCATCGGCTCGGCGGCTGACGAGGTGAGCATCTGCTGCGCGGTGAGCGGTACCAGCTCCTGGAACGAGAGCGTCACGATGTCGGCACCAGATGCTTCTCGTAGCCACGCCTCGAGCTGCTGCGGCGGCTGCGCACACACATTGTAGGTGCCGACAAAGAGCCGGACGCGCCTCCGTGTCGCATACTCGTCCTTTCGCTGCGCAAGCGCCTCGTCTGCGGCCGTGTATACCGGGTCGTACAGCACGACCTGCTCCTGCCCACTGCGCGTACCGAGCAGCGTATCGATGGCCTGCTGCTTGCTCTGGTCCTGGAAGTTGTTCATGTACATGCTGCGTAAGACAAGCGACGTACCGACTCGCGCTCTTGGCCGCGTCGCTAAGCAGTCCAGAAAAGAACTTTTTGGAGCCGGAGCGCATGTAGTCTGAGTTGAGCGACCCAGTGCCCGTGCTAATCTGTGAGAGCGTATCGCCGTTCTCGGCCCAGAGGCGGCCGTGCAGCGGCCACAACGCCTCAGGCAGCCCCGGCGTGTCGCGCAGCAGCGCCAGGTTGACATCTTCGTACTTTTCGCGCGCCAGTGTGCGAAAAAAGTCGCGCAGCGCCGCGTGCGACAAGCAGCCCTGCACCACATTCGTCCGGTCGAGGCAGTCGAAGCAGTTCACGCGGAACACACCCGTCTGCGTCATGAGGTACTCGATGTAATTGGGATGGTACTGCGCCACCGTGTACCCATTGTACTGCCGTTGCGACTGCACGTTGTTGAGCCGGTCAAGCTCGGCGCGTGTGCCGTCCAAGCCACCCGTGGCCTTGGTAATGGTGTGAAAGTCGAAGTTGTAGTACCGCAGCGGCTTCTCATCGCCGTGCAGCGGCAGATGCGCCAGCATTGCATCAATATGCTGTATATAGCCCTGGCTCAGCATCGTCTCTGCATCGCGCGTCCCCAGCAGGTCGAGCACAAACACCCGCTCGTACTCGTCCAGCAGGCGCTGCATGTGCTGCTCAAATGCCAGCTGCGTCGCGGCACCCGTACGTGTAATTTGAATACGCGCATTGAGCGCCTGCAGACCTTGTTGCTCCCAAAACAGGGGCACAGAACCACGCAACTGCACGAAACTCATCACGTCCTTCCCAAACGCCAGTATCGTCTCGGTCTCGGCGAAGTTGGCCGCATGGCCATGGTCGTCAATCCCGCGCGCATTGAAGCGCGTGCCGGCCCGCCGCGCACTCAGACGGCTGATCACTGCGAGCGTGCCCTTTTCGCGGCGCTCGGGACCCAGTGGGAACGTCGCCATGCCAACGTACCCTTGGATTACTAGCACCAACAGCGCCGCACTGTCCAGCTCGGCACGCTGTGATGGGTCAAGACGTGTGCGGAACTGCAGTATGGGCTCCATCATGTATGTATTCCATGCAAACTGTGACGAAAATTGCTGGTCCATGTCGCTGTGCGACTCGGTGTGAGCGATGCGGCAGGTCAAGTCAAACGCACAGCGCTCGGCAAAGAAGAACGAACCCGAGTTCATGTACTTGCGAATAGATGCGCATGGATTCTCGGAGGGAGCACTCGGCGCGGTGCTCCGCCCGTATTCTTGCGGGTCGATGCCGTACTGAAACTCTTCGTCGCGCACGGTCCGGTTGATGCAGAAGAAGGTCACCCCGCGCACACGTCGAATCCACTGGTCGGCGTGCAGCGAGCCCACACGTTCAGCGTGTGTGATGCATGCGAGATAGACATCAGTGCCCATCTTGAGCAGGCCAAGGATGCCCAACAGCGGCACTGACGGCGACGAAAGCCGCTGCATGTGCGTCCACACCAGATCGGACGCATGCAGCACCGACAGCGTGCACCGCCCCCCGGCCGATGCACTGAACGACAGCACGACATCGGATGTCTCCAAGCCGCGCTGCGGCTCGTGGCGCGACACCAGTAGGGTGCGCTGCTGCGCCGTCGCCTCCGCCAGCCAGACCTGCATGGCGGTACGCAGTGGAGGCGCCCAGCGACCTCCACACTTGCGTGTCGCCTACGCACAGGACCACCACAGTGGCGCGTCGTGCCTGCACACGATGAGTGCGCAAGAGTCCCCAGACCCTACACTTGCGCCAGTGTCGGTGTATCGTGCACCGAACAACCGTGCTTATGGTACGTAAGTCCGACTGACCCAAGCGCCGCCCCCACCCGAGCACGACAACTTTGAGCCGACTTCGGCAGAGCTGCGTGAGGCATTTGCAAGCGCGATCCAGCAGCGTAACGGACCCAATGCACCACTGATGACCAGCGCCATGCGTGCACGGCAAGAGGCCGCGAGTGGGCGCGTGAAAAAGCAATACGACACCGTGCGCATCCGTGTCCGATTCTCCGATCGGACCCAGATCGAGCACACGTTTCCACACTCTGCAACGATCAATGACGTCTATACCATGGTGGACAGCACGCTGCACGAAGGCGGCCAAGGAGACTATGTGCTTTTCCAGTCGCCGCCCAAGCGCGACTTTCCGCGCAACCAAATTCGCACAACACTCGTCCAACTCGGATTTGCACCGGCTGCGGTTCTTGGAATCCGCTGGGCGGATCCCGCGCGCAATGGTACGCTGCCTGCACTGACATAGCGACGGATGCCCCTGCCCCTCTCCGGAGCGACGTGGCCGCACGTGCTCGAGACATGCCGCTACCGCCCTCCTTCGCGACCCAGATCCCCTCGGTGCGGCCGAATGCATCCGATGGCACGTCTTCCGATGCACAGCAGGCGCGCGAGAAGCGCAAGTTTCCCAAGGTACGCACGCACCTGCGCACGGCTCACCCAGTGGTTCAAAAGCACCGGCGGCAAGTAGTCACGTGATAGCGTCGGCCAGGTTCGGCGAGACCCGCGCGATTTGTCATGGGCAAATCCGGTTTCGTTCATTCGCTCCACGGACACCATGTCGCTTGCAAACACGCTCTACAACACGTTTGTGCTCCGCAACTCGGTCTAGTACGTACTGCGTGGCGCGATAGGACTTGACTAACACGGCCGCTTTTGCGGCGTAAAACCAGCGTCGGCACTATCTTCACGGGCGCCTTCCTCTTCGGCATCGGTTTCGACACTGCGACGCAGATTTGGTGGGACCGGCACAACAAGGGGGTGCGTATTGAGCGCGAAGAAGGACGTATACTAACACTCGCTTCGGCGTACATCATACAGAAGCAGTGGGCCGACATCCGTGACAAGGTATGTGATTTACGTTAAGTGTGCCGATGCTAACACCGCTGCAGTGCATCAAGCTGGCTGATGGCGGCGACGATG
Source organism: Malassezia brasiliensis (assembly GCA_029542985.1). Lineage (NCBI taxonomy): Eukaryota > Fungi > Basidiomycota > Malasseziomycetes > Malasseziales > Malasseziaceae > Malassezia > Malassezia brasiliensis. Next base: position 1,258,446 of record CP119952.1, read on the forward strand.
ACGAGTAAATTTCCCCTGCTTTGATTAGCTTATGATCCAAGCAATTCCATGTATCTTTTGGGACCGCTAAGTCGGATATGATCTGCTGATGGGAGCTGAGTGGTCATGTGCAGCCGCTTACTCTGTTCGTGTGCGCCCAAGCCAGCACTTAACGTGGATGCGCAGATGCTATGGCACGCTATCTGCGATTACATTGGTTATGGGGCACGTAGGGCCGTTCTCCGGCTGGTCAGGAAGAATCGTTGTGCTGTGTCAGGAGGCTGATCGTTGCGCGATGCATCGGATGTGGATGTTGTAGAGACTCTTGTGTGCTTTTCCTTTGCCCATGGCGGTTTTCTGTCGCTGTGTACCCGCGCCGTGTGCCCGTGCGTGCGTTGGCCGTGCACACGCCCTCTCGGGAGCCCATCAGGGCTGACTGGGCCCCCGGGCTCGCCGCCGCGGTCTCACGTGACGCGACGCCGCGCGACACGCCTTGGTGTTGATCCACGCGCGCGCTGGTCAGGGCGCCGGGCCGGTGACTATGGCGAACCGAATCGCGGCGCTCAAGGCGCTATATGAAAGCGGAGTACAAGATACGTCCGACGCGTCCGTGGAACAAAGCATGGCGACATTCCATAACGACCCGTCGCTGAGCCTCGAGTCCGAAGAGAGCCTCGACCTGCCGGCCTCCGAGCCGAGCCATCCCGCGGCGTTGCTCTCGTCAACAGAAGAGAGCGGCACAGTGCAATCGGATGCGAGAGATGATACGTCTGAGGAGTCCGCATTGCAAGATCCCTCGCCCACGTCAGACACTCGCTCGCCGATCGCCTCCGCGTCGGATGCGGCAACTACGCCGCGCAAGCCGACTTCGTCTAACCAGGCGACGCCGCGAACAGCGACGCGGCGGACGGCAATGGCAACGCCACGCAACACGACCACGGACCTGGACCTGGACGAGTCGTCGTTGTCAGCGTCGCTGCGCGCAAGCCAACTGATGCGCAACGACGATGCGGTCGAAGAGCTGCTTGAGGACGAGGACAACGACCCGAATGGTGATCAGTCGAGCTCTGGGCACTGGGGTGTGCAAGAGATGCGGCGGCGCACTGCGGCTGGCATATCCATCAAGTCAACGCAGCAAAAGATCGACCAGCTTACCGCGGAACGCGATGACCTCAAGATCGAGGTTGACTTCCACCGGCGCAACATGAGTCCCGATGATGTCGGTGCCGAGGTGATTTCGCTGCGGCAAGAAAAACTCGGGTACGTGCGCCGCCTGCAGAAGCTCAACGAGCTGGTCAAGGGCCAGGACCAGGCGCTCAAAACGGTCAACAAACAGGTCAAGGCGTGGGAGTCCAAGATCCAGGACTATGAAGCGCTACAGGAACGGCTACAGCACGCCGAGGAGCGTGCGCGCACGGCCGAGGCGCGTGCCGATGCAGCCCGTGCCGAACGAAGAGACAACACAGAGCTAGACGAGCTGCGTGCGGCGCTGCGTACGCAGCAGCTCGAAAACGAGGCATTGGAACGCGAGTTAGCCTCCCGGAGCGACGCACATGCACGTGAACAGCGTGACGACGACGAGCGCGATGCGCTGATCGAGAACCTGCGTGCAGACCTGCAGGATGCGGAGCAGGAGATAGCCTACCTGCGCGACCATCCCGAATCGGCTGATGCCGTGGCACTCGACCAGCTGCAGCGCCAGGTGGATGAGCAGCACGAGACGATTGCATCGCTGCAGGATGCGCTCGCAGCCGAGCGCCTGATTGTCGCTGAGAAGGACGGCGAGCTGGACCGGATGGACCAGGTGCAGCAGGACTCGCATACGGCACTCGCCGAGCTCGAGGAGCAGCTGGCGGTGCGCGGCGAGTCGGAGGCTGCGGCACTGGCACAGGCGCAGCAGCTCGATACCGAGAACCAGCGTTTGGAGCGCGAGCTGAGCGAAGCGCATGCCTACCACGACGGCCTGGCGAGTGCGCTCAAGGAGAAGCTGTCGCAAACGGCGGTGCAGCTGCATGACGCACAACAAAGCGTTGCGGCACTGTCGTCCGACATTCATGAGCTGCGTACAGAGCGGGACTCACTACTCGACCAGCTCGACCGACACGGCGCGCAGCGCGCCGAACTCGAGGCGGTGAATGCGCGTTTGAACGAGAAGCTCGCCGAACTTGTCAAGGACCTCAAGGACGAAGAGGCTGCGCGCGAGCAGGCCGACACGACCTGGTCGCGGCGCTATACCTCGTCCGAGGCGCAGACCCAGCGTGCACTCGAGGCCAAGAACGAGCTGATCGAGTCGCTCGAGCAGCAGCTTGTGCAAATGCGCACCGACAAGCAGCAGCTCGAGCGTGAGCAGCAAAAGCTGCAGCGCGCGCTCCAGTCACAGGACACCAAGCAGCTACGGCGCAGCGAGGATCAGGCGAGCGAGCGGCAGACGCTCGAGGCCGAGCGTGCGCGCTTCGAGCGCGAGGCCAAGCGCCTTGCTGCCGAGCTCGCGCGCGTCCAGGAGGCACTCACACTGCGCGAGGAGCGCGTCGGCGACACCGAAGACCACGTCCACCGGCTGCAGGCCGAGACGCGCGAGCTTGCCACAACGCTGCAGGCCGAGGTACGTGCGCGCCTGGGTGCGCAGGAGCGCTACGAAGTCGCGCAAAAGGCGCTCGACGAGGCGCGCGACACGCTGTCGACTCTGCGCGCGCGGCGCAGCGAGGTGGAGCGTTCGCCGGGTACGTTGCGGCGCACCGATGCGCCGTCGCACGCGCAAATTGCCGAGCGTAATCAGCTGTTGACCACCGTCTATGAGAGCCTGACTAAGGCGTTGTCTGGGGCCGCGGGGCCCGCGGGCGTGGTGGTATGTATACCTACTGACTTGCAGCGCAAGCATGCCGGCGACGACGACGGCCGCGTCGCGTCCGATGCCAAGCTCGTCCAGCACCAGCTGCCGCAGTTTAGCGAACGGCTGATGCAGCTCGTGCGCCGCCTGTCGCACATCCAGCAAACGTTTGAGCAGCGCGCACGCGCACTCGAGCGCTCGCAGGCGGACCAGGTCGCAGCACTGCGCCGCCAGCAAGAGGTGCGCATGGGCCAACTCGAGCGCATCGAGCACACGATCAAGGCCGCGGCCGCAAAGCAGGCGCAGTGGCGCAAGCGCATTGTTGACGCCGAGGCGGAGCTCGGCACGCTGCAGCGCACCAACCACACACTACAGCAACAGCTCAGCCGTGCACGCACGAGCCCAGCGCCGGCGCACACCGCCGGCGCGCCCAGCACCGGCGTCGACTCGCCCACGCGCTGGTCCGTGCGCCTGCGCGAGCTCGAGCAGCGCGTCAAGGAGGCCGACGAGCGCGTCAAGCGCGAGCGCCTGGGCGCGCGCGAAGCGCGGGCCCGCGACGAGGCCAAGATTCGGTACGTACGCCTGCTCGGCGCGCTGACCCCTAGCCACCTCCAGGCGCTTGTGGCGCGCCTCGAGACGCCCCCTCCTGCATAGATGATACCCGATGACATAAGCGCCGCGCTGCAAGGAGCGGGCGGCGGGCGCGTCAATTCCGCGCGGCACGCGCGCGCCGCGCCGCCGGTCGCCTGATTGGCCGTGCCGCCGCGCGCGCGGCACGCGTAGGCGCGCGCCCATGCCGCGGCGGGCGGCCGCCGCACAAGACCCGCGAGCGGGGGTGCCTCCACCGTGCGGCGGCCACGCGACGCTACTTCACTCCCGCCGGCCGCTCGACGCAGCGCTTGCCTCGATGCCCGAGTCGTCCTTTGCGCCGGGCCCCGCCTCGACGCCGCGCAAGCCGCGCACACATGCGCCGGCACCGGCAGACGCCTCGCCGTCGTCGTCACCGTCGTCGGCGCGCGGCACCTGGGGTCGCACGCAGTACGTTTTGCGTTCTTCCCACGGGCGCGCCCAGCCGGCGATGCGCAGCGAGTACGCCGGCGCACCGCCCTCACCGCCGCTCTCGCCGCTCCCCGAACTGTGCAAGCCGCTCGCGCGCATCGATCCGATGACACACGTGTCACACCCTGACGTCGCGCCTCGGCGCGCCGGCGCCGCGCTGTGTCCGGTGGACGTCGAGGGGCTTGGCCGCGTCGTGATGCCCCCGCTACTCGTCGGCGCGCCGCCGTCGAGCGATGTGCTTGAGGCACCATGCGCCAGCAAGGCACACACGCTGCCTGTGCCTCCAGCGTGGCCCGACTCGCCGCACAATGCATGGAGTGGCACGTACGAAGCTGCTGCGCGGCACACGGCACAGCGCCGGCACCAGATTGCTCGCTGGCTCGCGCGGGCTTCGCTCAGTGATTCGGAAGATGACGCAGAGGAAAATGCGCAGCAGCACGCCACCGAATCCTACCACCACCCGATGGTCGCCAAGCTCCTGCGAGACCAGTGCCGCCGGCACCGCGTTCCGCGTATGCGGCACACGTCGTGCAAGGACTGGTGGATCGGTGCCGATGGCCGCCGTGGCCCACGCCCGGGTACGACACCAGCCACGGGCCCCAAGCGCCGACTGCGCCGCCGCATGGCACACACCACACATGCCTTGACCGCGCGAGGCATTGCACCCGTGATGGGTTGCCGCTGCGGCTTTACCGACCCACACATGGACATGGTGCAGTGTGACGGATGCTCGCGCTGGCTGCACCTCGCGTGCGTCGGCGTGTGCCATGTCGACCAGCTCGGCGCACACGACTGGGTGTGCGACGACTGCTACGAGCGCGCCGCGGGCGTCGGTGCTGCCGACGCCAAGCTGCCGCGCGGCGCTCGTGCCGGTTTTGCGTCGCACGCGCACCCCGGCGCGATGTTGTCCCTCGCGCCGAGCCCGCAGCGCATGCGCGTCCCGCGCGAGGGCCTCGGGCAGTATACGTATGCGGCGTCCGACATTCCCCTTACCTCGCCGCTGTCCTCGGCAGCATCAGAACATGCATGGCGCACACCCTCGCCGCCACCCAGCATGGACATCCTCACGACGCCGAGCCGCCATGTGGCGCCCAGCGAGATGCAAAGGCGGCGCACCGCGGCGCCGAGCGGCGCATCGCCACGTATGCATGCGGCCGATCTGCTGCCGACACCGTCGCGCTACCTGATGCAGACGCCGCACGCGGCGCTGTCCACCCCCATGTACGATACACACACCCCTACGACCCGCGCACTCTACGACTGGCCGAGTACGGTGCTTCTTCCGACGCCACACGACGCATGGGCATCCGGCACGAGCGCCTGGGGCCTGGCGTCCGTAACTCCCACGCCCACATCGAGCGCGGCAGGCAGCGCGCGGCGCCGGCACGACGCATGGGCGGCGCCCGACTCGCCTACACAGGCAACGCGCGGCGCACGCGCGCGGCAGACCCCCGCCTCGCCGCTCGCATGCATGTCGGCGCCCGCACCGATGCTCATGACCCCGCGCGCCGCGCGCCGCGACGAGGCACTCGCCCCGTCGTCCCCGCCACAACTCCACGCAGGCACCGACGAGGAGGGCGCATGGGCGCCGCTCACGTCGAGCAGCCCATACCCCGAGACACCGACGCACACGGGCCGTGCGCATGGGGTGCGGCCCTTGGCAGGCAGCGCGCGCGCCAAGCAGGCTGGGCGGCGCATGCATGCACACCTCGACGGTGTAGCATCGGGACCTAAGGCGCCAGCGCCCCCCGGCCTGCTCCCGTCGCTGCCTGGGTGGCCTTTGGAGGACGTAGAGTAATGTACTATACGACACGATGCGAAGCGATCCTGTGTGCGCAATGTGCGTACAATGTGCTACGAAGATCTACACTGAGCCCATCCCGCGCGACGCCAACAGACGGCGCACGTCCTCGATACCGTCCAGCTGGCCTTGGGCCACAACGGTCGCGGGCTTCGAGGTCATCAGCACGCGCGACGCGACGCGGTTCAGCGCGGGAAGATCGATGCGGTCGACCATCGCACACATCTCCTCCACCGACACCTTGCGTCCGTGCACCTGCACCTGGCGGCCCAAATCCTCCACCTCCACCAGGCGGCTCTCGAGCGCCATCATGAGGCTGCTCTTGAGCTGGTTCTTGGCACGGTTTAGCTCGATGGGCGTGATGCTCCCGCGGTAGTCGTCCGCAGTGCACAGTTCAAGTTCACGTGCGATGATGTAGGGGATGCTTGGTGCAAACGCAGGGTGCACACTCGCCGAGATGCCAAACAGGCCCGAGTCCGAGTAGCAATGATGGAAGGCCGCACAGTGGTCCACGCCGTGGTACTGGTTGAGCACGTTGGTATACAAGCGGCTGTACATGCCCTTTCCGGGTCCGCCTGCCGAGAAGCTTCCGCCGCCGCCCAGCAGCATCTGCAGCGTGGCCAGGGCGTAGATGTCGTCGTCGTGGATCGACAGCCCCTCATACGCAACATACACGTGCGTAAACTCCAGCTCCGGCTTCTGCAAGTACAGCTCTCCGCCAGTATACTGCGCACGCTCTGCTGAAAGCTGTCCAAACAGCGGGTCTGCTGCCGGCGAGCCAGGTGTAGGAAGACGCATGCCGCCAAACAGCCTCTCACTCAGCTCCACGAGTTCAGCGTGCGGCATCCCAGCCCCGGCAACGACAATGCGGTCAGGACGGTACCATGCATCGAGAAAGGTGCGCAGGTTGTCCGTTGTCATCACCTCGAGACTCTCCATGGGGCATAGTAGCGGATTCCCCAGCGTGTTGTTCTGGTACGCAGTTGCATGCACGAGCTCGGGAAGAATCATTTCAGGCTTGCTCCAGATCTCGGAAACCTCCCACGCTGCTGCCTCGCGCTGCAGCGCCAGCTCCGCAGGGTCCAGCAGGGGGTTTTGGATGGTGTCGGCAAACACCGACAGGATTTTAGGCACATCCTGGTTAAACACCGATGCCTGGTACATGATTGTCTCGCGCGACGACGAGCACATGACGTTGCCTCCAATCGACTGGATCATCTGCTCCATCTCATCGGAGCTGCGCGAGGTCGTCGACTGCATCAGTGCATCGTACACCTACCTTGAACGCCATACGGTCCAGCATATGACTCACGCCACTCTCTCCGGGCACCCATAGCCGCTCAAAGCGCGATCCAGCGTCCACATACACACCCACTGCCGAGAAGTGGCCAGGCATCGGTTCGGTCGCGACACGCACTTTGTTCGGCAGCGTGCTCACTTCCGTTGCAGGACGCACAAGTTCGGGCGCGCCAGCAGTGCTGGCGGCCCGCGTTGGGGTATGACGCAGTTGCGATGTTTTCAACGCACGCCGAATGCGGGGCATGGAGCGCACATCGTGCGCGAGCCAGGCGCAGCGGGATGGCCTCAGCATGCTGCGTGCGAACGAAGAACGCCACGCTGCGTCCGCCGATCGCCGCTTATCTCAGCACGTAGCGGCCTCTGCCTGACAGGTTCGACCAGCGCGGCTCGACGCCGCGCATGGCCTTCGCACGTGCCGTCGTAGCGCACGGGTCCAGCTATGGGCAAGATTGCACACAGAGCTCTCTGTGCCAAAAAGCCCTGGGTTACGTCGCTACATAAAAAAAAATTCTAGATGATGAGGTCGTAGGGACGCAGATCCTGAGAGAGAGTCCAGTTTTCGCGGTAAATGCGCTTTTCCTCCCCCTTGTCGTCCGCGTTCTTCCGCGCGGCCTCCTTGGCGACGGTTGCAGGGTTCTTGGCACCCTTGGGCTGCGTGCGCCGGGTCAGCTCGTTGGGGGTCGGTGGCACCGCAGTCGCAGTCGCCGCCGTTTCGATGGCCGAATCGATCTGGCTCGTGAGCGAGTGGATGGTGCCAGACACGACACCCTCCTCGTTCTTCGATCCGGGACCATTCGGGTTCTCGGGGAGCGACTCGCTCTGTGCGGTCGTGTCGCCAGGCGTGCCAGGACCTGAGAAGGTCGAGAAGGAAGGCATGCGCGAGATGGGTTTCGAGCGCTCCATTACGTCCGAAATGTCCGAAGAGAACGACACACCACGGTCAATGTGGCCATGGCCCGGACTGCGCTCCGACATCCATTCGACGTTATCCTCGAGCACGGCAACACGTCCAGCCAGATCTTCCATCTCGGTCTTCGCCTTACGGTAGATAACGTGCTGGCAAACGGGATAGATGGTCATCTTCATGTCGTCCGAGCTGATCTTGCGCAAGAACTTGATCGACTGAGACGGCAGCACAACGCGATCTTGCAGACCGTGCTGGATGTAGATGGGCGTCTTGAAAGTGGGTGCCAAGCGCTCCGCATCACTCACACCATCACGAATACAGAACAGGTGGCCCACGCGGAACGCACCACGATGGCTGCGCATGTCCGAGTCGATTAGTTGCTTGTACACCTTCGGGTCCCTATCGACCGCCTTCTTGTGGGGCACGTAGAGTTCCAGACGCTCGGCCCTGAAGAAGCTGATCAGCCAAGTAAGCGTGTGCACCAAAGGCCCGACCTTGACGTCGTTCTTCGACCAGCCCAGGATAGGGCCCACGGCAATCACACCGTCGACAGGGAGCTCGTTCGGGTCAGTAGTGTCTTCGCGCAGCGAAGCGGGGTAATAAATAGGGTAAAGCACCGCGACCAGGCCACCAAACGACAGACCAAGCAAGAACGTCGAGCGGCGCTTTTGCTTGGGCGGGTGCGTACCTGTCTGTTCATCGTCACGGCGGGCCACATCGATGATCACCTGGCGTACGCCGTCAACATAGCCCTTCATCCAACGCTGGAAGACATGCAGGCCTGTCGAGTAGCCGTGCGAAGGCAGGTCTGGGACGACCAGGCGGAAGCCGGCATCCAGATACCGGCGCGAGTGGCTTGCCAACGTGCCCGAGTGCACACCGGTACCGTGGCAGAAGACGAGGTCGGCCTCGCGACCCGTCGCGCGCTGCGCGAGTTTGTCCTCCCACACCTGGTACCACACCCAGTCCTTTCCGTTTGGCATCATCACCTTGTGGAAGGAAACTGTAACATCCGGGTTCTCGTGCAGCCGCTGTTCCATCTTGCTAAAAGGAATTTCCCAACGGCCGTACGTCGGATCCTTGGGCTCGTACAGGCCAAGCCAGGTAAACAGAGGCTCGCCCCAGATCTCCCATAGCAGCCGACCGATCGTGAGGAAAAACCGCACAAATGCGTTGTGCTGCTTCTCACCACCTTCTTCCATGTCGAGAGCGCTCGGGAAGGTGTGCGGTGTTGCGACGATGGGGATGTGCACGCAGTGCACGCGTGGATGTTGAAAAAGGTCTAAGATTCACGGCCCCTGCTTCCCCCCTGCACCAAACTCAGCCCACTGCCCGATTACAGCCGCCAAAAAATTTCCCCAATGCATATGGCCAATCCGCATTTGCCGCATTGAAGGCGGGGAAACGCGCGTCATATGCACACGCCTGACGCCCAAGCGAGAATCCTTGACGCCCAACCCAGCTTCATCACGTGGCCAGGAACCTTACAAGGGCCCCATGACCCTGCACGTGCCCTGTAGTGAGGGCCGCATTGCCCGGGCCCCGGCCAGCAAAATATACAGTTCTTTTTTGCCTCAGGTGCTCCGCTACACCTTCGTGAGCGAACTGTACAGCTCCACAGGAATCTCCCGACAGCGCGTAGATCGGCGCCCGGACGGAGAACCAAGGAGAGCGCGTGCGCACAGGACACTTTCCGTGTCAATCGTCTAGTTTAACACACCCGACCGCGCCCCCAACGCCTCGCTGCGCTTGAGTGGGTGCCTCGGGTGCGCCGATCCCCGGCCGTCTTCGATGATGCAGGCCGGCACCTCCCTCGCGATGAAACGCTCGCACACCCCGGATGATGAGGTGCTGCACACCTCCACGCGCACGTCGACGGACGCGTCCAGCGCGCCGAAACGCGTGCGCGCCAACACCAGCCGGCCCGCGCTGGCTGATGCATACTTGGACAGCTTGTCGAAACCCGACTTGCTACACCTCTTGCGACAGATCGAGCAACTACTCCACGATACCCCGCACGAGGCCGATCTGTACGCGCTGCTCTACCCCGACAACCTTGAGGAGCGCGTCTCCCAGTTCCACCTGGACCAGGCCGCGGCGGCTGTCGCACCGACGCACAACGCTTCGGCGCAGCACGTGGCGCCGCCCACCGCGTCCAGCACGCCCATGCCCGCGGCGCCTGCTACGCCTGCCAGCGTGCCGTCGGCAGTTCCGCGGCCTTATACCCCCTCGATACCCGCGCCCCAAGGCGCCACGCCGCCTGCGCCTAGCCATGCTACGCCCAGCGCGCTACCGGCGCCGCCGGGCGATGTACCCTCCGTGTCACGGACGTCGGTCGGTGCGACTACGCCGGCGGCGACGGCTGCGTCTGGCCAAGCGCCCACCACTACGGAGTCGACGCCCGACGCGGCACATGCGTCGGCACTGTCGAGCAGTGCCAATATCTCTTCGCGGATTGCGGCGATCCTCGACTCGATCCACAACAACAATTCATCCGGTCCGATGCTCAACCTACAGGGCCAGCCGCTCGCTCCGTCGAAGCAGACGCCGGGCAGCACAGCGCCCGGCCAACTGTCGTCGCTGCTGAATCAGTCCAACCTGCTGAGCGGCGCGCGCACACCGGCAAACTCGGCGCTTACCAAGCTGCTAGAGCAGAACGGTGCGTCGACGTTCACGCGTACGCCGACAGCTGAAACGCACCGCTATGTGCCACACATGGATGTTCCGCGTCCAACGCCGGGTCCATTTGACTACACGCGACTCGGGAACACTTCAAGCACGGGGCTCGGCACATCATCGAATACCCCGTATGGCGAAGATGCGCACGACGGCAGTGGTGCACAGCATCGCGAAACGGCGCGTGTGACGAGCACGCTGCCATCGTATGAGGACATGATCGTCGAGGGGCTGCAGGCGATTGGTGACGTAAACGGCACGCCGCCGCGTATGCTTTTCCACTGGATGGAGGATACGTATCCGCTGATGAAAAACTTCCGTCCTTCAGCGAGCCAGGCGCTTCAGAAAGCGTTTAAGCGCGGACGGCTGCACAAGGTTGGCAGTCTGTACCGCATCAATCCCGACTGGGACGGAAGCAACACGGGCCGTAAGCCGACGCGACGTCCGCAGGTGGGCAAGGACCACCCAATGATGGTCAACGGCCCGAAAGGCCCTGCTCCCGCGAGTCCATTCAAGGCGCGAGCGCAGTACCAGGGCGCAGCTGCGTACCGGCAGTCGACGAGCCCGTTTTCGAAACAGCGCAGCGCACACTCTCGCCTGCTACAGAGTCTGCGCCCCGGTCCCAAGCCGTATGGTCAACCGGGCGCAGCGCCGCTCGACAACCCTGCGAGCAGCATCTTCCAGAACGGCGCGGCGGCCGCGGCGCTGCTGTTGGCCCACCAGCAGCGCACACGCAATCCAGGCAGCGAAGGAACGTCGTCGGATCTCACGCCGTCGCTGACCTCGCTTGTCCAGCAGCTGCGTGCATCGAACCAGGGCGCGGATGGTACACCCGGCACTGGCTCGTCGTCACTTTCGAGTATGCTCGCCTCGGCACTGCTCAAGCACGTGCAACATCCTGGCTTTGCGACGACGCCGGGCGTCGAGCCGAGCCCTGCAATGGCGGCCATGCCCCTCGCAGAGCAGAGTGGCGCAGGGAACGTGGGCAACACCTTTGTGTCGCCGCCCGTGCTGCAAAGCTTGTCACGTCTGCTGGGCACGCGCACGGAGGAGCCGACGCCGAAGCCTGCCGAGTCTACTGAGGCGCTGCCGACGACGCTGCCAGCGAGTGGCCCTGGCTCGCTGAGTGCATCGATCGAGACGCTGATGCGCCAGGCCTCCCGCGCCGCGCAGGCAACACAGGAGGCGCACAGCGAGCTGGAGTCGGCGCCAGGTACGTCGCAGGCGGACCTCGATGCGGCCGTATCGCAGACGCTCGAGGCGGCCTTCCAGGAAATTGGGCCGTCGGATGCGCCAAGCCGCGACGCGGAAGGCGGCGAGGCCAACGAGCTCGCGGGCATCGACCTGTCCGACTACAGCGATGCACTGCGCACGCTCACTGCCGCGCTCACCGGATCGGGTGCGGACGACGATGACGACGACGAGAACGAGCGGCACCTCGCCGACGAGCGGGCGATTGCCGAAGCCGAGGCTGACTTGTCCGCGTCGCATTCGCCGCACGACGGTGAGCACGACGAGCAAAGGGAGCACCACGCGGCGCACCAGGAAGAGGAGTCGAGCGAAAGTCGCATGGCGTCGCTGCTCAAGTCCTACGGGGTGGATGTGTCGGGCGAGGCGGTGCGCCATCTCACCGAGACGCTGCGCGACCCCAGTGTCCCGATCCCGGCACCGGACGCAAGCGCAGCGCACGACGCGGGCCCTGCGGCGTCGGCGGCGCCCGAGGCACCCGAGGCGCCCGTGTCCGGCGCCGAGCTTGGCGCGACGCTGCCCGACGACAGCTTGTCGGATGCGGCCAAGAACCAGGCGATCCAGTCGCAGCTCGAGGCGCTCATTGCGAGCCTGGCACAGGACGGTGGCGCACCGAGCGATGGAGAAGAGTAGTTCTGTACAATTGTGTATTCTAGACAGAAGACTACGAACGATGCGACTACGACAGCTCCAGGATCGCGCGCGCCTCGTTGAGCTTCGGGCGAACCCACGTGCTGCCGCTCATCGCAATCGATTTGTCCAGTGCTTGCTTGACCTCGTCCCATAACGGACGGTTGCGTGGGTCATCGAGCATCTCTTGCGCGAGACGCACACCCTTCAGCTCGTTGCGCTCCCCGGGCGTCGGTGCGACGCTGTACTGCAGCACGTACTGCAATAGACGTGGCGCCTCGTACGCAAAGCGACGCAACATCCGTGCAGGATGGACGTGCGGCGCTTGTTCCTCCGAATCGGCGAGCGCCAGCAGCGGCGCCAAGTCTACACCAAAGTCGTGCTCAGGGCCGTGCAATAGTGTCTCGCGGAACGCAAAAAAGGCCGGCAGACCGCTACCGAGCAGCATTTCGCGCACAGTACCATCTTCGACGCCGTCGCGCAACGCAAATGCGCGAATCAGGTTGCAACCGAGCGCCCATAGGTCGCCTGAGGGGCCGATGCGGCGGCCCAAGTGGCTCACCTCCATCTCAGGCGGCGTCCAGTCAAAGCTCAGCAGCAGGATTTTGCCGTCGTGCCGCCGCGAGCCGCGGAAGGGGCTCGCATTTTCAAAGTCGATCAGCACGACCTTGCCTGTCTCGTCAAACATAAGGTTCTCGAGCTTGATGTCGCCGTGCATCCAGCCGTGCGAATGCAGATCCCAGAGCGCCTGGATCGCCTCGACAAACACCTTGGCAATCACGGGGTATACCTGGGCGTCGGTGCATCCGGCGATCGCGAAAAACACCTCCTCGGGAAAGTCCTTTTCGAGACGCACCAGCTTCCCATCCTCGGTCTGGAGTAGGTGCGGCGGGACGCAACCGCCCTCGCTGAGCGACTCGGCCTTTTGCAGCTCGTCCAGCACGTCTTCCAAAAAGTGCTGGCGTAAGTCCTGTTCGTATTCGTCATTGTGCACAGGGTCGCGCATGTCCCTGCGTAGCGCGGCAAGCTTGGAATCGATGCTCTTCATCTCCATCGCTGCGAAAAAGTTGCCGCGGTTGTCCATCGCCCACCGCCGCCGCTTCGCCGCACTAAAGACACGGTTGTCGGGCGTCGTGATTAGGTACGACACGCCCTCCTCCGTGCTGTCATTGGGCGGCGGCGCATAAAAGAGACGCACGCTCAGACTGTCGCTTGTTGCGCCCTCCATGAAGGGGCCCTCGGTATCGTACAGCGTGCCCTCGACGTGCTCGACCGTGCGCCGCGGCACCAGCTTGTATAGCTCAAGGTTGCCGTACAGCGGGATGCGGGGCTCCATCCGCACGCCTTCATCGGCGCTCGACGACGTGGAGCGCCGCCGCTCGCGCTTGGCCGCGTTCAGCAAACGTAAGCGCCGCTTACGCCGCACCTCGGCACTCGGCATCTGCCGCCACGAAGAGCCTGATGCATCCGGCTCAAACAGCGACTTGGCCGCATCGGGCTTGGTCGTCGGCACGCACGGACGCACATCGAGCTTGGACGGCACGCCTGTGTGTGGCGCCGCGACACCCGGCGACGTCAGCGCCGGCGGAGAGCGCAGTTGGGTGTCTTTGAGCTGGTTCGCTAGCGTTTCAGAGTTCATGGGACTCTTGGGCGCAGAGCTGACGTCAAAGGTGGGCGACACCGGCGAGGGTGACAAGCATGTATGGTCGTCAAACTGCCAGTGCAGCGGCACCGCTCCGTCCATTGCGCTGCCGTTCACAGGAATTTTTTCGTTTGCATGCTCAGCGATGATCCCGAGCGAGCTGGCATGCATCGGCAGGCGCGTTGGCGCATCGTTCCACTGGTTCACCCGCACTGAGTGCGCGCTGCGAACGCCCTTCCACGCAGGGCCCACCATGTGCACGGGGTCATGATGTGCCCATCGTTCATAGTCTTTGCCGAGGAACAGGGAAGCACCACGCGCTTTGTTTCCTGCTCCCGACGACGTCGACATCCAGCCCTCCCTGGACATGCGCGCCTGTCAACCGCACGCCTTGGCTGCGCCGATGAATAGGGCACGCGGTGCGGCGTCGCTTAGGTAATTGTTGCAAAGTACAGACTACGCTCGGACCACGCGTGTGGCCGTTGCTAGGTGGAAATGTAGCCGCTCAGGGGACCAGGTGCGTCGCCCACGCCGAACAGCTCTGTAAAGATCTCGCCACCAGGCACATTCAGTTCGCCAATGTCGACACTGCACCTGGCACGCTCGCGCGCCGATACGGACGCATCCGCTGGCAGCGCCGACAGAGCCACGTCGATGCGCCGTCGCCGCTCGCGATCCCAAATCTCGTGAAATGCACGCGAGAGGCAGCGCAGGCCCCACAGATAGCCTGCGTCGGCTTTGCGGCGATGCTTCGGTGGATGGCGCGCGATAGGCTGCATGCGCTCGGCGGGCGTGCTCGGCGGGCGGTTTTCGTGGTCGCCGGGGTAGTAAAAGTCCTCGCCGTTGGTGCAGTGTGCAAAGTCGATGATACGAATGTTGATCACACCCATGCGCCGTGCGCGCCGCCATTGCGCGCGTGCCTCTTCCTCACTGCGCCCCGCAGATGTCGGCGCGAGCGTTGGTGAAGGCAGCGTCAACATCGTTGCCGACGACTGCGAGCTCGGTGCAAAGGAGGCCGTGGTCATTGGACTGGCATCGGTGCTTACGTGGAGCGACTGCATGTCGCTCCCAATATCTGAGTTCGCTGACGAGGGCACGCGCGATGTGCCGCATGGCAGGTTGGCCTCAAACGACTCCAGCAACGCATTCTGCCGCCGTAAGTCGCCGTCGTAGATCAGCAGCAAACTGCTCGCATAAAACCGGTAGCCATCCAGCTTACACACGTGCCGCGCAAGCCGGTTCAGCTTGTCGATCATGACGGGCACGTGGTGGATAAGTACCTGGTAGCCGTTGTGAAAGAAGCGCTCCAGCACCAGGGAAAACTCGTCCGCCTTGACGCGTCGCCCATAGTACTTGTCCTGGAACACAAACTCCTCGGTGCGTGCGTCGTACATTTGCATCCCGCAGATGCGCACACCCATGCTCCGGCTCGTCGTCTTATTGCACTTGTTCGTCTGGCTTTCCTTCTTGGCGTCGGTCGCCTGGATGCCATACTGCCGTGTGCCCATCTTGAGATCCAGTACGCAAGGGGCCTTCAGACCCCCGGTGAGGTCCTCGAGTAAAATAAAATGCTCCTGGCGCGGCGCAGTGGGCGGTGTGTCGCTCGTCGCTGTGGAAGACACGGGCACCTCGGTGCTCGCCGCCGCAGGGGGTATCACGCGCTCGGTTGGCGTCGGCGCCGGCGGCGTCGTTGCTTCGCTCGGCGCTGTATTAGCAGAGTACACAGCGTCCGACGACACATGCCGCGCCGCTGACCATGCGGAAGGGCGCACACTGTGCTGGCGCGGGGTGCCCCCGTGCGACGTGGGCTGCTTCTGCTCGTCCCAAGACCGCGCCATGCGCTCCCGCTCCTCAGAATCATCGGCGTGGTGCAAACGCCCATGCCGCGGCTTGCATTGGTGAAAGACTTCGCGAATCACCTGCTCCTGCAGCCGGCGGTTCACAGACGTGCTGCCCGTGCCCATAATCGACAGTGGATGGCAACACGATTCCTCGCCCACAGCGCATGCGTGCGACGACGTATGCTGCGGCGACGAGCCGAGGGAGCGCGACTGGGAGCCGGATGCATCGCCCCGCGAGCCGTCGGGCCCAGCGCGGTGCGCGCGCGACTGGCGCAGGAGCCAGTCAGGCAGGATATGCTGGTTCATGTCGAGCGCAACCTCTGGTACCTCATTGGAGCCCATGTCTTCAGAGCCCTCAAACACCTTGCGCCGCATCGGTTGGTCGGACGGCGTCGCGCTGCTGGCCTGACCGTCGTCGGTGTCGCGGTGTACAGGGCGATAAGTGACGTTCAGCACACCCAGGTATTGTGGCACAAAGGCGAGCATGTCAGGATGGTCGCGCTCGAGTGCCTCGTAAAATTGGTTCTCGTGCGAAAAGAGGGGCTTGCACACGGCGCGCCGTGAGAACTGGAAGATGTGGTTGTGCCCGCCGACCTGGTGATGGAACGGTTGGAGCTGCACAACATTCGGCAGCGGCTCTGAGGCATCTTGAACATGGTGGTGGTGGTGTTTGTGGGGTCGCACACTCCCGTCGTTCGCCAAGTTCGGCGACGGTATCGTGATCGTTTGCTGCGCGGCTCCGACGTACGATTCTCCCGACGCGTTCGTCGGCAGCTCGCTCTGCTCATCCGATGCATCCGACTCGGTGTCAGACGACGCACTACTCGACGAGCCGCTGTGCGACGATACAGCATTCGAACCGGCGCCGTCGTACATCGTTGTACTATTCAGCACATCGGCGTCGTGCACCAAAGCGGGGTAGCCGGGCCGACTCACCATACTCGCACGACGCGGAACCACCAGTGCGGGACTCTGCTCAATCAAGGACCGCGGCGTCGCAGGCCCTGCATTGGGCTCATGCGCGATTGAGGCTCGCCGAAACGCCTCGAACGAGGGAGCCTCAGACTTGGATGGCGACGATCGCGTCACCGATTCGCTGCGCGTCTGGGCACTCGCTGCAGCGCTCGGGTTCTGCGTAGCCATGAACAGCTGCAGCGACACAGTCGCCTTGCGCCCCGTCCCTACGCGTGGCGAGGTAGGTCCTTGCGTAGATCCCGTCTCGTCGGCATCATCCACCGGAAGTGGCGGTACACTATTCGGGCGCTCAAGCGTTTCGTCCTGCCTCGCAATATTCTGCATGCCAGGCAGGCTATCGGTCGGCGCAGAGCACGGCAGGTCATGGGCAGGAGACAAGACCTGGGGTTGGGTCGGGTGCATCCTGCCGCTTAAGTATACTGTTCGTTCTGCTCGGTATGCGTGAACACAATCAGGTCAGTAGCTACGATCTCCAACGTGTCATCAACGCCACACGTCCTTCTCCCAAGGGAATCAACGACGCGTCCGATAAACAAGCGCACAACCTCCGCCAACGTGCTGCGATCCAACGAAGCTCGTGCGCGGTGGAGGCCCGACACCCCACGTGCGCACGAGCCCCCGTTGATGCCCACGTGGGCACGTTTCCAAAACTGCATAGATCACGTGGTGTTGGATGAGCGGCCCTAGGCGGGGGTCGCGCCTCAACTCTTCCTGTATCATCCCTCACGGTTCTCTAGACGCAATGGCCCGGGAATCTTTCAAGCGCTACGTCGAGGTTGGCCGTGTTGTGCTCCTGCTCAACGGCGAGAACAAGAACAAGATCGCCGTGATCGCGGAGATCATTGACCAGAACAAGGTACGCTTTTGCGAGAGGCGGGTGGCAGCAGTGTGCCTTTTTGTGATTGTAACCCAACGCATCACGATGCGCTCGGTCGCTCATTGAGGCTAGCGTCACACGCCTAGTATCGCCCATGAACACGTACTAACCTACAGGCTATGATCGATGGTCCCTCGACCGGCGTTTCGCGCCAGGTCGTCCGCTACCGCGACCTTGTCCTGACCCCCTTCGTGATCAAGCTCCCGCTTGCCGCTCGCTCTGCGACGGTCAAGAAGAGCTTCGATGCTTCGGGTGTTGCCGAGAAGTGGGCAAACAGCAAGTGGGCTAAGACTCTTGCTGCCCGCGAGGCGCGCAAGAACACCACGGACTGTACGTACGCTGGCACTGGCACACATTACTAACACTGCAGTCGAGCGTTTCCACGTTCAGATCCTGAAGAAGCAGCGCCGCCGCATCATGAGCTCTGCGATCAAGAAGGTCCAGGCCTAAACCTGTTTTCACGATCCTGCTGGGTGTCGCCCCAGGAGCCTAAAAACATAGCGGCTCTGAGTGCCGCGTGCATCCTTTGTGGGTGGCAGGTGCTCTTCTTTGTGCTAGTATTCCCTTGAGAGCAGCGCGCCTCTCGCGCCAGGCATAGCCGTGAATTGAACTATGTCCATGCGATTCTGCGGATCCCGTAATTAGTTGCTGCATTCAAGGCCCGCTCGGCGCCCCTCCGCACGCCCTCCACTTTAGCCCAGTTCCGATGACCGACGCCGGGGCCGCTGCTGCTGCGCCGCTCAGCGGATCCGAACAAGGTGTGTTTGAATCGTCCGCATTCAGAAGTGTTAACACATTCCAGATGAAGTTCTCAAAGCGCGGCTCGCAACCGACGAGAAGTACTTGCGCCGTGTCGCAAAACGCATTTCGTCCATTGCACATGTTACAAACGAAGAGGAGCAGTACGTATACCCGACTTACGAAGCAATGCGATGCTTTTGCTGCTGAAAGGGGACCTCGATCTCTTTTTCGATCATTTGCGTCTCTTGGAAGACACGGCACAGGCAACTGCTAAAGAAGAGATTCAGCTGTACCAGGAAGAGGCGGAGAAACTGCGTATGTCTCCTGCTAACACTTAGGCGCTGCCGCCAACCACGAGCGTGAACTAATTTCGCAACGCAAAGAGGAGCTCTATGCCGCGCAAAAGACGCGCCAGAATCGTCTGCAGTACGATGAAATCGCGCGCAAGATTGTTGTATACCCTAGTCGCGATGTAATGGAGATGTATGTACCTATACTCTCACCCAGCAATCTCCAGCAGCTTCAAGAACGTGCCGCGACGCTCCAAAAGGACAATGAGGCATATGCCAAGGTTGGCGATGAAACACGAAAGGGATTAGAATCCATTGTGGGCCAGTTGCGCACGTTGTCCCAATCGATTGAGGCGTCGGTGGGCGACCAGGCACCTGCCACGACCACGGAGGCGAGCGAGAAGGCAACGCCGCTTAACCCCCAGGTGGCCGAATTTACACCACAGTCCCAAGCTGGTGGTGAGTCGAGCGTGCCTCGTAAACGCTCGTATCCTACCGACTCGGACACAAACCCTACCTAAGGTCAATACGAACATGGGTCGAACCGGCCGCATCCCGAGGCCGGCAGCCTGATATCGTAGGGGAGTGAGCCAGTCATTATTCTATGGCACATAAGGTTATAAGGAAATGGAATCGCCATATACCTCGTTGCCCTGAGGCTACGGCCCGCGGCGATCGCAGAGATGTCTATGACAGGATACAAGCCAAGACGGTTCTTGGCGCCGCGGGCTTTTGATGCCTGACTTGATGATAAAGTATATGCATGCCGTGTCACCGGTCAGCATTCGTGCTCCATGCGAGGCATTTAGTAGAAGTAGCCGAGGATCTTGCCGGCAACGTGTTTTCGGCGCGCCTCCTCGTGGTCCATGATACCAGCCGAGGTGGTGAGGACAATGTAGCCGAACGAACGAGCGGGAAGCATGTTGGCCACCCAGCCCTCAATCTGGTTCAGGGGAACGCTGAAGCGCGGCGAGACAACACCACACTTGTTGATGCGGCCGTTGAGCTCCACGACAATCTTGCCGGCGCGGTGGTCGTCAATGATGTAGAAGTTGCCGATGTAGCCTGAAGGTTAGTATACTGTCCAGCACGTAAGGGTTGCACGGAAGGATAATGTGGCGGCCCAAGGAGATGCCCATTGTGCACGACACACTCGAGTATAACCCTTGTGCGTCGTGCGAGCCGCATCATTATTTCGGAACCTTAAAGATGAACATTGGTAGAAGCAAGACCCAATCGTCCAACAGTTATAGCTCCGAGCGGCACTCCCACTGACATGGCGCCGTTTGCACATCCATCCGTACATCCTAGTGAAAACGTACCGTGCTTCTGCATGACGCTGAGGAACTTGATCACCACCTTCGACGAGGGGCGGATGAGAACCTGGCGCTTGCCCCGGCGCTCGGCGTTGACAATGCTGACAAGGGCGTCGTTCTGTATTGTGTTAGCATTTTCCCTAGTAGATCAGCGCAAATACATACCAGAACCGAAACGCGGACCATATTGACTTGCGGTGACGATCGACTAAGGAATCGGTAGCGAGAAGAAAATCGCCCGTGTCGAGTGTGCAAACTCGCTCTGAGGGTAGGGGTATTTTTGAAAATGTCCGACAATGCGTCCGCTAGGCAACACAGTAATGTACTTTGTCACGTGAAGTGTTCAAAACTGCATGGCCCAGGAAGGTGCGCCGTACAAAGTACTGCGGCTGGCACCGGTTTTCCCTCCTACACATTCGCACAGTATGGTGAGTAGTGACGAAGAGTGTGCGTCGGCAGGGACTCGGATATCGTGCAAGCTGTGCGCAATATAAGCGCAATCATGGTGCTATCCAATGCGCTGTGCTCAGCGTGTATGCGCCGGGAACCTTGCCCGTACATCTCACAATACAGGAACAGAAACTAACACCGAACAGGGTCGCGTCCGCACCAAGACCACGAAGCGCGCCGCTCGCGTTCTCATCGAGAAGTACTACCCGCGCCTCAACCCGGTGGATTTCCACACGAACAAGAAGGTCATTGATGAGGTCGCCATTATCCCCTCGAAGCGCCTGCGCAACAAGATTGCCGGCTTCACGACTCACCTGATGAGGCGGATTCAGCGCGGCCCCGTGCGCGGCATCTCGTTCAAGCTCCAGGAGGAGGAGCGCGAGCGCAAGGACCAATACGTGCCCGAGGTGTCTGCCCTTGACTCGTCGGTCGCTCCCCTTGAGATTGACCCCGACACGGACGAGCTGATGCGCAGCCTCGGCTTCGACAACCTCCCTGTCACTGTCACTGCCCCGGTCACCCTCTCGCAGGTGCCCGAGCGCAAGGGCCGTCACATCCCGGGTGCCGGCCGCCGTTAAGCCGATTGTATAACTCCGGCGTGACACTCTAGCATGCCTATTTGTAGGCGAGCTAAAAATACATCATGTAATGCATGTTTCTTTGCCGCTTGGCACCAGCTGAATGATGAAGCGCATGTGATGGCGGCTTGTAAACGTCTCGAAGTCGATGCGGTCGAGCCCGTCCAGGTAGGCAGGCAGTTAGGATTCCGCCCGCGTGGCTGTACGCGCACGTCCCACGTGCCACGACGTCCATGGAAGAAAGGTATCGCACTTGGTGCAGCAAGTACATGCGCTCGAGCCCAGCAGGGCTGTACTGCTTCTATAACGGCTCGGGTGACAATGGCGACGCCATCACATGCTCGGAAGCGCATGGCTATGCCATGCTCATTGCGACTTTGCACGGCAACCAAGCGGACCTTGACGGTCTGCTCACTTTCTTCCTCGCATTCCGGAACGAGAACGGGCTGATGAAATGGCAGGTCCGGATGAACAAGCACCATCAACTTTACGTTGATGATGACGCAAACGACTGTGCTACGGATGGGGACATTGACATTGCTACTGCGTTGTTTCTGGCTGCGCGGCGTTGGCCGCATGGCTCGTCCATGTTCCCCGCAGGCGCATACGAGGCGGAGGCCGCGCGGATTTCGGATGCATTGCTGCAGCACTGCGTCCACCCCACATTGCATGTACCGCTTCTGGGTGACTGGTGTAACACGGACGACAAGCAGAACCGGAAGCTGTACGATTCTACGCGCAGCTCGGACTTTATCTTGTCGAGTTTCCTGTTGTTCCACATGAAGCACCCCAACCCGCATTCGCGTCAGCGCTGGCAGCACGTCCTCGAATCGACGCTGAAATGTGCGTTGGACCAGCTGAACGTCCATCGCACGGGCCTCATTGCCGACTTCTTGGTATACGACGGAAAGCATGGCTGGAGACCGACGAGCGGAAAGCTGCTCGAGTCGAAGCACGACGGAGACATGAGCTGGAATGCTTGCCGAACGCGTATGTCTTCTTATGCTCACTCCAGCTTGGCGACTTGCCCATTACTACGCCGTGAGTGGCGACCAACGTATCCTCCCATTGCTCCAAGCAATACACCACACACTCGTCTCTGGTGTGTTCCCTTCGGTACCAGCGGGCTTGCGCGTGCGCGACGGAAAGGCGCTCGTGGATTATTCAGGTACGTTTCCCCACATGCTCATGCAGGCCGCGCCTTCATTGCGCCAGCCGGTTATCTGTGTTATGTACTCGGGGACAGCAAGGGGCAACAGGCAGCCATCCGTGCCATGGATGACGAAGAGTCTGAGTATTTTGGCGACTCTATTGACCTGGTCATTGCCGAGGAAGCTATGGCGGCTCCCTACTGGCTTTCGTAGGAGTAACACGTGATTGTGCGCATGGGCCATCTCGTCATGCTGCCTCGGCTTGTGGGCGCAGGTGGGCGCGCCAGAGCTCCTGTGTGCGTCTACGGCGCATCTGGTGGGACTTGGCGCTCCCTTTCGTCGCGTGCACATCCAAAGTATACCGAGAAGTTGCAGCACGAATTTGATCGACTGGTGGGGTCCTTGGCCGAGGCTAGCCAGCAGCACATCGAGGCGCAGGAACCTCGCTCATTCTATACCTACCGTCGGCCGCTCGGTACGTCCCAGCGTGCTATGGGCAAAATGTATCATCCTGATGAACCCATGCGGCCCCCCCAGATACCCAGGATGTTATATCTCCAGCGCGCAGAGGAGGTCGATCACCTGCTGCCTGCTGCCTTGCAGCAATGTAACACTATCGCTCGTGCCGTGGGCTTCGATTTGGAATGGGACATCGAGCCGTATGTCGGGAAAACGTCCGTGATACAGGTGTGCGTTGCGGATACCATCTTCATCATCCATCTTGCCGCCATGCGGTCATTGCCCGAGAGTATTGTGAAGATGATGGCCGATCCCACCGTGCTCAAAGTCGGCGTGGCTGTGCGCAACGATGCTCACAAGCTGCGCCGCGATTTTGGCATCTTATCAGCTGGACTGGTTGAGCTCAGTATGCTGGCGAAGTCCGTCGAGCCGGACCGTTGGCAACACCGCCGCATGCTCATCAGCCTGCAAGATCTGTGCAATGCCTACTTGGGTCGCCAACTGCGAAAAGATAATATACGCATCAGCCGATGGTCACGCATCCCATTGAGCGAGAAACAGCTCGAGTACGCGGCAAGCGATGTGTTTGTCAGTCTCGAGCTGTTCCATCGCCTTGTGCTTCTGATGTACGATCAGGCCATCAAGCGGGTGGCCACCGCTGCGACGGCCCAGGCGTCCGAGCCCGCACCGCTCGATGCTGTGCTAGAGACAGTGCGCGCGACATCGGGCGAGGTGCACTCGCCCCCCAAGAAAAAAAGCAAGCCCAAAGTTGCCTTGGCAAAAACCCAAGAGATGATGCGTAACCCAGAGCTCCGTGCGCATCAGCGCGCGCTGCTTGCTTGGCGCGCAAAAGAGCTCGACTTTGCGTCACTGGCTGCACGTGCGGGCGTGAAGACCACCACCATGGCAAACTACGTGCTCCGGGCGCTCACAGAAGAGTTTGATGCGCGGCGCATCGCGGGACGTACTCCTTTAGTGCTCGAAAGCAAAGAGCGTGCGAGGCTGCGCGCCGAGTTTGGTCTGAGCACGGTGCGGCGTGTCGCGCGCCAGCACACAGGGTTCCTGCGGGCTCATGGCGTATTTAGCCATGCCGAACTGCAGCAAATGCAATAGCACTCGGAAAGACTGTATACTCTACGCGAACGCGTCACCCAGCGACTTGTCCTGGCATGCCTTGTTCAGCGCCTCCTTGGCAGCCTCGGTGCCCTTCTCGCACGCCTCGCGCAGAGCCACGACCTCTTCGGGCTGCAGCGCTGCGGCAAGAGCGTCAAGCGCACCAAGCTGCTTGTCGAGCACCGCCGCCGACGGCGACGTACCGGCAGGCTGGAAGTAGTTGGCGTTCTGCACGATCGTGCGGAGCGCCTTCTTCTCCTTCTTGAGGTTCTTCTTGGCCGCCTCGCGCTGCTTCTTGGCCGCCTCGCGCTCCGCCTTCTCGGCCTCCTCCTTGGCCTTGGCCTCGGCGGCAGCCTTCTCGGCCTCAGCCTTGCGCTTCTCGGCCTCGGCAATGGCCGCCGCGCGCGGGTTTGCAGCCGCAGTCGGGCGGCCCTTGTTCTTCTTGGCCTCACGGGCCGCACGCTCCTGCGCACGGAACTGCTTGATACGCGGGTCGACCGACAGGGCCTTGTCCACAATGTTGCGCAGACGAGCGTTGTCCTCCTTCTTGCGGCGCGCGCGCTCGTTACGGTTCTTCTTCTCGGTGTACCGCTTCTCGTCACGGCTGTCGCTGCCCTCGTTCACTTCCTTGTCGAGGTACTCGAAGCTGCGCCAGCTGTCAAAGTTGTAGAAGAAGTTGTAGAACTCGTCCACCTCCTGCTTCGTGCTGTTGGCATCGCCAAGCGACGGCACGGGGGTCTCCTTCGAGAAACGAGCCTCACGCTCAAACACGGGACCCCACAGCTCGAAGAAGCGCTCGGGAGCTTCCTTGCCGGTAGGCACCGCATCGTCGTCGATCCCCTCGTCGACACTGTCAAACTGGCGACGCTTCTCGGGGTTCGACAGGATCTCGAACGACTTGGCGACACACTTGAAGAAGGAGTCGTCGCTCAGGCCCGAAGATCCCACCTTCTTGTCTGGGTGGTGCTTGAGCACCTTCTTGCGGTGCGCAATCTTGATCTCGTGCTCGGTGGCCTTGTAGCGGCGGCCAGAAAGACCGAGGACCGCGTAGTGGTCAAGTTGCTTCCACTCCTTGGGGTCGCTGGCGAGGAGCTCCTCGCTCTCGGGCTCCTCACCGATGTCGTTGTCGAGTTCATCGACCTCGGCGTTGGCCGCTGCGTGGTCTGCCAGACGCTGCTGGACAAGCGCATCGTCGTCCGCAAACGAGCTCTGGCGCAGGCTACGGCGCATGTAGCCAAGGAACGCGGCACCTGCCGGCTCAAGCTTGGAAGTAGTGAGAGATACTGCCGAAGTCGATGCTGCAGCAGGCTGGTAGTTCGCCGGCGCGGCCGGGAGCGCAAACGGAATGTCGACAATGGTCGTCATGCTGGAAGGTTGCAAAAAACGTGGTGCCACGTGACCTGACGTGAACCACGATGATTGACCTGCAGCAGCTCCAAGTCGAGAAGGGCGGCGACCCTGAGGTGGTGCGCGAGTCGCAGCGCAAGCGTGGCGCCTCAGTTGAGCTGGTTGATGAGGTGCTGGCTGACTACAAGAACTGGGTCTCGCTTGAATTCCAGCTGAACAACCTGCAGCAGGAGGTCAATGCGACCCAGAAGGCCATCACAGCCAAAAAGAAAAACAAGGAGAGCGCCGACGAAGAGCTCGCGAAGAAGAAAGAGCTCGATGCGAAGATTGCCGAGTTCAAGCCGCAGGTTGCTGAGGCGGAGCGTGTGATGCGCGCCAAGGCGAGTACGATCGGCAACCTGGTCGGCGACAAGGTGCCGGTGTCGCAGACGGAGGACGACAACCTCGTCGTCAAGACGTGGCACCCCGACGGCCCGAACGCGCAGTTCGAGAAGAAGAGCGACATCCTTTCGCACCACGAGGTGATGTACCGCCTCGAGCTTTTCGACACGGACCGCGGCGCGAAGATTGCGGGGCACCGTGGCTTCTACCTGACTGGCGACGGTGTAGACCTGAACCAGGCGTTGATCAACTACGGCCTCGACTTCCTCCGCAAGAAGTCGTACAAAAAGATGATGACGCCGTTCATGATGCGCAAGGAGCATATGGCCAAGACGGCGCAGCTCGAGGACTTTGATGAGGAGCTGTACAAGGTCACCGGCGACGAGGACGACAAGTACCTCATCGCCACGTCCGAGCAGCCCATCTCGGCATTCCACTCGAACGAGTGGTTTGACAAGCCGGCCGAACAGCTGCCGATCCGCTACGCCGGCTACTCGACGTGTTTCCGCAAGGAGGCCGGCTCGCACGGCAAGGACACGTGGGGCATTTTCCGTGTGCATCAGTTTGAGAAGGTGGAGCAGTTCTGCATTACGGACCCCGCTGGCTCCTGGGACATGCTCGACCAGATGGTCGCCAACTCGGAGGAGTTCTACCAGAGCCTGCAGATTCCCTACCGTGTCGTGGCAATCGTGTCCGGGGCACTGAACAACGCGGCAGCGATGAAGTACGATCTGGAGGCTTGGTTCCCCTTCCAGGGCGAGCACAAGGAACTTGTTTCATGCTCAAACTGCACCGACTACCAGAGCCGCCGGCTCGAGGTGCGCTGCGGGATTAAGAAGCAGGGTGACTCGAAGAAGCAATACTGTCATATGCTCAACGGCACCCTGTGCGCCACGGAGCGTGCGCTGTGCTGCATCGTGGAGAACTGGCAGACGCCCGAGGGCCTGCGCATTCCGCCGCCCCTGCAGCCGTACATGCAGGGTCGCGACTTTTTGCCGTTTGTGCGCGTACGTACCTATCTGACTCACCCCAGGAACTGCCCAAGGGCACCACCAGCCAGAAGCGCAAGTAGCTGTGGAATTGCAAACTACTTAGTAACTCCGACCAAACATGGTCCAGCGCTTGGCGGGCTTACCGCACTGCGGGCAGTTGCGGCCGTCGATTGCAGGGTACGCCCCCTGGTCGAACGGAATGCAAAGCGACTTGGCACCCATCGACGGCGCACGCTCGTCCTGCGACTCCTCCGACGAGACAGTGCGCGCGCTGCGGTCCTTGATCTGGTCCTCGCACGCCTCCTCCTCGCACCAGGGGATGATGACATGGTTCTTAGCGTTGAGCGTCTTGGTGAACATGTCCCAATCCGTGACGACTTTGCGGTGGTCGCGGAATTCAGCGTCCGCCTTGGCGTACATGTCGTTGTGGATCGTGTCGAGCAGCTTGGGGATGCTCGCAGTGATCGAGTCGAGCGCCAGCGACTCCTTGGCACCCGTGTCGCGGCGCACGCTGATCGCCACCTTGTTTGCCAGGTCCTTGGGGCCAATCTCCAGACGGACCGGCACACCACGCAGCTCCCAGTCATTGAACTTGAAGCCAGGGTTGTAGTTGTCACGCAAATCGGCGTGCGCGCGGATGCCGTGGCGGTTGAGCTCGGCGGCGGTGTCCTTGCAAGCGTCGTTCACCGCATCCTTGACGTCCTGTGGCACCTTTACACCCAGCCCGCACGGAACCAGCACCACCTGCGTACTCGCAACGCGCGGCGGCATCACCAGACCCTTGTCGTCGCCATGCACCATCACCATCACACCAATCGTGCGCGTCGACAGACCCCACGAGTTCTGCCAGACGTACAGGCGGCCCTCGGGCTTGCCACGCGTCTCATCCGTGGCCTTGGGGTCCTGCACCGCAATGTCAAACATCCGGCTAAAGTTCTGGCCCAGGCAGTGCGACGTTCCACCCTGGATGCCGCGGCCAGTCGTGGGAACGTAGCCTTCGACGGTGGTGGTGTACATACCGCCGGCAAACTTTTCCTTCTCCGACTTGATACCGGGCACCACGGGGATGGCCAGCAACTCGTTGTACACACGGCGGTACAGGTCGAGGATGTCGAGCACCTCCTTGGCGGCCTCCTCCTGCGTGAGATGCGCCGTGTGTCCCTCCTGCCAGAGGAACTCGCGCGTGCGCAGGAACGGCTGGGGATGCTTAAACTCCCAGCGCACCACACTGTTCCACTGGTTCAGCTTGAGCGGCAGGTCGCGGTGGCTCTGGATCCAGCGCGCATAGTAGGGGTACATCACCGTCTCGGACGTCGGGCGGATCGCCACGGGCTTTTCAAGGTCCGACTTGCCCGCGCGCGTAACCCATGCGACTTCGGGCGCAAAGCCCTCGATGTGGTCCTTCTCCTTCTCGAGCACATCGGACGAGACAAACATGGGGAAGTAGCAGTTCTGCACGCCGAGCTTCTTGATCTCGCCGTCGAAGAAGCGCTGGATCGACTCCCACACAAAGTGACTCCAGGGCTTGAGAATATAGCAGCCGCTCACGTCGTAGTAGTCGAGCATGTCACCCTTGCGCAGCACCTGCTGATACCACTCGGGGAAGTCGAGGTCCTTGCGCACTGTGATACCGATCAGCTCTGCCTCGGGAATCTTGGCGTCCACGGTCTTAGCCTTGGGCTCGGGCTTAGCAGCTGGAGCAGCAGGCGCCGGCGCCTTGAGGGAGCTGAAGGGCACCACATCGAGCTGCACCTGGGTGCTTTCGAGGTACTGCTGGATTCCTGCGCCTGTCATGAATACCGTCTCGGATGCGGAGAGCGCATGAACAGCATAGGTCACCTTCGAGGACACAATGTCCTCATCCAAGAGCACGCGCACCTTGCTAGCATTTTCCTTGGTCACGTTGAATGGCGACACTGTGTGAGTCGTGTGATCACCTACCATCGTCCTTGGTCGCACCCAGCGTCGCCTTCAGCAGATCAGGCACAGCGAGGCGCAAGTCCTTGAGCTTGAGCTGCGCACCAATGGCGCTCGTGTTGGTCTGCGTCGCATCGTCGGTCAAGACCACAACAGGCAGTGGCGTCTCCGACTTGGCCGTCTTGGGCTTGAAGACGAGCGTCTTCAGCAAATGGTAGTCCTGCGGCTTGTCCGCGGCAGAGACGGACGCAAGTGCATCCGACCACGCTGCCTGCGAGTCAGATGCCGTGTGCGACACGACCTTGCGTGCAGCCGGCTCAATCGATAGCGACGACAGCGCTGCCAGAAGAGAATCACTCATCGTGCTCAAGTCCGAAAAGGCGAACACGCCGAGCGACGCTTAGTCATCCACTTCTTCGCTCCTCTCGACCCTCACCGCGAGATGACGGCGCGGAGCGCGACGGTGGAGGAGTTCAATGACGATACAGACGTACGTGCGGTGCACTTATGCAGTTCGAACTTCCGGGCGTGAGCTCATCACAGGATGTCGCAATGCCAAGCGTCGACATGATGCAGGAAATGATGGCACAGATGAGCGGAGGTGGTGCATCGTCGGGCGCACCCAGCGGTGCGAGCGGTAGCGTGCGCCCCACATCACGGCACACAACGCCCAATGTGGCGGATGATGGTGAGGAGGATGGACCGCACAAGCACTGGACAAGCGTGTACCCCATCTACCTGGATGCCAAGCAGCGATACCGCAAGGGGTGCCGTCGAGTCGCCTACGAAAAGGCGATTCTGTATCCCAACAGCCAGTACATCTCGAATGCTGCCAAGCACCTCAAGCTCGAGTACATGCACGAACCATATCGCACCCACCCACGGGACTGGGCAAACCCTGGTCGCGTCAAGGTGCGGCTCTACAACAACGATGGCAGTGCCGTGCGCGCCGACATTCCCACCAAGCAAAAACTGCTTGAAGCAATTGCTGCCAATCTGCAGGCTGTCACGGGTGGTAAGCCGCCTTCGTTGCCGGCGTCGAGCAAGCCGGCCCGTGCGTCCAACGACACCCAACAGGGGGCAAAGGCAGCGCGCAGCACACCGAGCGGCAAGCAGGCACTGCGTGCGCGTGAGCGGCGTATTCGGCGCATGCAGGTGCCCAGCACGCTTCCACCGCATTCGCCTGCGATGCCGGCAGGGATGCTCGGTATGGACCTATCGAAGATGGCGGGTGCCGCGGGCGCGATGCCCGGGATGGGACCACTCGGCAGCATGATGAGCTCGATGGGTCTCGGTGACGACGACGACGAGCCTGCCGAGGAGGAAAAGCCCGCCGCGCGGCAGCAGCCTGCGCTCGGCCGGCGCCAGCGGAAGCGTGTCGTGCGCATTGCGCGCTGAAGGTAGTCTACACACCTCCATACAAAACAGCCAATCACCTCCACGCAGTGTGCACGCGACAGCCCGGAAAACCCGCGGCGCGTTTCTCACCTACGTCGAGGATGTCGTTTTCGAGGAGCTGTTACAAGTGGGTGTCGCGAAGTGAGAAGAAGGGGGGCTGATGGGGCGTACTTTTTTTTCGTGTGTGTGATTGTTTTTGCGATTTAGCTGTGGACGACGTACGTACGCCAATACGCCACTGACCGCAGCTGGACACAACATTGCGTCGTGCCCGACGGCCGGCAACCCGACTTGGTATGTCGGCAGGCCGCCGTGTGTGCTAACAACAGCTACAACTGCAACCAGCAGGGCCACGTTTCGTCCGAGTGCCCCCAGGAGCCGCTGCCGAAGGCGTGCTTCCGGTGCAACAGCACCGAGCACCTCTCGCGTGACTGCCCTAGCCAGCCCGCGGACCCTGCGCAAGGCGGCCAGGAGTGCTACCGCTGTGGCCAGGTAGGCCACATGGCGCGTTCGTGCCCCAAGAACCCCGCTGGTGTTGCAGGTGCGCGCGGCAACGCGCGTGGCTGCTACAACTGTGGCGGCCTGGGGCACATCAGCCGCGAGTGCCCCTCGGCGGCGAACACGTTGACCGGCGCGGGCGGCCCCAAGTGCTACAACTGTGGCCAGACGGGCCATATCTCGCGCGGCTGCCCGCAGCCGCCGCAACGTTCGTGCTACACGTGCGGCAGTGCCGACCACCTGGCGGCGTCGTGCCCGCAGCAGGCTGCCTAAAAGGATGGCTGTGATGCGAAGTAGCGTTATAGGAATACGTATGTGGTTGCTATGACTCTCAACATCCGCCAAGCAGCATGTTTTTAGGCCAATGTCCCTCGTAGCCTCCCTCCTCGCGCGACCCGGTCCAGCTGGTGAACTGCTTGTTGTAATAGGCTTCCTTGTGTCGCTCGATATAATCCTTCGTCGGGTAATCGGGCGGCGAGCAACCCAACCTGATTTTGGAGGGCTCTTGCCAGATACGCACATAGTCGATCTTCATGATGGCCGGCCACTGAAGCGCATCCCAGTTGATCCAGGTGAACGAGGACGCAATACCCAGGTTCATGATAATGTACATTGGCTCTTCGGGGATCAAACGTGGCCCAATCTCGGTGCGCGGGTTGGCTCCAATTGCAGTTGCATTCACCGTGAACATCGGCCGCTGCGACACCGTCCAGGTAATGTAGGAGCCGTTGCCTGAGCCCGGTTCGTATTCGAAGCCATATTGGTCGAACTCGCCACCGGTAAGTTGGTAGGCAGAATCGGTAGTATTGACCTTGGTGGACACTGACTCTTGGTAGGCGTTGCCATTGTAGTCATTCATGATGACGTCGTGCTCCGAATCGTTGTAGAGGAAGTACGCGCCGTCTGTGGTGGTGATGTTGTACGCATCGTCGAATGGTGCCACTTGGTACGACATCGACACTTGGCCATGCTCATTCGCTCCGTTGTTTGCGGTCGCCTCAAAAATATCAATTTCTGGTGCCGCGCGACCCACCCACGTGCCATCGGGGTGCTTGGGGCCAGGGTGGTCCTCATTTGGGCAGGTGCAGCGGCTCAGGCGCTGGCCCGGTAGGAAACTCAGTTGCGGACCGTACTGGTCGACGTAGCGGCCCGACGTCTCCGCCGGAATGGGGCCGCCGCCCTGGCTCGCAAGGTAGGTCTGGTTCTCCAATGTGCCGACGTCGCACGTATCGTACGAGTACGGCCACAGCCCCTCAGTCGAAGCGCCGTAGCCTGCGCGACCCAGATTGCCCATCGTCCATGCGGCAGGCCACAGACCTGAGACGTTGTTGAAACCGGGCAGCTGGACACTTATTTCGATGTAGCCGCCTGTGAAGCAAAATTTGTTCCAACTGCTCACCAAACCGCCACGGAAGTGCAGGTTGTGTTCGGGCTTTTGCGAGAGTTTGATCACAAGACTCCCATTCTCGGTCTTGATCGTCTCAGGATCGTACCACTCGTAGTTCTTCGTCTGCCAGTAGTGCAGGTCCTCTGCCTGCCAAAAGGGGTCTTCACCGGGATAAAAGCTGCGGCCTTCTTGGTTGAATTCGTCACTAAACACGAGCACCATGGGCTTTCCGTCACGAAAACGTGTCCGGTTCCGCAACTCCATAGGGGTGTCCGGGTCAATAAGCGAGGTCCGCAAGTTAGCCACGTTTTGCAGTTTGGGGACATTGTTGGCGTCGCGACCCAGCGCCATGGCACGGTCATGATCAGCGTGCTCCGTGCGTACCGAACGCAGCACAGGGTATCCAAGGAAGAGCATCAGCACGGCCAGGACCAGCAGGATCATGGTCGAGAGGTTGGCAAAGCCGCGCATCGAGAAGTGGTCCTTGGGGCGCGGCTTCCGCTCGTCCCACTCCTGGTCGGCGCCGTGCAGCTGGTCAAGTGTGTCACCCACAAACACCTGCGATTGGTAGTCAGGGGGTAGAATAAACTGGTCCGTCGACTGATCAGGGAACGAGACCACGGAGTGGTCCGGCTCGCTCATGTCGCCGAGGCCCGGCGCGTAGTTCTGGAAGAGTTTGCGGCGGCTCGGCGATGCGAGGGGGGTGTGGTCGTCGTAGCCCATGTACATGCCCGTGATACTCGTCTGGTCGGCCAGGTCCGAGTTGCTGCGCATCTGCAGGCGCTGGGATTGCGCCAGCATCTCGGGGGTGTCAGGGCCATTGTGGTGCCGCAAGCGTTTGTGTACGCCGCTGGCGTGCGACATAATAGACGACATGCGCGAGACGCCGCCACCGTATCCATCTACAATGTTGCCCGTCACGGAACCGGTGCCGGGCAGCACCGACGTCGGGCGCGAGGGGTTGTCGAGATCATACGAGTCGATCAGATCGAGCTCAGGGTCCGCGACGGCGTGCGCATTGTAATGCGGTGTGATGGTGCCGCTGTCGATGCTCGAGCGCGGCGATGCACTGATCGATGGCTGTGGTGAGCCACTTGGCGGTGTCGAATGTCCCAACGGGGGCAGCTGGGCCGCCGGTCCAGAGACTGGTGTCTGAAATGGCGCGTTTTTGGCGAGCGGGGACGAAAAGGGGCCCTGCCGCGAAATCGGTGTCGCACCAGATCCGTACGCCTCGGCGTATACGACCTCTGGCGAGCCGAGCGAGGGGGAGATTCCAGCACCGGCCGTCGGCGATTGCGTCTGCAGCGGGTGCTGCTGTTGCGGACGGGGCGGCGTGCGGGCCGACCAGAGCGCCTCAGGCACGGAGGGTGTTGCCTGTGTCTCGTATGGGCTCTGCATAGCTGTGGACGGGCGGCTGCCTCCGAGTGCCTCGCCAATCACACTCTGCTGCGGCCCTTCGTCGTCGCTGTCGAGGACATCGCCGTAGGCGTCCACGATCGACCGGTTATCTTCGGTTACTTCCGCGTTCAGCTGGGACGACGTCCGGCTGTCCGTGTCGATTCCCCATGCCCCACTCGAGGGCTCTGTGGACCTGTGCGATGCAGGACCAGCCATCGTCGCCTAGGTGCGGAATCGGCTGTGCTATCCGTGAAAGGATCGCCTTGGGCGGTTGCACACCCACAATACCCTGACAAAAGCTTGGATTCGTGTTGACTAAACATGTATTGTGCGTAGGTCAGCACAGATGCGCCGTCAATTGGCCCGGACCCGTGTCGCGCGCAGCTGCCACGCAAGGGCCCTGAAAGGACTGGACAAGCGCAACGCGCCACGCGCACAGAGAGTGCGCTTGCCTCGTGCGACCAAAAAAAAAAAATGTGGGTGTGCAGAA
The DNA here is from genome assembly GCA_029542985.1 of Malassezia brasiliensis. Classification (NCBI taxonomy): domain Eukaryota; kingdom Fungi; phylum Basidiomycota; class Malasseziomycetes; order Malasseziales; family Malasseziaceae; genus Malassezia; species Malassezia brasiliensis. Next base: position 1,292,113 of record CP119952.1, read on the forward strand.
GCATGCTGCGGCTAGCAGCAGCTCGTATCGCACCGCGAACGGGCACATACCCCACCGCGGGGGCCGAGGCCCGCTGGCTCACCACGGCACGCCGCACGGAGGCAGCAGCGCACCCGCCTTCGGTGCAGGCTCGCAGCGAGGCGTTCCAGCGGCTGGGGCTCTCGCCGAATCTGAGCACGCACCTGGTCACTGCGCTGCCGCACATCACGGCGCCCACGCGCACACAGGAGGCGCTCATCCCCGCCGTACTGTCGCCCACGGACGTAGTGCTGCGCGCGCATACCGGCTCAGGCAAGAGCTTTGCGCTGCTGCTTGCGCTCTTGTCCAAGCCGCGCCTGCTCTTCCGGCACGCCGGCGGCGCACCGCAGGCGGGTGTCTCGGCGTGGGTCGTCGTGCCGAGCAACGAACTTGCCGAACAGTACATGGCTTGGGCACGCGCCATGCTCCCCCGCGAGCTCACCGATACCCTCCCGGCCGTGATCCAGAGCGTGGTGCGCGGCGGCAACACCGACCTACAGCTCGCGCAGCTCCGCGATGCGCCGCCGCACATTGTCGTCGGCACGCCGACGCGGCTCCTCGAGATCCTCGCCGCGCCGCACGGCGAGACGCTGCTCGGCCTGTCGACGCTGCGCACGCTCGCCATGGACGAGGCCGATGCGCTCCTACAGCTCCCTGGACGCTTCCCTAGCGGAAAGCAGGTGTGGCGCCACCTTGCGCATCGCGCGCCGGGCCTCGAGTTGCTTAACTACGTCATGCGGCGCCGCGCAACCTACTCGGGCGGCGAGCGGCAGCTCACGGTCGGGCTCGAGCGTAGAGATGCGCGCCGCCCCCCGGAGCCGGTGCGACGCACGCAGTACCGCGGTGCCGAGCGCTCGCACGGGCTCGCCACGCCGCGTGCACGCACGCCGGGCACTGTGCCACTGCAGCTGATCTGCACGAGCGCAACAGCCAATTCGGTGCTGCGTCATTTTCTGGGAGCCCGCACCGGTTGGCTGCGTACCAACCTGCGCGAGACCAAAGACACCGCCGTGTATCTCGACCAGACCGGCATGAACAGCGGTGCGCCGGCTTCGGCGGCGCTCCCGCGTGAGATCGAGCATACGTGCCTCGTCGTTGATGCACCGACCGACATCGGCGAGGCGGCGCCAGGCGCGCTGCAGCTGCCGGCGCTGCGCAATGCCAGGCCGGTGCACCGCGGCGCGGGGCCCGACGCGCTGCGTCCCGACCGCCCGGTGGTGGCAGCCTCCGATGCGCCCGCTGAGCACACCATTGATCCGCTCTTGCTCGAGGCGCTCGCATTTGCGTTCGCTGCGGACGGCGTCGCGCGCGGTTTGGCACTCATCCCGCCGCGCTGGAGCCTGCGCAAGACGCAGGCGGCGCTTGAGGCGCTTGGCGTGCCCGTCCAGCCGATCGTGCCCGACGAGCAGGTTATGGAGCGCGCTGACCCCGTGCTTTATCTACTGCAGAGCAGCAGCGCGCGGGGGCTCGATGTGCCGCACCTCTCGCACGTCTTTTTGGTCGGCCTGCCGGCCGTGGGCGACGCGGTACATTATACCCATGTGGCCGGCCGCGTGGCACGCATCGGCTCAGGCACCGACAGTGCCGAGCGCGCACCGGGCAAGGTGGTGACGCTGCTGCGCGGTCACAACCAGCCTGGCATCGAAGCCGTATCCAGCGCCGAGCACCGCCTCGCAACGCTCTACCGGCGCCTCGGTGTGGTGCCGCGCGCGTTTGATCTGTCGCTCGTGGATGCGCGTCACGAATCATAGGATGTACATAGATCTACGCCCACTAATGCCCCGGTTTGGCACCGTCCACGTACATGTTGCGCGTTGCGGCAGGGAGCTGCACCGACATGCCGTCCATGTCCTTGCTCACTTTGACCTGGCACCCCAGGCGCGACGTGTCGGTCAACCCAAACGCAAGGTCCAGCATGTCGTTCTCATCGTCCCCGGGCTCCTCGAGTTTGAAAAAGGTGTCCTCATCCAGAATAACATGGCATGTCGAGCACGCGATCGAGCCCTCGCAGGCGCCCTCGAGGTCAATGTCATACTCGTGGGCGATGCTCAGGATATCGTCGCCCTCATTCGCCTCCACAGTCTTGAGCGGGTTCCCGTCCGAGTCCTTGAAATGGATCTTGATGCTGCGTCAGTGTGGCGTACACGCACCCTTCGCCGGGCTTGGGCCGCTGAATGCCTTCGTGCAGGGTCGCTGCGTTAGACGGCACGTGTGCCACAAAACGTACGAAGCGTCGTCGTGAACGGACGCATGCGCGCGGTCCGCAGTACAGGTATCTTGCGCGGCACACTCGCGGTCCTACCCGCCCATCGGGGCAGCGCCAGGAACGGGCGGCGCAGAAGAACGTGCATGCTGAGTGGTGCGAAGATCGGCGACGGAAAAAGCGTTGGTGCGGCGAAATGGCCATTTTTTTGATTTGTCAGCACACGTCAGGAACCTACCCCCGCGTCCCTCCGCACGCCATGGCACGGACCGCGCTTCGGCCGCCCCTGTTGGGCATGGTCGCGTGGATCACAGCAAGCGTGTTTCAGTTCGGCTACGGCATTTCGGAGTTAAATGCCATCGAGTCCCAGTTTACGTGCCGCGATGCACCAGGGTGTCTCGCTCTATCGGAAAATGCGTTTGGACTTATCACGACCATGTTTACCGTCGGAGGCGCGCTCGCCTCGCTAGGTTGCGGCAGCGCCGCACGGTACGCCCAACTGGGTCGCAAAGCATCGCTGCAGGTCAGTGCTGCGTTCTCTTTCCTAGGCGCCGCATTGCTTGGGAGCACCGTATCCCTCACCCTACTCTCCACTGGCCGGTTCTTGCAGGGCGTCGGTGCTGGTATTGGCGTCGTCCAGGTGCCGCTTTACCTACAAGAGATTGCCCCGCCATCACTCGCTGGTGAGATCGGCATTCTCAACCAGGTTGCCATCGTGACAGGCATTTTTTCGGCCCAGGCCTTGGGCACGCTCGCCGCGGCGCACCCTTCGTCTTGGCAATCGGTGCCGCAAATCAGCGCCGCGATCGCGCTCTGTCAGCTGTTTATTGGCACATTCTGGGCGTGTGAAAGTCCGGGATGGCTCGAAGGCGAAGGTGCTCATGTTACGGTTGCTGCGCGTGCACCCTCGGCCGCCGATCTTCGGGCGCGCTTGTGGGGCAGCGAAACGTACGAGACGCTGCCTGTCACATCCGAGCCGGCGCGCCCGACGGTCCCCGCTTCCGGCTGGCGCACAGATCCACACTTCCGGCGTGGCATGTGGATCGTTGCTTTGACGCAGATGGCGCAGCAGTTCAGCGGGGTGAATGCCATCCTCTACTACAGCACCGGCATCCTCTCTCAACTCATGCCGAATCTCGCGCGCATCGTCGGTCTGCTCATTACTGTCGTGAATGGCGTAATGACCTTCCCCCCCATTGTACTCATCTCGGAGAAGCGCCTAGGCCGCAAGAGGCTGCTGGTCGGCTCGGCCGCGGGGATGGGCATCTTTTGCCTACTGCTCGCTTACAGCCTGTGGAGCGCACACGCAATCGGTTGTGCGATTGCAATCTTGTGCGTGATCGCGTGCTTCTCGATGGGGCTCGGGCCCGTGCCGTTTGTCATTCTGCCCGAAGTGATCCCCTCGGCTTATGTGTCACTCGGCTCGTCGTTCGGGTTGGGGATCAACTGGGCATCCAACATTGTGGTGGCTGCGTCCTTCCCGTCGCTGCGCAAGGCACTCGGCGCGCTCGATGGACAAACAGGCGGCCTTGTCTTTCTGCTATTTGGCGTGGCCAACCTTGCCTTTGCCGCATGCATCGCGCGGGACTACCAGTACGAGGGGGATAGGTGAATCATGGATTGACTATCAACGTACATCAACGCAATGAGCGCGGCGCCGCCGCGCCCGATGCGGCTCCTGGGCGTGCGGCACTCATCATACCCTTATAGCTCGAGCCAAGGATCCCGCGCTGGGTTGTGCCCTTGCTGAGCTCCGTCGGCTGCTCAAACACACGCCAGAACTTGAGGCTCTCGTCGCTGCCGACCGTCGCAAGACACTGCCCATCGGGGCTGAGGCTTGTGTGCAGGATGCGCCCGTCGTGCGCCGCGGGCACCTCGGCCACCTTCTGGCCCGAGGGATGCGCCCACACACACAAGGCGCCCTCGTTGCTCTCTGCATTGCTCACACCATGCGATGAGACAATCTCGCGGTAGTGCGGTGCCCACTGCAGCGACGTAATTTGTGCATTGGTCTGGATCGTCTGCACGCGTGTGTTTTGGGTCGTATTCCAAAAATGAATACACCGATCGGCACTGCCACCGCCGGTCGCAAGCAGGCTGCTGTTGTGCGGTGACCACGCCAGCGCTTTGACAGCTGCATTGTGGTTCTCCTTGCGCATTTTCGCCACCGACGTGCGCCGGTCCCACACCTTGACCACATTGTCATTACCGCCGGACGCCAGCAGTGCACTGTCGGCGCGCCACGCGAGACCACACACCTGCGCGGCATGCGCGCGTTCGAGTGAGCGCGTGATCGAGTCGCGCTGGCGCACATCATGCTCGCGGATCAGGCCGCTCGCGTAGCCAACATTGAGTGTTCCATCGGGCGCCCATGCGAGCGCATTGATGGTGCTCGCATCCGCCCCACCATTGGGGTCCGGACGGAGCGTGCGCAGCCGCGCACCCCGGTTCACGTCCCAGATCTGTGTGTAGCCGCGGTCGGTGCCGACAGCGAGAATGTTGCCGTCCGCGTCCCAGCGTAGCGAGGTCACCAGTCCCCCGCCGCCGACGCGCTCGCTCTCCTCCTCGAGGTCGAGTAGGAAGTTGGCCTCGCCCGTCTCGCTGTTCCACGTGTGAACGGCCGACTGCAGTGCAATCGCGATCACATTCTGTGTGGACCAGTGCAAAAGATTGTAGTAAAAGTCGGGTACGATTGCCGGCGCATCCAGCACGCGTTCAGGCGCCGTGGGGATGCGGCGGCGCCCGGCAGCCATGAGGCTTGACGGCAGTGTGCTCTTCTTGGTCGCGTATCGCGAGCGAATATCCTTGTTACTCGACATGCCGCTCGGTGGTGCAGCAGAGAACGAGAGAATCCGCTGCCCGCGCTCAACGTGGCAGACCTCTTCGAGCCCTGTGTGTGTATCGACGTCCGCGAGCGATGAGGCCGACGACGAAATGGAATCGGAGCGCTCCACGCGCTGCATTGTTGCCAGACTTTCCCCTGCGCCGTCCTCGAGGAATGGCTGCGAGGTGGAGCCGGTCGCGCGGCTCAGCTCGCGGTTGGGGATGTACCGGTCGCCGCGCTGCACCGACACGGACGCAGCCGAGCGTCGACGCCCAAGCGCGACATCAGGTCCATCCCAGTCCTTGGAAACAACACCACGCGTCTCCTCCAGACCGACCGGCACCATATCCTCCTTCTCGCGGCGCGGCTTGGGTGCCGCGAGCTTGGTGGGCTTGGCGCGGATCGGCGAAGTATTCATGCGCGCCTGGCGCACGTTTGCCGAAACGTCCGCGAGGGGGGAGTCCAAACCCATAGAGGCCATGCTGCGCGTAAGCGCGGCCGTGGAGCCTTTGCTCCGGGTCGGTGTCGATGGGCCCATGAGAAGGAGGGAAGAGGGTGCGTCGCGTACTTCGTCTGCGTCGGAACCTCCACATGGGAGATGTTGGTCCAACATCTCTTGCCTTACGTAACCAAACCACTACGGAGGGAGCGGCCAGCGCACTCAGGCCGCGCGCGTCTGGGTGAGCGGCGCGGCGCGGTCTGCCTGGCCTTGTTGGTCGTTCGCCTGGTATCCGCTTGGTGCGCCGAGTTCGTTCGAGCCTGGGTAGGGGTTTGAGATCGCGGCGCTCGTGGTAAAGTAGGGGTGACGCAGCGCCTCGTCCGCACTGATCCGCTGCGACGGGTCAAACGTGAGCAGTTTCTCGAGTAGATCAATCGCTTTCGGTTAGTCGCGCCACGTACCGAGCGGGTGCACCTTCGGGTAGAGCGTCTGGAACGGCACTTTGGGCATACGTGCGAGTGGCCTGTACTGGATCTCGGGCGAGTCGTTCAAAATCCGCTTGATGGTATTGTCGTCGGGGGTGCCGAGAATGCGGATGATCTGGTTGAGTTGATCGTTGTTATCCCGGCCACGGAAGATGGGGATACCGCTGATCATTTCGGCCATGATGCACCCCGCCGACCACACGTCGATGCTCGTCGAATAGGTGCGGCTGCCGAGCAGCACATCGGGTGCACGGTACCATAGCGTCACGACCTCGTTGCTGAACGTGTTTACTGGGATTCCGAATGCTCGTGCGAGACCAAAGTCGGCGAGTTTGAGCTCACCACGCTTGTTGATCAGCAGGTTCTGTGGCTTGAGGTCGCGATGCAGAACGCGGTTCTCGTGGCAGAAGGCGATGCCCTTGAGCAGCTGGAACATGAAGCTGCGCACCGTGGCCGGGTCAAGTGCACCCCGGTTTCCGTGCACATCCATGTACCGCTTCAGGTCCTGCTCCATGAATTCGAACACGAGCATCAGCTTCGACTCGGTATGAATCACATCGTGGAGGCGCACGACGTTCGTATGACGCAGCTCTTTCATGAGCGAGATCTCGCGGATCGCCGTGGACGGAGTACCCTCTTCGGCATCGAGGTGGATGTCCTTCAGCGCGACGATCTCGTTGGTGAGGCGCGAACGGCCCTGAGTCAGTCGGGCACCGACGCACCTTGTATACAGTGGCGTACGTGCCTTCGCCTGCGGTTAGCTGTGCTGCATGAGCAACATACCGAGCTTCTCAAGCTCTGTGTGCGTTAGTGACTTGCAACAAGGGGCATACGTACGGACGTAATTCATCTTCGCCACGGCGACGCACGGAACCGGTGGGCGCGACGCTCGGGTGTTTGGTGTTGCTGACCGCCGCTGACTAAATTTCTCGCCGCCCGAAAATTTTTGTGCGGCCCCGTTTCGTGTGCGACGACGACGATGGCGAAGAACAAGACGCCAAAACCGCCCAAGTCACGGCCTGTAGCGACGAGCGCGCTCGCACAGCCCCTCAAGGAGACGGCGGCGGACGCCAACATCACCGCGTTTGCTCCGGATGCCAGTGCGTTTGCGCAGCTCTCGCGCGCCGTCGACCGCTGCCGCCTGCGCGTGTACGCGGCGAGCCCGCCGGGGCTCGTCGCCGACTTTTTGCTACCTGAGGGTGTGCAGTGTGCAGCTATTGCCTGGACTGCACTGCCCTCCGCGGCGCCGGCGGTCGCAGCCGCGCCCAAAAAGCGCAAGGCACAGAGCAAAGCGAGCGCTCCGCAGGAGCCCACGGCCGCCGTGCCGCTGCACATCGCCCTTGGCCTGTCGGACGGCACGGTGCTGCTGTACGCCCCGAGCCAGGCCAAGGTCGTACGCGTGCTGATCGCCGCCGCGCCGGACAGCGCTTCGTCGGCGATTCGCAGCCTCTCGTACGACAAAGCAAGCGCCCTGCTGTGGGCGGCCACCGCCAACGGCTGGGTACACGGCTGGTCCACGGAGCAGCTCACAGGCGCCGCAAACGAGCGCGTTCCGCCAACGGTGCACTTCTTACCTGACAAGAAGTCGCCCGTGCACCAGGTGTGCGCGCGGCCGACACGCCTCCTCGCAGCACACCATGCTCTTCTTTTGCTCGATACGCAGCGCGATACGCCCAAGGAGCTGATGCGGTTCACTGGGCATGCGACGCCCGTCGCCGCGCTTGCGTGGGCGGACGAACAGACCCTGGTGTCGGCCGCGCTCGACGACCGCCATGTCTATGTCTGGCGCGTGGGCGATGAGAAGGCGGCGGCGCAGGCACGCGCCGTGCTCATCCTGGACGCGCCGCCGCGTCGCGTACACGTCGCCAACACATCCGCAGACGAGGCCTTGCTGGTAACCGTATCCGAGCTGGGCACCACCCACATCACGCAACTCCCCCTGCGGCTCCCGACCGGGAAAAAGGGGCTAGTGACGCTCTCGCCGACGGTCCAGGTACGCCCCGCGTTTCCGGCAGCCGAGCTCGTGGACGCCCATGTATGTGCAGATGGGCAACGCGTGCGCTTTGCGCGCGCAGTCAAGGGCGTCAAGATAGTGCTCGAGGAGGCCCCGCTGTACACCGCCGAGGGCACGTTGCCTGATACGCTCTCGCTGGCACCGAGTGCGCCCAAGACCGCCGCAGCCGCCGAGCACGGCACGCAGCGATACAAGGAAACGAACGGCGCCGCGGGCGTTCGTGCCGAGGTGCCGCAGCACGCCGCGAGCGCTGCGGCACTCGTCGGTACCGACGGGATGCTGCCCGATGCCTCGGCGCGCGAGGCCGACGATCACGACCGTCTGATGGCCGACGGCGACCTCGTGGATGAACCGACGCTTGCCCAGCGCCTCAAGGCACTCAAAGTGCAACGCGGCGAGCGTGGCGCTGCCGACGCCGATGAGACGGCTGACGCTCCGGCTGAAGAGGCCGTGGTGCCGGTGGGCGGTGCCTCGCTCGCCTCCTCGCTGACGCAGGCGCTGCACTCGGGCGACCAGACACTGCTCACTGCGTGCCTAGTACACTCCGACCCCAACCTGATCCGTGGGACGGTGCGCCGCATCTCGGGGCCGCTCGCTGTGCGCCTGCTCGAGGCATGTGTCGACCGCCTGAACCGCGGCGGGGTCAAGAGCAAGGGTGCCCTCGGCAGTGCGCGGGCACGGGGGATCGTCGAGTGGATGTACCAGGCAATGACGTGCCACACGGCATACCTCATGTCGCTTCCCGACCTTGTTGCGCGTCTCGCGCAGTTGCACCACAGTCTTGCAGTGCGGCTGGCGTCGCAGCAGCGTCTGTTGGCGCTCAAGGGGCGCCTCGAGCTGGTCATGAGCCAGATCGATATGAATATGGCCTACACCGCCGACGAGGCTCCGATCCAAGTCCAGGGTCAAAAGGGCAAGCGTGCCAGTGCGGCCGACGTCGAGCAGCGCCAGAACGCTGCCCACGCTCAGCAGCGCGGCCAGACGTGGGTGGAGCCGGACGAGGACGATGTGGAAGAGATTGGGCTCGATGCCGACGCACAGACCATGGCGGTGGAAGAAGAGTCGGACGACGACGTTGAGGATGTGTCGATGGATGACGACGTCGAGGAGGGCGAGGAGGAGGAGGACGACGACGAAGAAGAGGAGGACGAGTCGGACGACGATGACGACGACGATGACGACGATGACGACGACCTCGAAGATGAGACGGCATACGACGTCGACGACAGCGACGCCGAATTCTCGGACGACGACGGAAGCCAGGCATCCCTCGAATCCGCATCGGAGAGCGGTGATGAGGACATGGAGTAGACCCTCTGTATACCATCTAAAATACATCCTTCCTCTAGTACGGCGCCCGCCCATCGTTGGGTGCACGCGCATACGCCTGATGCGCTGCGGCATAGGCACCCAACGAGTACGTGCTCGGTGCCGCCTGCACTGGGCGTGTGTACGCCGGCGCAGCAAACGCACGCTGCACGGCCTCGCCCGGTGCCGCAGCATGCGCCGTGGCGGCGGCCGCCAGAGCGCCGGGACCGCTGCCTTCGATCCATTGTGCCGTCAGGGTATCGGCCAAGACCCGCGGGCGCACGAGCGGCGCCCAAGTCGCCTGCGGCTGCGCCGCCTGCGGGCCGGTCGGTACCCCGGCAGGCGGGTTCGAGAGGAAGGCGCGCGACTGCACGCCGTAGGCCGTGTCCGGCAGCGTGCCCCAGTACCCGGGCAGCGACACACTCTCGAGGCTTTTGGCGAGCGCGGCAACGCTCTGGTGCCACAGGGGGTGCGCGTGCCGTGTCGGTGCACGTGGAGGGTGCGGTAGCAGCAGCAGCTGTACGAGCGATGCGAGCAAGTCGTCAGCACACGCCTGCTCCAGCGCATGCACGGCTTCCTGCTCCGGAACACGGCCATAGCCGATGCGCGTGCGCAGCCACTGTAGCTCCTGCAGCTCTTGCACGAGCTCGGCGTTGTCCGCAAGCACCTCGTCGACACCCAGAGACGCAATCCCAGCCTGCAGCAGCTCGGGGTCCAATGCTGGGTCCAACGCCGCGGCCTGCATCGCGAGGTCTTCGGCCACCGGCGAGTCCGATGCCGTGCCGTTCTCGTCACGTCGCGCCAGCATGCGCTCCGCACGGCGCGCTAGGCCTGTGCCCCACCGGCGGTGGAGCGCAGCCCGCAGTCTACGTTGGAAGGCATACATCTCCTCCGTGGTGTCGACATCGAGCACAGCGCCCGTTGAGTCGTACGCGGGCCCAAACGAGGAGCAATAGGGGCCGTACGAAAGGAAAGTGACTGGGCGCAGGTCATCCTTTGGGCGTCCCTTGAGACGCACACCGCGCGGCACACGCTCTCCAAGCGTCGGCGGCGGCTCCGCGCCGATGGGTGGCGCAACAGCCACGAGCTCGGCGTGCCCTGTGTCGAGGGTGGGTGCTGCCTGCTCGTCCAGGCACACAGCGTTCGTAAAGTAGTCGCCCATCGGCAGACGCATGTGCAATGCATACGAATTAGTGGATTGTGTGGGCTTGGACGGCATCTCGTCGTAGCGCTGCGCAAGTTCAACCAAAAAGTGTTGGAGCAGCAGGAGCATGGCGTGGGTGGATGTATCCTGCCGCACTGCAGCGCCATTCTCTGCCGTGCCGAGCGCTAGAGTATGTGACCAAAGCTGCTGCAGAGTCGTTCCCTTCTCGAGTGCATCGCGCAGCGTACGATGCCGATCGAGGCGCGTCTCGAGCAGGCTCGGCGCGACACTGTTGAGGACAACACGCAGTTTCTCGGCATCCTCAGCGCGCACAGGCACTGGATGCTGCGGCCACTTGAGCGTCGCTGCTGCCTGCTTACGCGGCGCAGATGGTGCACGCCGCACGTCGTGCTCGTCGTCCGCGGTTGCGACGCGCGTCGAGCGCCGAAGACTCACCATCGCGGTGCTCGGCAACCGGAGCGTGCTTAGTCAGCAGAAAAGGGCGAGGCCACGCCGCCTGGCTGTTGTGTGCAGCCTCCCAGCATGGCGTGGCGTTCCGGGGCGAATGCTCCGTTGGACATTGCGACTCCTCCGCCCCCACCGATCCCATTTAACACGGGCAGGCCACTGCAGCATGTACCCGGCTCGCTCTCGTTCGGGTTCGGGTGCGGGAATGCTCTGAATGGACACCCGTCTTCCCCGTACGAGGCGATCGCTGGGCCAAGTGCCTGGCGTACCCCCGACTCGGCGGCTGCACGTCCTCCTACGCAGAAGCGGCGCCGCAGCTCACCAGAAGTCGATGAATCTGTAGATGAGTCGGCGGTGGCCGACGATATGATGGACATCCCCGCATCACCGACGCTCACCAAGCGGCGGCGGGCAAGTTCCGGGCGGGCGGGTGACGAGACACATGGGCGCTCCATCCGCGCACCGCGCAAGACACAGAGCGCCGAAGTCGGCAAGTTGCTGGGTACGTATGCCGCTCTGTCTCTTATGCAGCCTCGCTCGACAAACCGGCGCTCCTTTCCCTTTTGCATGAGCTGATGCAGGGCAACGAGGAACTCACGGAACGTATCTATACCCTTCTTCCTACCCCTTCTCTCGAGAGCGTCGAGCATGCACTCGATGCCGCCGAAGCCAAGGTCCGTGCTGCCATTCCGTTGGCGTCGGCCAACAGCGCCGTGCCAATCCGCGACCAGTACATTTGGAGCCGCGTGCGGACGAGTCTGGCCGAGCTCGCGAGCGAGATGACGAGTTATTCCTCGGTGTTTTCGCTACGCCACGCTCGCAACGGCACGGTTCACCCCGCAACGGCCTTTACATTCTTGCACCTAGCGACGATGCGGATGATCCGTATACTACGTCTGCTACCCCACACGGACTTTGCGCCGCAGTCAGTCAGTCGCAAGGACCACGAACGGCTCGAGATGCTGTTTGTGCATGCGCTGCCCGACGCTGCGAAGCATTCGCCCAACACGGTGGTTCATACCATTCTGCCTGCACTGCTGCGCGACTGGGATGACTGGCTAAGGGCCATGGACCATGGGGTGAACCAAGAAGGTCGCATGTACGGCCAAGAGGTCGTTACCAGCTGGGAACGGGGCGTGGCATCGCTCGGCACCACGTCTACGACGCTGGGTGCATCGCGGAGCGTGGAGGAGCAGCTACTGCGTGCAACGATGGACCAGGCACTACAGCAGATGCACGCTGCCCTTGGCTGGCTCACAGGCCCTGCGCACCGCCCGGCATGGTCGCTGGCGCACACACATCCGATGGAGGAAGTTGGTAGTCTATGTCATTAGCACAGTACATGTGGCTCAAACGCCGTGGGTCCGGAGGGTATCTTGCTGCCGTACAGCATTTCCAGTACGTGGGCAAATCCGGAGCGCCCACGCGCTGCGTTTTCGGCGAAGCGCGAGTGGCACGCTTCTTCGACCTTGCGCGCGGCCGAGGCAAAAAGGCCAAACGCTTGGTCCTCGTTGTGCGTCAGCCCGCGGCAGTCGAACTGGGCAGACTGGTCGAAACGTGTTTGGTTGCCCTTGTACGGGCGATAGGCCACGTCTTCTTTGACCAACAGATACTGGCTGAAGGACAGGCTGGGTCAGTGGGCCCTCGCGGTACGTACTTGGTGCTGTCCAGGTACACGGCGGGTTCATGGGGGTCAAACGTGATGACCTCGCGCACGTAAGTGGCTCCATCGACCCCCAGGATGCGCTTGATCCACCGCGGCGTATGCTGTTCGACGCTGATCAGCCGCTCGGTGCGCACCGTCCCCGTCTGCGGGCAGATAGTGCGATCGAGCACATCGATGCTCTGGACGTGCTCGGTATGAGGGTTCGGGTACTTGTACCACACAGCTACATGAGACGTGTCAACCTACCCGTCGCTGCCTGAACGAATGCACAGGGGTACACTACCGACGTCGAGAACGTGAGCGGCATCAACGTCGAAGCATGCTACGAATTGCTGACTCATCCACGCCCTTTTCGGTTGCCTGCGGTTAATTGCCGAATCTCAGCGCGCACGTACCTCGTCGAGGCGCCTTGCGGTCGTAGCCGGGCAGCTGCACCGTAGGCAAACTGGTGTGCATGATACACTCCAAAATACGCTCTGGCGGGATCTGCGGGCCATCGAACACCTGGGCTGGCGGCAGGAGACTGGCAGGTAAGTAGCGTCACGTACCTCAAGAAGTACAGCAGCGGCTCCGGCAGCGATGGCTGCGGCGGCGGCGTCGGCTCCGTCCGGGCGCGGCGCGGGGCCTCGGCGGCCGTGTGCTTCGCCTTCTTCGCCGGCGGCTCCTTGCTCGAGGCGCGCTTGTCCTCCTTCTTGAGAGGCTCGGCATTGGCCACGAGGCTTTTGCGGATGTCCTCCATGGTCTGGCGCCCCCCCGCGCTCTTGGCGGGCGGTGCCGAGGGCGCCGGCGCGGCCTGTGCCGCAGGCGGAGTCTCCGCCTTGGTCTCGTCCACCGCGGGCGTCTCGGCGCGTTCTTTGCGCCGCGTCGCTGCGCGCGAGTAGCCCAGGTCGCGCATCCGCACGGCATCCAGTGTGCGGAAGCGCAGGCGGTCTGCGGCCGCCTCTACCTTGGACTCGTCCGGGTACAGGTCCTGCATGCGCGTCTCGAGGCGGCTGATGGCGCTCATATCTCCGTAGCAGTACTCGTACTCGGCCCACCGCGCAAAGATGGACCGTGCACGCTCGGGCGGCAGGCTGCTCACCGTGCGTTCGAACACGGCGCGGGCGTTGGTGTCGTCGTTGATCGAGATCAAAAAGTCCAGGTAACGCACCACGAGTTGCTCGTCTGTGCCAAAAGTGCGGAGCGCCAGCTCAAAGACCTTGGTGGCCACCACGGGCTCTTTGGAGCAGTGGTACTCGAGCAAGGCATTCGCCTCGTACACCGGCCACGTACAGTGTGCCGAGCGTCGCGCGCGCCCAAAAACCTGGCGCGTGGGCCGAATTCCCTCGGCACGGCGCACAAAGTGCATGTATTGGATCCAGGTCTGGGCCATGCAGCTTTTCCACTCGTCGATATCTACGCCGCTCTCCTCGGCGAGCCGCCCCTTGCGTGCGTCGGCGTCCTCATGCAGACGCCGCTCGGAATCAGCGAGCTCCACAGCTGCGTCGCCCTCGTCGTCCTCAGCAGTGAGCTGCTTCCGGAGGCCCTGGATCCGCCGGCGCTCTGCGGCGGTCTCTTCGTCGACGCGCGCCTGCGCCTGGTGTAGCGCGTCAAGACGCAGGTCGAGCTCACGCTGCAAATACACCACCAGATCGTCAAGCGATGCGGTGCCATCCATGTACCGTCCCTGGGCCCGACACAGCTCGGCGTAACCAAAGCGCAGCAGCAGACTCCATGGGCACGCGTCGATCCCAGCGCGATACCACGCCAACGCATCCGCTTCGCGGTGCACTGACTGGCAAAAGCTCGCCGCATTGTACCACAACACGGCATCAAAACGCATATACATCACCGCCTTGCGGTATGCCGACAAAACGCGCGATTGCAGTGCCACAGCGTCCTCGAGCATGAGCGGGTTTTTTTCTTCCCACTCCAGGTAGCGCCGCCAGGCTTGCAGCGTCTGCCGTTCCTTGGCCGGCGGCCGCGCACCGGGCACCTGCATCACCCAGCATGGCAGGTGAGGCAAATCAGGACGCGCGAGGTTCTCGGTGTGGTGCTTCAGCTCACGCAGCACCGAGCGCGCCTGCATGTACCCCGGCGAGGACTCGGCGAGGAACTTTTTGGCAGTGAGCTTGTTCAGTGCGGTCTCGTACGCGTCGTACTCGCGCCAGATAGACTCAACGTTGTTCAGCGGAATGACGACGGCGCGGCGGAAGACGCGGCGCAGCGCATCCATTTTCTGGCCCTCTTGCCATGAGCCGCGCGCCTCGCGCTCGCGGATTAAGTTGAGGTAGTCGTGCCACACCATGCCACTCTCGCGGTCCCAACCGATGTGCTTGAGCGCAAACTCGTACGCCTCTTCCAGCACGCGCCGCGTCTGCTCGCGGGGGCTGTTGTCCTCGCCGGTGAACGGCGGCAGGGGGTTGACACGACGCGTGTACTGCAGGTAGAACTGCCATAGGTCTACACTGAGCGTCGTGCGCAAGCAGCGCACAAAGATGGCATCCACGCGCCCGAAGTTGGAGTGCGCGAGCTCCATCTCGGCGTACGCAATCCAGTGAGATGCCTAGGTGAGCTGGTCAAAACGTACCGCATTGGGAAAGTACGTAAAAAAGCGGTCATACACGTCGCGCACTGCTTCAATCCCATCATCCTTGACGTCCTCGAGCAGCGCCATCCAGTGGTCGGCGACGCGCGGCTCGCGACGCACGGCGTCTTGCAGACGCTCCCGCTCGGTCTGCGGCACCGCAGGAGCCGCACTCGGCATCGGTGCGGACCCAGATACCGCCTCAGTACTTTCTGCTTGGATTGCACTCGGTGCACCGTGGTGCGCGGGCGGCGCTACGTCCGCTGCTCCCGGCTGCACGCTCGGGGCACTGCTTGACGCCGTCTCTGCCGCATCGGCCATGGCCGCAGAATCGCACACGGCCGATGCAACATGTTATGGACCTTCTAGGCCAACAGATCGGGCCTGCCTTCCACCATGGCCGATGCTCGTTCACTACTGCGCGCGGCCGCGACGCAGCGTGCGCCGCACGCCGTCGGGATCACGGATAGGTGGGCATCATACCATCCCAAGACAGGCGCGCTGCGGTGTGCCGCATGCGACATGGTGGTCGTGAAGCACGAACGCCTTTGGGGCGCGCACACGGCGTCTAAGTCGCACCGTGCCAATGTGCGTGCGATGGAGGAGCGCGAGGCACAGGAGAAGATGCCCACGCACACAACTGAGGATCCAAAAGCTCATGAAGAGCACGAGGACACGCTCAAGCGTAAGGACGCGGATGAGCCCGAGGTTGCCGAGGTGAAGCGGACGCGCCGAGAGACGGACGCCGAGACGGACGCGACGCCGGCGCTCGACAAGGAGTGGGAAGAGTTCCAGAGGACCGTCATTGAGCCTAGCAATACCAAGCCCTCATTATACGACGACGCAACGATCACTGCTGCACCCGAGCTCGTTCGTGACCAGGTCGCCGAGGCGCCGCAGGAAGAGGAGACGGAAGAGGAACGGCGCGCCCGTCTCGAGCATGAAGAACGCGAAGATATCCTTGCCCGCATTGATGCCGAGCAACGTGCACAAGTCGAAGCCGACGAGCGGTACGTTTTTTCCACACTCACACAGGGTTCTCGCGCTTCGTGCGCGGTTCGATCGGATCCGCGAGGCCCGGCACCGGCGGTCCAAGTAGGCAAGATACCCTTTAGTTTTTACGTCTATATACGTCTATATGACACTTATGCTGTAATTGATGCGCCGCGCGTGTGCGTTGTGTTGCTCTTGCTCATGGCGCCGCGCTGGTTGCGCGTGCTCCCCTCCATGACACCTCCACCGCGCGCCTGTCCGTGCGCAGAGATCGGCCGAAAGAAAGTGCTGGAAAGCAGTGCATCGGTGCGGGCAAGTATAATACCAAGCGTGCGCGTCGCCACTACCCCTGCCAACATGTCCGTTTCGGAGTTGAAAGCGAAGGGCAACGCAAGCTTTGCTGCCAAGGACTACAACAGTGCCATCCAGCACTACACCGATGCGATCGCTGCTGCGGAGCAGTCCGGCGAGAAGGATGGGCTGCACGTGCTCTACTCGAACCGCAGTGCGTCGCAGGCCGGTCTAAAGAACTGGGACGAGGCGCTGAAGGATGCCGAGAAGACCATCGAGACGAACCCGTCGTTCGCCAAGGGCTACGGCCGCAAGGGTAGTGCGCTACACGGTGCGCACAGGTACGACGAGGCCATCGAGGCGTACAAGATGGGCCTTGAAAAGAACCCTGATGATGCCGGTCTCAAGCGCGGACTTGAGGATGTGGAGCGCGCCAAGAGCGCAGGAAATCCGGGCGAGTCGATTGGCAAAATGTTCCAGGACCCCCAGATGTTTGAGAAGCTGGGTGCCAACCCCAAGACGGCACCGCTGCTCGCCGATGCCGCATTCGTGCAGAAGCTCAAGGAGCTGCAAAAGGGCGGCAGCAACCCAATGATGATGATGCAGGACCCGCGCATGATTCAGGTGATGGGCGTGCTGATGGGCATTGATCTTCAGGCGTTTGAGCGGCCCGAAGATGTGCCGGGCGCCGCTGCCAAGGAAGCCGCACAAGAGACCCCCAAGCCGGCGCCTGAGCCGGCCAAGGAGGCGCCCAAGCAGTCCGAGGTGCCCGAGGAGCCTATGCCGGAGGCTGACAGCGAGGAGGCCAAGAGCAAGGCCGCTGCCGATGCGGAAAAGAAGCTCGGCAACGAACGCTATTTGAAGCGCGACTTTGGCCCCGCTGCTGAGCACTACAAAAAGGCGTGGGAGCTGCACCATGATATCACCTACCTGAACAACCTCGGTGCCGTCTACTTCGAGGAGGGCCGCTATGATGACTGCATCAATGCGTGCGAGCAGGCCGTCCAGGAGGGCCGCTCGATGCGCGCCGACTACAAGCTCGTTGCGAAGGCGTTTGGTCGTATCGGCTCGGCGTACGTGAAGCTCGACAACCTTGAGCAGGCGATCGAGTACTTCCAGCGCTCGCTCACCGAACACCGCACCGCCGAGATCCTCAACAAGCTGCGCGATACAGAGAAGGAGCAAAAGGAGCGGGCGCGCCGGGCATACCTTGACCCTGCCAAGTCGGAGGAGGAGCGCAACCGCGGTAACACGCTGTACAAGGAGGGTGACTTCCCCGGCTCTGTGCAGGCTTACACGGAGGCGATCAAGCGTAACCCGTCGGACCCGCGCAACTACACGAACCGTGCCTCGGCCTACACCAAGCTGGCGGCGCTGCCTGAGGCGCTCAAGGACACGAACGAGGCGATCAAGGTGGACGAAAAGTTTGTCAAGGCGTACATCCGCAAGAGCAACGTGCTGTTTGCCATGAAGGAGTACACCAAGGCGCTCGAGGCGATTCAGCTTGCTGCCGACGTCGACAAGGAGCAGGGCAACACCAACCAGCGCGAGATTCAGGCGCAGAGTGCCAAGTGCATGAACGCGATTTACTCGCAGCGCTCGAACGAGACCGAGGAGCAGACGCTCGAGCGTGCGATGCGCGACCCTGAGGTGGCCGGCATCATGCAGGACCCCGTGATGCAGTCTATCCTGCAACAGGCACAGTCGAACCCCGCGGCGCTACAGGACCACATGAAGAACCCGAGCATCCGCGCCAAGATCCAAAAACTGATTGCTGCTGGCATCATCCGGACGCGTTAATGTACCATAGCCTTATAGCCGCGTCGCACCACGGCGTCATGCCAACGCACCTGCCCGCCACGATGGTGTATGACGCCCGTGCGCCCTGTCGAACTGTCACGTGCCTTACCTTTTTCGCAGCATGGCGAGCGGTGCGCGTGGCCGGGGGGGTGCCGGCGGCGGGCGGAGTGCCGCGATGGGCCTGTTTCAGGGCAATGGACTGGTCTACACCGAAGGGCCCGTCGAAGATGCACAGGAGGACGAGGTCGTGTTTGCGCCCCCGAGTGAGACCGAGCGCACCATGGCGCGGAAACAGCTCGAGATACTGCGGCGCCAGGCCGACTCGCCGTACTGGGCGCGGCAACCGCCGCTGCGTGCGGATGAGCGCGAGCTGCCGCGGTACACGGACCGATACCATCCCGACCGGCTTGCGATGGCAACGGCTGCGTCGCTCCTAGAGCACGCACCGCTGCACAAGGAGATTTTCCCGCCCAACCTCTGGGCGAGCTTCACCAGCACCGAGGCGAAGCGGGTGCGTCACACGCCGCGGTCACGCCATGCGGCACAGATTGACTGGGACAATCTGCACGCCGAAGAAAAGCGTGCGGGCGGCGAGGGCGAGGAAGAGGATGTGCCCGAGTCGGACGAGGAGGACTTGGGCGACTACGAGGACGAAGACGAAGACGACTACGCCCAAAACTACTTTGACAATGGCGAGGACGATGACGAAGGCGACCACGACGACATGGGAGGTGGCGGCGATGAGGCTGCATTCGATTAAGTGTAGATTTAGCGGATACCAGCGAACCGCGCTACGAGCTGGGTATAGTACCGAAGCATGGCATAGTGCGCCTGCGCGATAACGACGCGGGCTGTAGCAGCCCACAGCGCACGATTGTAGTTGCGTAACCGACCCGCATTCGTTGCGAGCCATGCGCGATAAAAGGGGGCGACTTGTTCGAGGGGTGCCTCACCCACGATGGCGCCTGAAGCCGCCTCGTATTCCTCGCGGGCGCGCTGGAAGCGGGCGTTGTTATCTGACCAGAACCGCTGGTTGAACTGGTCGAGCCACATGGACTGCAGCCGTGCCTGGAGTTGTGCGGCCTCGAGGCGGTTTCCGAGGCGGTGCACGTACTGCGCGAGGGTACTATGCGGCATGCTCGAGGTCGGCACGGAAAACTCAGAGAGGGAGTAGGGGTGCGCGGACGTCACCTGTGGCTCGCCCTGCGAGCGTGTGCGGGAGGTGGGCGCACTCTGGCTGTGTCCTACGCCAAACACGACAGGCCGCAAGTTGGAGAGAGAGTCGGGAGGCCCAACATACATGGGCGGTTGCGACCACCGCGAGCGCATTGTGCGGCCGGCGGCGCGGCTCGCGCTCGCAAACGGCATCGTGGAGGTGGAGGTGGTTGACGCGTTCGGATCGCCGTAGATGGCTGAGTCAGCGAGGCACTGCCCCAGTTGTGTGGGGCTGGTTTGGACAATAGTGTTGGGTACACTGGCGCACCGAGTGCAGCGTGCGTGAAAATAGGGGAACGGAAATAAGCGCGCTAGGTGCCCACGCTGGGATCGAGACCTGCTGGTGTGGAGAAGGGGTGCAAGCGACCATGTCGTACCTTGCGCCGCCGGGGTACACCAAATGGCATCCGGAGGTCTTGGACGAAGGTCGCAATGATCGATATTCCATGCAGCCCTTCATGAGCGTGGCTCCACGCTCGTGGGACGCCTTACCGCCCATTTATGCGGCGCAAGAGGAGCGCCAGGGCGAGTCCAGGAATAAGTCGCGCAAGCTCGGTAAGACGTGCGGGGAATGCCGTCGTCAGCATCTGCGCTGCGATTACTCCATGCGCGAGGAGGCTGCGTCCCTGCAGGCGCAGTGCACGGGTGTGTCGCCTACGCGTGTGCAGTGCACGCGCTGCGAGCACCGAGGCGTGGAGTGTGTGCAAGTGAGCATGTCCATGTCGCGCTATTACCCTCGCCCGAGTCGCACGGGTCGACGCATCGAGCTGGGACGCCAGCTGCATGGCTCCGCTATATACCCCGACCCTAGCGACGAGGCGGACGACGAGCACAAGGACTCTTCCGACGACACTGCGCAACGCGAGCTGTCTTGGCCGCGCATCTACCTTCGTATGATCAAGGTCTTTTTTTCTTATACTCATACTCATTTCCCGCTCCTTTCGTATGAGCGCTTCTCCCGTGCCTTCAATGCGTCCTACGGTGACCTGAAAGTCATGGCCCAGCTCATCAACCAGAAGGACAAGGCGGCTGACGACCGACCCTTTCATTACTTGACCCCCCAGCATGTGCCGCTGCTGCGTGGGAATGCCGAGGACGAGTGCACCCCCGAGACGCTCGAGGTGCTCATCGCTGTGATCTTGGCGGCGGCCGCGCGGCATGTGCACCTGCCATTTGAATCGCTCGACCCTGCCATTTTCGCCAATATGGGCACTACCTCGCTTGTGGACGCCATCCTGGCGGACCCGGAGCTCGGGTGCAAGCGCAAGCAGCCGCCAGCGGACGTGCGTCACGGTACACACGCGACCGACTCGCCGGTGGGCGGGGCGGAGGGCGTCAAGCGGCGCGTCAAGCGGCGCCAGGGAGTCGCGTGCGATACATGCCGTCTGCGTCGCGTGCGCTGTGACTTGATGGAGCAGCCGCCGGGGAGCAAGGCGTGCTCACGGTGCCGCGTGAAGCGCATCGTGTGCACGGACCGCTACATCCAGTGGAAGCAACAGCGCGACCTGCAGAAGCACGCAACGGGCCAAGCGGGCAATGTGCGCACGGTACCGGTCGCCGTGTCGTGCGTGCAGCTTTTGCCCGAACTGCACGAGTTTGAGTTTGACGAGATGCTGTCACCCTCAACGCTCAACCTGTCGCAGCAGGAGCTACTCGAGTGCGGCATGGTGCGCGAGAACGTGTGCAACTTGCTGCTGAACCGAGCGCTGCTGCTAGTGCACAAGTACAATCTACAGCACACATGCAACATGCAGAGTGCCGTGTGCCTACTGCTGCTTGCGACGCTGCTTGACTATGCCCGCCCCGAGATGGCGTTCAATGCACAGACCGCGGGCGTGCGGCATTTGCAAGTGCTCCAGCCGTATGTGCACATCGAATTTACGGGCATTGAGCAACCGAGCGTCGCGCACGAGCGCCTGTGTGACCTCTTTGCATCGCGTGTGCAGCTGTGTGCGTGGGTGCACGATGCTGTGCTCAATGTGTCGTACCAGCGTCGCCCCCAGTTTGCCTACAACTGGTTTCTCGTGGGCGAGCAGTGCCTGTCGGCTCCCGACGGTGCGTCGTCGCTGCGTGTGCATGAGCTGGACAAGTACGTGCGCGACGACCTGCCCGAGAAGACGGCCATGTTGCTCGTGTTTAGCTCCACGACGTACCTTGGCCGCATTGCGCACCGCATGTACCGCGATCTGATTGAGCCGCTCGCAAAGCAGACATCGCTCCCGAGCGAGGTTGAGGTGCGGCATATTTCCGATGTCGTGTACTCGCTGTGGGACGACTTGTTTGTGGTGGAGCGCACGCACCAGTTCCTGGCACGGCGCGCGCGCAACGAGCTGCGTGAGCTGCGTGCGATCAGCATTGTGCACTGGTCGACGATGGTGTACAGCCTGATGTTCATTCTCTACCAGGCCGTGACGCGCTGCCTGCGCGACTGGTTCATCACGAACAACTCCCAGCTGTCGCGTGGCTCGGCCACCGAGGAGGCACGTACGCGCGTCCTCGATGCGATCCGTGGCCTCTTCCAAGAAAGCCAGGAGCGTATGCTGTGCATGTGCCGCGCATTTGCCTACCTTGCACGCCGTCAGCTCACGACGGGGCTGCTGCACCGCGCGACGTCGCTTACTCGCCAACTGTTCCGCGCAGCACAGTTCCTTGCGCGCTCGCAGCCCATCGAAAGCAACGCAAGGTCGGGCGACGCGGCGGTGCCGGTGCCGGTACGGCGCGCCGCGCCAGCGGAGCAAGCGGCCGCACGCGTCGACTTTTTGCTGAACCCGGCGCAGGCGCCGGGCAGCGACGCGACACCGCGGCGCAGCGCGGCGATGCCCGCGCCCAGCGAGGATGCCGTGCACGCGGCGCGCGAGAGCATCTTTAATCCGGAGCTGTGTGTCTCGATCCCGACCACGCGCACGCTCCCGCCGTTTACGCGCGAGCGCAAGCGCGACGAGATCGGCGGGTGCATCGAGGCGCTCGGCCAAATCGGCTATGCGTACGCAGGGCTCGAGACCGAGATTCGGCGCATTGTGGATATCGTGCAGGCGATGAGCTAGTGGCCTACGGACGTGTCGCGCAGCAGGCCATCGGCAAGTGTGCGCGCGGCCATGTGCAGGAACGGCGCCTGCGCACGGGCCTCGGTGAGCGCGTCGGGCTGGCGGTGAGCACGGGGAAACAGACATACCATAGGCAGCAGCTCGATCTTTTCCAACAGCGGCAGCAGCGCCGCGCCCGCGCCAGCGCGGAGCGCTGCGGCGTCGGGGCGCGCGGAGGGTGCCGACGGCACCGCAGGCACCGGCGTGCCGGCCGCAGGCGCCGCCGCGCGGTCCCACAGACGCACATGACGCACCAGGAGCACGAGGAGCAGCTCGACCGTGTCGAGGCGTGCGTCAGCGTCGGCACGCAGCTGCGCCGCGATGCGCTGCAGCGCGTGTGTGACGTGCGGGCGCGGCGCATGCACAGCCGCGTCGTCGCCAAGCAGCTCACGCGCAATCTCCGCCCACTCGTCGGCACGCACCGAGTCCGGCGTCCGGAGCACCGTGTGCACCCGCTCCCAGCTCTGCAGCACGGTGCTCAGTGCCCCGACTGCCTCGCTGAGCGCCGCGATGGCCGCGCCGAACGTCGGCGCCGCGACGATGCGGGCAGGCGCGCCGCTGGCAACACCGCCGTCGGCACGCGACGCCGTCAGCGTCGGGACGAGCGTCGGGCGCGTCGCAGCGGCGCTCGCGCGCTCGAGGTACTGTGCCACGGCCCGCACGACGCGGTGCACGGTGCGGATCGCGCGCGTGTCAAACACGCTGGCGCGCATGGGCGGCGCGACGTCAAAGTGGAGCAGGCCGCCGAGCGTCGGTGCAAACACAGCGGCCTCGTCGCGCTCGGCGAACGTGTGCGGTGAGAGGAGCGCCGCGGGCGCCGCGCCGATGTACGTCGCGGCAAGCGTGAGCACGGCGGTGTGCAGCGCATCGAGCGTCGCGTCCGAGGTGCCGGGCAGCAGCGTTGCAAGCGCCTCGACCAGCAGCGCCGCCTGCTCTGCGTCCGCAAGCGCCGCGTCGGGGTACGACGCGGCACGCAGCACGGCCAGCAGCGCATCCTGGTGCGCGGCGAGCAGCGCAAGTGCCTGCGTGCGGGCGGCGTGCGCGGTGAACGACGCGCCGCGCCGCGCCGCCTCGGGCTCGTGTAGGTGCTGCAGCACGCCGAGCACGAGATGGAGCAGCGGCGTGAGGAGCGCCGCGTAGCGCTCCGCGGCCGCGGGCAAAAAGCCCGTGTCGTCCACGGCGTCCCACGCTGCGCCGCTTGGGTCGGGGCGCAGCGAGAGGAAATCGGCGCGCGCCACCACACGGAAAAGGTGCGCGTCGACGAGCTGCTGTGCGCCGGCGCGCGTCTGTGCGATGCGGCACAGGAAGGCGACGAGCGCCTCGTACACATATTGGGCATTGAGCGACGTCGGGTCAGGCGACAGCACGTCCTGCAGCGCGCCATCGAGCGTCTCGAGGCGCAGTACCAGGCTGCGCAGGTAGCCGCGCTGCACGAGCACGTCGGTGAGCGACGCGCCACGCTTCCCGGCGGGCGCCTCGAAGCGCACGAGGCGCGCGAGCGTCGCGAGCGCCACTGTCTGCCCGACGTCGGACGCGTCGAGCGCATCGCGCGCCACCACTTCCACGAGACGCTCCATGTGCGCGGCGAGCAGCGCGTGCGTGCGCTGCGCAAGCGGCCCATCGCTATCCGGCGCACCACTGAGCTGCGCAAAGCACACCACGCTCAAATACAGGTCCATGCGCGCCGCGCCGCTCGTGCCGGGGCGCAGCAGTGCGTCGAGCAGCGCACGGAGCACGGCAATGGCACGCTCGGGAGGCGCACCTTGCACGTGCTCGGCATCGCTGTGCGCCTCGAGTGCACGCAGCAGCACGAGCACACCACTCGCGGCCAGCTCAGAGAGGCAAGCATCGGGCTCGCCGCCGATGTCGCCGAGCAGCGGCAGAGCCGCATCCACCGCGTCGAGCAGCACCGCCGCCCGCGACTCGGCGTGCAGCAGCGGCAGCGCATGCGCCACCACAACACCGACCGCGTCGCGCCATGCATGCAGCGCCTCGCGCCGCGCATGCGCCACCGCACGCTGTGTGTTTTGCGCAGCGGCCCACTGCAGGACGTGCGCGGCCTGCGCGAGCCACGCGGCATGGTCCTCGGCGCGCGCCGCGCCGGGCGCCGCGCGCGCCTGGCGCTCGGCAAGAAGCAGTTGCGCGACGGCGCGCACGTCGTACACGCGCGGGCCACTCGCCGCGTCGGCGGGCTGTGCGTCCACGAGCGCCGCGGGCGTGGTGAGCGTGATGTGCTCGGCGAGCGCATCGCGCGCGTCGCTCC
Organism: Malassezia brasiliensis; assembly: GCA_029542985.1. Classification (NCBI taxonomy): domain Eukaryota; kingdom Fungi; phylum Basidiomycota; class Malasseziomycetes; order Malasseziales; family Malasseziaceae; genus Malassezia; species Malassezia brasiliensis. The sequence continues at coordinate 1,316,893 of CP119952.1, forward strand.
AGTGTGCACGGACCACCTCGAGGGCGGTGCCGAGCGCCGCCGAGCGCCCACCGATGCCGAGCAGCGCACGGACGAGCGGCACGGCCCGCGCGAGCTGGTTGCGTAGCGCAAGCGCACGCACATCGAGGGCGGCTAGCTGCAGGACGTGTGCGTCGGTGCGCAGCAACGCGAGCACCGGCGCGGCGCTCGTCGTGAGCTGGGCGCCGCTTGCGAGCGTGAGTGTGCCGCGCGCGGGCGCCTCGCCACTGGCGAGCGCCTCGGCGGGCACCTGCGGGAGCGCGTCGACATGCCGCACGAAAAAGTCACCGTGCGTGCGCAGATAGCGCAGCGTCGCGGCGCTCGTGTACGGCTGCACACACAGCTGGCGCAGCACATGGAGCACGTGCTCGGCGAGCACGGGCGCGCGCGCCGTGAGCGGCGCGAGGCCCGCGTCGTTCTCCTCGCCGGGCGGCGCCACGAGGGTGCGCAGCGTGCGCAGCATCGCGGGCTCGCCCACAAGGCGGTCGTCGTCGCGTGCCGCGTGCAGGTCAAAGCCGAGCAACAGGTGGGCGACGTTGGGCGCCGCGGCGTGTGCCGCGGTGCCCTCGAGCAGCACATCGAGCACGGCACGCTGGATGTGCGCGACGAGCTCCGTCTCGGGCACGATGTCCGCGAGCGCATCGGCGCTCGGCACGTCGACGTCCGGCGCAGCCACTTCGAGCCACGCGAGGAGGCCGCCGCGCACACGCTCTGTCTCGCCTGTCATCTCGATGATGCCGACGAGGCGGTTGAGCGCGTGGCGCTGGCGCAGCGTGCCAAACTGGTCGGTCGCCTGGAAGGTGGCGCTGCGCGCGACGGCCGCGAGCGCACGTACGCCCAGGTACGCAATCGCCTCGTCCGTGCAGTTGGCATACAGCGCGATCTGCACCACCACCTGGTGCGCGTGCAAGAGGTGCACGTCGAGCGGCATGTACGCCGCGCCGCCGCCCGCCGCCGCGGCGAGCGCCCCCCCGGCGTCGGCCAGCGCGGGGCACAGCACGTGCATAAACACGTGCTGCACGCGGAAGAGGTGGAGGAGCACCTGGAGCGTCTGGCGCACGCAGTGGGCAAACGCCGGCGACTGCGCGTGGTCGCCGTTGACCGCCTCAAAGCCCGCGCTGTTCGCGTCGGGATGCAGGAAGAAGAAGAGCTCGTGCAGGAGCGGGGTGCCGCTCAGCACACGCTGCACCAATGCAAAGCCTGGGTGCCGCACAAGCGCCGTGAGCCGCGCGCGCTCGAGCGGCGCGTCGAGCAGCTGCGCCAGCGGGAAGTCGGCGAGGCAGTGCGCGAAAAAGTCGAGACACGCCGCACTCACCTCCCAGCGCTCGGCGGGTGTGGCGTACATGCGCTGCGACGCTTTGAGGAACACGTCGTCCACCACGTACGCCACGTACGGCGCGCTGCTGTGCAGCAGCGGCGCCGGAGCGCCGGCGGGCGCCACCATCCCCGCGGGCGCCGCGCCACCGGGCACGAGCGCGAGCGCATGCGTAGCATTCACGAGCGCATCCGCGCGGCCCACTGCCGTGGCGGATGGCAGGATCGCCGTGAGGAAGCGCACCAGCTCGGTGCTCCCGGGGTACCGAAAGTGCGTCGCCTCGGTGTGCTCCAGCTCGAGCACCGCCGGGGCGGCGCCGCCCGTCTTGGGGCGCTGCAGCACGCCGCTCTGCTGCAGCCGGTCCCACAGCTCGGCAAGGATGCGCGGCGACGTGCCGACATGCGCGACCGGCGCCGCAAATGCGCCGAGTGCATGCAGCAGCGCCGCCTTGAGGTCCACCGGCACGGGGCACGCGTACAGCGCAAAGAGCCGCGCGAGCGGCATGTACGCGCTGTTCAAATAGAGCGAGTCGCGCGCCGCGGCACTCCACCGCACCACGGTCGCAAGCAGCTGCAGAAAGGCGCGCAGGAGCACCATCTCTTCGGGCGGCATCGAGCCGCCGCGCGTGCGGAAGAGCTCGACGTAGTGCGCAATCCAGTCAAACAGGCGCGCCCACGTCGCCAAGCGCCGCTCGCCGCCGTGCGTTGCGGTGTCGGCCTCGAGCATGGCGTGCGCATGGCCCGCACACTGCTCGCCGGTCGCGAGCGCCGCAAGCATGTCGAGCAGCGCACGCTGCTGCCCTGGCTCGCGCATATCAAGCGCCCAGTGCAGGAAGCGAGACATGCGCCGGTCGGCGCCGAGCCAGAACGGCACACCGGCATCGGGACGGTCCTTGCACAGCAGCGCAATCAAGTCCAGCAGCGCCTCGATGTCGTACCGCCGCGCGGGCGGCGGCGCGCCAGGGCGTGCGCCACGCAGCGCAGCAAACCCTGCGTCCTCCTCGGCACGCTGCAGCTTGCGCAGGAGCGGCAGCTGCGTCGCAGTGAGCTGCAGCACGAGGTGCTCGACCTGCTGCAGCGTGTGCTCCTGGAATGCGGCATCGACGTCGCGCAAGGCGCGCGCAGTCGCTGCCTCTTCGTCCAGCGCATCGCCCGCGCGGTGCTGAAAGAGAAGTGCGCGCAGCAGAAGGAACAATAGCGCACTCTCGGACGCTTCGGCCTCGGGTGCAATAGCCTCGGCCACGAGCGCGTGTGCCGCATCCGCGGACACTTGCACCTGTGTTGCCATGCTCGGCGTGCGCTGCATCGCGTGCAGCAAAAGAAGTGCATAGCTCAGGAGCACGACGCGGCGCATGCCCTGCGACGTCCACGACCCCGTGACGCGCTTGTGCACACCGCTGAGGAACGCGGCGTCCTCGCACAGCGCCTCGACAGGATACAGTGTGCCTGCTGCATGACGCGCAAGCCACTCGGCGGCGGCGTCGGGCGTCGTATCAAGCGCGGCGAGGAGCGCCGTCAAGACGTACACCGGCACGGCGCTCGTAGCCTTGGCGACGTCCAGACGCGCCGCATACGCCAGCAGCGCCTCAATCGCCGCGGGCGCGAGGCGCCGCGACAACGCAAGCATGTACACAACATGTCCCAGCTCTTGCTCGGCCTGTGCAATCCACGCGAGGCGCTCGAGCTGGATCTCGTCGCTGAGGCGCGCAGGGCCCGCGGGCGCGCTCTGCAGTGCACGCTGCACACCAGCACGCTCCTCGTGCAGCGCGTCCCACTCGCGCACGATGCGGTGCACCAGCTCGGCGTCGGGCGCCAGCGCATCGACAAAGCGACCGATGCGCACGCCGGTGCGCAGCGTGTCGGCCTCGTCGCTGAGGCACAGGGTATACGCATACCCCGTCAGCTCCTTGAGGCACGCGAGAAGTGCTAGCTTCTCACGGTAGTGCAGCAACACTGCGACGTCCGTCGGCGGCCGCGCCCAGCGTGCACTGGCGTGGATGCCTTCTTGGAGGAGCGAGGCGGCATACACTTCGGAGACGTTAAGCGCGTCCGACAGCAAAAGCGACTGTGCGACAAAGTCGGCATTCAGTGTCTGTGTATGCCCATCGAGCACAATCTTGCCCTGGGACATTTCGCGACGCTCCGTGTCGCGTTTTCCACACACCTGGCCGAGGTTGGCCAGGACGGCGCGACTGCGCTCGAGCTGGATGTACCAGTCGCTCGCGCCAGTGCCGCCATGCGGCGCGGCCTCGGCGACCGCCTGCAAGACGGCATAGAGCGCCTCGAAGCGCCCCGGCTCGAACACGGCAAGCTCCTTTGCGCCGGCCGCCATGGAGACGTGCGTGAGCGTTGGCGCGCGGGCAACACCACGTGACTCGGCCGAGCGATCGGCCACCATGGACCTCTCCACGTACGTGCGCAGCGTCGCACACGCTCACCCGCAGATTCCGCCGCGCTGCACACGCGGCCGTCGACCGAATTTGTGACTACTATGCGACGATCGAGCAGCTTCCCGTTGCCGCACAGGTAGAGCGCGGATACCTCGCGCGCGCGCTGCCCGACGCCGCGCCCACCAATGGCGAGGCGTGGGAGCAGATCGAGCGCGATTTCGAGCAGCACATCCTCCCTGGCATGACACACTGGCAGCATCCCATGTTCTTTGGCTTCTTTCCGTCGAACGCGACATACGAGGGGATCATCGCGGACATGTACACCTCTGCGCTCACCAACCCGGGCTTCAACTGGAACGCCTCGCCCGCCGTCACCGAGCTCGAGTTCATCGTGCTCGATTGGCTCGCCAAGATGATGGGACTCAGCAGCGCATTCTACTCGAACGACCTCAGCCACAGCGGTGGGGGCGTCATCCTTGGCGGCGCGAGCGAGGCGACGCTCACGATCGCGATCAGTGCGCGCGAACGCGCCTTGCGTGCGCTCGCCGAGCAGCACAGCGAGAGCAGTGCGGACCCAATCGCGTGGCGTGCGGCGATGGTGCCCAAGCTCGTCATGTACGGTACCACGCAGACGCACTCGGTCGGCGCCAAGGCCGCGATGATGCTTGGTATCCGCTTCCGCGCGCTCGACGTCGCGCGCAAGGACCAGTACGGCCTGCGCGGCGAGACGCTGCGTGCAGCGATCGAGGAGGACACGGCACGTGGCCGTATTCCTTTCATGCTGGTGGCGACGTACGGCACGACCAACTCGTGTGCGATTGACCACCTCGACGAGATTGCCGAGGTCGCCAAGTCGTCGCCGCTGCTCTGGCTCCACGTGGATGCAGCGTACGGTGGAGTAACGTGGTGTCTGCCCGAGAACCGCCCTGAGCGGATCATTGCCGCGTTCAACGCGCGCTTTGACTCGCTCTCCACCAATCTGCACAAGTGGGGCCTCGTTCAGATGGAGTGCTCGCCGACATTTGTGCGCGACCGGCACGACCTTGCGAAGGCACTGTCAATGACGCCCGATATTCTCAAGAGCAAGGGAATGGACCCCGCTGCGCTGAACGACCTGCGCAACCTGCAGATCGTGCTCGGCCGCCGTTTCCGTGCACTCAAGGTGTGGTTTATGTTGCGCAGCTACGGAACAACCGGGTTCCAGGAACACCTTCGCCGCTCGATCGCGCTTGCACGCTCGTTTGCTGACCAGCTGCGTGACATGCCGGCGTTTGAGATCGTCAACCCGCCGCGGTGGGGGCTCGTCATGTTCCGCCTGCGGGCCCCGGACGAGTCGGTGGACGTCGACGCGCTTAATCACGCGCTGAATGACGCACTGCTTGAGCGCAGCGACCAGCTGTTCCTGAGCCCGACAGTACTGCCCGAAGTGGGGTACTGCGAACGCCTTGTCGTGGGCGCGCCGGCGACCACCGAGGAGCACATCCAAAAGACGCTCCGTATCCTGCAGGAGTGTGCCGACAGCGTCCTGTCGAAATAGAAGTTAAGCTACGCATTCCAGTGCACCCGCCCCACCACGCACCACGCACCCAGCACGATGTCCAACGCCTCAAGCAGGCACCGCGCCCCCAACGTTGGCCGGGCGGCAGTGGAGGTCGAAACGGGCGCAGGGTCCTACCCCCAGGACCCCACCTCCACCCCGCTTCCCCACACGATGCATCTGAACCGCGCCTACACGCCACCGCCCTCGTCGCGCCCGCCGGTCGGCCGCCCGTTTGAGCTGCGTTCGAATATTCCAGACGGTACTCTGCACCACGTTACACCGCTCACTCCCGTACATTTCCTGCTGCGTGCCGCACTTGTCCGGCCAGACAAGCTCGCGATCGTGCACCCCGAGCAGGGCTACCACTTTACCTATGCGCAGTGGGCTGCGCGTGTGCTAAGTCTGGCATTTGCTCTGCGTGAGGTGCCAGGGTGGAGGAACGGCGACCGCGTCGCGATCCTGAGCCCTAACGTGCCGTTGATCGCCGATGCACACTTTGGCGTACTGGCTGCCGGCGGCGTCTGCACGCCGCTCAAGTACGTCGACGTACTGACTTAAGCTTCCGCAATTCGCCCAAGGAGATCGAGTTCATTTTGCAACATGCGGATGTGCGGGTCGTGCTGGTCGATCACGCTGTGGCGCATCTGGTACCACCGAACCTGCCGTCGACCATCACGGTGGTAGTGTCGCTCGACTCGGGCGGACAGCGCAAAGACGACGCGTACGAGGCATTCCTGATGCGCGGGCATGTGGCATGGCAGAATGCGCAGCAGTACGCGGGCGGCGCACGCGACTGGGCGCTGCTGACGCAGCCCGCCGACGAACTGGTGACGTGTGCGCTGTGCTACACTTCGGGCACGACAGGGCGACCCAAGGGCGTTGAGTATTCGTTCCGAGGCGCCTACTTGAGTGCACTGGGCAACGTGATTGAGTCGAACCTCACGGGCGACTCGGTGTACTTGTGGGTGCTGCCCATGTTCCACTGCTGTGGGTGGACCTTTCCTTGGGCGGTGACGGCGGGTATGGGAACGCACTACATGCTGCGCCAGGTGGACTATGCACAGATCTGGGATGCCTTGCTGCACGGTGGTGTGACGCACTACGCGGGTGCACCGACCGTGCAGCTCGGCGTGGTGAATGCGCCGCAGGCCAAGCGCCTCGACCACGCTGTACGTGTGCTGGTCGCGGCGAGTGCACCGACCGCGACGCTGCTGGCGCGCATGGAGGGTCTGCAGCTGTACCCTGTACATGTATACGGGCTCACAGAGACGGTGCGTGTCGTTGCTGATACAGTACGGCCCGAGCACGCGGCGATTTGCCGAGGCGGCCTGGCAGACGCTCGACTTGGACGCACGTTCCCGGCTACAGGCGCGGCAGGGGCACGCGATGGTCACGAGCGACGAGACGCGCGTTGTGCGCCGCACGGAGGAGACACAGACCGATACCGTGCTCGAGGATGTGCAGCGCGACGGCCAGGAGGTCGGCGAGATTGTGATGCGTGGCAATATGACGCTCAAGGGCTACTACCGCGATCCTGACGCGACGGCGCAGGCGACGCGCGGTGGCTGGTTCCATACAGGCGACTTGGCGGTGCGGCACCCCGGCGGGGAGGTGCAGATTCTGGACCGGGGTAAGGACGTGATCATCTCGGGTGGGGAGAACATCTCGTCGGTGATGGTAGAGCAAGAGCTGGCGACGCACCCGTGGGTGAACGAGATGGCGGTCGTCGCGCGTGTGCACCCGCAGTGGGGCGAGGTGGTGCACGCATTTGTGCTGCTGTCTCCCGAGGGGGAGCGTGCGCTCGCCGGCAAGGACCCCACGGCGGCCACGGCGGCGCTGGCCCAGACGCTCGAGGCGCACTGCCGGCAGCACATGAGCAAGTTTGCGGTGCCGAAAACATACACCATTGTCACCGAGTTGCCCAAGACGAGTACCGGCAGTACGTTGTTCCCTGCTTACACAGAAATCCAGAAGAAGGTGCTGCGCGAGCGCATCGCGCGCCTGTAGTGTGCCCCGTGCGCGGCCATAGGGCGTCGGTAGTCGTCGCGTGCGGCGCCCTGGGTGTGAACTCGGCCGAGCAAGCAATCGCGTCTGGATCCTTCTCCGTCACGTCCTTCACCATGGCCGGCGTCGAGGCGGTGCCCGACGTGCCCACCTGCCGCATCTGCCGGATGGAGGAAGAGCCTGGTGTCCCGCTGTATCGCCCATGTCGTTGCAGCGGGAGTATCCAGTACTGCCACCAGGAGTGGTACGTGTGCCTGACTCACGCAGCCTCGTGCAATGGCTCCAGCACAGCCAAAAGACCTACTGCGAGCTTTGCAACTACTCGTTTGTGTTCCACAAGCGCTATACCCACTCAATGCCGCCGGGAACACTGCCCGTGTGGCTGTACGTGCGCTACATTGCATGGCGCGCCACACAGACCGTCACGTACGTCGTGCGCGCTGCGGTCGTCGTATTTGCCTGGCTGCTGCTCGTGCCGTACACGACGTACCGTGTGTGGCGCATGTACTTTAACGTTGGTGATCGGATCGCTGACGCGATGCTCGGTACGCACATCTTCCGCGGGAGCGCCGACGCGGCACACGCCGCACCGTGGCCGGCACTGGTGTGGACGTCGCCGCACGCGCTCCTTGCATCGCTGGTGGCGCTCGCGCGGCGCGTGTTCGATGAGCTCACCGAGACGTGGCTCAAGTCGATCATTGTGACCGGCAGTGTAGTGCTCTCGTTCGTTGCCGTGCTGCTGCTGCGCGAGTGGGTCGTGCACAACGTGCCTGAGGCGCCGGCGCCGCCCGAGGACGACGCGCCGGCCCCCGCCGAGGATGCGGCCCGCGAGCGCATGCGCATCGCGGCGCTCGCGACGGCGCAGGCGCGCGCGGAGCACATGCTCGCCGCTGACCCCGCGCAGATGGCGTACGACGACTTGGCGCGCGCGGCGCTGCTCCAGGCGCCCCACGCCGGGGCGCCCGTTGTGGAGCCGGGCGCCCCGCGGCCTGCGCCTGCTGGATGGGGCGCCGTCCCGGATGCCGACGAGGACGAGTGGACCGACGATGAGCCGGCGGGGGCGCCAGATGCAGTCGGTGCGGACGACGAGTGGGTCGACGAGACGGACAGCGAAGCGTCGCACGACGCAGACCACGCGCATGACCTTGCGGCGCACCTGGATGCCCATGCGGTGCTTCCGCCGGCGGTGCGCGAGTTCGACGAGGAGGAGGACGACGAGTTTGGCTGGGACGACGTCGACGGCGGCGACCACTTTGCCGAGGACATCGAGAGCGTGCTCGAGGCCGTCGGCCTGCTCGGCCCGTTCGTCAACTTCTTACAGACGCTTGCGCTTGTGCAGGCGCTCGCGGTGTCGGTGATCACGGTGTTTGTCGCGATCCCCTACTGCGCCGGCCGCCTGCTGGGCTTCCGCGTGCTGGACTTGGTGCTGCTCCCAGCGCAGGCGTTGCGCCGCGTGACGGACCCCGTGTTTGAGGCGGTGCTTGCCGTGGTGCTCGCGCCCGTGCGCTGGGCGTGGCCTGCGGCGCTCGAGGCGCGCACGGTGCCGGCTGCAGCGCCTGCCGCGGCGTTCGATGCACCGGCGCTCGGCGTGCGTGCGACGTACGTCGCGCCGGCCGCGCGGTACGTGCAAGCGCTCGTCGCGCGCGGCATCCAGATGGCGCTCGGTCTGCAGGCCCACACGCGCGGCGTTGCCGCGTGGGAGCGTGTACTGTGTGTCGTGCTCGGCCATGCGTATGCGCTGCTGCTGCTTGCCGCCGAGGCGTACGGCGGCGCACTGGTGCACGGTGTGCCGATGCCGTGGGCCAAGCACGTGCTGAAGCAGTACCTGCTCATGGCCAAGGTGTTTGCCTTCTCGGTGATCGACCTTGTGCTCTTCCCGCTGTTCTGCGGCGTGCTGCTCGAGTGGTGCCTGTTCCCGCTGTTCCCCGGCGCGTCGTTCCGCGCGCTGGCGGGCGACGCGCGTGCCGCGCCGTTCACCTTCACCTTCACGCGCTGGACATCGGGCACCGTGTACATGTTCCACTTTGCGCAGATGCTCAGCGCCATCCGCTCCGTCGTGCGCCCCGGCGTGATGTGCTGGATGCGTGACGCCGCCGATCCCGATTTTCACCCGATCCGCGAGATCGTCGAGACGCGCACGCCGCTGCAGCTGCGGCGCATCTGGGACTCGGTACTGATGTACGGCGCGGTGCTCGTGTTGGTCATCGGCCTCGGCCTGCGTGCGGCATGCGCCGCGCTGCCCGGCGTGCTGCCGCTCCACTGGCACCCGCAGCGCCCGGTGCTCCACGTGCCGATCGACCTGATCCTCGTGCACTTTGGCTTGCGCGTCGCGGTGAAGCGCACGCGCCTCGCGCACCACGCACACCGCGCCTTTCGGGCGTGGTGGATCGCGGCATCCAAGCGCCTGCGCCTCTCGGCCTTTTTGATGGGCGATGAGCAGCCCGGCGAGCGCGGCTTCGTGCCGGCCACATGGGTCGACCGCGTGCGCCACTTTGTGGTGCCGCGCACGCACCCCGAGCACGACCCGCGCTTTGTGCACAACGGCGGCTATGCGCGCGTCCCGGCGGACGACCACCCCGCGCCAGACGCGCAGCTGATTATCCCCACCAACGCCGCGGGCATCCCGATCGATGCTGCAGCGCAGGCGGCCTTCGAGGCACAGCAGCGCGCCATCGTGCAGATGAAGGAGCGTGCTGCCTACACCATCGTATACCTCCCCCCGCACCTGTACGGCCGCATCGTCGCACTGATCGTCATGCTCTGGCTGTCGTGCGCGGTCGTTAGCGTAGCGGCGTTTGTCACACCGCTCGTTGTCGGCCGCACGATCGCGTCGCTGTGCGGGCGCCACGGGATGCACGACGTATATGCCATCATGCTTGGCCTCATGGCTCTCGTCGCGGCGACGCTGGTGCGCCACTGCGTCACCCAGCTCCGCCTGCCGGGCGAGCGCCGCTTGGCAAAGGGCGCGGCGGCCACCGCGCGCGTCGCCTACGTCCTTCTGGCGTTTGGCACACTCGTCCCCTTCCTCGTGGGACTCGTCGCGCACCAGTACGTTGTGCCGACGCAGCGCACGATCGACGGCGTGCCGCAGCTCAACGTCTTCCATGCGTGGGCGCTCGGTGTCGTCGCGATGAATTGCGCGCTGCTCGTGATCCTCACTGTGTTCCCGGACGATTACCCCATGCTTTGGGACGCCTACGATTTCTTGCACCATGGGCGCATCTGGCGCATCAACGTCGCGCACGCAACGCGCTACGCCTTGCTCCCGATGCTCGCCACGCTTCTCCTCGCCCTCGTCGCACCGTACCTTGTTGCGACTGCGGCACTCGTCTTGGGAGGGAAGCTTGGTGCTCCTGCGGACGTGCAGCAACGCATCCTGCGCCTCGCCAACGCTGCCGTGCTCCTGGTGGCACTCGGCGTGGTGGCAGCGCGTGCACTGCCGTCGCGCCTCGGCATCTGGACAGATGTGCTGCGCGATGAGCTCTTCCTCGAGTCCACCGAGCTGTGCAACTACAATGAAGCCGACGAAAAGCTCGCGCCGCGCGACGGCTACGGGCCGCTGCCGGACCGCCTCGTGCGTGGGTAGCCTTTGTATAGTATACGTACCTCCACCTACCCCCGCCCCCTTGCCCCCGCCGCTGCTGCACCTCCACCATGCGCGAAGACAGCGCTGAGCGCGCAGACGACGCGCACCGCGCACCTATTGAGGCCGCGGCGCAGCGCCTCGCGATGGAAAAGAAACATGTAGTGGCTTTGGCTGCTATTACGTTCGTGGGGGGAATGGCCGGCGCCATGGCCTACACCCTGCGCCGCAAGCCACCGATGGACGCCGTCACACCGCTCGCGCAATCGGCGCGTGCTCACACGGATGCAGCTACACACGCACATGCTTTGCATTCTACGTATGTACCGGAATCCACACCTGTGACTCGCTCATCGGGACCGCGCGTGGTCGACATGCGTACGCAGCGCCAGGCAGCGCCTGCACCCGCGCCAGCCCCAACCGCGACGACAGCGCCCGCCGCAGACGAAGCCACCGCGCCGGCGCCCCTAGCTGAGGCCGCAAAACAAGGACCCCTGGCCATCTTTCGCGAAATGAACGCGGCCATCTTCTCCGCGTTCCGCTCGTCGCCAGCCTCCGCACCGACATCGGCACCGGGCGGCATCCGTGCCTTGCGCGCCGCTCGCGCGCCCACATCAAGCTCGCCGGTAACGAGTGCACATGTTTCATCTGCGCCCCATACCGTTGGTCTACGCACGGCGTCGAATAATCATGGGATCGGCGTCCTGCACAAGACGCCGCAGTCGCTGCCACCGGGCGTCGCTCCGGCAGCAGCCCAGGCAGGCGCGCAGAGCAACGGGCCACTGCTCGCATTTGGCGCTTTTTCCCTTGCGACTGCCATTGTTGGCGGCGTCTCACTTGCCGTCGTGCTGGCCGTGCGGCAGGCACTCAACATCTCCACGGTTGAAGAGTTTGCAGACTGGATGCACGAACACATGCCGCGTCTGGGTCGCGGCAGCACGCTCTCACGCTACGTGCCCGCCATCGCATCGGGTCCTGAGCCAAGCGGATGGAGCGGACCTCCGCCTGATGACATCCCTGGGCGTATGAACCAGACCGAGGACCCCATCGAATGGGCGCAGCTCGCGAAGCTCCAGCTCGACCACGAGCATGCGCAGCACCAGGAGGAGCGAGCAGCGCGTCGAAAACTGCGTGCACAGCGTGCGGAATAGATACCTCTACACTATGTATGCGATGTACCGCGGCTTGTCGCCGTCGACAAACCACTGGGCCGCGCCATAAAGTCCCCGGGTAGGTCGACGTCGGCACGCTCAGGATGTCCGTAGCTACCCGGTTGCCCATCTTCGGGGATGCGCGGCGCATGTTTCGTGTCCAGCTCACTCAGTGGGTGGATCTCGCCAGCGCGGAAGCGTTGTTGCCGCTTCTCGAGGTCGTGCGCCCACATTGCTGCACCAATCCGGTTCGAGATGGAAAAGGCCATACCCAGGAGCGGCACTCTCTCCAGCAGCATCGCAAAGAATCCAAAAAGCCAGTACGACGTGCGTCGCTCTTCCACCCACACCTCAACCTGCTGGGGTGTCATGTGCTTGGCCTCAAACAAGGGCGACTGCAGCATTACTCCGTAATCTAGCGCCGAGAAGCCAGCATACACCAGCACACCAAACAAAGGGATCGACGTAGTAAAGATCATGAGCACCTTGCGCACCACCCAACGAATCACTCCCTGTTTCAGTCGTTCAGTCAAACCGCGCTGCATCCCGCGCGACGACTGGGGCTTGGGCGGTTTCTGCCACTCTTCTGTGTACGGAGTCCACCACTCGGCGGGCTTTCCGCGTGAAGCCACCGTATCGGCATAGGCCGTGCGCCGAAAGTGACGCAGCTGCTTCTTCAGGTTCGTTTCAAGCACAAAACTGATCTGGTTCAGGAGAAAGAGTAGCTTGGCCAACGCTGCGTCAGTATTCCCACGCACCTTGGAAGGAGAGCATGGGGATGTGCATGGACCGCGCATATCCAGCCAAGAAATTGTATGCACTGTATTAGCACGTACAACATACTGTTCTGCACCAACTGCAGTGCCGATACGGCCCACAAACAGCGACGCAAAGAAACCTTGGAAGGGCAGCGTGAGAGCCACCTGCATGAGCGCCGGTCGTAACGTACCCAAGCCCCTGTAATTATCCCGGCGCGCACCACGGCATGCCGACTGGCCTCCCAGATTGATCTCCAGAGTTTCGGATCATGGAACAGGCGATATACACCGACTGCGATCAGTCGCGCGACGTACCGATCGTGTACGCCGGCGGAAACTCCAGCGTAGCTTGTGGCATTGTGGAGGTCAGGTACGAACCTGGAGGGTGCCTAGGTAGTTCTACGAAGAGACATATACGTCGGCGACAACCTAGTCATCCCAGTCGTCGTCATCTTTGGGCGCAGATGGTACACCAAAACCCAAGATCGGCTTACTCGCCGACTGCTGCGGAACAATAACACCTGTGTGAGCGCACCACGCACCTGCTCTGCCCAGCCGCCATTCCAAAGCAGCGGTCGAGAAGTTGTCTGCATTCCCAAAGTCCTCGAACCCAACCAGTCTCTCTTTGCATTCGCCATTCACAAAGGCAAACATGCACGGCAAGACTTTGATTTTGAGCTTCTCGACAAGGAATGGTGTGTCCTGTACATCAGCCTTGAGGAAGAGGGTATGTGGATGCTGACGCGCAAGATGCTGAGTGAGCTTTTGCATCCACATACTTCGAGATGCCGATCGAGAATATGACACCGCCGGAATTCTTTGTGTGCGAAGTGGATCACGACGCGCGACTCTTTGTAGCTCGTTTGAAGCAATTCTTTTTCGTCGCGCACTTCACGGTATTTTCCCCGGTTTGCAATCGCATCAGCCCCTTTTCGCGCCGCGACACTTTGTTAGCCCGACCACCTACGCTGCTTCGATCTCGGCCATGCGTTGCGCACGGAATTCATGAAAGGCACTGGCCAAGTCACCATTCACTTCACGCCCCGAGCCGCCTGTCACGGCGGCTGCATCATCGGCGTCTGCCTCGTTCAGTGCCTCTACTTCGGCCTCGAGCTCGGCAAAGATCTCATCGTCGCTGCCTGTCTCGTGTCGGTCAGCATACGACCCTAGATCCGGCGCATCCTTCCACGCGCTCATAGCGTAACGCGCTGAGTAATTGCACCACCTCCACCCATGGCCAGCAGCGATGTGCAGCTGCAACATACCCAGGTGTCGGCGGCCGGAACGATCGAGCCGTCGCACGTCGGCGCCTTACTTGAGGCACTAAGCCGAAAAATTAATGTTCCACCCACTACGTTTGTCACTCGCGAGACATTTCTGCGGCGTAGCGACGATGAGTCCGCCCAGGCGCTGGAGATGTCCGACTCGCAGTGGAGCAATGTGCGCCGGGCGCGTGAGCACATGCGTATCACTATGCGAACTGAAAGTGGCGTGTCCTACATGGCACTGCCACTTCCGCCTGCACCACCCGGATCCACACCTAACCTGCTGGTCCGGTCGGTCGTCTTGGTGGAGGACCTAACACCGACGCCGACCTCGACGACGCCCTCACCGATTGATGGTGTTACGGTGTTTACTACGCCTCTCGACAGGTTAGGAGCGCTTGCTATGCACCATGCAGGCTGGAACGAGCTTGTGTACTTGTTAAATTGGACTCCGTATGCCGAACAACTCGTGTATGGACTCCGCTATGTGCTGCACTCGGACAACCCACTTGTCCTAAATGAGCTACGCGTCTACTGCACTGCTGACTCGGACATGAGTGGCGACGATACCAGGGCACACCCCAAACATATTTTCCACGTGCGCGCACTGTCCAGCTTCCGGTCCGATGTCGGACCTGGTGTGCCCAAGTTTCGGCAGGACGAGTCGGCAGCCGCGCTGCAGTATGCCAAGCAACACGTGGAGCAACTGCGCAAGTCACTCGAGTCCATTGTACCGCTGCATCGGGATAGCTAGTTATACAAGTTGGATACTGTGTGAGTAGCATGTATACATACTGAGAGAGCAAGACGCGCTCCCATTCGCGGAGCCCTTCGTCATCTTGAGACACAGGCAGCCCCTTGCGCGCCGCTTCGAGGTCAGCCAAGCCCTGCTCAAAAACTGACCACGGAATGCAGTTACCCGGCAATGACACTTGACTGTCATCCACAGAGGCGCCGTCAGTAGCTGGGCCATGTCCCAGCGAGAATTGCCCTTGCCGTGTGCGAATTAAGCGCACCACATGTGCTGCACTGCCGCAAGCCAGACCAAGATCGTGGATGATAGAGCGCACGTAGGTTCCGGAAGACACGGTCATTTCTAGGCTGAATGCCGCAGGGCGATCAGATGTCGTGGCATCGGTTGAAGCGACCGCAGATGCGGATTCTTCGTGCTCTGCATCGGCCTTCTCAACCTCTGGTTGGTCCGTAGTGGCCTTGGCGGCGTCTGATGCCGTCGGCTTCGTCGTATCAAAGGTATGATCACGTCCTGCAATCTTCCGCATCCGTTCATATACCTGTTTCTCTTCCTCAGACACTTCCATTTCGGGTGTGCGGTATGTGTGCTTGTCCTCTGGCAGCCATTCCACTAGGCGAAGTTCATGCACCGTCACGTCGCGTGCTTCGATGGGCCGGGGCAAAGGGATACCCTCGCGTGCATACTCAAACAGCCTTTTTCCATCCATACGCAGTGCGCTGTACAGGGGGGGTATCTGCTGCACCTCTCCGGTAAATAGAGGCAGTTTCTCACGAACCAATGCCTCCGTCACCTGCGAAAAAGGCGCGCGGAGCACCACCGGATCTTTGCAGTCATACGAGCTTGTCGCACTACCAAGAAGCCCCGTCGCCCGGTAATCTTTGGTGCAGTGTAGGAACTTCTGCAGCTCTTTGGTTGCGGCGCCCACGCCGATTACTGGGTGAGCATCGTTACGTACCCAAGACACCTTCCGCCAATGGGTCCAGTGTGCCGCCCTGCCCAATCTTGGGGGGCAAACGCCCACACTTTTCCAGCAATGCCTTTTCCCATGGCTTTGGTCGCTTGAGTTTCTTGGCGGCGTTCGAGAAGGGTGCCGGCGCATTGGTGGGGTAAAACAGTGAGGAACTAGCGAGCAACGGTTTGAGCTTGTCCAACAGTTCCATCGAGGTCGGGCCACTGGGCTTGGCAATCGCAAATAGACCCGACAGCGGACGATCGGCTAGAGATGCTTTGTGTCCTCCCTTCGTTACTGGTGGCATCCTTCGAGCGAGTTGAACAGCAGTTTCCAAGCCGCGTCCCTTCAACCCCATACGCGAGTGGAGGTTTGGTAAGCGTGAACCATGGCGCTGTTGGGCGTGTTCAGTCGGCGGACCGTGCGCCGGCCGCGGGTCGTGCGAGCCTTGTCGACCCGCGTATCCAATGGACCATACGACGTGTTATTTTGCGGTACCGACGGGTTTGCTTTGACAATTCTAGAGCGCCTGGCTGCGCACAATAAATTGTACAACACTTTGCAGGTGCTCACTCCGCCGGACGCACAGCACGCATGGGGCGGCAAACGGATGCGCGTGTCGCCCGTTAAACAATTTGCAGAGGCATGCAAATTTCCAATTGAGCATGTTCCTGCCTCGGGCATGGATAGCTACGCATTACCAGATGCACTCCGCTCGTCATCGGCGCCCCTGCTTCTTACCGTGTCGTTTGGGCACATGATTCCCCAGTCCATCCTGCGGCAGTTTCCGTCGGCATCGCAAACACTCAATGTACATCCTTCGCTTCTTCCTCAGCTGCGTGGTGCAGCGCCAATCCAGTGGGCCATCGCGCGCCAGCTTGACAGAACTGGCGTCTCAGTACAGCAGCTAGCACCTCAGCATTTCGACACAGGCCGTATCCTGGGGCAAGTACCGATGCCGATTGCCGAAGGCAGTACGTACAAATCGCTGGAAAATGAGCTAGCCTCTCTTGGCTCGGAGCTGCTGGTGGATGTCATCGCGAATCTTCGCGAACGCGACCAGATGGCCTGGTCTCAAGATTCGGCCAACGCAACTCGCGCACCCAAACTCAAAAAAAGTCTAGGCGAGGTCAAGTGGACTGAGTGGGATGCGGACAAGGTGGATGCGCGCATGCGTGCATTTGGCGACTATGTGCCGCTAACAACGACGTTGGTACCTGACAAGGCGTCGTTCCCCCCTGTCGCAGTGTCCATCCGCGAAGGGGCTTCGCTACGTCGAAACTGGTCAAGTTCGCTCGGCGAATTGGACACACATGTGCATGCAATGTTACGCGACCGACCACCGGGATTAGCGACGTACTCTTCCGTGCTGGATGCTGTGGTTGTGCGTTGCGCATCGCCTAGTGACAACGCCTTTGTCGCCACAAAACTACAGACCAAGGGGAAGCCGATCCGCAATGCTAGTGACTGGTGGCTTGGCTTCCACGACCGCAGCGACGATGACGGATGTATTCGATTTGCACAATTTCAAACTTAATACGGGACACTTATGGTTTGCGGATGGAGGGATGACGGGGCGGCTGCGGTGGAATGTACGATGCTTCCGCCTGCATGGCTGTTGGCTGGGCCGCTGATTCAGTGGTGGGCGCGGCCGTGGGTGCTGGCACTCTGCCCTCTGCAGCACTGCGCTTCGCCGCCTCTTGCTGCAGTGCTTGCTTTTCCTCTTCTGACAGTTCTTGGTCGCCAGGTGCAGGACCATCGGTGATCAGATCCGTACCAAGATGCTCAGGACGTCCCTCGGCAGCGCACAGTGCCTGCCAGAGCGGCATACAGTCGTTAGGGATCTGGTGACGACGCAGTTTGTTGTCCAGAATCGTGGTGACTGGGATCTCTGGATAGTTATAGAAGCGGGCATTTTCGTCTGAGCGTGTCACAATGATCGTACCGTCCAGCTGGAGACCAAAGTAGAGGCCTTTCGACTTGACATACGACAAGCAAGGCGAGGCTTCGACGCCCGAGTCCAGCATGGCACCATTACCCACAGGACCCGCTGCAACGCTCAACTCGCCACCGATGCTGATCTTGGGGTACTTGAAAGCGTCCACAGCACGCTCGTTCCGCAATATGAGCACGACGTCGTACACATCCGCGCCGATCACGAAGCCCCAGCCGACCGTGTGGATGAGAATTCCCGAAGGGCTACCCCATTCACCTTTCTCGTCCTTAGTCAACACAACACCCGATCCACTCGCAGCACTGAACGCAAGACCAGTGCGGAAAACGGTGAAAATGGCGACGCCCTTGGCATCCTGCAAGAGCTTCTGCGGGATGGTAAAAGCGACTTTTTGCGTCTTTCGGCCCGCATATTCATCACTGGAGAGCTGGTGTTCTGCCTTCTCCTCGGGTGCATATGGTACCTTTTCGTCGCCGACGGCAGCGCCTTTGCGCGTAAACGTCGTAATGATACGGGCACATTTCTCAATCTCCTTGTCGAGCGACGTGGGCCAGAACGATTCCATGCCCAGACGCCCCGCAACACGGTTCGAAAATTGTCCGACCGGCTCGAGAACATTCCATGCTTTGGTTTCCACTTTCTTAGCCGAGGCCCATGCCTTATTCTTCCAAGCGCTCCAGGACGACTCCGAGGATTGCGACATCGTGGTTGGGCGTAATGCGGTACACCGGATGGGCCGTGCAATATGACGTCATTAGTTCGAGCACGGACCGATCCCCTCCACCATGAGCTTCAGTGAACAGTCGCAAAACAAGGTGTTTGACGGTGTTTTGACCAAATACGCATTCACTTCCTCTGCTCTCGGCGGACTTGAGACAAAGATCAATGTATTTATTCCGCCCAAGGCAAGTGCGAGTGCCAAAGCACCCGTTTTGTACTATCTGGCCGGTCTGACCTGCACCGAAGACAATGGCGCACAGAAAGGCGCCTTCTTCGAGGCAGCCGCTCAGGAGGGGATTGCGATTGTTTTCCCCGATACCAGTCCCCGTGGAGCCAACATTAATGGTGAGAATGAGTCGTGGGATTTCGGTACAGGTACGTTGATGTCATTGACACAAGGTGCTGGCTTCTACCTGAATGCGACCAAATCGCCTTGGAACAAATACTACAACATGTACGACTTCGTTACCAAGGAACTGCCTGATAAGCTCAAGGCTTCAGATCTTCCGCTTGATCTGGAGAAAGCTTCGATCTTTGGTCACTCGATGGGCGGCCATGGTGCACTGGTTCTCTACCTGCGCGAATTTGGTACTTACCGCTCCGTGTCTGCCTTTTCCCCCATTTGCCACCCCGTTGCATGTCCTTGGGGTGAAAAGGCGTTCAACGGATACCTGGAAGGTGGTGTCGAAGCAGGTAAAGAGTATGATGCTGTGGAGCTTCTCAGCAAACTGGGCAAGACGAACGTCGATATTCTCGTCGACTGTGGTCTGGCTGACAACTTTTATAAGCAGAAGCAGCTCCTCCCGGAGACGCTAAGTGAGGCTGCGAAGAAAGCGGGGATTGATGCCAACCGTGTCCAGGTCAACTTGCGCGATGGCTACGACCACAGCTACTTCTTCATCAGCACGTTCGGCGCTGAACACATTCGCTGGCACGCCAAGTTCCTGCGTGCCTAATTAGTTTGATTTCGTAGCACGCTTGCGACGACGCGCGGGTGTCTTCTTGGCACTGGTAGGTTCCTCAACGGTCTCGTCGGCGTGCGCGTCCTGCGGCTCTGCGATTTCAGATTCGCGTTTGGCGAAGAAAGACTTGATCAACGTGACAGGCCAAGTCGTCAGCAGCGACGGAGCATTCTTGTCCTCCAGCGGCTCAATTGCAAACCACTCTTGCGTCGCTGGGTTACTCGCAGCCATACTGCCGTCCGCATAAACCATGACGTCCAGCAAGTGGTTGTCTTCCGAGAAGCTGAGTGGCGCCGAAGTGACTGCCTTTCGCACCTTGTCGCCCTCCTCATCCCAATCCACAGTGCCTGCCTTGATGGCACTCTCAGCAGGCGCCTTGGGGAAGTCGGGGAACCCAGAAAGCGGCACACGCACTTTTTTCTCGTGTGGGCGCGCCTTGGGCTTGATACCCTTGGATTCATTCGATGGTGTCTGGAACCATGCACCCCAAGCGAGGGCATAAGCGCTCCGACGGAGGTTCTCGATACGCTCTTTGTCCTTGCGCCAATTGATCTTTTGCACCAGTAATTGCACCCCCACAGAGAGAACCACGAGAAGGAAGAGTACAAGCGGAAGACCTGGACGATAACGCTCGTAGTAATAGCCCGTGCTACGCCACTTGGGGAAGCCGTGAGAGAGGAAGTGATCGTAGCGGTCACGTCGTTCATCGCGCAAGATTTTGTGAATCAAGCCAAGCTGCTCGAACCGCTTGTATGCATTGGGCACACCCGAGTTCTTGTCGGGGCTGTGTGAGAAAATACACATACTGCCATTCTAGACTTTTCTCGCGGTACGCCTTGCGGATCTGCGCAAGTGTTGCACTCGGTTTCAGACCCATGATCGAATAGAAGTTGGCACCTGCGCCTTCCATCTTCTCCAGTGCATGCTGCAGGTCGAAAATCTTCATGAGCATTAGAACGTACCTCGATATCATCCTTGTCCCAGTTAGCGGCATAGACAACCGCACCCAGCGCAAAGATTGCGCTCAACACGAGAAACCTGCCAAGGTACATGTTGGTTGCCGATCGGCAAGCGCACAAGGGCGCCGTCGATCGGGTTAATCGACAAATCGGGCGTAACCTTCCTTTGTGGTTGCGCACGGGGTACGTCGCGTGGGAGGGCGGCGCTTCGTACCATGCCATTGCTTCCGTTTTTGGCGTGTGCAAGCTATACGGCTGTATATGTTGGGTCCATTTATGTGCTTCCAAAGGTATATCGGTGGCTAGTCCCAGGAAAACCTGTAGCGGAAAAGCGGAAACGGAATGAGCCTAGTGTAATTCGCGAAAGGCTTTGGTCGGTGTCCGTCGCGACCTTATTCAATCTCTTGGGTGCTGCCTGGGTTGTGCGCTCCAGTGGTGCAGTTCAGAATAAGGTATGCGGGTGTACTCACGTTAGGGACTTAATGGTATTGCGCAAACACTGCAATTCATGGGCCTTCCTAGCCTCGCGCCTTCCTTCCTCACCTCCAATTTCCTTCCGTTCACGCCGGCACTATCCGCATTTGTTCTGCAGGTGAGCAGAGTAGTGGGAGGTGCACTGCTCCTGACAGGACTAGTCTACCTTGGGACGCTATACTCAGACTATTGCGAGAGGGCGCTGCCAACCCAGCGTCGTTTTCGGCCGCCTATGGCTCGACTCGAGTTTCTGCGCAATTTTGTGGTGGGCCCAGCCACAGAAGAGCTTGTGTTCCGCTCGTGTATGCTCGCAACATTGCAATTCGGGGGTGTGCATCTCTCGAGGGCAACTACCATTTTTATCACGCCTCTCTACTTTGGCCTAGCCCACTTGCATCACGCATATGAGCTTTATCGAAATGACAAGACGCCAAATGCATTGAAGCGTGCCTGTCTGAGTGGGGGTGCGTCATTAGCTCTCACGTCAGGGATTCAGTTCGTCTATACAACCGTATTTGGTTGGTACGCCGATTACCTCTACGTGCGCACAGGTAAGGTTACCCCTCTTACGCCAGGTACGGTGCTAGCGCCTTTGGCGGCACATATCTTCTGCAACGCTATGGGTCTTCCTCGCTTGCCTTACAATGTTTCTAAGGCAGCGTCTACATGTGGTAGGCAACGCCATTTAACCACAGCTGTTGCACTACACATCCTGGGTGCCATAGGTTTCCTGTTGACCATGCCCTCGCTCACGTCGACGTCTCTATGCGACGCATACAATTAGCAATAAACCAATGGGATTGGAATCATCTACAAAGAGGGAGTTTACTTGTTGAGGCCGAGCGACTCCTTGGCCGAGTTGACGGCGTTCTGGGCCTGCTCAGTGAAGCTCGAGCCCGAGTTGCCAGAGCCGCCGAGCGACTCCTTCACGCCCTCAGCCTTGTCGGACACGAAGTTCTTAGCGTCCTGGCCGTACTGGCTAGCAGCTGCAGTGTTAGTATACGAAAGCCAAGTGTTGATACATACTGTTCGAGAGGTCGCTAGCCTGGTTCTTGCCCTGCTGGCCCAGGTCGCTGGCCTGGTTCTTGCCCTGCTGGAGGTACTCGCTGGCCTGGTTCGAGAGGTTGCTGGCCTGGTCCTTAGCTTGCTGAGTGTAGGAAGACATGTTTGACTGTTGGTGGGGTAGCAGCAGCCCAAGAAACCCTCACTTTTATACCTTCGTTTCTAGCGGTTTGCCGCCCCCCGAACATCCGTGCGTAGCAAGCACGGGTAGCACACCGCCCTCAATTATTTGCGGAGTAACCTGAACGGGCGTCCGTGCGCCCGATGTGCCCGTTGATAGGGCCAATTAGCGAAGATCTTTCATTAGGTACCCCAGCGATGATTTGTTCGCTTTACTAACCGACGGAGAGCAGGGCGAGAAACTGCGCGTTCAAGGCGCAGCAAGGGTCGGCGAAACCTGGGGTTCTGGGCACCAGCGCTGGAAGCTTCTGGATTGCGTGATGGATCTTACCTGTTTATTGGACGACTTGGATGAATCCGCGGGGAATTCATGGCGGTGGCGCGGGGTCATTCTATTAATGACGTATCTATACATCGAATGATCGATGATGTCATAATGTCAGTGCGCCCCAAGAGCATTTCATGAAGTTGACTGGTTACGTTTAGTCAGCTTCCGGTCCAGCTCGCGCAAAGCCAGCGCGCACTGCGCACGCACCATAATGGCATCGAGTTATTTGGCGGCTGAGCGCCGTGTCGCTATTGAGGCAGTCCAGGCTGCGTGCTCGATCACGACGAATGTGTTCCAGACTCTAGTCTTTAGTGAATCTATCACGAAAAAGGACAAATCACCTGTCACTATTGGTGACTTTAGTGCACAGGCGGCCGTGAATGAAGTGCTCTCGCACCATTTCCCGGATGACGGTATCGTTGGCGAAGAAGATTCGGCAGACTTGCAGGGGGAACAGGGAGCAGACTTGCGTAGCAAAGTGTCGCACCTCGTGAACGAGTCACTGCTGCAACATGGCCAGACGAAGATGCCTTTGTCGGACACGCAGCTTTTGAACGCCATCGACTTGGGCTCGTTCCCGGGCGGAAAATCTAAACGTGCGTTACGCAACTTATGCAGGGTTTTGGGCTCTTGACCCGATTGATGGCACCAAGGGATTCCTGCGTGGTGGACAATACGCTGTGTGCCTTGCACTGTTGGTTGATGGGCGTGTGGAACTGGGTGTGATGGGTTGTCCGAACCTACCGCTCGACTCAGCTCAGCCCAAGCCAAAGGACGGCGAGATCAGGTCCAAGCAGATTGCAGGTCTCGGTGCGCTGTTTGTGGCGGTCCGTGGACAAGGAGCGGTGGTGGTGCGTAGTGATGCACAAAACTAACGGACAGCGTCCGATTCAGGGCAACGACGTCACGGAAAAGCCGATCCACATGCGCGACCTCCAAGGCGACTTTACCAAGTCGGCTTTCTGTGAATCGGTCGAAGCCGGGCACTCCTCGCTAACGACGAACGCCCGCATTGCTGAGCTTCTAGGCATTCCGAAGGACCATTCCGTGCGTATGGACAGCCAGGCAAAATATGCCAGTATTGCGCGCGGCGACGGTGATATCTATCTGCGCCTTCCTGTGGGCGATGGTAGCTATCAGGAAAAGATCTGGGTACGTTTCCGAAGCTCACCGTGCAGGACCATGCGGCAGGTTCACTTCTGGTCGAAGAGGCTGGCGGGACGGTGTCTGACATTGCGGGCCGTCCGTTGGACTTCAGCCAAGGGCGCACGCTGAACAAGAACCGTGGCGTAATTGCATGCCAGACCAACATGCACGGCCGGCTGACGGAGGCGGTGGCCCAAGCGCTGCAGGAAGAAGGGCGTGCGCAGTTGCTCGCGCCGGTACCGTAGACGATCGGGCGATCGGGGAGTAGGAAAACGTCGCGCGGGGCAAGCGTGTGTTTCACCACAATGAGCCCGCACGCGTACGCGAATCTGCTGCCGCCGTCTTGGAAGACGGTGGTGTTGGAGTGGTTCAAAGAAGATTGCCCGTCGTTTGACTGGGGCGGCTATGTCGTAGGGGAGGAGGAGCGCACCGCGACGCTGCTGTGCAAGACCGAAGGCGTGCTGGCTGGTGTGCCGTTCGTGAACGCCGTGTTCGAGGAGATGCAGTGCAGCATCACCTGGAACTTTGATGAAGGGTACTTTTTTACGGCGAAGGACAGCATGCCTGGCACGCCGGAGGGACGTGTCAAGGTCGCCGTGGCGCACGTCCGGGGCCCGACACGGAACTTGCTGCTGGGCGAGCGCGTGGCCCTCAACACACTGGCGCGGTGTTCGGGGATTGCGACGTCGTACGTAGGAGCCACTCACACAGTTCGCGGCGTATGCTGAATGCAGCACGCGCAGCCCACTACCGTGGGATTGTTGCCGGCACACGCAAGACCACGCCCGGCTTCCGACTGGTGGAGAAGTACGGAATGATTGTGGGGGGTGTGGATGCGCACCGCTACGATCTGAGCAGCATGGTCATGCTCAAGGACAATCATGTGTGGAGCACTGGCTCCATCACGAACGCTGTCGAGGCTGCGCGTCGGGCCGCGGGATTCTCGTTGCGGATTGATGTCGAGGTGCAGTCCAAGGCGGAGGCGGAAGAGGCCATCCGCGCGGGGGCCGACGTGGTCATGCTCGACAACATGACCGGTGATGAGCTGGTAGCATGCGCGCGATCGCTCAAATCGGAGTTGGGCGACGCGCACCGGTTCTTGCTCGAGAGCAGCGGTGGGATCACGTTGGCAAACCTGGAGCAAGGGGCGCACCTCGACGATGCGATCGACATCATCAGCACGAGCGCGATCCACCAATCGACGCAGCACGTCGACTTTAGTCTGAAGATTGACCACTAGATAGGCCTATGCAACACTACTGTCCCGCGACCATGGAGGTGAGGATGTCGGACAGGATGCGAGGGATGTCGCGCGTGTTCTGCGCGACAAAGGCGCGGCCGCGGAGGATCTGTGCGGCCTGCATCGCTTCGGGCCCCTTGTCGATAAAGATCACGGCCGACTTGACCTTGTCGTTGCTCTTGAGCGCGTGGCCGAGCGTCTCGGGGGTGATGTGGTAGCGTGCGAGATTGGCGTCGCTCAGCGCGATCACAAAGTAATCGTCGGCGTTGTCGTCACTGGCGACGTCCTTGATCGACTGCTCGATGCATTCCACCGTGTTGTCGCCCGAGAAGCAGAAGCGCATGATGGTCACGACGTCGCGCAGGATGCGGAAGCGGTCGCCGTCGGTCTGCGGAAGCTGGTGGAGTTTGATGAGTGGGATGACCTGCTGGTCGCCCGAGTGTGCCACCATGTCGAATGCGAAGCGCGACGTGTCGACGCGTTTCATCGCCTCCATGATGAGCATCGCGGCCTCGAGCTCGCGCGTGAGGCGCCCATCGAACTGCATGTGGTACATCGAGGCGCTCGCATCGAGCACGATGCGGATGCGCTTCGGCTTGGTCTGTGGGGCGCCAATCTCTGGCGGGGCCTCTTGGCGCCGCTTGAAGATGGCGCGCTCGCCGACGAGGCCCTCGCTCAAGCGGCGTTCGTCGAGCTGTCCTTCTTGCTGGCGCACCATCCACTTGCGCTCGTGCTCGTTGGCGGTGAGCGCGTTGAGCACGTTGGCGAGGTGCTGCACCTGGGCGGCGACCTGCTTCTGGATCTGCAGGAGGTACTGTGCCTCCTCGGGCTCGAGGCGGTCCACCTTGAGCTTCTCGGCGAGCGCCTTTTGCGCCATGGCGCGCGCCTCGTTCGTGATGTGCTCGGGCACCTGCTGCTTGAGCTCGTCGGGGATTTGGTGGATCTTGTGGCCCTTGTATAGACGCTCGAATCCGCCGCGCCCGCCGAGGCCTGCCGTGTCGCGCCCGCCTGTGCCGCCTCGGAAGGTGTTGCCGCCCACATGAATTTCATCGTCCTCGATGCCGTCCTTGGGCTTGTCGAGGCTCGTGTCGCCCGGCGGGTCGTACGCGACCTGGCCGGGGCTGTGCTTGGCCTTGTCCGCGGCATGCGCACGGAGCTGCTCAAGCGACAGGTTGCCGACCTTGAGCCCGTTGCGCGCAAACGTCTCCTGGACGAGCTTCATTGCCTCGGGGCGGTGCAGGTCAAAGGCAAGCATGTTGAGCATCACCTCGCTGAGCGGCTCGTCGGGGTACTGGTTGAGGTGGCGCACGATGTGGATCAGTTCGCGCAGCGAGTAGGGGTGGTTGATCAGGTCCTCCTCAAACGCCGTGCGCAGGTCCTGGAAGGCGAGCACCAGCTTGCCGATCAACTTGGGGTCGACACGCGGCGCCATGCGCTCGAGCAGCTCGCGCTCCGACTTGGCATCGGGGTTGGCCACCGCATAGCACGAGAAGCCCTCGCCAATGACCTCGGTGAACGAGTTGCCCAAGAAGGGCCAGCCAGGCCGGTTGGCCAGGAGCACGAGGCGGAAGTCGGGATGCACCTCGATGCCGCCCGCGACGTGCGTGCCGTGCGGCACGACGCGCCGGCCGTCGGGCAACGACAGTTCGCCGCGCTCTGCCAGCGACTTGAACACAGCCGAAACCGACGCAGAGCACTTGTCCACCTCGTCGACCACAATCACGCGCCCGAGGCGCAGCGCACGCACGAGTGGCGAGTCGGCATAGCGCAGCTGGCCGTCCTCGAGGTAGGCGCGCTGCAGCAGCTCGCCGACCGTCGAGTCGCGGTTCATCTGGATGTACTCGCGCGGGCGGTCAAGCAGCTCGAGCGCCTGGTCGATGATCTTGTTCTTGCCAGTGCCCTGCGCGCCCATGAGCAGCAGGTGCTCCTTGAGCACCACGAGGTCCTGCACAAGCGAGTACAGCAGGCGCGACTGCTGCGCATTGTGGAAGAAGGAGCCGCGCGCGTCGGGGATCAGCGACGCACCGTCGGGGTCGTGCGTGCGCCAGTCGTACTGCGGCACGGTCAGCAGCGTACGTGCACCGTCCGCGGCACGGAAGGTGAGCGTGCGCTGCGCCGTGTCGACCTCGGGCGCGGCAACCGCCAACGGGGGGATGTACTGTGCGGCGCCTTCGTAGCCGTGCGGCACGAGCTTGGCCTCGAGCAGCATCGTCTTGAGCACGTCGCGCACCGTGCGCGGCAAGAAGTCGGCGAGCTGGTTGCGCCACACGAGCGCATACACGTCCGTCTCGGGGAAGTGCGCGAGGCGGTTGGCAAAGCGCAGCAGCTGGCGCGTGCCGAGGCGCCGTGCCTTGTGCAGGCCGACATTGGGGTCGGCGCTCTCCCGGCGGTAACGCTGCGCAAACGCCAGCAGCTGGTCGGTGCGTGCACGGGGCAGGCCCGTGCGCTGCTCCAGCACGTCGCGCTCCTCGCCCTCGTCCATCGGCGGCGCAGCCAGCGTCGCAAACATCGTCGCGACACTCTCCGAGAGCCACTGCGCGGCACTTGGCGCACTCGCGACGATGCGCACGTTGCGCGCCATGGGGCACACGGTGCCGGACACGAGGCGACCAGGCGTGCCGTGCGGCGCGAGCGTCAGTCGCGTGCCTTCCCACAGTTCCAGCTCGCGGTCCTGCGTGAGGCGCGCCAAGCTCTCGAGCGTCGGGCCAAGCACGTCGGCGCCCGCAAGGTGCACGAGCGTGCCGTCCACGGCGCCGAGCGTGAGCGGCGCGGGATGCCACACCGTCGCGCCGTCCGGTGCGGTGCCATGGCGCATCACCAGCTCGTTGCCACTCACGTCCTTGTACAGCCAGAGCGTCTCGACGGGATAGCCAAGCAGCGCGCCAAACACGCTGATGCACACCGATTTGGACGTCGACGCCTGCGCATGCACCGCGTCCCCCGCAAGCGACGCCGGCACCACACAAATGTCGCGCCCGAGCGCGTGCAGCTGCAGCATCGTCGACAGCATCGCCAGTACGCGCGGCGAGAACTGCACGTCGCCGAATCGCTCGGACAGCGCCTCCAGCGGCACCAGCGGCTGGGCCCCGCACGGCGCATCGACCGATACGCGCGTGCCGTGCACGACGTGCGCAAAGGTCAGCGTCACCACGTTGTCTTCGCCCTCCTTGCGCGCGATCGACGCGATGCGGTAGCCCAGCAGGCCCGCGCCCTCGGCGTACGTTGACGCACATCCGTCGCCCACCCCGTCAGCGAGCGCGAGGCGCGCAAGCATTTCACGCAGCACGGCCTGCTTGTCACGCGGCATCTCGAGCAGCGCCGGGTACGCCGCGCTAAGCAGCGCAAGCGTCGGCTGCGCCGTGTCGGGCAGCGCGCCGGCCGGCGTGGGCGCACGCCGCGGCACAGGCTCTGGAACCCGGTCCGTGCCGGGCATCGACACGGGGCGTGTGTCGCGCGCGGCCAGGGCCTCGTCGGCCTCGCGCGCAGCAGGCAGCGGCGCCGGCGCCGCGTGCGGCGCAAACACCGTGCACAGGTCGCGCAGCAGCGGCACGGCCGTTGCTGGCACGTGCGGGAGCTGCGACGTGGCCGGCAGCTGCCCGCTGCTTTGTGTCGCGTCGGCGTGGCGCTGCACGAGCGCCGCGAGCTGCGCCCAGCGCGCACTGAGCGCCGCCGCGTGCGTACCGTCGACGCTCACCTCGTACGGAGGCAGCGGTGGGAAGACGGTGCCTTCCACCCAGCGCGCCTGGAAGCGCGAGCGAAACGGCGGGTCCAGTGGGTGGCCCTTGTACGGCGGCACGGGCACACCGAGGCAGAACACGCGAAAGTCGGGGTGCACCGGCACAAAGCGCGCGTGCTCCGCGCTGGGGTCGTCGCGCTTCGTAAAGCGCTCGGCAGGCACGAGCTGTGTGCCGTCGGGCAAGTTGTGCTCGCGGTTCTCGAGGATGTTGTTCAGCACGGGCATCACGCCGCGCTCGGCGCGCTCGATGCCGTCGAGCACGAGGATGTGGCCATGCTTCATGGCGCGCACGACTGGGCCGTCGTCGTAGCGCAGATTGCCGCCGGCCTCGAGCGAGCGCTGCTGCAGCAGCTCGGCCTCGCCGATGTCGCGGTGCAGCGACACGTACTCGACCGGCACCTGGATGAGCGACGCAAACGTCTGGCACAGGCGCCGCGCGTACGGCCCCGGCGGCGACGCCAGGAACACGTCCTGGCGCAGCTGCCACTTTTTGCCCAAGAACTCGAGGTGCTCCAGCACCAGCGGGTCGTCCACGTCGAGCAGCAGACGCTCCGGTGGCAAACGCTCCGGCTGGTCCGGCTGCACGAGCGGAATCGCGACGTGCGGGCCGATGCGCAGCGTGCCGAGCGACGCGGCAGGCGCGTCGGCGGTCGGTGCAGTGTGCGTCGCCTCGCGGGCGGCGCCCGTGTAAAAGTGGCGCGCGAGCGCATGCAGTCGTCCGCGGCTCCTGCTCATCGCCGAACCCACGCAGCTCCCCAGGCGCATCGGCGTCGGCGTGCGGGGCAGCCGGCGGCCGTGCATGCCCACTCGGCCGAGCGTGCGCGCCCACGCGGCGGCCGCGCGCCGTGCGTCGCCCGCTCCGAGCCATGGTGGAGCGCAGCGGCGCACGGGCACCCAGTACGGGGCCAGCGCACGCCGCGCCGGCCCCGCCGTCGGACATCGACGAGGAGGTGGAGAGCACCACGTCCGCCGCCGACTCGACGCTCACCGGGCCGCGGCACGGCGCGCTGCTGCAGCCCGAGGTGGAGGACTGGATGCTGCTCGAGTCGCCCTACCTCACGCACTGGAACAACAAGCGGCACACCACGAACGGCGACCCACACGCGCGCCGCGCACAGGATCTGCCCGACTGGCGCATGCGCGAGCGCCTCCGCACCGTCACCGCGGCGCTTGTCATGTGCCTCAACCTCGGCGTCGACCCGCCGGACGTGAGCAAGACGAACCCGTGCGCGAAGCTGATCTGCTGGATGGACCCCGAGTCGCTCGATGCGAGCAAGGCGCTGCCGGCAATTGGGCGCAATCTGCAGGTGCAGTTCGAGACGCTCAGCATGAAGACGCGCTACAAGCAGTACCTCGACCCGATCGTCGAGGAGATCAAGCGCTTCTGCACCAACCTGCGGCGCACGGCCAAGGAGGAGCGCGTGTTGTTCTACTACAACGGGTATGGCGTGCCGAAGCCCACGCCGGGCGGCGAGATCTGGGTGTTCAACAAGGCGTACACGCAGTACATTCCCCTCACGCTGTACGACCTGCAGACCTGGCTCGGGAGCCCGTGCATCTATGTGTGGGACACGAGCGCCGCAGGCAACATTGTGAACAACTTCCGCACACTCGCCGAGGCGCGCGCCGAGGAGGAGGCCAAGGCTGCACTCAGCGAGGGCCGCGAGCCGCCGCCTCTGCCCAATGCGGATGGCATCACCGTCGATGCGCACGGTGAGCCGCAGTTCCCGCTGCGCGAGTCCATCCACCTCGCGGCGTGTGGCGCGGACGAGATCCTGCCGATGAACCCCGACCTTCCCGCAGATCTGTTTACGTGCTGCCTCACCTCGCCCATCGAGATCTCGCTGCGCTGGTTCGTGCTGCAGAACCCGCTGCCGAGCGCGCTGAACGTCGACATGGTGATGAGCATCCCCGGGCGCCTGCAAGACCGGCGCACGCCGCTCGGTGAGCTCAACTGGATCCTCACGGCGGTGACCGACACAATCGCCTGGACGGTGCTGCCCCGCGCGCTCTTCCGCCGCTTCTTCCGCGACGATCTGATGGTCGCAGCGCTGCTGCGCAACTTCTTGCTCGCGGAGCGCATTATGCGTTTCTACCACTGCACGCCCGTGAGCCACCCGCGGCTGCCCCCAACGCACAACCACCCGCTGTGGGATTCGTGGGACTTGGCGGTGGACCAGTGCCTAGCACAGCTGCCCACGCTCCTCGCCAAGGAAAACGCACGCGTGGTTGCGGCCAATGGCGGCGACCCCATGCCCCCCCACCTCGCCGCGTTCGAGTACCAGCACAGCAGCTTCTTTAGCGAGCAGCTCAAGGCGTTCGAGGTGTGGCTCTCGCAGGGCGACGTGAGCCGCCGCGCGCCACGTCGGCGCGTCCAGCGGCACCCCGTGCTGCTTGCGAGCGGCTCGGGCACGACGCGTCCCGAGATGCGTGCCCCCGCCGAGGCCGGCGCCGTGCACGGCTACGAGGCGGACGCGGAGCTCGCCGACGACGCCGAGGGACAGGGGATGGAGCACGACCCGCCGAGCCAGCTGCCAATCGTGCTGCAGGTGCTTCTGTCGCAGGTGCACCGTCTGCGCGCGCTCATCCTTCTCTCCCAGTTTTTGGACCTCGGTCCGTGGGCGGTAAACCTGGCGCTGAGCATCGGCATCTTTCCGTATGTGCTCAAGCTGCTCCAGAGCCCCGCAGCGGACCTCAAGCCGGTGCTGATCTACATCTGGGCACGCATCCTTGCGGTGGACCACAGCTGCCAGGTGGACCTGCTGCGCGACAATGGCTACATGTACTTTGCCACGGTCCTCTCGCCGTTCCAGGGCAGCACGCACGGCTCCTGGACGGCGCACGGCGCCAACGGCGCCGCCCCGGCGGCCGGCGGCGGCACACCCGGCGCGCTGCCGATCCCCAACGTGTCCGAGCACCGTGCGATGTGTGCCTTTATCCTTGCTGTCTTCTGCCAGGATTTCCCGCTGGGGCAGGACGCGTGTCTCGAGACCGACGTGATGGACAGCTGCCTCGAGCACCTCGAGGACGACGACTTCTTGCTGCGCCAGTGGTCTGCACTGTGCCTCGCACAGCTCTGGGACAACAGTGAGGCAGGCAAGGCCAAGGCGATCGCCAAGGATGCGCACGGCAAGCTGTGCTGCCTGCTGAGCGATGCGTCGCCCGAGGTGCGTGCGGCGATGCTGTACGCCCTCGGCGTGCTGCTCGGCACGAGTGCCTCGGCGCACGACCCGCTGGATGCAAATACCGGCACGGCACGGCGCGAGGCACGCTCGCACGGTGCAGCGCGCGCACCGTGCGTGGGTCTCGGCTCGCTCACGGGCCTCGACAACGAGCGGCTGCGCAGCCTCGAGGTGGGCATCGGCGTTGCGATGCTGGCGTCGACGAGTGATTGTAGCCCGCTCGTACGCAAGGAGCTCGTGGTGACGCTGTCGGCACTCGTGTCGCTGTACGAAAGCTTTTTTGTGTTGGCTGCGTACATTTACTATGCGCGCGACCACGAGCGCGCGGGCGCCGTCAACCTCGCGCCGTCGCGCCTGTCGGCCGACGTGAACCTGCGTGTCGAGGAGGAAGAGCGCCTGTTCGCCTCAGTGCTGCGCAAGGTGCTGGCGCTCGGCGAAGATGTCGCACAGGAAGACATCGTGAACATGCCTGCGATCCTATCCATCTTTGTCACGTTGCTCGACCTGAGCGTCGACCCGCACCTCGAGGTTGCGTCGATGGCCGCCACGGTCGTCGACCACATCGTCGCGACCCTGTTCGAGAGCGGCGTGCTCCAGGCACGCGACAGCGCCCTGCACCTCGTCACCCCGCATGACCTTGACACGCCTAGCACAGTGCCCACGCGCCTTGCCGACCGCCCACGGCCAGAACACACCGACTCGCGCGGCCCGCGCAGCAGCCTGGGCGGCACGCCTTTCGGCAGCCCCTCCACCTCCACCCCGCCGTCTGGCACCTCGCCGCCGGGCGCGGCCGAGGGCGGCGGCGCGGCGGGGTCCTCGGCGTTTGCGCGCACGGTCACCGCCCTCAAGGCGCTCGGTGGCTATGCCTCGTCGCCTGCAAATTCGCCCAAGCCGAACGCGCGCGCGCGCGAGCTGCAAACCGTCACGGTTGCCGCACCCAAGATGCACATCGGCGACGCACGCACCACCTACGCTGCGTACGCCTCACCATACGCTGCGCCGCACGACGCGCGCCTCCCAGGCCCGCGCATGCGCACCACGCATGCTCCGCCGAGCGTCGAAGAGGTGCTAGCCGGTCTGATCGCCGCCGACCTGCACAAGCTCCGCACGCGCACCATGCCGGAGGAGACGCACGGCGCCCCAGGCGTGCTGCGCACCACGTTCCCGCTCAAGAGCCGCCTGTTTGCGTGGTGCAGCGAATACTTCACCGAGCCGCAGATGAAGCCGGCCGAGTCGGACGAGCCGGGCAGTGTGCAGTACAACCAGCAGACGTGGCGGCGTCAGTGCAGCGAGCGGCACATTGCCGATGCAATCGAGCAAAGCGAGGGTGCCGCAGACGCGCGTTGGACGCATCTT
Source organism: Malassezia brasiliensis (assembly GCA_029542985.1). Classification (NCBI taxonomy): domain Eukaryota; kingdom Fungi; phylum Basidiomycota; class Malasseziomycetes; order Malasseziales; family Malasseziaceae; genus Malassezia; species Malassezia brasiliensis. The sequence continues at coordinate 1,349,858 of CP119952.1, forward strand.
GTGGGCCGCGTGCACCTCGGTGCGGCGCCGTCGCTGCTCGCGTTCCACGAGTACGAAAACGTGCTTGTTACCGCAAGTGACCACGACGTCGTGTCGGTGTTCGACTGGGAGGAGCACCGCCTGCTCGCCTCGTTCGCCAATGGCAACCGTGCGCAGACGGACATCACGTCGCTCGCTTTTATCAACGAGGAGGTCAACGCACTGCTCCTCACCGGCTCTGCGGACGGCGACGTGCGCATCTTCCGTGCGTACGATCGCGCCGCGTCCCCTGCGCACCCCGACGGTGGCCCGCAGCTCGTGAGCGCCTTCCGCGCGCTGCCCGACCTCGTGCGCAGCAAATACCCGAGCGGTCTGCGCGTCGCGTGGCAGCAGGTGAGCGGGCGACTGCTTGCCGCAGGCGACTCGCGCCTCGTACGCACCTGGGACGCACACCGTGAGCTGTGCATCGCCGACATCCCCACACACGCCAGCAGCTGCATCACCTCGCTCACCAGCGATGGCGAGCTGGGGCACCTGTTCATGGCCGGCTTCGGTGACGGGTCGATTGGCGTGTATGACCAGCGCAACCCGCCGGCATCCGCGCTCGTGCGGCTCTGGGAGGAGCACAATGCCTGGGTCCAAAACGTGCACCTCCAGAAGCACGGCGCACGCGAGCTGCTCTCGGCGAGTGTCGACGGCGAGGTGTGCGTGTGGGATTTGCGCGGGAGCCGATCGCTGTCGCGCACCAACCTCACCCCCACGCTGCGCGACACGCTCTCGAGCTTTGCAGTGCACGAGCGCGTGCCCGTGTTTGCCGCGGCGGGCACGCCGCGTGCCACGGGGCAGTCGTATACACAGACCGTGCAGATGGGTGCCATCGACCAGCTCCAGCCGCTAGGGCGGCCGCTCGAGCGCGCCCTGCACATCCCAGCGCAGCACACCTACGCTGCACACCCACAGCGGCCCACGCCGCCCTCTGCGTACGCACCGAGCACCACGCTCGTCGCCTTCCACCCACAGTACCCCATGCTCGCGTATGGCGGCACCGACCACGTGCTCGAGCTTCGCCGCTATGTAGGTGTGTAGTTCTGTGCTGCTTGCCATGCCGTGCGCTGTTCGGGCGTGAGGCGCTCCGCCACGTCCGCGGGGGTGTGTCGTAGCGCCTCGGCAAGCGTCGCGACGCGGTCCAGCGATGCGATCGGCGCAAAGCCGGGCAACGACACGATCGGCGCCATATACGGCGGGTCGTCGTCGCCGTCGTCCTCCATGTCCAAGCCGAGCGCTCCGAGATCGTCCAGGAACGCGAGGCGCCGTGCATCGCGCTCGGCATCCGCAGCATTCGCCTCCTCGTCGTCCTCCCAGCCGTCGGCATCCTCGGCAGCGGCACCAAGGTCCACGGCGGCGGCCAGGTCCGCGGCATGCGACCGCTCGTCGGCCTGCGTCTGGAAGTCGTGCAGAAGCAGCTGGGCAACCTTGACGCGCGCAGGGATCGTGTCGTAGAGCTCCGCAGAGCGCGCCTTGGAACGCGTCACAATCACTGTGTCAGTATACCTCACGTACCGTCGGCCGGCACCGCACGCACGTCGCCCTTGACCATGAGCGTGTCGAGCGAGACAGGCCACTGGGTATAGAGGCGCGCGAGCGCCAGCAGATGCAGGTTGGTCACCGCGTGCCCAATCGTCAGCTCGGCGTGCTCGAGCCACTTGCCCACGACCGCACGCAGCGCGTCGCCTTCGCCGGCGTTCGTCACCGAGAGCAGGCGCACCACCTCGTCGGTATGCTGCGCAAAGAGGTATTGCAGCGGGAAAAGCGTCGCCATGATGCAGTCACTCGACGATGCGACCACCAGCTTGGTCGCAAGCGCATGCACGAGCCCGGGCATGACCCCCACGAGCGCCGATGCCGTCGACGCGTTCGCCGACGCTTGCAGGAACAGCGTCACGAGCAGCACCCCAAACGGCATGCCCACCACCGCCTCGTCGTCGCTCTGCAGCTGACGCTGCACGATGCGCAGCACAACCTCTAGCGCGGGCATGCCGTGGTCGTGCCATGCCAGCACGTCCTCGGGCCGCTTTTGGAAGAGCAGCGTGAGGCAGAACACGAGACTCTGTGCGGCCTCGACGTCGTCAACATGCACAAGGTAGTGCGCCGCCGCAGCCAGCAGCGGTGCGACGCTGCCCTCCAGCAGTGGCGCCGGAGCTGCGGCCAGCAGCGCGCGCGCCATCGCAGCGGCACTCGCGCCAAGCCCAGTGCCCTGCGGGTCGTCGTACAGCGCCTGCGCCGCGGTCTCCACGCCGAGGCGCACCACCTCCGCCGCGCCGGGGCCCGCGCGGCGCACGAGCGACTCGAGGAGCGCCGCGAGCGAGATCTCGACTTGTGGGTCGGATGCATGCGTGCGCCAGGTCTGCAGGGCCGCGCGTCCCACGTCGACGAGCACAGGCGCGTCGGCCTCGGTAAACGGCGCATCGAGCGCCGCGTCCACGGCATCAATCACCAGCACGAGCGGACTGCCGTGCGCGTGCAGGAGCAGCGGACCGAGCTCGCGCACAATCGCGCGCGCGTCGTCGACGGGCAGCGCGTCGGTGAGCTGCGCAAGGTTGCGCACCGCACGCACCGCCGACAGCTTCACGTGCAGCGGCGCCTCGGCGTCGGAAGCGTGCAGGACTTGCATCGCCTCGGCAAACACGCTGTGGCGAAAGGCGTCGTCGAGCAGGCTGATGTACTGTGACACAAAGACAAAGCTCCGCCCACGCAGGAACGACGGCGTTCCGGGCGCCATCGACGGCACCGCGATAGTCTGCACCACGTCGAGCGGCCGGAGTGTGTGGTCGTCGCCAGGGGCGGTGTCGAGCACCTCTTCAATCAGGTTGTGTGTGTTGCCTAGCAGCATAAGAAGCGCCTCGCGCCACTTCCACGGGATCACGCCGTCCGCATTGGGTGCATCGCCCATGCTTGGTGTGTGCTCCACCGCACGCGCCACACCACCGAGAATACGCAGTAGTGGCAGCGGATAGGTGTCGAGCAGCTGGTCGAGGAAGTCGGTTGCCGACGTACGCAGCGTGACCAGCATGCTTTCCTCGTCGTCCTCGTCGACAAACGCCGATGGATCGTCAGAAAATAGCTCCTCGTCCTCGCGCGTGATCTGTGCATAGACGGTGAGCAGGCGCACGAGGTGCGCAAACGCGCCGGTCGCGGTGCCCTCGCCACCCGTACCGCCGTCGACGAGCAACGAACGCAGCGCACGCGTCTCGAGCGTCTCAGCAAACAGGTTGAACAGTGCCGTCGCCACGCCGGGGATGCCGCACGCAACGTCCGCATCGCCGTCCGGTGTACTCGGTTCGTCGTACACAGGCTCGGCTGCGAGCTCGACCTGCGCAAACAGCGGCGCCAGCTGCTCGAGGTTCGCGATGCACGAGACCATCAGTGCCGACGCGGCGGACGCAAAGTGCTTGCGAAAGCGCGACGCAACACCGAGCGTGCGCACAATCTCGCGGCGCAGGCCTAGTACCTCCCATGTACGCGCTTCGCGCCAGTCGGCCTGGGCATAAAAGGCAGGATCCAACAGCGTGTGTAGCGCATCGAGCCAGGGCGGCAGGTAGTGGGCCACCGCCTCGTCTACCGTCTGCGCGTACGTTTCACGCACCGTATGCAGACTCGTGAGACACTGTCGGAACACGAGTACACACCGCGCCTTGGTGTGCGCTGAGACCGATACGCTGTCGTCTGCCAGGATCTGCTGCAGCGGTGGGATAAACTGCTGCGCAATCTCAAGCAGTTGGTTCTCGTCCAGCTCGACCTGCACAAAGTCGGACAAGAACTTCATCGCGCCATGCACACGGTCCGCGGCGCGGACGTCGTTCGCGCGGTACGCGAGCAGGTAGTCGCGTAGCACGGGCAGTAGCTCAGGGAATTGGTCAGGAAAGTCGCAGCTCCCGACGATGGACAGCAGCTGTGCAGCAAGGAGCCGAATCTTGCGCTCCGCATCGCCGAGCGCCTCGAGCAGCAAGAGGTGCATGGTATGCTTGGCGTCCTCTGGAACCGCGCCGGCATCGCCCATAGCATTTGCCGCCGTTGCCTGGCGCAGGTACTCGTCAAAGTAGATCGACCACCGCTCGTACACATACTTCTTCAGCGCAATGCCGGCCGCCTGCCGCAGCGGCAGCGACACGGCGTGGTCCGCAAAGACCCGTGCCAGCTCAACACCGTACGCACCCTGAGGATCGTTGACTGGGTAGGCGCGTTGCTCGAGACTTGTCTCGGCCTGCTGGCGCACAGCAAGCTCGCTCGAGAGCGAGCTTGCGAGGCATGTCACCAGCGCGTCCATGCCGAGAAGCGCGTCGTGCGAAGGTGTGAATCACGTGGCACTGGCCAGGCCCACCGGAGGCGTGCGGAGCAGGCGCTCAACGGGACTCGGCACCAGCACGGTATGGCATACACCTTGCGACACGTCCTCACCGCACCAGCAGGAGTAGAACGGCCTGGGGGCAGCGAGCGCGGCAAACGACATGCTCTACGAACGATTTCCTACCATGCACCCTGCGACACACAGTCCGTCGCAAACGCGCCTTCCATGACGTGCCGCTGAGGGCGCCCGTGTCAGCATTTGATCGGCGTTGCAACAATGAGGTACGGCGCACACAGTGCGCAGCACACGCAGCACGCGCAGGCGGAGAAATGGTCAGGCGCGCCGCGCGCACACGCGCGCGGTGCGGCGCGCCTCGTCGGGCGAAAGACTCGGCCTGTATCACGTGCAACTGACCCTCCTAGCTGGCAAAATTTTCTAGCCGAGTGCGCCGGAAGAAAGAGTTGGAACTTTACAAGTGCCATCGCCCAACTCGGCGACTGGATCGTGGACGGCGTACAGACAGCTTGGAACGTTCGAGTCGAATCCATTTCACATCAACACAACACCATCATGACTGTCGACTTCTTCCAAGCATGCCAGCAGGGTGACGTGGCCGTCGTTCGGCAACAGCTTGAACAGAACCCCGCCTTGGCGAATGCACATGGTACGTGTGCACCACCACTTACACTAGATGACGCCAAGGGCTCTCCACTCACGCTTGCTGCGCAGGCGGGAAACACCGAGATTGTCCGCGAGCTCCTTGCACACAGTATGTCGCACGACACTCACTCAGACGCCGACGCCCGCCTGGCTCAGGCACAGGTCACGTCCACTGATACCAACGTTGAGGCACTCAACGTTCTCCGTGAGGCTGCGCTGCATGCCGATACGCGCCTCGCGAACGGCGCCGCGCCATATGGACAAAAGAGCGACTCGCACGAGGGGAATACGAACGCGAATTTGCCACCCCCCGAGGTCGCACGCATGATTCCCTGTCGATTCTTCCCCAACTGCCGCTACGGTGACCGCTGCCTCTTTTTCCACCCGACTGGCCCGATGATGGCCCCGCCGCAGGGCGCGCAGCCCATGTTCTTCCCTGGCCCGAACGGTATGCCCTTCTCTCCTGCGCCAGGCGCCTACGGTGTGCCGCCGCCGCAGTTTATGGACATGAACCACCCCATGATCCCGATGCACTATGGCCCTAACGGCATGCCGCTCTACCCGCAACAGCCTGTGCCTGCGCCGGAGGCAGGCGTGGAGCCGAACGGCGAGCAGACTGCGACGCAGCCCGTTGCGCAGCCCGAGGCCAGTGGTACGGACACGGAGATGGACGCGTTGGCCAACAGCATGGATACCCTGGGAAGCAACCACATGGACGCAGACACCGCCACGACCAACGCGCCCCGCACCGGCCGCGCCACGAACAAAAACAAGAGCGGCAACAAGGGCCGCAACGACTCGACGAACGGCGCACAGCGTAACCGCTCCAACAACGGTAGCCGCCCGTCCTGCGCCTTCTTTGCGCGCTCTGCATGCCGCTATGGCAATGACTGCCGCTTCCCCCACATTATGCCGGACGGCACCGACGCCCGCACGCTGCCGAACGAGGACGGGAAGCCCAAGGGCAACGCGCTGCGCCGCGCACAAAACGCATCCACGGAACGCGCTTCGACCGACTCCCCTGACTCGCCGACAGCGGGCGGGGCCGGCCCGAAGAAGTCGAACCCCCGCAACGCTCGCTCGGCGGGCACCAACAGCACGCGCGGCAAGGGCGCTCGTCGTGGCACTGCTCCGGCGCCTAACCGCAAGACGGTGCAGCGCGTGCCCAACAGCGACGAGTTCCCTGCACTCCCGGGCGGTGCGCCGGGCGCACAGCGCACGGAGGCCTCGAGCGAGAACACATCGGCCGAGAACAACGCCGAGAACAAGCCTAAGGCCAACTTCTCGGCGATTCTGAGTGCCCCGGCACCGCCTAAGCCGGCCAAGACCCCCAAGGCCGAGAGTGAGGAGACTGCCAAGCCGGCGGCTGCCGCCCCAGCTTCGGCCGCTCCCGAGCAGGAGCCGGCGGCGCAGAACGAGTCCAACTCGCAGCAGACTGCGAACGCTACGAACCCGCGCGACTTTGCAACGGTGGCCGCGGCGCAGTCGAACGCGGTGTCTGCGTGAGGACTGGATGCATGCCTCACATGTCTTATGAACTTGCATCTTGAAGCTCTTTTTTTTTCTGAGAAACATGCGCCAAGCTGCAGATCGCACTGCGGACGGGTGCGTGAGACTGCTTGTCGATGTACAATACCCGACTTTTTGCCTCGCCATCGTCAAAAAAATCTAGAAAAAAAATTGGACCTTGGTCCCCTTCCTCTCTCTCTTCCAAGATTCGTAAGCGCTCTCTCGCTTGCATCCCCTTTGTGTATAGTGTCGGTAGTGCATGCGAACCATGCCGGCCTGTGCGCAACCCCCTTTACTTTTTCCTGTGGACTACGTATGACCAACGAAAAGACACGATTTGGCGCTTTTTTCCAAATATGTGGAGTAGCCAAGTCACTGACCGCATGGACTCGGGGAAGGTACACGGCGAACGTTTCCGCGACAGCCTCCCCCAAGCTCTATGAACAGCTCGGGATTGGTCCAACAACTTGCAGTCGGCCATTCTCCTTACACGACCTGTACCGGCATGGTTCGAGTACAAGACGCTATATGTGATCTGGTTCGACATGGCCCGAGCGCGGAAGCGGCCCGCACCCGCGTCGGTCGACGCCAAATGGTTCGCCTAACGCCATAAATACAGCGTACCCATAGCACTAATAGCACAAGTGATGGTCGTCCACATCCAAAGTATCCCGCTACTCATGTGCATGCCGCCGGTGTTCCTTTGGCCGCCGCCGATCACAGCTGTGCCCGTCCACTCAACATGGACTGCGAAACGAACAGAGCAGCAAGAGATCACGGAACATCAGAAAAAACAATCCTCGAATACACGCGTACGACTGTGGCTTTATGTCCGCGGCTTTCCCTATGGCACAGAAGCATGTCGTGCGCTCGAGACCGACCTACACGTCTTTTTCTCGAATTGGGCGCCCGTTGAGTGTGTTGTGGCACACATTGATGGTGCAACAGGTTGGACACAGGGTGTCTATGTAGGATTTGTGCACTCCGTCTACGCCCAGGCGGTTCTCGATGGCGCGCCTTACGTGCCGTTCTACGGTCTGTTTTTGTGCATCGAGCCGATTCGGGGAGAGGCCACCTTACGGATCCGCTTCCCCTATCAGGGCATGGACGCACGTACGGCTGAACAGATGATGCCATCGGTGCTTGAAACGCGCGCCGCGGCGCTTCTAGCGCCGCTCCGTCGTGACGATCAACTTCACACCGCCTTTCCCGGTCAAGAGGTGGGTGCCAATCTAATGCAGCTCGTAAATCATCTCGCAGAATGCTATGGAGACATTCAGCAGGCCGCCGAGGTAGATTATGGCCAAGATCGTGTGCTGGATATCACGTTCACCCACCGGACCCAAGCGGCACAGGCGCTCGACGTACGTCGCCAGCTAATCCAAGGAACTTCTGCCTCTCACCCAATCACACCAGTTCGATGTGCATTGGAGCCCAGCACAAGACATTGTGCCCCAGCCGCGCCCCTCTCGCATTCAGATCTATGCGCCACACCCAGCGCACAGGACAACCGAGGAACGTTCGACAAAATAGATATGCATTTGGCAGAATACAATATTCTAGTCGGTGGCCGCCACAGTCTTGAGCTGGATGAGCCATCAAAACGCACCTGCAGGCCATGGATCCCTTGGATCACCTCCTTGATCTCCTTGTTCACCATACGATGCGCCTGGATCGTCGACTTGCCGTCGAATGCCTTCGATTTGAGCAGTATGGCAAAGAAAGACCCACAACCGCCTACGATGAGCACCGTTCACATACCACTAACGTCCTGCACTTGCAGATCCACCGGCTGGAATTTTTCTTTGAGAATGCTCACGATGCGGTTTTGCTTAGCTTCCGGCGAAGAGAGGTCCTCACTGCGTACCACCGATGAACAAACAAAGCTACGCATGTATGCGGGCCTTGGCAGGGCCATGTTATGCAGCGGCATGCGCTGCGCGCGAAGTGCCTGGCGCACGAACATGTTGGATGAGAGAGAAAGTGGCTGCTGACAAATGGGAAATTCCGCCTCCATTGTGGGGTATACGGTTGCTACTCAAAGTCGAATTCCAACGCATACGCGGTGGATTTCGGCGGGCGGTGTGGCGCATCTGGAGAAGAGTGTCGGCGTTTTTCCCCCGCAGCCACCGAAGGGAAGCTCCCAAAAGTATCTGGATGCGCGGGCAGTGGCGACTCAGTAAAGTAGGGATGCCGTAGTGCCTCTTCCGCTGTGATGCGCTGCTTGGGATCGTACGTCAGCAGGGACTCCAATAGGTCGAGGGTCGCTTCAGTTGAGTAGCGGAAATGGTGGTGCAGGTTGCTTTTCGTCGACCCTGTGCCCTGCATAACGCGTCCGTTTGGAAGCGACGCAAGGCCCGGCCAAGTCGCTTCGGTCGGCTTGCCCAACAAGCGAAAGATACGCGCCAGTTGATCGGTCTCGTTCTTTCCCTGGAATAATGGCTCCTTGAGCAGCAGCTCGCCGAAGATGCACCCCACCGACCACATGTCCACAGCAGTGTCGTAGATCGACGTGCCCAGTAACAACTCCGGGGCGCGATACCACAAGGTGACGACTAACGCCGTCATGTCTTTCAGTGGATCGCCAAACAGGCGCGCAAGGCCAAAGTCGGCGATTTTGATGCGCCCACGGTTTGTCATAAGCAGGTTGGATGTTTTCAAGTCACGATGTACAATCCAGCGAGAGTGCATCAGGGAGACAGCAGAGAGAAGCTGCTGCATCAGTGTCTTGATCTCGGACGGCAGAAAAGGCGTGCGCATTGAACTGAGCAACGACTTCAGATCGTGCTCAACAAATTCCATTACGAGGAAAACCTGGGAGAGGGTGTCGCCGACTACCAGTTCTTTGAGCTCAACAATGTGTGGGTGGCGAGCTTCCAATAGGGTATGAATCTCACGCAGCGACGTGATGGGAAATCCCTGCTTTTCCTTGTCAAGCTTCAACTGCTTGAGCGCGACAATTTCGCCGGTAGCTCGATTACGCGCACGCGACACAATGCCGTACGAGCCTTCCTCGATGCGGTTAAGTCTTTCAAATTCGGACACGGACCGGCACCCGGCAATCGGTGGGTAAGCGCTGCGCGGCGGCATAGCCGACCGCGACGTCGGTGTGTGGGGTACACCAGTCCGTGTCGCTGTGTCCTGCTGGCGCCGCCGCGCAATGGAGGCACGCGCGGCTTCCTTGGCTCGTGCCTCGCGCTCGGCGGCCTCGCGCGCGGCTTCGCTGTCGCGGTCATCTACCACGTCGCCCTCCGTGCGCCGAGGGGCGCCGCCGTCCATGGCCATCCGCACCGAGTTCCTATCACGTGCTCTACTTGGTCTTGGCCGATTCGTCCGGACGCTGGCGCTCGACGGGGTGGATCGTCTTCCACCAGGCGACGCTGCGATCGATGGCCTCATCCATGCCCACCAGGGGCTCGTATCCAAGGACGCGACGCGCCTTTTCAATGTTGTAGTAACGCGCACACACCGTGTACACCACACGATACCGCGTAAACTGCACCGGGCGGCGGGTAATAAACGAGAAGAGCTCGGCGAGTAGAGCAAGGAATATGGCAAGGCGCAGACCGAGTACCCACACCGTCTTGTCCGACACCACATGTCCGTCGTAGCGGTACCATAGCGCACGAGGGAAGTCCCAAAACGCGATGGGCTGTCCATTTGTAATAAAGAATGCCTCGCCGGCTGCGGACAGCGAGTCCTTGGCGAGCGAGTGCACCTTGGGGCGCGGGTTCCCGCCCGCGGCTGTGGTGGGGTACGCATGGTGGAAGAGCGCATCGAAGCGGTTGCGGAACACCACGCGGTTGTCAAGGTCCGTTTTGTCGTCCATGCGGTCCTTGTGGGAGCGCGCATAGTCCGTGGCAGGCGCCGGAACATCCTGGCGATTCGTCGAGATAGGCACCTTGCGGTACTTGGCGATCTCCTCCTCGCCGAGCACACGGTGCGGCAGGTGCTCAGTGACCAACAGACCGGCATCGTACTCCTTCGGCGGGTGTGCGTTCGGGCCTTCGGTAACGCCGAGCGCATCAGCAGCGAGCAAGTGCGCATGGGCAACGTTCTCGACATACGTCCAATCGAACAGGTTTTGGTTGTTGCCAATCTGTACATTGGTGCGCCCAGACGCGAGCACGTTGAAGAAGCCAGGCAGCGCCTGGCGGTCGCCCGGGCCAAAAATGCCCGCGGGACGCAGCGAGACCGTCTTCAGACCCTCGGGGTCGTTGGCGGCCAACACGGCGGTCTCGGCACGGGCTTTGGTGTCATTGTAGGCGTCCAAGGGCTCCAGCGGGTACTGCAGACGCTCGTCGACATACACCAGGTCGCGCCCCCCAAACACCACGCCAGCGCTCGAGGTAAACACAAACTTGGTAATGTGGTTGGCCTTGTCCTTGGCGACCTGTAGCAGGGTATTTGTGCCTTCAACGTTCACCTTTTCGTACACCTGTGCCCCAAGACCTGCGACGGGGCTCGCCGTGTGGTACAACACGACCGGCAACGGCTTCGAAATAGACGCGCTCGTCGCCTTCTGTGCATTCTGCAGTGCCTTGGTGACCGAAGCACTGCTCGTCAGGTCGCCCTCGAAGTAGTGTACACCAGCGACCGGATCGGCCGGCTCGCGCAGGTCAAAGACAGCAACCGACTTCTCGCCACGGTTCACAAGTGCATGGACGATATGCGAGCCCAAGAAGCCCGCGCCGCCGATCACAAAGTGCAATTCCTGCGTCGGAGCGCTGCGCGACATCGTAGGCAAAAAAGCAGCGCGGGCGAAAACCACGTGGTCTCCCTCCCTTGACGCGTTGCGACGCCCATGTGGTATGTGAGCGCGGCTAACGCAGCAAACACATCTTGAACGCACAGGTCGCAGTCCGGGCACCATGCTGCCGCAAATTCTTTGATGTACGACGTAAGACTCACGCAGTGTCCCCAGTGCCACGAGGAGCAAGAGTCGCATCCGCTGGCCAAGACGACGGAACTTGCGTTCCTGTGCAAGAAGTGCCGGCGCGCCTTTCGCAAAGACATGGCGGTATATGAACCAGAGGATGAATATTGTCCGCACTGTGACAACCACTACGTTATCGAGGCGAAAACACCTCAGCTCATGCTCCAAGTGGAAGGGGAGGATGGCCGTGTCGATCCTAGGTACGTGCGCGACGACTCATTTAGTATGATCCGCGACGAACGCGTCAAAGAGCGCGTACCCAGCACGCAGGATGGTGCCAAAATCGACCACGGAGGATACCAAGCGGCGGCCATCGCCTTCCAACAAAAGCTTGCTTCGGGCCAAGCGACTAGTAGTTCGTCACAAGCACCGCAAGCACCACAGATTCCGTTCGACCAGCTAGACGCCGAACTAGATTGGGATTAAACTACGTAGCTGTGGTGCATAGATACCCAATTCAGAATACGACTTAGGCAAGGCTCTTGACCTCCTCGAGGTACTTGGCGAACTCGGCGTCGTCTGGGTCAGTCAGATGGATACGCACCCTTGTACGGTTCAAAGATCTCGAAGAAGGCTTGCACATACTCCTTCTTGGCATCCTCAGACGACTTGCCCTTGAGCTTGTTCCAGGCGTCCCACTTGTAGCGACCGCTCACGTCAAGCATGCCCGGGCGCGACGTGTTGACGTCACCAACCGTGGCTTGCTTGTACAGAGAGTACACCTTGAGCTGGTCGTTCTGGCTCACCTTAACAGGCGAGTTCTTCGGCATGCCCTGGATAAGCTCGACGGCCTTCTTGAATTGTTCCTCGACACCCATGTTGGTAGTAGATGGGAGACCGCACCGTTGCCGGTCCCCAGAATCCCCACGTACCGCTTTCACAGCTTCCGTGCCCGGACCAATCGAAGCAATGATTACTAAAAAAGTCTACGTGGCTCCTGCAAAACCTACGCCCAGCCACGCGTCCAAGGCGCGCTTTCCGCTCACAACGAAGATGCGGGTCGTCCGTGCGCTGCAGGGCTTGGTAGCGGTGATGGGCGCCTGTGTGGCGCTTGTGCAGGGCGCCTCATACGACATTAAGGACGCGCGCCTCTCTGTACAATCCTTTGACGGCTCTCCACGTGTCTCGGAACGGTATGCGTCCAAAGATGCGGTACAGGCCAAGCAACTCGTCGCCGAACCTGACGACGTGATTCGTTTCTCCTTTACGATTGCGGATGGCGCAGGTAATCAGGTCTCGGGAAATTCTCTCCCGCAGCAAGTGTGGGTCGTCCTTGCGGACGCTTCGCAAGAAGATACGGCGCGCTCGTTCGTTTGGCCGCTTCGTGTGCGCGAAAGCAGCGCCGGCGCGTCATTCAACCTGCGCATGGACAAGCTTTCACCGGAAGTGCGACAGATGCTCGCCCAGCAGGGCTCAGACAAAGTGTATGCGCTGACACTGCTGATCGGCTCCTTTGCGCCGAGTGCGGCTGAGCGCCTGGAAGCGCTGACGCTGCCGTTCCTGAAGCTCGAGTTTGGCGCCAAGTTCCTTGCCCGTCTCTCTACGACGCTCGTCTCGGCCCGCGAGCTGGCCGAGACCGAAGATGGGTTCCGGCCGATGCGTGACCACTTCCATACATTTGCGATCGAGCCCTGGCAAACGATGCCACCTAAGATTGTGAGCCTCGCCGTGGCATGTATGATCATCGTTGGGCCATGGCTGCTTCTTGTGTCGCTATGGAAGCCGAGTGCGCTTACGCGGAAACCCACACTCGACGAAGCTAAGATGGGTGCCAGCCTTGTTGCATTCGAGCTACAGGCTCTTTGGTATTGGATCGGGATGCCATTCTACGTTCTTGTGCCTCTGACGCTGGTCAACGCGTACAGCCTGTTGACGAGCGCCCGCGCGATGTTCACGCGCACGTTTGTCTCGTAGCTCCATACCCCTTTTGATCACGTGGTCTTCTCACGACGACGGCTATGGACCGTGCGGAGCCTCGCAGCGAGGACGCGGACATGGTCGACGCGGGCGTCGTCCCGTCCGATCCTCCAGCGACGCTCGAGGCATATATTGAGCAGCTCCAGCAGCGGCGCAAACTGTTTGAGCCGACGCCGGCGGCGCGCGAGACGCGCAAGGGGTATACAATCGACCCCATCGGCGCCGCGCCGCATTCCACGCATATCAACGCCATGGCGCTCTTTGAGGATGCGAGCGTCCTGTTATCCGGAGGGAGTGACGGCTATGTGCGCTGGTATGACCTCTATGCGAGCGTCAACGGCAAGAACATGCTCACGCAAAACCTGCGCAGTTCGTTCGTGGAGGGCGTGGCCAAGGGCGGCGTGCTGACGTCGTGGTGGGGCAACGTGCACCTGGATGCAGGTGATGCCCTTACTCGCCAAGATGCGCCGCTGAGCCCCGTTCACAGCCTGGCATGCGAGCGCAACGGGCTGTGGGGTATCAGCGGAGGAGAGAGTGGGCAAATCAACCTGTACGGTCTGCGTCACGATCCGGGTCAGCTGCGGCACGTGTTCCGCAAGCACACTGCGGCGGTGTCTGCGCTGGCGCTCACCGACAGCCAGACAGAACTGCTAAGCGGAGGCTGGGACCGCGGCGTCTTTGTATGTGCCGACACTCACACAGCAATGGGACTTGCACACAGGGCAGATGGTGCGTGCCTACGACGGGCATGCGGGTCAGGTTTCAAGCATCCAGTTCCGCCCGCTGCATGCGCCGAGTGCGCCCGTGTCCGACATTCACATCCGCGCCGATGCCGTCGAGACCGCCGAGGGCACATCACCGCTCGAGGTGGAGCTCGAGGCGGAGCTGGCGCAGACGATGGATACGGACGCGCCGACGAGCGACGTGCCGCCCACCGACGAACACGACGCAATCCTCGACTCGGATGCGGAGAATGAAGAGCGTGGCGACAAGGACAACGACAATGACTCCCTGTTTGGTGAGCAGGATGAATCGATGGCCGATGCGCGTGTCGACGGCTCTGGCGAGTCGGCCGATGCGTCAGGCGACTCTGACCTCGATGCGGACGGCGAGGCGGACCTATTTGACGGCGATGATACCAAGCCCGAGGGCGAAGACAGCGACGATGCGCCACAGGTCCAGGCCGCGGCCCCCGCAAAGACCCCGACGGGCCCGTCGCTCGCGCTGCCTGGACAGCAGCGCCCCGACGTCAAGAAGGAGGCCCCGGCTGCAAGTCCACCGCCTGCTGCGCCCAAACCTGCGGCTCCAACGGCATCCGAGGTGCCAAAGACCAACGTCAAGCAGTTGCCCAAGCCCATGTTCGGCTCGATGAGCATGCCGTGGCAGTACGACGCAGATGTGTCGCGTTTCAGCTCCGACATTATGCTAACGAGCACGCTCTCTGGCCAGGTTCTCCTCTGGGACCGCCGCGTGGATAACAAGGCACGACCTGGCGTGCGTGCGCTGCCGCTGCCGCCCAACACGCCGCCGTGGTGCATGGGCGTCTGCTGGAACCATGCGGGGAACCGTATCTACGTGGGCCGGCGCAACGAGACGGTGGATGAATGGGACGTGCGTATGCTGCCAGATGTCGCCCATCCTGAGCGTGGTGCGGCATCGCCTGCGTCTTCGAGCCGTCAAGCGCCGCATCTGCTTCAATCGCTGCGCCTTCCGCGCGGGAGTGGGCCAGTGAGCTCGGTGTCGATTATGCCAAATGACCGGCATATTGTTTGTGCGTCGTTTGACAACGTGCGTCTCTGGGATACGCACGCCGACCCGCGCACCGAAGTGCCCTTCAAGATTGTCGCGGGACACCATGGCGGTACCATCTCGCAAATGCTGGTCGACAAGCGTGCGCAGTTCCTCTTGACCAGCTCCGGGGACCGGGGGTGGTTCTCGACGAGCACCGAGACGCTGCTCCTGCACGAAATTTTGGTGCTGTAGATGTACATACCCCTATTGTTTCTGGAATTTCGCCTGGACCCATACACGGTACATGCGCTTCTTTTCCTTGCGGTTCACCAGCAGGCGGCGGTCGACGGCCATCTGCAGTGTCCCGAAACGGTGCGTGTCCTCGGTGTGGTCGTTGTCGCGCACCTCGCGCGGCGATGCGTCAAACAGTGCATACAGCTCGTCCGGCTCAAAGAAGTAGACCCGCGTACCGTCGCCGCGCACGTAAAAGTTGTCGTCGAGCAGACGATTCTTTTTGAAGCGCAGCTGCGGCAGGTCGTGCCGGCCATAGTCGCGCAGGAGTACGAGCCCCGTCTTGGGCTTGAGCATGGTGTACACGTTGTGGGCCGCCGACGCCCATTCACGGGGGTGAAGCGCCGAGAGCACGAACACCAGAACGACAATATCAACGCTGCCCGGCTCTACGCCGGGTGGGAGCTGGGCATCCGTGGCCGAGCCCGCGCTCAGGTCCCATACGTGGGCATCGCAGCGCCCACACGGGGGGTTTGCGTACAACGGATTCGCACGAATGACTTCAACGGCCTGTGCCGCATAGTCGCATGCGACGAGCCTCAGATCAGGGTTCTGGTTTGCGGCGAGCAGCGGGAATACGGTATTTCCCGCGCCACAGCCCACTTCGACGATTGTCCGGGGCCCAGCGTCGGGGTGCGTCGCTTGGATCAGCTCTGGGAACTCGAGGTGGAGCCACTTGCGGTCCTTAAAGAAGCGGTTCTCGTGGCGCGAATAGAATGTATCCCAGAATCCCGCGGCATTGTTGTGGTAGATATTCGCGTCGGCGTCGCTCACGCGCGTCTCGGCCTGCTTCGCGAGCAGTTCATCGACCATCGCGAGGTGCTCGGGCGGCGGCTCCACGTGGTCCCTGCGCATGTGAGAGGGTGCACGTACCATGCATTGTAGTTCCACACGTCCTCCGCATCGTCCAGCGTGCGTGAGCCGACCGTGTGATCCGGCGCGCTACCGCCGATCGGACGCGCCGACGACGTACTTTTTTTGGTATCGCTCATCGTCGACCTCCACAATCATGACGCGCCTCACGTTTGTGACTGGCAACGCGAACAAGCTGCGCGAGGTGAAGCAGATCCTCGAGGCCGCACCTAACTCGAGCTGGACGCTCGAGTCCAAGGAGCTAGACGGTAAGTGATGTGCTCATCCCGCAGTTCCCGAGGTCCAGGGCACTACGCAGGACGTCGCGCTGGCCAAGTGTCGCTCGGCCGCTCAGCAGCTGCAGGCGCCGTGCCTCACGGAAGATACGGCGCTGTGCTTCTCGGCGCTGAATGGTCTCCCGGGTCCGTATATCAAAGACTTTTTGAAGAACCTTGGACATGACGGTAGGTTGTGTGACTCATGCAGGCCTCAACCAGCTGCTCGCCGGCTTTGACGACAAGCGCGCGACGGCGCTGTGCACGTTTGCCTTCTCGCCCGGTCCGAATGAGGAGCCTATTCTGTTCGAGGGTCGGACCGAAGGCCGCATCGTGCCGCCGCGCGGCCCGAACCGCTTCGGATGGGACCCCATCTTTGAGGTTGCCGACATCGGCAAGACGTTTGCCGAGATGGACGGTGCGGAAAAGAACAAGGTATCACACCGCGCGCGTGCGCTTGCCAAGCTGCAGGCCTACTTGGAAAAGACTAGCCCACAATAGGGAACACGAGCGACGCGAGCCAGTAGCGGATCGCGAAGGCCACCGCCGATCCGACAAGCTGCACCCCCATAACGTAGTACCATAGCCCGCGCTCCGTGGTGCACAGTGTATCTTGCATGCCTTCAACGCGCAGCGCCGGGTCAGCATTGGGCGGCAGTTCCTTGCCCGCCTCGGCGGCGTCAACGGGCGCGGGGCGCACGCCGCGTGCGACGAGCAGCGCATTAAGCAGCGTCAGGTTGGTTACACCCACCTGCTGTCCCCGCGTGTCGTAAACGGGCGCAACGACGCGCAGTGTCTGCAACGCACGCACCACGGCGGCCGCGGCGCGTTGCTTGGCTCCCGAGCGGTGGCGCGCAAAACGCACGCACGATGGCACGAGGCGCCCTGTCGCGCGGTCGACGAAAGGCACGCGGTGCCGAGGGCAGGGTACGAGGCCAAACAGCTGTGGGCAGCTCAGCACAAAGTTGAAGATCTGCGGCAGGAAGAAGAGGAGGAGCGTCTTGGAGTAGTGCCCGAGGATGCCGGCAGACACGAGTACCATGCCAGCAAAGTAGCAGTAGGTGTCGCCCACAAACACACGTGCAGGGTATCGGTTCCACAACAGGAGCGCGGCACTGGTGCCAACAAACGGCAGGAGGAGATGCAGGCTGAAGAGGTGCCGCGCGACCACCTCGGGCTGGGCGTGTGCGTTGGAAATGGGGTGTGCGGCGCCGAGCGTGCGGGCGATGACGGCGCGCAGGTCGAGGTAGAGCAAGTCGTTCACGCACACGCTCAGGGCAATCACGAGCGCCTGCCCGACCTCGACGCCGTTGATGCCCGCGAGGATGTTGATACAGTTGGTGCAAAAGGTGGCCAAAAGCATCATGTACACGTAGTACAGCACGCCGAGGTCCAAGGCGCTGCTGTGCAGAACAGTGCGGAGCAACGAGGGCCAGGCGGGCACAACCACGCTCGTCGACCCGCCGCTCGCGACGTACACGACGAGCATCGGAATGCTCGACAGCAGCGGGATCGGCAGCTTGTACCGCCAGCGGATGTCGAGCACGTCGTCGACAAAGCCAAGCATCGTCCCCGAGTAGATGGAGAGCAGCGCCGAGAGGAACGTCGCCAGGTCCTGGTGCACGCTCGTGACCGACAGGTTGTACTTCTGCGGGCCAAAGTAGCGAAACGGGATAAACACTAGCACCAGGAACAGGTACACTGCCGCGCACGGCAGGCCGAGCGACTCGGGGATGCGGGGCGCCGACACGCCGGGCGCCGCGAGCGCGGCCTTCATCAAGTCAATACCGGACAGGCCCTGTGCGAGAAAGGTGGTTCGCGACCCGCCGATCGCGATGTATGCAAGTGCCCCGCCAAACACGGCGAGCGCGAACGAGACGGCAAGTGCAGGGAAGGACGCGTCCAGCGCGTGCACGACATCGGCAAAGCGGCGCAGTGGTGCGCCCACGCGCCACGCCCACGCGCCCGCACGCAACGCACATGCCCCAGGCACTGCACGGCACACGGCGTCCGCAACGTGCGGCTGCACGGCGCCCATCAGGTATGCGGCGCATGGCGCAAGCCCCGCACCGCCGGCGAGCAAGCTCCACCGCATCGTGGCCTATGGCTGACTAAATGGGACCGTGCGCGGCCGCGAGCGTGCGGCGCGGCGCGGCGCGCCACGGCGCACAATGCACCGCGCGCGCCGCGTGCCACTGCGCCGCGGCCTGCGACGGAGGCGCAGGCGCGGAAGTGGGCGGTGCGGGCGTATCCGCAGGCGCATCGGCTGGTGCGCCGCCGGTGGCCGCCGCGTCCGTCTCGGTTGGCGCGGCGGCCTCGGCGGGCGGCGGCGGCGCATACGTCTGCTCACGCAGCGTGACGAGCTCCGCGAGCGCCAGCACATCGAGTGCCGTGCTCCAGTGTGCGAGGTCGTCGGGATGCGACTGGACAGCCTGCACCGCCTCGCGCGCGACGCCCAGTACGGACCCGTCGCCGCGCGGCAGCAAGACGCGCGGCAGCGGCGCCTGGCGCACCGCGTGCTCGGCCGCAAGGCGCACGAGCGTGTTAGCGACAAATACGCGCACGGCAGGCGTGGTATCGGGGTTGGCGAGCGTGTTGCCGAGGTGCTGCAGCAGGGCATCGAGCGGGAACTGGGTCAGTAGACAGGCAGACGTACCGCAGCGGCAAGCTGCCAGATGCTCAGCTTCGCCGTCGGCTCGTGGTTGCGCAGCTGCACACGCAGCGGCTCAGGTAGCACCGCAGCATACTGTGCAAGCACCGCATTGTACTGCGCCGTGTCGCCGGCGGCCGCTGCGACCGCCGCGCGCGTCGTGATGAGCAGCGTGTCGGTGGGCGCCGCGGCGAGCGCTGCATCGAGGTGCGCTGCGATCGAAGCACGGTCGCCGTGGCGCCACAGCACACGCGCAAGAAGCACAGCAACCTGTGCACGTACCTGTGCGACAGTCTCCGCCGGCAGACCACTCGTTGCAAGCGTCTCCTGCACGTCCGCGAGCTGCTGCGTGCCGGCCGCCGGCTCGCCGGCCAGGCAGTGGGCGTACGCAATGCCGACTGTCGCCGTGACACGCGCATGCACGAGCTGTGTGTGCCGCGCAGGCAGCGCCTCGTCGTCGGCCGGTGCCTCCTCGTCGTCGAGAAGCGCCAGTGCGCTCTCAAACGCCTCGATGGCGCCGGGCGCGTCGCGCCGCGCGAGGCGAATGCGGCCCAAGTTCATCGACGCAAGGCCGTACTTGAGCGCGAGCGCCGTGCTCTCGGTTGCCTCAAACTCGGCCTCCAGCTGGGCAGTGGCACGCTCGATGCGCTCGATCGCGAGCCGCGACGCCCCCAGCTGCTCGGCAAGCAGCGCTGAGAGGTGCAACGCCGCATCGTCGAGGGGCTCGCGTGCCACATAGTGGTTCACGGCGAGCAGCGGCGCAAGCACGCGCGACGGCGCCGCGCGCACAACGTGCGCCAAGCGCGTAAATGCCGCGAGCGCAAAGCCATAGTCGGCCTCGAGCGAAGCGCCCTCGGACAGCGTGTACGCATGCTCAAACAGCGACAGGCGCGCGCGGAGGTCCGCGCTGTGCCGCGCGAGGAGCAGCGCGCGGCCCAGCCAGCTTGCAGGCCAGTCGGGTGCCATGGTCTGCGCACGCACAAACGCCTGCTCGGCAAGCTCTGCGTCGTTCTGCCGCAAATACAAAAAGCCCAGGTTGGTCCATGGCGCGGGGCTCTTGGCGCTCGTCTCGATCGCCATAATGTACGCGTGCTGCGCGGTACCCACGTCCTCCTCAAAGAACAGGTTGCCGAGCAGCATCCACAGCCGCGCCTGCGACTTGCGCGCAAGTGCAAGGCG
The DNA here is from genome assembly GCA_029542985.1 of Malassezia brasiliensis. NCBI lineage: Eukaryota > Fungi > Basidiomycota > Malasseziomycetes > Malasseziales > Malasseziaceae > Malassezia > Malassezia brasiliensis. The sequence continues at coordinate 1,370,182 of CP119952.1, forward strand.
CACACACTGCACGGCCTGCTCGTGGGCCAGTGCGCTGCGTTCCGCGTCGGTCGCGCGCAGCACCGACGCAAGGCGCGCGAGACCCATTGCCAGGTCCGCCCACGCAAACACGGCCGTCTTGGACTCGGAGGTGTGGGTGAGCGCAACATACTTGTAGCACAACACGGCATGCGTCGCATAGCCCGCGGCATCAAGCGCAGTGTGGTCTGACGCCGCAGGCACGTCGTTCGTGAGGTCTCCAGCGCTCGCGGCGTCGATCGCTGCAAGGCGCGCATCCACATCGAGCTGCCCGAGGAGCAGCACGAGCGAGTAGAGCACGCTGCGTAGGCCATCCGACGCCCCGGCAGGTGGTTCCACCTCGCTCTCCGCCGCGCGCAGCGCATCGAGCTTGGACAGAAGGAAGCATGCGTCTCCCGCGACTTTCCACGCGCTGGTGAGCTGCTTATCGGCATGCAAGGCGTCCGACGCATCATACAAACTCGCCACCAGCGCCGCATGCGCGCGGTGAACGTAGCCGGCGGCCAGCAGACTTCGCGCCTCGTCGAGACGCGTCTCGGCGAGAACGGCCTGCACCGCGGCCTGTGCGGTGTGGCCGTGCACGATGCGCGAGAGGATGCGCGCTGCGAGCGCAAAGCGCCCGAGGCGCCGCTGCGCGTCTGCGACGTGGAACAGTACGTGCCACGCAGCGACGCCGCTCGCCGGCTGCGTGGGGAGCAGCTGCAGCGCGCGCGCGAACGTCTTCAGCGCGGGGATTGGGCGGCCAAACTCGAGGTACGCTTCGCCCATGCGCACCCACGCATCCACGTCGTCGGGCTCCGAGCGCAGCGTAACTTGCAGCGCGACAATCGCGCGCTCAGGCCGGTGGCGCAGCGCCTCGACAATCCCGATCGCCTTCCATACCCAAGCGTTCGCCGAGACGTGCACGCCCGCCTTGGGCCGACCAGCGAGCGCATCCACGCCACCCTCAGCCTCGACCACGCGTCGCGCGATCGCATCGACCAGCTCCCACTCGCGCTGGTTCGCAAAGTGCTCCACGAGCCGCCGTGCCGCGCCATACTCGCGCGCATCCATCTCAAACGCTTTTTGGAAGCACTTGGACGCACGCACGAGGTCCGGTGGGCTCACCTCGGTCTCGTAGTACTCACCCAGCGCAGTGAATGCGGGCGCAAACGTGCCGCTGCGCTGGATCGCGACAATGTAGCAGTGGTACGCATACTGCGCATCATGCCGCCACGCACCACCCATTGCCCAGTAGCACCGACCGAGCTGCCACCAGAGCCGCGCACGGAAGTCTTCGCCAAACACGTTGTCGTCGTGGTCATGCTGCGCAATCAACTCGTCCAGCATGCCACGCGCCTCATCCAGCTCACCGAGCTGCACAAGGCACCACGCCAGCTCGGAATGCGCCTCAAGGTGCGCGTCGGGCGACAACGAGAGTGCCGCGAGGTTGCGCCCGATGTTTTGTGGTGCGTGGCGCAGCGACTCGGCGTCTTCGTCAGCGAGGCGCATCACTAGCGCAAAGCTGTGCTTCGCTGCTGCCCACTGCGCTTGCGCAGCGTCGAGGTAGGCAAGCGCCATACGCGCGTCGACGTGCATGCCCCGGTTCCCGAGCACCGCACTCACTAGTGTGCGCGCCTCCTTGTGGTGCTTGGGCGGGTGCAGGTGCGTGAGTGCCGTAGCGAGCTGCGTCTGCAGCTCCATTCCTACCCCTGGGAACGGCGCGCCGGTCGACGCCGCAAGCTTGGCGAGGCGCTTCGTCGCGCTCTCGAGCACCTCGTTTGCGGACGCATAGTCCTTGTCGAGCAGGTAAAAAAGAGCGACAATGCGCTGCGCAAAGAGCGAATCCTTACTCTTTTCCATCCCGTCGAGCGCGAGTTGAAGCAGGTCGGTCTCTTGGTGGACGCGCTCACGCGTCGCGGCACCGCTATCGATATTCTTGTATGCCTCGTCGTCGACGAGGCACAGCAGGGCACGGATAGAAAAGGTGCGTGGCGCGTTGGGGAACAGGCGCACGTAGTCGACCAGTTGTGTGTACGGCAGCTCACGCAGCACAAAATCGTTCCAGTCCAGGTAGATCGACCACGCCAGCTCGTCGGGCACCTGCAGCACGACAAATCCACGCGCAAACTCAAGTGTCTGCTGACGCACGGCCTGCTTCAACCCAACGTTTGCTGCGGGGCCCTCGGTTGGCACGGCCTGGGCGAGCTCGGCAAAGTGCTTCAGCAGCTTGGCCTCAACGTCGCGGCGCAGCTTGTCCTCCGTGCGGGGATGGTTGCGAATCAGCTCCAACAGGTGCGGCACGCGTGACTTTTTCAGCACGTCGGTCACCACCTGATTGCGCACGAGCGACACACCGAGCTTGGCACCCTCGAGCGTCGATTTTTGCTTCTTGACTGCGTCGTCGATTGCCGCCTTGTCCAGTTGCTCGTACAGCTCAGCCAGTTCCTGTGCATTCTCGAGTGCGGCCGCATGCATGAGCATCTGTGCGTTGAACGCTGGGTTGGACGCGGGTGCCGCCTGGTCCGGCACGGGCAGCGTCTCAAGCAGGCCAAAGTACGGCGACCCGGGTACGAACGCCATGAGTGCATGCGCGAGCGTCTCAGGTGATCCATGCTCTCGCTCAATCGAGACAATCTTGGTCAGTGTATTGCCGCATTTGACCGCGTCGTCCGCCGCGAGCGCCAGGTCGGCGAGGTGGGTGTAGACGTCGACGAGCGCCGGCCAACGGGCGTTTTTGGCATAGAGCTTTTCGAGGCCCTGCCACGCAAGAACCTGGGACGCATCTACCTGCGTCGCCTTGATATAGGAAGCCTCGGATGCTTGCTCGTTTCCGAGGTGCAGCTGGGCAAGCCCTTGGAAGACCAGGCTGGGTGAGTCGCACCACGTACGCATTGTAATTTTCTGGCGAGAACTCCAGGACCGCCGCACTGTGGTTAGTTGCATCGCACGTACGCCTTGCTTGCTGCACTGTCCCACTCGCCCTTTTGGAGTAGCGTGCGGCACTCGCGCAGCAGCTGCTTGTCGACGTTCGACATGCCGGCCACAGCGAAAGGGCTCGGCGCGTTGCGCTGACTAAGCCACACCTTCGCACGACCATGCAGATGGTAGGTCGCCAGCACTGCTCACCCAGCTGGACGAGAAGAGCGACAACGACGTTGAGGTGTCGTGGGAGGACCAGCAGCAGATCAATCGGTTCAGCCGGCTGCATGCGACGTTCAGTGATGTTGAGGAAGAGCTCAAGGCACGGCGGACAGAGCGCGAGGAGCTCGAAGACCTCGGCATGGAGCTCGAGCTGCTCGATGGCGACCGTGTGCTGTGCGTGATGACGGCTAATGCAGATACAAGGTTGGCGAGGCTTATATTTCGATGCTACAGGAGGAGGCGCTCGCACAGCTCGAGCAGGACACCAAAGAAGCCGATGATGAGCTCGAGCGGCTGCAGCGTGTCATGGACGAGTGCGAGACGGGGATGAAAGAGCTGAAAGTCAAGCTGTACGCCAAGTTTGGCTCGAACATCAGTACGTGAGGCGCTGACACAGATTTGGAGCGCTGAGCAATGAAGCGGCGATGGACGCCGCTCGCGCTGCGTCGGAGCATAGATGGGTAGTGCCGCCGGCCATGGGGTCGGTCGGCCGTACGATAGTGTGTCGTATCCGTGTGTATGAGAGATTGAGGCTGCGTTGGAAAGGCGCACCGGCGTGTCCAAGTGCTTCTGGGCCTATGCACAGCGAACAGCCCCCATGGCCTAACGCACGAATCAGGCGTCCCGTGCACCAATGCACCGCACCCCGCGCAGGCACTTTTCCCGAAGCACACGAATTTTCCTATCGTACGAGCTACTTAGAGCTTGTCGTAGTACACGCTCAGGTCCGGCACGTCCTCCTTGAGACCCTTGCGGATACGGATCGACTTGACCAGCTCGTAAAGCTTGCTGGTCTTGTCGCTCGCGATACCGTTCATGAGCGCCCAGTGGTCGAACACACTCTGGGGGAAGGCCTGGCCACCGGTGGCCTGGCGGAGGTCACCGTTGAAGCCGAACGACTCGCTAACGGGCAGGTAGGCCTTGACGGTGACCATCGGAGTACCGATACGAGGCTCCTCCGAGAACACCTGGCCACGACGCTTGTTGAGCGTCGAGTAGATACCACCGAGACCCGAGTCGGGGCACTGGATCTCGACCTGGTACATGGGCTCCTGCAGACCGGGCGAGGCGAGCAGCGCGGCAGCGTTGCAGACACGGCGGCACGTCGGGATGATCTGGCCACCACCACGGTGGATGGCGTCGGTGTGGAGCGTCACATCGAGAATGTTGTAGCGCACACCACGCACCGGCTCCTCGGCGCAGACACCCTCCTTCGTGGCCCACTGGAAGGCAGCAACACACGAGTCCTTGATTTCGTTGAGGTACTGCACACCCTTGGTGACATCCACAAGCAGGTTGGGGCCGGTCGTCTCGGGACCGAAGCACCAAATCTTGCGCGCGTCGGTAACGTCCCAGCCGTAGTTGTCGGCGAGGTAGCGGGCACGGATCTTGAAGTCGTCGCGCGGGTTGACCTTGCCGGCCTCGATCTCCTTGCTGAGCTCCTCGTCGAGGGGCTGCGCAGAAACGTAGAGACGGTTGTGCTTGTTCTGCGACTTGGAGAGCGCCGTCATGCTCGACTCGGCCTGCACCGTCTCACGGTAACCCACAACGGGGTCCGAGATCTTGAGCGGCACACCGGCGTGGTCGTTCTGCAGGTCGTTCAGGCAGATCTCGAGGTGCAGCTCACCGGCACCGGCAACAATGTGCTCACCCGACTCGGCAATCCACGACTGCACACACGGGTCCGACTTGGACAGACGCTTGAGACCCTCGACCAGCTTGGGCAGGTCGTTGGCGTTCTTCACCTCGACGGCGACCTGCACGACGGGCGACACGCTGAACTTCATGACACGCATGTTGTGCGCCGTCTCGGACGAGGTCAGCGTACCGCTCTTGAGCAGGAACTGGTCGACACCGACCAGACCCAGGATGTTGCCCGCCGGGCAGTCCTCGATCGGCTCGATGTAGCGGCCCATCATGAGCACCGTACGCTGAATCGACTTGACGAACAGGTCCTCCTTCTTGCCGGGCGTGTAGTTGGGGCCCTGGATGCGGATCTTGGGACCCGAGCGGATCGTACCCGAGAAGATACGGCCGAAGGCGTAGAAGCGGCCCTTGTCCGAGGTGGGCACCATCTTCGACACGTAGAGCATGAGCGGACCGTTGGGGTCACAGTCACGGATACCGATGGCGTTCTCGTCGTCAAGAGGACCCTCGTAGAGCGTCTCGACACGGTAGCGCTGGGCGGTCACCGGCGAAGGGAGGTTGATCACAACCATCTCCAGGAGCGCATCACCGGCGGGAAGGAACTTGCGCATAACCACCTTGAGCAGCGGCTTGCCCTCGAGGTCCTGCTCGTCCTGGGTGAGGGCGATCTCGAGCTTCTCGAGGAGCTTCTTGGTCTCGTCCTTCTTGAAGTTCATGATCGACTCGAAGATGCGGTAGATGGGGTCGAGCACGAACATGTTGAAGGCACGCTCAAGGCGGTTGCCGTCAGCGTCCGTCTCCTTGTTCGTCCACTTCTTGGTCTTGGGGTTGAAGAAGTTGTCACCCCACAGCTTGCTCATCATCTTCTCCTTGTCCACACCGAACTTCTTGGCGTAGCGGGCAGCGAACTGGCGCAGCGTGAACGCCCAGCCGTGCAGACCCGAGGCGAAGGCGACGGTACCCTTCTCAGGGTACACCTGCGACTCACCGAGGACCGGGTCGTTGTAGGTGGCAATCACCACGTTCACCGACTCGATCGTGCGCTGGAACGACTGGTACAGGTCCTCCTTGTCAACCTGCAGCTCAAGCAGAGCACGGTCAACCTTGTTCAGACAGACCACGGGCTTGATGCGCTCACCGAGCGACTGACGGAGCACCGTCTCGGTCTGCACACACACACCCTCGATACAGTCGACAACGACCAGCGCACCGTCGGTCACACGCAGGGCGGCCGTGACCTCCGACGAGAAGTCGACGTGACCGGGCGAGTCGATCAGGTTGATCAAGAACTCGTTGCCGTTGGTCGGCTGCTTGATCGACGCCAGCTCCTCCTTGGCCAGGGGGAAGTACATCGAGATGGCAGTCGACTTGATCGTGATACCACGCTCCTTCTCATCGTCACGGGTGTCCATGAAGCGCATGTCACCGGCCTTGGCGTGCGCAATGATACCGGCCTTCGACACCAGCGAGTCGGTCAGCGTCGACTTGCCGTGGTCGACGTGGGCAATGACCGACATGTTACGGATGTTGGTCGGCTTGTCCATAAGACCGCGAATCTCATCAACGGTAAAGTTCACCATATTGGATAGTTATCTCACACGAGCAAAACCTGAGGGAAATAGGAAATGGGTAGGTCGTGTGGCAAGGGTGCGCTCGTACGCGCAACGCCAGTCCAACGGTGGTTTGGTGCAGAGGAAAACGGGGCGGCAAATTCCATCCTTCTTTTTTTTCCTGCCTGTCCCTTCCCTTCTCGGCCGGTACGTCACGCCGGCCACGCAGCCCTGGACCGTGCCACGTGTTTCGCGCTGACTAAACCACTCCGCTTCCGCCGCAGCGTGCCACGCCATACTGCGCACGCCTAGCAACGTGTGTACCGTGTCGACCCCCCATAGCCTCGTAGAGGATCCCCACTGGCTCCGGCATGTCCCAAACGAATCTCCTGGCACACATACCCCGAAGGTGCTATCACGTGATGGTGGATCTTCGCGTCTCGCGACCATGCCGCCCAAGGTGGTGCAGCTCTCGACCAAGGAGCGCGCTCTGTTCGCCAAGCTCATCCAGGAGTACGAAACACGGCAGTACAAGTCTGGTATCAAGACTGCAGATGCGATCCTCAAGACGCGCCCGGACCACGGCGAGACGCTCGCCATCAAGGGCCTCGTCCTCGCCTCGATTCACCAGCGCGAGGAGGGCCTGCGCCTCGCGAAGCAGGGCCTGCGCCTCAATTTAATGAGCTTCATCTGCTGGCATGCACTTGGTATTATCCATCGCATGGACCGCAACTACGAAGAGTCGCTCAAGTGCTACGCCCAAGCACTGCGCATCGAAAGTGTACGTCACGGCTTTCTTGAGCTTGTACTGACCGCAGGGAAACATCAACCTCGTGCGCGAGTCAGCATACATGCAGCTCCAGCTGCGTAACTATGCACCGCTCATCGAGGCACGCCTTATTCTGCTGCGTGCGCAGCCGCACCTGCGCGTCAACTGGGTCGCCCTCGCCATCGCCCACGACTTGGCCGACAACAAGGCCCAGGCTGCGCGCGTGTTGGCCGCTTACGAGGACGTGACGCACGACGTTCCTAAGCACAACTACGAGTTCTCCGAGGTGGTGCTGTACCACGCAAGCCTCCTGCGCCAGCTTGGCGATGCCCAGGGCGTGCTCGACCTACTCGACGCCAAGCGCGCCTACCTGTTTGATCTTCCTGCTATCGACGAGCTGCGTATTGACGCCTTCACGCAGCTAGGGCGTACCAAGGATGCCGAGGAGCTGCTGTACAAGTTGCTTGAGCGTAACCCGGACAATACCAAAACGCTGCGCTCGTTGCTTACCCTGCTGTCGGCTAACGTCGCAGATACGGAGCGCGAGGCAACGGTGTTGACCAAGCTTGCCGAGCTCGCCGAGCGCTACCCGCGGTCGACCGCGGTGCGCCGCGTCGCGCTCGAAGTTGCCCAGACGCCCAGCGTGTTTGCAGAGCACGCGCGCGACTACCTCGAGCGCGCCCTCGTCAAGGGGATCCCGTCGCTGTTTTCCGACGTCAAGTCGCTCTACACCGACGAGGCCAAGAAGGCGGCCATCGAGGAGATTGTGGAGAAGCTGCGCGTCGCGTGGGATCCGACGCAAGACACGCCGGTGGCCGAGCCGCCGTCGTCGTACCTGTGGGCCATGTACTTCCTCGCGCATCATTACTCGTACATCGGTGACCACGAGCGTGCACTAGCGTACATCGACTCCATCTTGGTGCATACGCCCACGATGCCCGAGTTGCACATGACGCGCGCACGGGTGCTGAAGCGCGCGGGTGCCTACCAGGCTGCGAGCGACGCCATGGAGGACGCGCGGCTGCTCGACGGGCAAGACCGCTACCTGAACACCAAGGCGGCCAAGTACCTCTTGCGAGCCAACCGTGTGGATGAGACGGCGGCGGTCTTGAAGCTGTTCACCAAGCCGGACGTGCCAGACCCGATGTCGGATTTGGTCGACATGCAGGCGGTCGGCTTCCTGTTGGAGGATGCCGCGGCACAGCAGCGTGTCGGCGACGATGCGCTTGCACTCAAGCGCTATCACCAGATTGACAAGATCCTCGCCGAAATCTACGACGACCAGCTCGACTTCCACTCATACTGCCTGCGCAAGATGACCCTGCGCGCATATGTGTCGACGGTTCATTTCGAGGATAATTTGTATGCGCGTCCGACGTATGTCCGTGCGGCGTACAACGCTATCCGTCTCTATAGCCAGCTGCACGACGAGCAGCAGGCGCAGGACGACGCTGCAGCCAAGGCCACACAGCGCCGCGCCGAGCTGGCCACCAGCAAGGCGGCGGCGCGTGCCGAGCTCCAGGCCGCTGCAGCTAAGGCGCTCGAAAAGGCGAGCGAGGACGAAATGCCTCCCGCCAAAGACGCCGACCCGTACGGTGCGGCGCTGCTGGCGACGAGCCAGCCATTGGCCGATGCGCACCGCTTCATCCGCAAGCTGCAAGAGTCGGCACCGCGCGCGATTGAGACGTGGCTAGGTGCGCTCGAGGTAGCCGTGCGCGAGCAAAAGTGGTTGCTGGCGCTACGTGCGCTCGTCCAGGCGCATGCCATCGACCCGGCGGACCCGCGACTGCACGTGGCGCTGCTGCGTTTCCGCCGCACCAGCGAGGCAGCCACGCTACCCGACGCTGTCACCAAGGCCATTGATGAGCTGGCACACGACCTGCCGCAACTCACTGCGCCGATCGATGCGATTCATACCGAGTACGTGCAGCGCTACGGATCGCTCTCGGCGCAGCACCGCCTGGGTGCTGCGCGGGGCCTGTGGGAAGCATACGGTGCGGAGCGTGCGCCTGAGGCCGCTGAGCTGGCGTTCGCGCTGGTGCGTGACACCGAAGCCGTGCCGCTCAGCGCACTCGAGGAAGCGCTGGCGTTCCTGCAGCACCTTGAGACACATTCGTCGTTACCGGCCGCGGGCAGCTCCGCGGCGTTCATCGAGGCAGCGCGAGCGAAATGGCCACGCGCAGACGCGTTTACCGAGCGTGCAACACTGGACGCACATGCGGCCGAGCGCGCCAAGACGCGTGCTGCGTGGATGCCGCCGGCGCATGCGCAATCGTAGAACGTAGCCACGTGCAACAACTCTACGGCGTCTGCCCGTTGCGTTCCCTAGCTGTGGAGTGGCGTCCCCGATATGCACCTCCACTTCGACCAGAGGGTTCTCACGTGGGCAAATTTCCGGGCTACGTCCGCACACACCGCTTTGGGTGAAAGGGCGACACCACGAGCTTGGGTCGTTACGAGTGTGTATTGCCCGTGTGCCCGTGCGTAGCTGCATACGGAGCGTACTGCATATATCATGGCGTTGCAGGGGTTTTTCAGCGGTCCCTATGACCAGGTACGTTCGCCCTATGAGGCTGTGCCCAACTGACCATAGGCGACGCCCAAGGCGCAGCCGGCCGGCATGGAGCGCAACCCGTTTGACTCACTGCACGATCATACGACACAACACAAAGATCCAGGGAGAGCGGGCGAGCGGAGTGCTTCGACTTCGAGCGGGTTACTTACGCCTGGCTACAATCCGAACCATATGTCGGCATCCTTGGCCGGCGTCCCCACCACCTCGGTGACACGCACGGCGCCTGACTTCACGATGAAACTGCCGCCGCCCAAGCCCAAGTTGCGCTCAGATTCCCAGGACAGCCGCACGGCAGGCGGTGCGCCCGTCGGGTGTCTACGCGTGCGTGTGATCGAGGGACGGAACTTGGACGTTGCATCGAAGGAGCACTCGCGCCCCTATGTTGTGGTGCAGTTCGACAAGAATGAGTTTATCGGCGAAGAGTACGATGCCGATGGCCCCAACGTGGCCGGTGCAGGCAAGTGTGCCAACCCAGTGTGGCAGCACGAGGTGACGTTTGACGTGACGTCGAGCAACCAGTTGCTCTACATCTCCGTATACGACCGGGTCGGAAGTAAGGAGGAACTGATTGGTACGCGCGAGCTTCAACCGCGCCTTGTACATCGCTCCTCTACGAATCAGTGGTATACGCTGTATGCACGCGATGACGACGACGGTGCGAACGGCGATCGCCAGGCGCGCGGCGAGATCCGGCTTCAGATCTCGTACGAGCGGCTCGCCCCGCGCAAACTGACTGCACGCGACTTTGATTTCCTCAAGTTGATCGGGCGCGGGACGTTTGGGCGCGTATTTCAGGTGCGCAAACGTGACACGAAGCGTATCTATGCGATGAAGGTCCTGTCTAAGCGCGAGATTGCGCTAAAAAAAGAGGTCAATCATACCATGGGTGAGCGCAAGATTCTCGAAAAGAGTCTTGACTGTCCTTTCTTGGTGGGACTCAAGTTCAGCTTCCAGTCGGAGACCGAACTGTTTTTCGTAACCGACTACAAGTCAGGTGGTGAGCTGTTCTGGCATTTGCAGCGCGAGGGTCGCTTCACCGAGGCACGCGCGCGCTTCTACATTGCTGAGTTGATCCTTGCGCTAGAGCACCTGCACAAGTACAACATTGTCTACCGCGACCTCAAGCCGGAAAACATTTTGCTTGACGCGACCGGCCATGTTGCATTGTGCGACTTTGGGCTGAGCAAGGCGGATCTCGGTGCGGGGCAGCTGACCAACACGTTCTGCGGTACCACGGAGTACCTTGCGCCCGAGATCCTGCTTGATGAGACGGGCTACAGCAAGCTGGTCGACTTTTGGAGTTTGGGTGTTCTGTTGTTTGAGATGTGCTGTGGCTGGTCGCCCTTCTACGCGGAAGACACGCAGCAAATGTACCGTAATATTTGCTTCGGTAAGATCAAGTTCCCACGCGGCGCGATCGGCGACAACGGCAAGCAATTTGTCAAAGGGCTGCTCAACCGCAATCCCAAGCATCGGCTAGGCGCGCAGAATGACGCACAGGATCTCAAGGAGCATCCGTTCTTCAAGGATATTGATTGGGATGCGCTGCTCCGCAAGCAGATCCCCCCAGTGTTCAAGCCACTGGTCGAGTCGGACGAAAGCGTGGCCAACTTTGATCCAGAGTTCACCAACACCGACCTCGCACAGGTCGCCGACTTTGTCGGCGACGAGACCGGTGCGTCGAGTTCGGGAAGCGGTTCAACCAACTCGACTTCGACCAAGCAGCCGTCACCTGAGACGAACCCTAAGAGCGTTGCGATCAAGAAGCCGAACACGGACCGCACGCCGGACGACGCCGAAGAACCTCTGTCCCGGAGTGTCCAGGAAAAGTTTCGGGGATTCAGCTACAGCGGCACCTACGAGGGCTCTGGCAGTAGCCTCGAGAGCCGGTTTGGTGCCGTGGATTGGGGAAACGAGCAAAACAATGTGGACATCGATGACGATGCGCCGGCAGCGATGGCTGCACTCAAGTTGGATGCGGCTGCCAAGGGTGAGCCCTGGTGATGCGCGTGCACGGCCTGCACGCACATGCACCGGCCCGCACTACCCTTCCCTAGTCATGCCCTAGTCATGGTCGCTCGTGTGCACACCACGGTGCGGCTGCCGTACATAGAGATTCGACCTTGCAGCTAGCGAAGCTATCTCGTATGCATGCGCGAATGGCGAATGCTTTATACCGCTGCAACGGTGTGAGTGTGTGAGGCCAACGTACCGTCCGGGGTGTGCTGGATGTAGTCAATCGCCTGCTGGACAGTGGTGATGTTGTCCGCCTCGGCGTCGGGGATTTCCTGCGGTTAGCCGGACATGGGGGTAGGGACGTACAATGTTGAACTCCTCCTCGATTGCCATGACCACCTCGACAGCATCCAAGCTGTCCAGGCCAAGGTCGCCAGTGAACGACGCAGTGGGCGTCACCTGCGCAGGGTCGACCTTCTCGAAGCTCTTGAGGACGTCCTCAATGCGCGTCTTAATCTCGTCCTTAGACAGACCGCCGCCAGACGCGTACGAGCGCGCCAGGCTGGGGAAGGCAACAGGGGCACGCGCAACCTGCATACGCATCGCCGGCGTCGCACGGGCAATCGCAGGGGCGGCACGCAGCGTGCGGGGAATCATCTTGAGCGACGTCGAGAGCATCTCGGTGGGTTGGTGTAAGAGAGACGCCCGCCGCACTGCGGCCGGGCCGCCGACAATTTTCGGCCGAGTTGCGAAGAAGCGGCGCGCACGGCGGTTGGCACGACGACGTGATGAAGGGCCTCGCGTTCCGCAAACTGAATCGCTCGTGTACGTGGACAAAGACTAACGGCAGCGTCGCATCGGAATCATCTGCTCCGAAACCTTGTGACATCGCTGCTCGCGCACGAGCGCATCGTCACGACCGTCGCCAAGGCGAAGGAAGCCGCGCGCCAAGCGGAAAAAATCATCACCCTTGGCAAGCGCGGTACACCTACCGCGCTGTCGAGTGCGCAGTCGTACCTCTTCGCGACAGGTGAGTCGATGCCGCGTCTCGCCGCCATGGCGAAGCGGTACGCAGAGCGCCCCGGCGGCTATACGCGCATCCACCTCATGGGCCACCGCAAGGGTGACCATGCGCCCCGCGCGATTCTCGAGCTTGTCGACAATCCGACAGACGTCAAGCTCGACATGACAGCGCGTGCTATGGCGCGCGAGACAGATATCATGCTGCGCCGCGCGCAGCGTAACGTCAGCCTGGTGGAGCTGCATACGCTGCTGGCCGCGCAGCCAAACGTACCGCTCGAGCGCGATGAGCGGTTTGCGCCGCTGACGCGCCGCAACATTGCCAAGCTTGTGCGCTACCGCGGCGATGCTGCACGCACCGAGCTGGCTGAAAAGGCTGCGCAGTATCTCGAACAGCTGCGCGCCGCGGAAAATGTCGAGGGTCGCTGGCGTGACGACACGGCGCGCTGGGATGCCATGGAGCTCTCGCGTCCAAGCCGTGGGCGCATCCTGACGCGGCCCAAGGTGGGCCAGCGCCTGTATGCCGGCCAGCTCTCGCCGGAGCAGGCAGCGCGGGTCGGCGAACGCGCCGAGGTCGCGCAGCCGATCCGCACGCGGCAAGGACACGTATCGCCGACGCGTATTGTGACTGCTTCCAAGCCAAGTGTTGTGCGCCTGAGCAAGGGTGTGTTTGCGAAGCGCTACGTGCGCAAGACACGCGCCGTGCCGGCGCGCGCCCTTCCATAGACCCTCCGCCAGCTTCTGCAATTGCTTAGTCAGCCGATGTACGAGCGCGCGCCGGTTTCTCAGCCGCCTTCTTGCGGACGCGGACGAGTGTGAAGCGTCCGCAATCGATGCGGCTTGGCTGCTGGCGCGCCTAGATACGTTTCATGCCACCTCCGCGGCAGGTCCCGCGATACGCGGGCCTGCACGCGTCCTGGCGCGCCCTTCCGCGCTCCTATGCTGGGCCGTCGCGGCTGCCGGCGCTACGATGCAAACCAACCGCGCGGCCGTGTGCACGGCTTGCTGTATGCTTTGTGCCGCGCCCGCCTGCATGGCTCGTGGCACCCATACACAGTGCGTGTGCGTCGCACACCGTGCCTGCCTCCACGCCCGTCTGGTGCTTGCCGTCCAGCGAGCGGCAGGCGATGCAGCACAGTTGGGCGCATGTGAGCACCGACCCATCCGTCGCGGAGCACGCTGCAGCGCTCGCGACATCACCTACCTGTACAAAAGACGCAGCACGCGTACTTGCGATGCTACGTGACGTGCTCGAGCACGACCCCCCACCCGACACCGCTCTTGCTGCCGTGCAAGCCGCGCTGGCGCTCGCGTATACCTCGTTCCTTCGCACACCTACCGCGAACGCCAACGCTGCGGCGATTCTTGGGATCGCCGCCGAAGCCCTCGTTGCTGTGCATACCGATGCCGCGTTTGCGCTCGCGTGCAAGCTGCTCACCTACGCCCACCTGCACGTCGGCGAAGTCGACTGGGTCCACTTTCGGCGCATGGCGCAGTGCCTCGGGCGGGCGGGTGAGATGGAGGGCGTATTGCAGGTGTTGCACCTCGCCACCCAGCACCACGCTGCGGCGCCTGACGATGCCTTGCACCACGCGCGTCTCTTGGCACTCGACGCCCTCGGACGCGACGCCGACTACGACGTAGCGGCACACGCCCAGAGCCAGGTGCCAGCCTACACGCAAGAACTGCACGCATACCACGCTGCGGCGCGCCGGGATGCCTCCCAGCTCGTGCGTGCGCTGCACGCGTTCCCCGAATCGTCTCCGCTCGCGTGCACAACGTACCTGAGCCTGGCGTATGCTCATCCACCACTACGACCGCTCCTTGCGGACCTCCCCGATGACGCCCAGTCGTCCCCTCGTGCGTTGTTGGACGCGCTTGTCTGGCGCGCGCACGACACCCACAGCGACCACATACCCTCGCTCCTTACGCTGTTTGGTGTCGCACCGCCCGGTCCCCCGACGCACGGCGCACCGGCGCATTTGCCGCCCAGCGTGTGTGCAGCACTCGCCGCACGTGCCGTGCCCGCGTCTGCCGCGGCGCTCGCGCGCGCTGCGACGTGGTGCGGCCACCGAGCGATGCCGGCATGGGCACTCGCGCTGTTTGAGGCGGCGCTGCGTGCCGCGCCCGATGCAACGCCGCGCGTCGTCGTTGAGGAGCGGCAGCCGATCGCGGGACGTAGTGCGGACCATGCGGCGCTGCAGCACGCAGTTGCGGGTGTGGTGCACGCGTACGTTGCGGCCGGTACACCGCATGCCGGCGCGGCCTTTGCCGCGCGCGTCGTCGGCACGCCGCTTCCGTCCGAGGCGGCGGCCGACGCAGTAGACGTCGCCGGGCGCATCGCTGCGCTGCCCGCGGCCGTCGTCGAGCGCGGCTCGATCGTCACTGCGGCGCTACTCGGGTGCGCCGGTGCGCTGCAGGACGCGGCGTACGCGCGCGCTGTCCTCGAAGATGCGGCGCGCGTGCGTCTCAAGCCCAACGGACGCATCCGCCGTGCACTTGCACGCATGTTACTCGCCTCGGTCGCGGGCCACTACGGCGAGATGCAGCAGCTCATGCGGCAGCTTGCGCACCACACGCCGTGGGTGGGTGGCCCGGCGCCGACGTCCGTCGACCCGGGGACCACGCGCCTCGCCAAACTGCGCGAGGCGCTCGCCACGCTCGGCTTCGAGGACGAGGCGCAGCTCGCCCTGCTGCAGGGTGCGCGGCAACAGAGCGCTGCGGGCGCGCGGCCCGCGCACGGCGAGTCGCGCGACGCGTCGTACGTGTGGGTGCGCGATACACCGCTACAGCCCGCGGCGCACGAGCCGTGGACGTCGGGGCATGCGCCGCGTGACACGGAGCCTACGTCGCGTGGAGAGCATGGTGCGCTCGCGAGTGCCGCGCGGCTGCGTCTGTGTGCCGCGCAGGGCGACGCGGACGGCGCCCAGGCCGCGTTCCGTGCGCTGCTGGACGCCGATGTGCGCCCCCGTGCGATGCATCTTGTGCCGCTCGTGCAGAGTTTGTGCCGGGCACAGCGTACCGCCGAGGCGCAGTGGGTGCTGCGTGTTGCGCTGCGCGCGTGGGACGTGGCGCCGACGCGCGCCATGTACGCGGCGCTCCTCACGGCACTGGCCGACGCGGGCGACTGGCGCGGCGTGCACCGCGAAGAGCACGAGATGGCGCGTGCTGGGCTTGCGCTCGATGCGCCGCTGTCCGACTCGCTCGCATTGGCGCGCTCGCGGCACCTCGGCACGCCCGACGCCCCCGCCGAGCACGTCGTGGATGCGGCGCTCGCGCGGAATGCGTCGGCCGTCACACGGCACTTTCAGCGGCGCATGCAGGCGCGCGACTACGTGGGTGCCCAGCAGTTCTATGCCGAGTGCCTCGATCACGGCCTGCGCCCGCACTACGCACACCGGCGCATGCTCAAGCGTGCGGGCAACTACGTCCAAAAGCAGCTGCGGCACGCGCCCGACGCCGCGGAGCTGCACGAGGCGCTCCGACTGCAGGAGCGCAACGCGGCGCGCTCGGCGTTCGCGACGCACCCTGCCGGGCGCGCCCACGTCGTTGCAGAGCGCCGCTACCGCCGCGCGCTTGTGCACCTCGTGCGCGACGTCGTGGCGGGGCGCATCGAGCGCGCGGTGCGCACGGATACCCGCCCTGCCGCGGCAGCGCCGTCGCCCGCGGCGCCGTCTCGTGTTGCGCAGCCAGCGACAGGGTATGAGGCGCGCTACGTAGCGGCTACATAGACGACGACGATTTCCTCGGCGCCTCGGGCGAGCCACTGGGCGCAGCGCCGCCGCTGGGCGCCTCGGGCGCAGAAGGCGCCGAAGGCGGCGGCGCCTTGGCATCAGCCATGCGCTGGTCAAGCGCCTCGAGCGCCATCGCGCGGCGGCGCTCGGCCTCGGCGCGTCCGCTCGGCACTGCGCCGGGCACCTCGTCTTCGACGTTCAGTTCAAGGTCCGTGTAATGTGCCTCGGCCCGCGGCACGAGGCCGACGCGCGCCACGACGCTGTGCACCATCTCGCACACGCGACCGAGGGGCTTGTGCACGAACGGCGGGAACCAGTGCACAAAGGCAAATGCGTCGCTCATGTCGCCGCGCGAGCCCATCTCGTTCGGCTGGTAGAAGCGCAAATACGTCCACGACACGAGCCAGCCGAACTGGATCAGCAAGAAGGGCGACGTGAAACCGAGCAGGCACATGACGTTCGACAGGCCGACGTAGAGCATCGGTAAGTCGTGGACATGCATGCGGAAACGCGAGCCAAGCAGCTGAATCTCATGGTGCGGGATGAGCTGCGCAAGGGCCACGAGGAAGCCCGCTTGGAGAGCCTCGAGGCCATGGAAGTGCGTGCCGAAGCTGGGTAAGCGGTGCATGCAACATACAGTGGGAGGTCGCTGCGCAGCACGAGAAACAGCAGCAGCGAGAGCACGACGGCGATCGCATTGGACACGACGACCACGATGCCCGTGAAGCGCAGCAGCTCTACGGCGCCCCACTGCTGCTCGAGGTAGTCGGCGGCGAACGGCACAGCAACCATCGTCACGACAAACTCGGCGATAGACGTCTCGCAAAATGCGGCAGTCAACAGCGTCCTGGATCAGTGGGTAGCGCGCACGTACCATGGGTACCACGGCACCGCACCGGGCACGGCGACCAGGTAGGGGTAGCGCAGCGCCGAGCCCGGCGTGCCGGCGCTCGTGCCGAGCACATCGAACGTGCGCAGAACGGCCAGCACGCCCGAAAATGCAAGCACGAGCGTAACCAAGGTCCGCGTCCCAAGCGGGAGCGCACGCACGCGGTCGACCACGGCACGCACCGACGACTCCATCGGCATACCTGGAAGAGCGCGGCGGGGCCCGCCGCGCGCCGCGTGCATAATTCCCCACACGCGCCGCGCGCCGCGCGCTTTGCACCACGGCGACGAGCGAGGCTGGCGGCACATGGCGACCACCGAGCGCGCCGAGGAACCGCAGTTCGCGGCAAGCGAGGTGAATCTGCTTATCTACCACTACCTCAAAGAGTCCGGCTTCCTTCATACATGCTTTGCGCTGCGCTATGAGGCGCGGCTCGACGACACACCGGCCGCCCACGAGGCCATCGTCCAACCGGGCCAGCTGTTGCACTACCTGCAGCGCGGTCTGCTCTACGCTACCGCCGAGCGCCACGTTGAGGAGCGTGCGGTCGCCGAAGCGTCGGCTACCGTGGACGGCGCAGCAGGCGCGCCCATCCCTACCCCCGACCCCCTGTTGGCCCATGCCGAGGGCGCCGCGACGAGTGCGACGCCGGCCGCGCGCCTGACGCCGCCGCCCGTTGCGCCAGATGCGCCGCCCAAAAGGCAGGACGCAGCGTCTCAGACGCCGAGGCAGGAGTCGCCGCCACGCCCCAAAGCAGAACCGACGCCGACACCGGTCGACGACGCGGAAGACGCCGCGCGCCGGCGCAAGAAAGCCAAGCGCAACACCCACACGCCCACGGCCTCGCGCAGCAGCACGACACCGACACTCAGCGCCGCGGATGCGCAGGACCACGATGCTCAGCTCACACTGCTCGCCGGCCACGCCGCCGAAGTGTTTGTCGCTGACTGGAATCCCACTGTGCCGAGCCTGCTCGCGACAGGCGCGGGCGACGCAACCGTGCGTATCTGGGACCTGAACACGCCGCGCGACGCGCCCGCCGTGTGCAAGCACCTCCCACCGACGCAGGCCAAGAATGTGTCGACCGTCGCTTGGAACGCCGACGGGACCCTGCTCGCCTCGAGCTCGTACGACGGCATCTTGCGGCTGTGGACGCCGCAGGGCGACTTGCACCTCGTCATGTCGATGCACCAGGGGCCCATCTACGCCGTGCGCTGGAACGCACAGGGCAACTACCTGCTCACGGGCAGCGGCGACGGCACAGCGATCGTCTGGGACGTTGGCAGCGGGCGCACCCGGCAGCAGTTTGCGCTCCACTCAGACAATGTGCTAGACGTGCAGTGGGTCACGGGCGCGTTTGGGCAGCCGCACGATGCGCCGCGCGTAACGCACGCCAATGCCTCGCTAGCCGATGCACTGTTTGCGACGTGCGGTGCGGACAACAGCGTGCACGTGTGCAAGCTGGGCGAGCCCAAACCACTCATCACGCTCACGGGCCACACAGACGAGGTGAACGCGCTGCGCATCGACCCGTCGCAGACGCTGCTGGCAACCGCCTCGGATGACCATACGGCGCGGATTTGGCCGATCGAGGTGCCCGGTGTTGGTGCGCCGGGCGCCGAGGCGGCGCGGCGCGAGCCGCTCGTGCTCACCGGCCACACCAAGGAGCTCTATGCCCTCGCCTGGGCACCTACCGGCCCGCAGTCGGCGCATGCCGACCAGCCGCGCATGCTGGCGACGTGTAGTTTTGACCACACCGCACGACTCTGGGACGCGGACACGGGCGCATGTCTAAGGATCATTGAGCAGCACGAGCAAAGCGTATACGCCGTGTGCTTCAGTCCATGCGCGCGCTACGTGGCGACGGGCGGCATGGACGCCAAGGTGCTGGTTACGCGGATTGCGGTACGTCTACGAAATGCTCACCGACAGGACGGCCAGATTGTGTACGAGTACGATGCCGGCGGTGCGGTGCTCGATCTCGCGTGGAGTGTCACGCCGGCGCCCACGGGCGCGCCCGATGCGGCTCGCGCCGTGCAGCGCCTCGCCGTCGCGCAAGCCGACAAGCACGTGGGCGTCGTCGACCTCACCACGTCTCTGTAGCACGTGTAGTATATCACGTGCATTGGTAGACAGTTTCATGGAGTCACGTGGATGTAGCGCTCGAGACACGCTCGCCGCGGCGTCTTCTGTCGCACCTCACCACCGCACGCTCTCTGACTGGTAGACGTCACCAGCTGCGTACTCTACACCCCTACAGAAAAGCGTTCTTCAACACTTTCTGTACTTTCATCTAATCAATATGGCCAAGGCTGTTGGTGTTCCTAGTACGTATCGCCGCATGGCGCCCGGGAAACGATGCTGACCATGCGCAGAGGATATTGCCGCCATCTCGCTTCCCGAGGCTGGCTCTGTGCGTCTCTTCGGCAAGTGGGACACGCAGGACATCGAGGTGAAGGACATCTCGCTGACCGGTACGTTTTCGCACACCGCGCTTATACAGACTACATCTCGCTTCGCAATGCCGTCTACACGCCGCACACTGCGGGCCGCTACGCCACGAAGCAGTTCCGCAAGGCGCAGATGCCCATTGTTGAGCGGTTGGTCAACGACCTGATGTTCCACGGCCGCAACAACGGCAAGAAGCTCATGGCTGTTCGCATCGTTGCGCACGCCTTTGAGATCATTCACCTCCTCACGGACGCCAACCCGATTCAGATCCTCGTCGACGCCATCATCAACACGGGCCCCCGCGAGGACTCGACCCGTATCGGTTCGCAGGGCACTGTCCGTCGCCAGGCCGTCGATGTGTCGCCGCTCCGCCGCGTGAACCAGAGCATTTCGCTCCTCACCACCGGCACCCGCGAGTCGGCTTTCCGCAACGTGAAGAGCATTGCGGAGTGCCTTGCGGATGAGCTGATCAACGCCGCCAAGGGTTCGTCCAACTCGTACGCCATCAAGAAGAAGGACGAGCTGGAGCGTGTCGCCAAGTCGAACCGTTAAAATCGCCCAGAAGGGGGTACTCGGTTGGCTGGAGGCACAGCGTGCTCGCTACGAGGGACCCCGGGCGTGTCGAGGCAGCCTATCGAGAGGGCTACTTGTGGCCCTTGTATATCCTCGCGGGACACTGTACGGACCATGGCGTTGGGACGTGACGAAACGTTTTGCGCATGCGCGTCTCTTCCCCTTTTTTCACTGCCTACGCTTATGGCATAGGTATCTTTTCCCTAAAAATTCCGCGCATGGGCAAAGCCGCCGTTCCCTGCTTTTGTCCCTTTGGTGATTAGCCTCTATACTACCGAAACTTGCTACGTAATTAGTGCGCTCTCGGACGGATAGCTTGGAGCGCGTCGCTGCGCTTCATAGCCACGTGCGGTTTGGGGGTCGGTCAGCCGCCACCGCCCGCCGCCGCCACGCCTCGTGTACCTCCACACGTCTAAGTCGCGCGCTTTAGGTACCTACGCTGGGTTGTTCGCCAACATGTTTCGCCTAGGTCGCACCGCACTCGGTCTGAATGCATTTGCAGCGCCGCGAATGCGGGCATCCTGCACACAGCTCCGGTTTGCGCGATCCGCTTCCACCGATGAGTTGAGCCGTGCGCGCCATCTGCAGCAGCAGCTCCGTGCACAGGAAATTCGGAAACGCAACCAGAGCATCGTGATGTACACAACATCCGGGGTACGTCGATCGCGTGAAACTTACCATGTCAGTTTATCATTGTGCTTGGTCTGTGCTATGCGGCAGTCCCACTGTATCGTGCTTTTTGCTCTGCAACAGGTTACAGCGGTACGCCCATGACAGACCGATCGCGCTTCTCGGACGAATCGCGCTTGCGCCCCTCGTACACGGATCCTTTCGACGAAGAGCGCAAGACGCAGCGAATTCGCGTAGCATTCAACGCCAGCCACTCAGACCAAATTCCATGGTCGTTTGTGCCGGAACAGCGCGAGATTTATGTGCTCCCAGGCGAAACAGCACTGACCTTTTTCAAGGCGCACAACCCGACGAACCAAGACATTATTGGAATTGCGACCTACAACGTCGTGCCCGACCGTATTGCACCCTATTTCGCCAAGATTGAATGCTTCTGCTTTGAGGAGCAGAAACTGCTCGCAGGCGAAGAAGTCGATCTGCCCGTTTTCTTTTTCCTCGACAAGGAAATGCTGGAGGACACCGACACCCGCGACGTCAAGGACGTCATGCTCAGCTACACGTTCTTCAGCGCACGGCGCAACCCGGTGACCGGGCAGCTTGAGTACGTATGACCTACTAGAGATACTCACACACCAGACCGGACACGGATCTATCCAAGTACCGCGTCGGAATGGACGCCTAAAAGCGGCAGCAGCGTAGAATTACACAGGATGTATACCAGAAAAACGTCGACTAACGACACGTCGGTGCGCGCTTACTCCGACTTCTTCGACTTTTTCTCCTTCTTCTCCTTCTTCTCCTTCTTGCCCTCGCCAGCCGCCTCCTTGGCCTTCTTGGCCTCCTTCTTCTCCTTCTTCCGCCGCTTGCGCTCCTCTTCGGTCTCTCCAGCATCGTCGTCTTCGTCGTTGTCCGTGTCTGCTTTGCGCTTCTTATCGACTGCCGCCTCCGCCTCGGCGTCAGGCGCCGTAGGCGCCTCGGTCTCGGCACCGTTCGTCTCCTCGGTGGCCTCGACGTTGGGCTTGGAGTAGTCAACGTACTCCTTCGTCCACGACGCAGGCGTCACACCCTCGATCTCGTGGCCGTGCTTGTCGAGCTTGCCGTCTTTGACAAGCTTCTTCTTTTCAAGCGCCTTGGGACCCAGGCCCCAGCGGCGTGGGTAAGTGTCACGCTCCATGATGCAACGCTTCACTTTGGCCACCACGCCATGGTCGCACGTCGAAAGGTCGACTGTGGACATCTGGGCAATCGCGATCGCAATGGCCTCGCCTTTGGTGGTGATGAGCACCACTTCTTCGTTCAGCTCAATGTTCGCTTCAAAGCGCAGCAGGCCGGGGATCATGAGCTTCGCACCGTAGCACACAGCGTTCACCGCACTGTCCTTCACCACGATCCGCTTGTAGCCGACCAGGAGCGACTCGAGTGGCTGGATGACCTTGCGCAGGTAGGACTCATCCCGCTGCGTGTCATACAGCCACTGTGCATCGAGGACATCGTGCATCGTCGCCATGTCGTCCGACTCGCTCATCGCACCACTGCGGACACGGCGTAGCTCCTGCATGTGGCCGCCAACGCCAAGGAGCAGACCAAGGTGCACACACAGCGTCCGGATATACGTGCCCGCCTCACAGCTGACCCAAAACACGGCCAGGTGACGGTCATTGTCAAACTCGATCAGCTTCGACTCGTAGATCGTCCGGATACGCAGCTGACGCTTCACAGCAGAGATCAGCGGTGGGCGCTGGAAGAGCGCGCCGGTGAGGGTTTCCAGGACACGAGGAAGCTTGGAAGGGTCCGGAAGTGCGTCATGCAGACGCAGCACGGCAACGTACTCCTTCCCTGCTCCCTGCTGCGACTTCACCAAGCGGGTCGCACGGTCAATACACACAATCAAGCAGCCCGTCACCTTGGGGTCGAGCGTGCCCGAGTGACCCGTCTTCTCCACACGCAGGATGCGGCGGATCCATGCGACCACCTCGTGTGACGAGGGGTTCGACGGTTTGTCGAGGTTGATCACGCCGCTGTTCACGTACGAGGGAAGATCACGCTGCAGCGGCGAGCAGCCGTGCGGGATCGGCGTGAAGTGGTTCGTGCGCACAAGCAGCTTGTCGTAGTTTTTCAAGAGGAGCGGCCATTCGGACGCGTCGAGCTTAGGGCCCGCGCTGTCCGGCTTGATCATCAACCCTGCGTTGTCCGCCATGGCCTTCCTGCGCCGGCTGACCAGCGCCCGCGCACACCGCGCCGCTTTTTTTGCGCGGGTTTCCACGTGGGTGCCATGCACAAATCACGTGGAAAAAGAATGTGCAGTTCTGCATAGTGCGAGGCACCTTTCTTCACGCTTTGCTGATCCACAGTAGGCCGCTCTAGATTGTATTGAATCATGGCTGTCACGAAGTCGAACAAGGTCGTTGGTGCCGGTGCCTCGAAGGGCGCGGCCGCGAAGGGCAACAGCTTCTTCATTGACTTCTCGGGTCCCGCCAGCGATGGTGTGCTCGACGCCGATGCGTTCGAGAAGTTCCTGCACGACCGCATTAAGGTCGACGGCAAGGCTGGTCAGCTCGGCGATGTCGTCCAGATCTCGCGCGAGGGTGAGGGCAAGATCTGGGTCAAGACCACGATCCCCTTCTCGAAGCGCTACCTCAAGTACCTCACCAAGAAGTTCCTGAAGCGTGCCGAGCTCCGTGACTGGCTCCGTGTGGTTGCCACGTCCAAGCCTGGCTTCGAGATCAAGTACGTACACCGGCGCCTTGCCCCTATACTAACACACCAGGTTCTTCAACGTCTCCTACGACCAGGAGGAGGAGCAGGCCGACGAGGAGTAAACGTTGGTCCCCCTTTAGGTAGACGCGTAGAGGAGCCCAAGGCTCCTTGCCCCCAAAAGCTTGCCCTTGGCAGCCCCCTATATTTTTGTGTCGCAGAGGATAGTGTGGTGGCCTATGTCCTACACTCAGTAGCCCTTGGGGATGCGCCGCTGCTTGTGCCCAGAGCTGCGCTTCTTGCCATCGCGCTGGTCGCGGCGCTTTTGTGCACGCAGTTCCTTCTTCATGCGCGGATCGACCATACGGTAGCGGCCCTTGGTGCCCTTCGGGCGGCCCTTGATCCCGCGGTTCGCACCACGCGCCACAACGAGCTGCGGCGGCTTCTTCTCACCGCCTGCCTTCTTGGCCATCGACTTAGCCATGATCTTATTGATGTTCTCGGCCTTCTCGCGCTCGGTCAGGTCGGCGTTCTCGTTGATAGCCTCGGCACGCTTCTGCGCCTTTTCAAGACGCATCGCCGCACGGTGCTTCTTTCGCGCCTTGGCTTCGGCAATCTTCTTGATGGGACGTGCATCCAACGCCCGCTGCCGCGCGCGCAGTGCCTCGACGGCTTCCTTGGAGACGGGGATGTTGGTACGGTAATGCTCGTTCTCATCATCCAAGAACCACTGCGGCAGGCCCGACTTGTCGTTGAAGTTGTGCTTCGAAAAGCCCTGGTCGACCAGGTCCGACTTGGTCATCTGCCGGTTCACGAGCGCATGCGCCATCGACACAGCCTCGGCAGTATGCAGGCCATGCCGCTCAATCTTTTCACGCTTCGCCTCATCTGGGTCTTCATCGTGCACACTCCACGAGCCGTCTGGCACGTCGGCGGCAAAGCCGGAGGGAACGACTTCGATGTCGTCGTCGTACATCGCCTCGTTCTCCTCGCCCTCGTCTTCATCCTCGTCCATATCTTCGTCTTCTTCAAGATCCGGTGCGCTTTCCTCCGTCTTGCGCTTCGGCACGAGCTCTTCAAGCGGTATCATGTCCTGGAAGATGGGATTATCGTACCACATCGCCGACTCGGCACTCTGACGCTGCTTCAGCTCCGCATCCGATTCGAGCGGCGTAAGCAGTGACTGTGATGTACCACGCGCGCGTTTGGGGGCGCTGGTGCGCGTCGCCTGCGGCGCCGGCTGCGTCTCGGCGAGCTCGGCGCGCTCGTCTTCGTCGTCCTCGGCGTCGTCCGAGTCGTACGTCTCTTCCGCAAACTTGCGCCGGTTCACCGAGTCGTAGCCCTTCTCCACATTGACATCCGAGTCAGCGTCACTGTCGTCGCTCTTCTTGTCTGCATCGATACCGCCCCACTCTTCGTACTTGGACGACTTTCGCCGGGCCTCTTTGGCGCGGAACTTGGCGTCACGCTCCTGGAGGTGGTGCTGGTACTGCTCGTACATCGAGTCCATGCCCGACTCGAGCTCACGAATGCGCCGCTCCTTGTCGTCGTCATCCGAGTCGGTCTCTGAGGCGTCCTCCTCCACCGATGCCACTTCGGCCTCGGACGTGTCGTCGCTCGCGGCATCCTCGGCATCCAACAGTTCGGCGTGGCCACGGCGCGGGCCATGGCGCTCGAGCGCATCCAGCGAAAAAGTCTCAGCACCGCCGTGGAGCGCCTCGTCGGTCCAGTCCTCGCCGAGCTCCATCGGGGTCGACATGTTCAGCTGCAGCTTTTGCAGCGCCTTGGCACGCGCCTCGTTGCGGCGGCGGCGCTCCTTGCGTGCACGCTTCGTGGACTCTTCGTTGAGACGCGCAAGCTCCTCGTCCATCGCCTCTTCCTCGTTCAGCGGTTCGACTTCGATGGTCTGTGTCGCCTCAGCGTCCTGCTCCTGTTGCTTCTTGCTGCGGTCCAGACCAAGTTTCTCGCGCAGCGCTTTGCGCCATTTGATCAGCAACGAAAAGTCACCACGACCCAGCAACTTGAGGTCCTCGCAGTTTGCACGGACGTCGTCCGTGGTGAGCGGATCGCGGAGCAGTTCTTGGTCCTCTTCCGTGTCAAAGGTGATGCGGTTGTACGTGCCGAGTGCCGCAATCGCGTCGGAGCAGCGCACATATTCCGCAGCGGCAATCGTTTTGTACAGGGTATAGTTGCCTTCCTCGTATCCCTCGCGCTTACGCCGCGCCTTTTCGGGGTTCACGACGTTTTCAAGCAGGTTGTGCGAGCTGGTGCCCGACATGGATGCCGACGTCGGGTCAAGCTCCTTGAACACATACTTTGGGTCGAGGAACTTGGGGTCGATGCGCTTCATGTTCTTGAAACGCTGGCACACCACGAAAATCTCGGCAGAGACATTGCGCGACGACGGCGGCTTGGTGGCCTCGACATGGTGGAAGAGCTGGTTAAAAACCCAAACGAGGTTGTTGTAGTCCTTCGAGCGGAATACCTTGGTGACAAACGTGCCGCCCGGTGCCAGGAACTCGACGGCGAGTTTGAGCGCTTGGAGCGTCAGCTCCGACTGAGCATACGCATCCTGAACCCAGGCGGTACCGACGTTCGGTGCTCCGTCGTGCAGCACAACATCCGCACGCCAGTCCTTGAGGTTCTCGCGAAGCTGTTCACGGCACTTGAATGAGTTGATGTCCTCGGCAAACGTGATACAGCGGGGAATCGGCTTAATCGGGACCAGGTCGACACCTAGGGTCAGTGGCGTGCACAGCAAACGTACCGACAATCAGACTGTTCGGAGGCATGTGCTTCGACGCCACTTGGAGCCAGCCACCGGGCGCCGCACACAAATCGATACAGCAGTGCGCATCCTCCAAAAATTTGTACTTCTTGTTCAGCTGCACGAGCTTGAACGCGGATCGAGCACGATAGCCCTGCTCCCTGCGGTCAGTGTTTCGCGTATGTATACACACTTGGCGAGCCAGTAGAACTTGTCGAGACGGCTGTGGTGTGAGCGATGCAGTCCACGTACCCCTTGCCCGACTTCTTGTCGTGCTTGCCCATCGTGCGCCGCGCGGAGCGGCGTGCTCTGCACGTCGCCGCACTTTTTTTTGGACGGCTGACTAAGACCACGTGACTTTTGCTGGGCGCGCGCGAAGAAAAAGCCCGGCGGTCGGGGTCGTGCTACGTATCCGCACGATGGACCGCGAGCTAGACGACATTGACTACTCGGACATCGAGGCCAAGTATAACGTGCCGTTCGATGATAGTCTCGAGAATGTGATTATCATCAACGGTGTGCCGGTCATCACATCGGCGAAGCAGCAGAAGTTGTTCGAGACGATCCAGAAGCGCTTCCGGACCCAGGCCGAAATCGATGTGCCGCTGGAATGCATGCACATCTCGTACGGTGATAATGGCGAGTCGAAGGGGTACGTGGGAAGTGAATCTGACCCCGCAGCTACATGCTCATTGAGCTTGCAAACGCGGACGAGGCTGCGCACGCGATCCGCACCATGGACAACTACGCCTTCGACAAGAAGCATCACTTCCTAGTGAACCGCTTCAGCGACATTGAGCGCCTGAGCAACATGGACGAGACATACGTCGAGCCGGAGGAGGAGCCATATAAGCAGCGTGGCCATCTGCGCTCCTGGCTCGCGGACCCGGCGGGCCGCGACCAGCTGGCGATTTGCTGCGGCGATGAGGTGCAGATTGCGTGGCACAACCGCGCGTCGAACCCCGAGATTGTGCACACACGGACACGCTGGACCGAGTCGTACGTGCAGTGGTCGCCGCTCGGCACCTACCTGGCCACGTTCCACCTCCAAGGCATTGCGCTCTGGGGTGGGTCCGCCTGGGAGCGGATCATGCGATACCCCCACCCTGGCGTGCGCCTCGTCGACTTCAGCCCAGACGAGAAATACATGGTGACGTGGTCTGCTGAGCCGATCCAGGTTCCTGAAAATGCGCCGCAGGGCCCGCAGTTCTTTGCGCCCGAAGACGAGGGGAACCGCGTCGCGGTGTGGGAAGTGCGCACCGGCCACCTGCTGCGTACCTTCCCGATCCAGCAGGAAGAGACGATCACCGAGACGGGACAGCAGGTCAAGGGCTTCAGCTGGCCCTTCCTGAAGTGGAGCGGTGACAGCAAGTATTGTGCCAAGGTGACGCCCGGCAAGGCGATCAGCGTCTACCAGGTGCCGAGCATGGGCCTGCTTGACCAAAAGAGCATCCGCATCGATGGCGTCGTCGACTTTGAGTGGTGCCCGCTGGGTGACAAAGATAAGGAGGCGCTCGAGGTGTGGAATGAGGGCAAGAACCCGAACCTGCCCAAAGGCTTTAAGAAGCCGCGCGACAATATGCTGTGCTACTGGCAGCCCGAGGTCGCGAACCAACCGGCGCGTGTGACAGTGATGAGCGTGCCGACGCGGGAAGTGCTGCGCTCTAAAAACCTGTTCAACGTGGCCGACTGCAAGCTGCACTGGCACCCGCAGGGCGACTACCTCTGCGTCAAGGTGGATCGCCAGACCAAGACCAAAAAGACGGTCTTTTGCAACTTCGAGCTGTTCCGCATGCGCGAGAAGGACTTCCCGGTGGAGGTTGTGGAGCTGAAGGACCCAGTGCTCGCCTTTGCTTGGGAGCCGCAGGGCAGCCACTTTGCTGTGATCTCTACGAACGACCCCAACTTTGGCGTTGTGGCGCCCGGTGTGACGCTCAAGACGCAGCTTAACTTCTACCACCTGCACCCGCGTGGCAACTTCCGCCTGCTCAAGACGTTTGACAACAAGGCGTGCAACTCGCTCTTCTGGTCGCCGCGCGGCCGCCACCTGCTGGCCGCCACCCTCGGATCCACGCAAAAGTTCGAGCTAGAGTGGTACGACGTCGACTTCAACATCGAGGCGCGCCAGAACGCCAACAACCCGGACGTGCTCGAGGAGGTGAAGTTGATCGGCAGCGGCGAGCACTACAGCATGACCGACATCGAGTGGGACCCAAGTGGGCGCTACGTGACTACCAGCGCGAGCCTGTGGCGCCGCTCCACCGAGCACGGGTACGCGATCTGGAACTTCCACGGTGTGGAGCTGCAGAAGCACATCCTCGAGCACTTCAAGCAGATTCTTTGGCGCCCGCGGCCCAAGACGCTGCTCAGCAAGGAGGACCAGAAGCGCGTGCGCCGCAACCTCCGCGAGTACTCCAAGATCTTCGACCAAGAGGATGAGGCGGAGGAGAACAGCCAGGCCCTTGCGCACCGCGAGGTGTACCAGCGCATGCTCCAGGAGTGGAAGGAGTGGCGCGAACGCAACCGCGAAAAGCTCGAGGAGGCCAAGAAGGTCTACAAGACGGACCCTGCGGCGCTCAGCGCCGAGCAGCTCCAGAAGGAGAGCACCGAAGAGGTGCAAGAGTGGGTGGAGGAGATCCTCGAGGAGACCGAGGAACTTGTCTAAGCGCGCGCACGATGATAGGGAGCATAGTCCACATCTGGTACGGTCCTTGGCCCAGGCGCGCCGATGCCCCATGCTTTCCGGGGAGACAGGCGGTCATGACTATCGCATCTACTTCTTCGCACCGCCGTTGACCTTAATCCACTGCGAGCGCGCACCCAGCAGCGAGCTGAGGGTACCCGCCGCACCGATCACGCCTTCGTTGAAGCTGAACCAGCCGGTACTCGTACCGGGGTTCACAATGTCGCACGCATCCTGCAGCATCTGCAGGCGCACCGCCTTGGTGTCCGCCGCAAGCTGGTGCAGCTCGACACGGCGCTCGGCCTCCTTCTCAGCAGTGGCACGCGGGCGCTGCGCAAACTTGAGGCGCTGCGCGAGCTGGTGCGACTTGTAGACGCCGCTGATCAGCGAGAAGGTCAGACCGATGAGCCAGAAGCGCGCAGCGTTCTTGGAGATCTTCTGAGCCGTCTCCTTCTCGAAGCGCACGGCCTTGGCACCCTGCATCCACTGCAGCGCATCAAGGATCAGGTAGAACGCGTACCCAAGCTGGCGGCCCACGGCAGTGACCATCAACACGGGGTCCGCGGTGCTCGTCGCCTTGAGCGCGGCCTGGAAGTGCTCCAGGAACTTGCCAATACGGAAGACTGGACATGAGCATAAAAAACGTACGCTTGCGGCTCAACCCGATGTTCGACTTAATCGACGACCAGCGCGCGACAGTCTCCTTAGGCGCGCCACGGGTCAGCGTGTACCACGCCAGAAAGCGCGACAGGTACTGGACCGAACGCGACGTCTTGTCACGACCGACAGTCGTGCTCCAGAACTTAAGCTGTACAAGGTGTAAGCATCTCATCTAGCGTGCCGCTCGTTACTCACCAACTGCGAAATGTACGGGTGCAGCACAATCTGTTGGACCGAGGCCATGGTTCGATAGCGGTTAGGTGAAAGGACCTGCCGCCGCTACGGCAGCCATGACCGGAATATCGCCGGGCCTTACTTCAGCGTGCGGGGTTGCTGAGTCAGCTGGCGTCGTGCAGCGCAATCTTATTAGCTTCGGCGCCATTGAAATTCGCGCCCGCCGGGCGGCCTGCCGGTGCCCAACGGACCAATCCGCGTGCACAAAAAAACTATGAACTACGGCACCGTGCGCGAAGGTGCGGAGAGGACTTAGAAGACCGACTGCGAAGGGCCATTGCCAAGGCGCGCATCGAGCGTCTGCAGCGCACGCCGTGCTTCACTGACCATGTGCTCCATCACTTGAGGAGTATCATCATCCGCGGCACGCGGTGTCGTCTCACGCGAGCGCAGCTGCTGGGCGGCCATTCCCAGCGCTAGTACCCGGCGATACACACGTTGAGCAGTCGCAAGTTCCTCCGTCGTCGGCGTCGCCTCCACCGATCCGCGCGCATTCATGAGCATATTCCCATAGTTCATCATTGCTGGCATGAAATCTAGGTGAGCTTATCACGTACTTTTGCCCGCTGCGGCCGCAAACCATTCGCGCGCGCTGCGATCGTCGGGTATCACACCCCACTGCAGCCGATGCGCACGTTTTTGCTCCTCTGTCGCTGACGACGCATTAGCCGCGTCAGTAATGAGATAGCGCAGGCCCATATTGTAGGCACTTGGCGCGTGTCCGTGCTGTGCCGCCTGCAAGAAATAGCGGTTGGACAGTGTGATCGCGTCGTGCGCCGCCTTGGTGTTGTTCTGCTCGCGCAGCTCGTCCGCTCGCGCTGCTTGCTGCACACCCAGGGCATAGCAGCATTGTGTACTGCCCGCGCGCGCACCCTGCTCGAAGCACTCCTGCATGCGGTCATTGTCGCGACCCAGGTACGATGTGCCTTGGTACATCCGGCCGAGCTCGTACCATGCATCGGGCATGCCATTCTTCCCTGAACGTTCCCACAGCTCGATTACGCGGGGCATACGGGTCGCAGCAGTGTCAGGTGCCGCCTCGATCTGGGCCAAAAGAACGCGGCCCATGCCAAACAGAGCCTGGGGATGTCCTTTACGGGCCAGCGTCGCGTAGAGCTCCATGGCCTCGGTAGCGGCACGGCTTGGATCGGTTGCGCCTTGGATGAGCCCTTCGAGCACCATTGTCGCCCAGGAATAGCCTGCATCGTCATCGCCGCGACGATGTGCGAGTGCATAGAGCTGACCAACCACTTTGTTTCGGCGTGCATCGCGGCTCAGTTGTAGAATCGCGGCAGCGAGCTTGCGTAGGGCTGAAGGTGGTAGGCTGTGATTGTCCACGACTGGATCAGTATGCAAATCACGCACCCTGATATACTTGTCCTTCTGTGTCCCGGTCGATGCATTCCGTGGGTGTGTTCAGAAGAAGTGTCACGATGGATTCGGCGACATCCTGAGGAACAGGGTACCGTTTGGACGGCGGAACGAGACCTACTGTAAGCAAATGACATACGTCGGAGCTGGGCTTGTGCTGCGCGGTCTTGCGCAGGATCGGCTGCCGTTGCAAACGTACGCGAAACAGCAGCCGGGGCGGGTCCAAGAAGTAGACAGGTGCGTGTTTCGGATCCCAGGTAAATTAGCCCATTTCGAGGTGCGTCGGCTGCACGAGGGGTGCGTGTGAGCGTGCCCCGCGCTACTCGCGATGCGGCCTGTGCACGAAACGCGCGGACCAGGTGAGTGGACATCGTTAGAAGATCACCTCCACATGGACCAGTTCGACAAAATGACCCAATTCTTGTGTGGAAGAGAGAATCCGTAAAGCGGACGTAAGTGGACATGAGTGGCTACACCGGGATCATGACCCTACGATGTAGAACGCCAGTCGGGACACGAGTGCAAACCACAAGCGACCAAGTAGCACGATCATTTCGATTCTATCAGGTATCATACAGCAAGCACAGCGCCAATGCCCTATGTCTTGCTTGTGTGCGACGTAGTGTGATACGGTCTTATGCAGACGGCACACCCGTGTTCTTTTGCTTGAGGTTCCGCGAGAATTCGCCATAGCAGTGCTCACAAATATGGTGTTGCAGCTTGGGGCGCGCACAACCGGGGCAGTGCACGAGGTCTAGCAGGGTCAGTTGCTTTCCGATCTATACGTACTGATGCGATCCTTCAGGCCCTTGTTGGCCGAACGCATCGCCTTACGCGAATGCGACACCTTTTTCTTGGGCGCAGCGAGGAGTAGACCGACCCAGGTCTCGAGGCTTTCCGACTCGGGCACGGCAGGGAGCATGAAGCCGGTGCCAGCGGGAACCAGCGCGCCAGCATCTGAGCCATCATGTGGCTCGTTTCCAAGGGTATGCGAAAGTGCCGAAGCGACCTGTGCGGCCCACTGGCTCAAGAAATGGGGGACCTGGACCGTGTGAAGCGGAATGGTAGCCGCCACGTAGACCTTCGCTGCAGGAGTGGCAGCGGGCAGAGCGTGAGCAAAGGGAGACATGACCCTCATATTACGCAACGTGCCCAAGGAAACTAGCATACCGAGGCTCGCGCGCATGGCAAACAGAAGCGGCCGAAGAGCAGTGGAGCGACGGACAGAACGAAAAGCGCGGACACACCATTAGTCAGCACACCACAAGTTCCCCACAATGCAAAGCGTGTCCGGTCGGATGAAATGCTGGCTAGGTAATTACCCTATACACTGCGGCGCTGCCGAATTTACTTGAACTGCGTCTCGGTGACACCCTTGCCCATGGCGGCCGTGGACGAGACACCGCCGGTGACCGTCTTGAGCATGCTGTCGATGTAGTCGGCACCACTCCACTTCTGGTGGGTGAGCACATCGCAGCCAATCTCGCGCTCCTTGCGCTGGACAAGCTGGACGTATGCCTTCATACCCTCCTTGGAGAAGCCCTTGGCGAAAAGGTCGCTGATGTATGCGTTCGAGTGGAGACCACCCAGCGTGATGAACTGCCAGACGAAGCCGAGCTTGCCCAGGTCCCAAACGTAGTCCTGCATCTGCTTCTCCGAGAGCTTGGCAGCGTCCCAGTTGAACGAGGGCGAGAGGTTGTAAGCGAGCCACTGGTTGGGGTGCACCGCGCGCACGCCCTCGGCGAACTCCTTAGCCTGCGCAAGGATGGGCGACTTGGTCTCCATCCAGAGCAGGTCGGCGTAGGGCGCAAAGGCCACCGCACGGTTCACGGCGCACTGGGTGCCGCCGCGGTACTGGTAGTAGCCCTCACGCGTGCGGGGCGCGTCCCAGTCCCAGTAGAAGCCGACCTTCTCGTCGATGCCGTAGTTGCGAGCGAGCGCACGCGCCTGCGAGTTGGAGAGCTTGGCAGCGGCGTCGCGGAACTCCTTCTGAACCTGCTCCGACTTGCCGTTCTTCGCCATGAAGTCGACAACGGCGTCGGCGAAGAGGCAGAGGCCGGCCTTGGCGGTCCACTCGTCCTCCACGGCCTGGAGCGCATCGCCCGTCTTGCCAGCGCGCTCAGCGGCATTCATCACGTCCACGAGCGGCTGCTGGCTGGGGTTGGTGGTACCGAGGATGAAGGGGTGGTCGCGCTCGTCGACGTTGGTCGTGATCAGTGTCGCTGCCTCCGAGTCGGTACGCGCCACAACGAGGTTCTCGACGCCCATAATGTCGAACTGGAGGCGGATCGCCACCAGACGGTTGATGTGCTCCGAGATAGGCACCAGCACCTTGCCGGCCATGTGACCGCACTTCTTGGTGCCCGGCGCCTGGTCCTCAATGTGGATACCGGCAGCGCCCTTCTCAACAAACATCTTGGCGAGCTTCATCACGGCCGTCAGACCACCGTGGCCCGTGTCGGCATCCGCCACAATCGGGCGAAGGTAGTCGATGTAGGGCGTCTTGGCACGCTCCTGAGGCGTCATGCGGCAGCGAGCCTCGTGCTGCTTGCGGTCGTGGAAGAGCTGCGCCATGAACAGGTGCTCGACCTTGTTGGGCACCGTGTTCGACGGGTAATCCGCCAGGTCAGGGCCGGGCTCATTGGTCGAGCTGGCCGTGCTCGAGCTCTGCCAGCCGGACACGTAGACAGTCTCAAGGTACTTGGCCATCTGCGTAACCTGGACAGGGTCGAGCGCACCGTAGGTGTGCGAAGTGGTGCCCGCCTTGGCGTGCTTCTCAAGCAGGCCCCACATCTTCTTGGCCATCAGGTTCGAGGTGTACTCGGGTTGGATGGTGCCACGCTTGCTCACTACCTGCTCGGCGGTGTAGGGGCGGGTGACACGAGCAAAGCGCGGCTCCTGCCACCAGCGCTTCACCTGCTCCACGTCCCTCTGGAAGAGGGCTTCTTCATTTTTGGGATCAAACGACATGTTGGTAATGAACTAAGAAGGTTCCTGAACCCCGCGGGGGACCGTATGTGGTTATATATGTGTCCCACCAGTTCCGACACCTTCTTTCCCCCGGAGGTGCCTGCACCGTAGTACTCTGTTCGGCACAAACGCACCAATCGCAACGGTGCGCAGGCGAAGCTGAGCCGGGCCCCGCATTTCCACGTGACTCATATCCGGGCACGATCTAACCGGAGATAATTTGGCGTGCAGCAGACGCACGCGTGCAGTGCGGCAATGGGCAAGTTGCGGGGCAGAGGACGGGGGCGTGGCCACGCGCCACGCCGCGGATTCCGCGTAGATCGATACGTACGCGAGTCCCCTGAGCCCTCTCACAGCGCTGGCGAAGAGGCGCCGTCGGGGGACGAGAGTCGTACCGCCAGCGATGCAGACAGCATCGAGGACGCGAGCGAAGGGAGTGACGCGAGTGACACGAGTGACGCGAGTGATGCGAGCGACGAGAGCGATGCAGATGCAGTACTCGGCGCCGCCGAAGACCTCACTACGCGCGTACCGGTCGCCATGTGGGATTTTCAACACTGCGACCCGCGCCGCTGCAGCGGTAAAAAGTTGGCGCGACATGGTCTGATCAAGGAGTTGCGCGTCGGGCAGCGTTTCCGTGGCATCGTGCTTACCCCGCGCGCAACGCAGGTACTCTCTCCCGCAGATACGCCCATCGTCCACGAGCACGGCGTTGCCGTCGTCGAATGCAGCTGGGCGCGGCTGGACGAGATTCCGTTTGGCAAGATCAAGAGCCCGCATGAGCGGCTGCTTCCGCGGCTTATGGCGACGAACCCCATCAACTATGGGAAGCCATTCAAGCTGAATTGTGTCGAGGCGCTCGCGGCCGCCTTCTACATCTGCAATGCCAAACCGCTGGGCGACGAATTGCTTGCGAAGTTCGCATGGGGCGAAAACTTTCCACGCCTCAACCTCGCCTACTTTGCGCGCTACCGCACGTGCGCAGACGCCGACGAAATCCAAAATGCCGCTGCGCAGTTCGAGGCGGCGGTCGCGGCCGAGCGCCTCGCTCGGGATATGGAAAAGACGCGGTTGGGTGGCTATGGTGCTATTGCGCTGCCATCTTCCGACGATGAGGACGACGATGAGACTGACGCGTAATGTGTTGACGGCGTCGCACGCTCCCTGCGACGCGTACTACGGCGTGTTCCCCATCGCTTTTCCAGCACCGGTCGCGTGCTGCGCCGCGCGCGTCTTCTGCGCGTCCGAAGCGACGCATCGGCTGAAAGGACTGGTAGGCTCGCCTCGTGCAGGCAGGATTCCCACACACCCTATCAGACCAATCACATACATAGATGTACCTCCACGTATGCATGCCGTGCATAGGCCCTGGCCGTCTCGGCGTGTCCGTGGACCTGGTCGCGGACCGCGCATGGACGCGCCTAGCTTAAGTCAGGGCACCGTTCGTAGTAGCTTTCTTGCGCGCCTCCTGTGTGCGTGTCCGCCCCGGTTGCTTGCCTACGTGCGGCTCTAATTGTTTGTGGGCACACCGTACCCCCCAACACTCTCTTGCGCGTGCACGAAGGACGGATTGCGCCGTGCCCGTTCTTTGTGGCTCCGCTAACCCCAACG
The DNA here is from genome assembly GCA_029542985.1 of Malassezia brasiliensis. Taxonomy (NCBI): domain Eukaryota; kingdom Fungi; phylum Basidiomycota; class Malasseziomycetes; order Malasseziales; family Malasseziaceae; genus Malassezia; species Malassezia brasiliensis. The sequence continues at coordinate 1,406,107 of CP119952.1, forward strand.
TTTGGTTCCGTGTTGCGTGAGGATTGTTTGTCATGACCAGGCGCCTCAAACCCAATAGCACACCGAGCACGCCTGGGAGCAGTTCGCACCCTCCCTCATCCTCGTCGCGACCCCCGAGCGGTGCCGGCCAGCGCTCGGTCTTCCGCGGCGCTGGGATGGGGATGACCCCCTTCGCCCCCTCGTCGTCCGCCCACCCGCGCTCTGGCCCTGAATCACGCACGGCATCTTCGACTTCGCTGCGTGGTAAGAGCTCGCTCTCGCACCTGAACCCGGCCAGCGCCTCGCAGCACGCTGAGGCGACCACCAACGGGCGGCCACCTGCGCAGCCGGTGCAGGGCCGGCGGCGCCGCTACAACGATACACGCGATCTCGATGTAATCGCACAGGAAATCCAGGCGGAGAACCGTGCGATGCGGTCGCGGGCCGCAAGTGGCGCGGCGACGCCGATGCGATTTGGCACCATGTCGAGCGATTCGCTCGTTGCACCCGATGCGCTGCGCAGCTACGGCATGGGCGGCAGCATGCCGTCTTCGCCGTATGCCATGTCGCCACTGAGCCAGAGCCAGACGAGTCTGCGCAACGGGTTTGCGTCGACGCCGTCGCTGCACACGCTGCCGGCGCGCCCCGGCGCTAATGACTCGACGCTCTCTTTGTCGCTCTTCCAGGCCTTCCACGGCAGCGTGAATCCGAGTGAGTCCGCGTCGCGCCGCCTCAATGTGCCCCAGGGTATGGACATTGGCTACGGCGACAACCCGTACCCTCACATGATGCGCAGCCGCACCGATGTCGACATGATGCCGCCGCTGGCGTCCGATGCGAGCAGCATGCGCAGCCAAAGCATGCTCTTCTCGCCCGATGGACGCTCCCCGACAGGTGACCCGAGCACGGCTGGTACACCGTTGACTTCGTCGCCGACCTCGCCGGCGCTCGTCATGTCGATGACGGACCCGAATGCGCAGCGCGACCCCCGTGTGCCCTCGACGCGCCGCTCGTTCCTCCGCGGGCTGCGCAAGGGCGGCGATTCTAGCAAGCCCCGCATGAACTTGGCTCGCAGTCTGCCGACGCGTGAGACCTGGGAAAGCCCGGGCGTGTCGCCCACGTCGTCGGCCCCGACGGCCCCAGGAGCCGCTGGCACCCCGGCCGCCCCGAAAGCCGGTGCACAAGCCAAGGGTACGCCTCCGTCGCAGCCTCTCAATCCGCCGCACAGCGCGGCGCCGTCCCGCGCATCGGTGGTATCGGCCACCTCCGGCACGCATTCGCTGCATACCGCCGCATCGCACGCGTCGATGGCACCCGCGCCTATGCCCCCCGCAAGCACCTCGTCCACGATGCCCAACTCGCCACAAGGCCCGGCACCGCAGACGCACAGTGCCTCTACCCGTCTGGGCTCCAGTCCGCTATCGACATCGCAACCTCCGACGCCCACGACAGCAACGGCGCCGGCGCCGGCGTCGTCGAATCCTGCGTCGTCCAAGCCCGAGGGCACCCCCAGTGGCCCCACGGCGACCCCCGCATCTTCTGCCCCCCCGGCGCCCGCCGGCCGTTCGCCCCCTGCGCCGGCCGCACCGCGCAGAGGCTCCGCGGCCACGGCCACGGCGCCAACGCCTGTGCGGCCTGCCAAGAACCCGGCCCGCTCGGAGGCATCCATCCCGGGACGCTGGAAGCGCGGCATTGCCTCCTTCTTCCGCCCCAAGAAAAAGAGCAACACCCCCGCCCCCACGCCGCCGCAACGCCCACCGCCGCGCGCTGCCGCGGTTCGCGATGCGCCTGCCAACGCCTCGGCGGGCAAGCCGATGAAGCCGTCGAAGCGCGCCACGCGCACGGCACCCAGCACGGTGCTGCCCACGTCGCAGTCGGCACCGACCGTGGCACCGCGCACGGCGCCCCCGCCCGTCCCGCACCCCGCGCCGCCGGCCGTGTCGCGCCGCGCTTCGCAACCCGATTCGCAACCCGATCCGTCCACGTCCGGCGGGTCGGTTCCCGTGGCATCGCCGCCCGCGCAGTCGCCCGTGGCGTCGCCGCCTACGCAGTCGCCCGTGGCGTCGCCGCCTACGCAGTCGCCCGTGGCATCGCGCCCGCCGTCGCCGCCCAAAGCGTGGTCGTCTGCGAGCTCTGCGCCGGTGCTGCCGTCGCCTGCGCTGGGCTCCTTGCAGCTGATGGGCTCTCCCACGCTGTCGCAGCACGCGTCCAACTCGCCGGAAGTGCTACAGACGAACGCGTTTACCAACCTGCGCCTCGTGGACCCTCCCGCCGCGTCTACTGCTGCATTGCACACCAGCGTGGAGCGCGATGCAACTACGGAGCAAAACGCATCGCCGTTGCCGCCAGCGGCACTCATGGCATCGCTGCAGCCGTCGCCTGACATTACCGAGGACCAGGCCGGCGTGCCGAACATGTCGGCGCCCGTGTCGTCGCAGTCGTCGCCGCTCAAGCCCGCGCCTGCGCTCCCAACTACGGCCGCTCCGTCGTGGCAGTCGCCAGCCGTCTCGCCGCAGGTGGACGATCTGCCGTCGTGGGCGCAGTCGGTGCTCCTCGAGTTCTCGGAGCCGCAGGCGACCCCACCGCGGCCGGGCGCGGCATCCAGTCAGGCGCCCTACCTGCCGCCGGCCGTGTCGCCAGAAACATTCTCGTCGGGAACGCCCATACACATCGCGTCGCCGTCGATGGCCTACCAGCCGACGCTGTCGCGCGAGGGGCAGCTGGGTTCACCCTTTTCGCCCGGCACCGTCTCGGTCGAGGGGCAGGCGCTAGGCCTAGGCGACGATCTGCAGAGCACGCCCTCGCGCATGGGGCGTGCCGACCGGGTACGCGTACTCGGCAGCACCGCAGAGTAGTGTGCACATGCTGTCTGCACCGCACGCGCGCGCAGCCTATGGCCAGAGTTTTGTTTAATTTCTATACAAGGGGCTGCGCGAGTGTCTGACATGGCCGTTGCATGCCAAGCCGCTGCGTCACCGCGATCGGCATGCAGTACGTCGGGTCGACGGGCGCCAGGCCCGCGTAGCCGAGCAGGGAGAGGCCCGCGACGCCAAAAAGCGTATGGAAGACGTCGGCAACGTTGCCCGGGCGGTCAGCGATGCCCCCGTCAATGTCCTGCGCGGACAGGATGAATGCGGCAAGCTTGGGCCCATCGATGTAGTGTAGCTTGCCGAGCAGGCTCAACGAAGACAGCACCCACCACGAGTAGCACACATCCTCGAGCTTCTGAGGGCGCCCATTCAGCCCACCGCACGGGAGCTGTCGCTCGGCAAGCCAGTGCGCAAGGCGCTCCGTATCGATGCGGTCGAGCGTGCGCAGGATCGAAAGCGCACCCACACACGTAAACACCTGTGCGGCGTGACTCTCGGCGCCCTCGGTGGAGCCAAACCCGCCGTCGTAGTTGGCGCACCGCAGCACCCACGCGGTGGTGCGCTCCGTGTCGAGACGGTCAAGTGCGCCAAGATGTGCCAGCGCACTCACACCACAGTAGAGGAACCTCGTGTCCGTCTCGCCCCACTGGTCACCCTGGAAGGCACCCTCGGGAAGCTGCAACGAGAGCACAACTGCGTGAGTGTCGTCGTACATACATTCAATGATGCGCTCACGGCGCTCTTCAAGTACATGGAGTGCGTCTTTCAAAGCAAGCACCTGGATCGCACTCAGCGTGCTCAGGATGTGTGCGTCGTGCTGGGGGTAGGCACCGAAGCCCCCCTGCTGCTCGTCGTAGCAGCTCAGCACGAACTCGATGAGCTCGTCGCGGTCGAGCACCTCGCCCGCGTGCATCAGCTCAAGCGCACAGAGTCCCCAGTAGACACCATTCATACGCAGGTGCGCGGTCATGTGGTACGCAACGCTCGCATCGCGCTTCTGCTCGAGCTTCTTGACGAAGCGCACATGCTCCGCAACGCGCAGCGCCATGGTGGAGGCAGCACGTGGCGCACTCCACCCAGGCCATGTCGTCGTGGGTGCCGCTCGAAGCAAATCCGGAGCTGTTCAGCGCGTGGAGCGCCCAGCTGGGGCTCGACACGCAACAAAGCACGTTCCATGACATTTTTGGGCTAGACGAAGAGCTGCTTGCGATGGTGCCGCAGCCCGTGCACGCCGTGCTGTGCCTCCTGCCGCTCACACCGAACATCGAGGCGCGTCACCGCACCGAGGACGCCGCATACACGCCGCCACAGGGCGCCGACGAGGTGCTGTGGTTCGAGCAAACGGTACGTTTCCGCAAATTGACCTAGATTGGCAATGCTTGCGGCACAATTGGGCTGCTGCATGCCATTGCCAACTCGCCTGCAGCGCAGTCGATGGCGCCCGACTCGCCCCTCGCGCAGCTCCTGCGCGTGGCGCGCGGCGCGACACCCGCGGAGCGCACAAAGCTGCTGGAGAGCTCGGATGCGCTGAAGACGGCGCATGCTGTGACTGCCGAGCAGGGTCAGACGGCCGCGCCAGACGCTGACGATCCGGTCGACCTGCACTTTGTCGCATTTGTGCGTGGCCCCGACGGGAAGCTTTGGGAGCTGGATGGCCGCCGTCGCGGGCCAGTCGCGCGCGACGTGCCCGTCGCCTCCGCGTCTGCGCTGCTGCCAAGCGCTACCAAGTTTGTGCAGGACTACTATGTACGTTGCGCCATGCTCACACAGATGCGCACGGACCCCGACCAGGTGCAGTTCAACCTGATTGCGCTCGGACCAGCTGCTTAGCGTACGTAGACTATGGAACCTCGTGCCGCGCAAGTGCACGCAGCAGCAGCTGCGCCTCGCTCTCGGTGAGGCGCGCGCGCTCGGCCAGCCGCACTACCGCGTGCTTCCGACTGAGCCCCGCGTAGGACGGCGTGGCGGCCTCGGCGGCGAGCGCCGACTGCACGTGCGCCGCACGCTCGACTGCAAACGCAAGCCAGGCACGGCTCGCAGCATACGCCCCTGCCGTGGCTGGAAGCACGACGTCGGTGCGCGGCGGCCGCGCATCAAGCAGCTTGTCGCGCTTCAGCCACGAAAACCAGCGGCGCGGCGCGGGGTGCTGGTGCAGAGCGTAGAGCGTCTCGGCGATCTGCACGCCCATTTCGGCCTCGGTCTCGTGCGCCCATGCTCGCTGCAGTTCAGCATCCGCGCCGTTGCCGGGGCGCGCGTGCTCGCCCTGTGCCAAGGCGAGCGCAGCGAGTTGGACGCGCAGCGCGTCGTGGAGCGCATCGCGTGGCGTGTCGGACAGGCTCGAGGCATGCACGTACACACGCGAGAGCGCCTCGAGCGTGCGAACGGCGGTGCGCATCGCGAGCGGCGATCGCGGTGCGGCCTTTTGTGCGAGCGCCGCATCCACCAATGTGCGGGTATCGTCGTGGAGCGCACGGCCAAACCACGCGAGGCTCTCGTCGAGGTGCCCCAGCTGACCCTGGAGCGTGCCGAGGCGCATCGCCAGCACGTCGCACACGGCCTCGGCGTGCGGCTGTGCGGCATAGGCATCGTACAGCTTCTCGTACGCAAGACCTGCCGCGCCCAGCGCTGCGGGTGTACCGAGGCGCATCCGCACCGCTGCGAGCCACGTCTCGAGCGTCGCGGCGGTCGTGTCGAGCGGCGCGCCGGTGTCGGAAAACTCTTCAACACGCACGTTGCGCGTGTCGGCAACGTGCAGCGCGGTGGTCAGGAAGCGCTCAGCGAGGCGTAGGCCCTGGTGCGCCTCAAAGTCGGTCGCGCGGTGGACGGGCATGCCGCGCGGCGCGAGGCCAAAGATGGCCTGCGGCGCAATCCCGCCGCCCCAGTGCTCAGCCATCCATGCGCTGCGCACAATGTGCCGGCCAAAGATACCGAGGCGTGCATCGGTGCCTGGCGCGATGCCGAGGTGATGCGTGACGTCATCACGCTCCCAGCCGTAGGTGTCGTGTGCCGATACTTCCTCGACGTGGGCAGCGGCGGGCATCGCAACGTGCTCTACGTACTGATGCGCACCTTCCCACACAACGAATGTCACTGAGCCGACCACCAGCACCGAGCCGATGAGGATGCGCGCGATGCGCGACGCGAGGGCAATGGTCTCGATCACGGGGTCGGACATGAGCTTCATGGCATAGGATACAACGCCCTGTGGCGGCTTGCTGGCGTACGCGCGCAGCTGCGGTGCGCGTGCAAGCAGCGGCAGCGGCAGCGCGCGCGGCGCGCGCGCGCGCAAGCCGGACGCGAGCGGAGCGCGACGGAGCGTCGAGAGCATGGCGAAGAAGCCACGTGCCGATCGGGCTACGACCATGTCGCTGTTCAAGAAGATGGACGCGAAGACGGACGTCGGCACGCCGACGTCGCTCAAGTCGTCCATTCAGCGTGGGATCCGCACCAAGATTTTGGAGCAATACGCTGACACGCTCGGCGTGAATGACGGCGAGCTGCTCGAGCAGATTTTGCCGAAGAAGGAACCACTGACGGTCGTCAAGTTCAAGTAAGTGGCCTCACCGACTAACGCAGACGCGAACATGTACAGATCCTGCTGCTTAAGGGCGTCCCTCTCTTCTTCCAGCACTACGATGGACCATGGCTACCGACTCTCCATGTGCTTCACCAATGTACGCCTCCGCACTCACCCGCCAGACCCGACGCTACTGCCCTGGATCCAGGTAGACCGCGGTGCGATCAAGTTTCTGCTATCCGGCGCCAATGTCATGGCGCCTGGTTTGACCTCGGCAGGTGGCCACCTCCCCGATCCAGCGCAGGGCGAGAAGCCGCTCGCCAAGGGCACGCCTGTCGCGATCCGGTCGCAAGGCAAGACATACGAAGTCGCTATCGGCTCGCTGCTTGCAGACACCGAAGAGATTCGGTCGCAGGGCAAGGGCAACGTCGTGGACAATGTGCACTACATTGGTGGTACGTTCCTCTGCGCTCACCCACAGACGACCTTTGGGCCGTGTGCAGCAAGGGCGGCTTTGTCTAGTTACAGCGCCGAGCTGGGGCGCAACTTCAGGCCGAGCGTACGCGCGACAATCGCAAATTCTGGGTCAGTAGCACCGCACATACTATCGCTTGCCTCGTCGATCCGTTTCTGCGTGCTCTTCCCCGCGCCGTGGCCCGCCTGGAGCTCGACGCGGAGAAGCAGGGGGTTGGGGTTGTCCTTGCGCTGATGCTGCAGCTCCGCGGCGAGCTTGAACGAATGTGCGGGAACGACGCGGTCATCGTGGTCCGCACAAGCGAGCACCATCGTGGGGTAGGTTTTCGTCGCTGACACGTTATGCAGCGGCGAATACGCATAGTTGTAGTCGAATGCTGCGCCGTCCTCCTGCGGGTTGCCATAATCGGCACACCACGCCTTGCCGATCGTCCATAGCGGGAACTTGAGCATGTCGTGCACACCGACATCGGCGATCGCCGCACCGATACCGTGCTGCTCCTCGCACTGGTTCGCGACGGCTGCGACGCCAAGGCCGCCATTGGAGCCGCCCATGATGGTGATCTTGCCCTTGGCTGCGTAGCGCTCCTCATGCAGGTACTGCGTCGCGGCCATCACGTCGTCAAACACATTCTGCTTGTGGAAGAGCATTCCGGCCTCGTGCCACTTGTCGCCGTACTCACCGCCGCCGCGTGCATTCACAAACGCGAGGATCCCGCCATAGGAGGCGACCCATGTCATCATCGACGGCGAAAAGGTCGGGTTCAGCGGGATGTTGAAGCCACCGTAGAAGTAAACCAACGCAGGCGCCGTGCCGTCGCGCGGCATCGACTTGGGGTGCGTCAGGAACATGGGGATCTGCGTGCCATCCTTGCTGGTGACGAACACCTGCGTGCTGGTGTAGTCGTCGGGACGGATGCCCGCGACGTGCGTCGTGGAGTACACCGAGACAGAGGGCGCCGCTACCTTGGCCTGCGGCATGCCCTCCCACGACAGACGATGCACCGTGCCGGGGTTCGCAAAGGACACGCTCAGCACAAACGTCTCGCGGTCCGTGGGCAGCCCGGCGAGCTGGCCAATCGTGCCGACCAACTCCGGCAGCAGGCGCTCGACACGGGTGCCATCGAGGGTGTACAGCCACAGCTCATCCTTGACATCGCGCGAGTACAGTACAAGCAGCTTGTTCTGATCGACGAGCTTGGCCGCGGTCAGAATCGCTTTGGGGTCCTCGGGGATCACGTCGCTGAAGTCGTCATGGCGGCCGCGCAGTGTCGCGACATGAGCGGTCTGTTCCGCGTGTTGCGGATCCACATCGAGTGCCACGACACGATAGTTGGACGCGTCCTTGTTTGTGGTGAAGTAGAAGCGGTTGCCTTCGTTGCCAATGTAGCTCAGCGTGTATGCAAAGTCGGTCACGATCGGGATCCAGGCGAGTTGGTCGAGCGACTTCCCCTCGAGTTGTGCAAGGTAGAAGCGCTGCTTTGTATCGGTATCCTTGGAGTTCTCCAGGAGCACCCAGCGCCCGTCGTCGGTCACGGTCGGATGCCACATAGAACTCGGCAGGTCGATGTCCTTGCTGATGACGCAAATGTCCTCCGACTGCGGCGTGCCGAGCCGGTGGTAGTACAGTTCAGCGTCCTTGTTGGCGTCCGTCTCCGTGCCGCGGTCCGCGTGGGCCACGGGGGGGTAGCGCTGGTAGAAGAAGCCTTGGTCGTCGTGCGTCCACTCGGCGGTAGAGAACTTGACATTTTCGAGCACGTCCGGAAGGCGTCCTGCACCGCCCTCCGTCCCGTCGTTCGAGGTGAGCGGCGCCTCCGTCGAGCGCACGTACAACTTCACCCAGTCGGAGCCACTCACCGACAGGCCGTATGCGACATACTTGCCCGTGTGCGAAAAGGCAGTGAGCGACAAGGCCACCGTGCCGTCGGAGGACAGCACGTTGGTATCAAAGAACAACTCGCCCACCGGTTCTTTTCCACCGTCGTACGCGTCGATCTGTTCACGTGTCGCGCGGTAGATCTGACTCTGCGGCGCGAGGCCGGCGTTGTACGAGTAGTAGTACCGTCCGTCGTGCTTGTGCGAAGGCGCCGAGGCACGGACGTAGTCCCAATTCTTCTCGAGGCGCTCCTTAAGCACCTCCTTGTCACCACATCCGTCCAGGAATGCTTTGGTGTATGCGGCCTGTGCCTTGGTCCATGCGTCCGTCTCAGGGCTCTGCGACGGCGGCACTTCGAGCCAGTCGTACGGCTCGGGCACGGTCACCTGGCCGTGCTTTTGGCTCGCATACGTCGTCGATACGTCAGAACGGCGCGCAGGGGGGTACGGCGCGGCACTGGGGGTCCAGTTAGTGCGCACACTCATGGTCCACGCACGATAAGGAAGCAGCGGACGGCGCAGCCAGCGCGACATTCCTTGTGGAGGTTTCGGGCGGCGCTTGGTTCCGGGTATGTCGTTTAACGATCTGGAGCGGGGCGTGTCGGAGGACACGCCGCTCGAGCCGCGGAACCACGGGCGGATACTGGATGATACACCCCGGAGCCCCGTGAGCCAGGCCGAGAGTCCTGAATTTATGCGCCTCACCGAGCAGGTCGGCTTACACGTCTTCCGTATCAACGCCAACGTGTCGACGCTGTCGAAGCTCGATGCGCAGCTGCGCAAGACACCGTACGCCAAAAATGACGAGCTACGGCGCCAGTTGTATGTGCACGTTCTCACCCAGCAACGACCTCAGCGAGCAGACGCGCGGGATCGTAAAGGACGCCACCGACGACATCAAGGCTCTCTCGCTGTTTCCGGTGCGCACCGCGGGCAGTGCGGGGTCGTCGCCCTCGGGGCTACTGCAGTCGAAGCTGCAGCGCGACTTTCAGCAAGCAATTGTGGCATTCCAGGCGATCCAAAAGTCGGGTGTACGCAAGGAAAAAGAGGCGCTAGCCTACGTCAAGGCACACAACGACGAGCCCGAACCCGAGCAGGTCGGCGCGCTGCAGGTGCAGGAGCAGATCCCGCGCGTGTCGAATGCCGAGATTGAGTACCAGGAGGCGCTCATCGCTGAGCGTGAGGCAGAAATTCGTGAAATCGAGGCCGGCGTCCAGGAACTCAACGAAATTTTCCGCGATCTGAGCCATATCGTCCAGGAGCAGGGCGGGATGATTGACAATATCGAATACAACATCACCAACATCTCGACCAACGCACAGGGTGCCGACCGCGAGCTGCTTCAGGCGCACGACTACCAGCGTCGTGCGGGGCGCCGGACGGCGTGTCTGATGATCATTGTCGCGTTTGTGGTGTTTGTAGTGCTTCTCGCGGTACGTGGCAATCGCTGACCCAGCTCCTGGCTTGAGCTTTTTGTATTATCGTAGTGTCTAGATGAATCCTGCATAATTCACGGGTCCGGCGGTCTGCGTGCCAACGAGCTTCAGTGCACCGCTGGCGCCGTCGCGCGAGAGCAGCGCGAGCGTCTCGGAGCCCTGGTTCGCGACCACCACCCAGCGCTCGTCGGTGCTCAGCGCAAAGTGGCGCGGCACACGTCCACCGCATGCGTAAAACACAGGCGCGCCCAGCGTGCCGTCGGCCGCGCGCGGAAGGGCCGCCAGCACGTCTTCGTGGGGATCGCCGCGGCAGCTCACGTATACAAAACTTCCATCGGACGACACGGCAACCTCGGCGAGTGTGTCGGTATGTTTTTGCGGCGGGCGTACCGGCACGGCGGCTCCCTGGGCCGAGAGCTTTGGGCCGTCCCACGTAAAGGCCTGCACCTCGAGCGAGAGCTCCATAACGACATAGGCAGTCGTCTCGTGGAACACGAGATGGCGCGGGCCACTTCCGTCCGGTACAGGCACCGACGTCGCGAGTGCCGCGTCGTGTGCGCGCCCGCCGACGCGCACCATGTGGATGCGGTCGGAGCCCAAGTCGCAGACCAGGATGTACTGTTGGTCTGGCGTCGGCATCACCTGGTGTGCGTGTGGCATTTCCTGGCGGTCTGCGACACGCCCATGGCCGCTTCGGTGGAATGTGATCGTGTGGGGCGTGCCGAGCGTACCGTCGCGCGCCAGGTCGAGCACCGACACGGAGCCCGACGCATAGTTGGCTGCGTGTGAGCATGTCACGAACCAACAAATACCTGAGCACCGTACGGCTTACACACAGTCGCGATGCTCACCGCGCCGTCACCACCCACTTGCGCGGATGTATGCAACTGGAGCCCGTTGGCGGTCTCGCGAAAGACGGACAAGACGGCGTTGGGCGTCTCGCCGACGCACAGCAAGAATGTCTCGTCGAGCGTGATGGTCTCGAGCCATGCGGGCGCATCACATGCGACGCGCTCCGTGCGCCGCAGCTCGGGGGGCTGGAATGCGTACGATGCGCTGTGTGAGCCGTGCGCCTTACACTTCGCCCGCGTACGACGCCGAGCGGATCGTCATAGTGGAGGTGTGCCTTTTCGTCACCCACAATGTCGTCGTCGGGTGGGGCGAAGCGGAGCAACGCGAATGGGACGTTTGGCGCGAGCGGGAGCTCGGCACCTGTATTTGGACCGAGTATCCCGTCTTCCGTGTATCCCAAAGACTCGGTGAAGGATGTAGCCGAGTCGCTCGGTATCGCAAACCTGCGCGACAACATCGCGACGGCGCTCGCGACCGACATCGAGTACCGCATCCGCGATATTGCCCAGAGCGCAGCCAAGTACATGAAACACTCCAAGCGCTCGCGCCTCACGACTGCGGACGTGGACAACGCGCTGCGCCAGAAAAACATTGAGCCGTTGTACGGCTTCTTCCCCCCGTACACGGGCGGCAAAGCGCGCGGCCCCTGGTTCCGCACAGTGCAGACGGCCTCGGGCACGCCGATGTACATGGTTGAGGACGAGGAAGTGGACTTTGACACTGTGCTTGAGACCGGCCCACGCGTCGGCGTCGGCCGCGGCGTCGGCTGGCACGCCCACTGGCTGGCGATCGAAGGTATTCAGCCGCCCATCCCCGAAAACCCCGTGTTCCTTGCGCGGCAGTCGGCCGCTGGTGAAGCGGGCGTGCCAGATGCCGGCGAGGCTGCCGCGGAGCTCGGGAGCACCGCGGTCAAGCCGCTCGTTAAGCACGTCCTCTCGCGCGAGCTGCAGCTTTACTACGAGCGCCTCACCTCCTCTATCATCAACCCCCCCGCAGATGCCGAGACGGGCCAGGCGGCAACCCCGCCAGAGCAAGTCGAGGCGGCGCAGCTCGACGTCTATGTCAAGGAGTCGAGCGGCAACACGGTGCGCGATGCGGCGCTCGCGAGCCTGCGCGGCGACGCGGGTATCCATCAGCTCGTGCCCTACTTGATCCAGTGGGTCGGCGCCAACGTCACGCATGTGCTGCGCACGCGACCCAAGGATGCGGATACCGGCGAGCGCGAGCGCACGATCCATGTGCTGCGCACGATGCTCGACACGCTGCATGCGCTGCTGGTCAACCCGTCCATCTTTATCGAGCCGTACCTGCACCAGCTGATGCCCTCGGTGTTGTCCATCCTACTCGCCGTCTACACGCTCTCGCACGAGTTGGATGCCGACTGGGAGCGCTCGGCGGTCGCGCTGCGCATCTACGCCGCGACGCTGCTCGCATACATCATCGACCACTTCGCCGAGAGCTACCCGACGCTGAAGCCACGCGTCGTTGCGACGCTGCTCCAGGCGCTGTTTGCGCGCGTGGACGACGGCACGGCCGCAACCGCGCTTGAGGCCTCGGGGTCGCTCGACGCGAAACTCGGCGCGCTACTGGCGCTCCGCAAGCTCGGCCCCGCGAGCTTCAAAACGCTGCTCGGCACGGTCGGTGTCTTGCCACCGCTCGAGTCCTCCGAGGAGCACGATGCGGAGCGCGTGCCGCTGCGCGATATGGGCACCTGGCTCCAGGCGGTACCCGACGAAGGCCGCGCTGCGTTCCTCGCCAAGTGTATCGTCGAGCAGATCCGCCACGGCCTGCGCGAACTTGGCACCTACGTTGAGGGCGTGCCGACAGTGCCGGACGCGGCGATGCTGGCGCACCTCGAGGCCACCTACGGCGCCTACTGGGTCACCACGGTGCTACACGACGACGCGACGGCACTCACAGCGCTTGCACAGTACCGTCCGCTGGCTGAGCACGACTAAGTAGACTACTTCTTTGCCAGTGCGATCTCCTTGTACTCCACGAGCCGCAGCAGGTTCCGCTGCAGCATCGACACGGTGATCTTGCCGATCGCGGGCAGGTACGCCCCGGCCCGGCTGCGCACGTCGCTCTCAAAGTTCTTCTCGGAGCTGAAGTTGATGCACGTCGCGCCCTCCTTGATCCATGCGGTGGGCACCTTGTAGCTCGCCGACGGCACACCACCCACCACCACATCCGACTCGCGCACGCAGCTCTCCACATCGGGGTGCTCGCACCCACGCACGACGTGCGCAGACCGCAGCCGCGCCTTGGCGTTCTCATCGTGCGCCGTGCGCACGCGCTCCGATTTGCGCAGGCCCGACACACCCGTGCCGTCGTCCTTGGCAAGCTTGTTGAACTCGACAATCGAGTCAATGTCCACCGAGAACACACGTGCACCGTCGTTGGCGAGCAGCGCCGCGAGCGGGCGGCCGACAACCTCGGAGCGGTTGATCACCGTGATCGTCCGCCCACGCAAACGGTCGCCGTATGGCAGCTGCGTGTCGTACACACCGGCCGACTCGAGCGCTTTGACCACCGCCAGAGGCGTGCACGGAAGGATGCTCTTGGCGTAGCCGGGCGGCGCCTTGTCGTCCTTGCCGACATTTGGGTCCAGGTTGAGCAGCTCGAGCTCGTTCATGGTGCCGGGCGCACTGCCGAGATGTAGCGGGTCAATCCAGCGCACGTTGTGGTACAGGTTCCAGCAGTAATAAAAGTTGAGGCCCTCGACGTCCTTGCGCGGGTCCACAATCTGCTGCAGGTAGGTGTCCTGGCGCCCTCCAAAGATGGGGTAGTACACCTGAGAGTCAGAACACGCACACGCACCATCACACCGTCTACGCTCTTGTCGCGGTTCGCGGCAAGGATCAGGTCCTCAACATCCGCCTCAAGCCCAAAGTTTTGCAGGCTCTCCGACGCGCTGTTCTCGGAGGCGGCACTGTTTTGCTCCGTATCTTCCCACGTCTTCCAGATCTCAAAGTTGATGCCCACGGCGACGCATGCCTTGCGCGTCCACTCGGCGTACGCAATGGACGGCGGACTCGGCTTGGCCAGGATGCCCACGAGTTTGGGGATCGTACGGCCCGACTCGCTGCGCTGCTTGATTTCCGCCTCGATGGCCTCTTGGAACGGCTTTGCGATTGCCGCCGCCTGCAGGAGCTTGCCTGGGTACTCGGGCTTGCTGGTCGCCATCACTTTGGTTGCCAAGACACTAGGACGCAGGCGCATGGCGCGCCTCTACTTTTCCTCCACGTGATGATGGAATCGGGGCATTTTGAACAACTTAGTGTACAATCTAGCACCCTACACTACAAGCGGTTCCAGGAGGCAGGGCTTACGACCGTAGCTCCAGTATTCTCACATTACACAGTCTTCCATTCCGAATCGTTCTCCGTAGCCACGTCGTTGCTCTTCTCCGCACCCGCGTTGGGCTCAGCGTTGGGCGCCGCACTCGGCGCCGCGCTCCTCCACGCGCCCTCGGTCTTGGACTTGGGCGCACGCGCCTTCTTGTCCTCCTGCTTCTGGCGCTCCTCGCGGCGCTGACGGTCCTGCTCGCGGATCTTTTCGTCGATCTCGCGCTCGCGCTTGCCCACATCGACCGGCTTCGCCGCACCGAACGGGTTGGAGCGAGCCGAGCCCTGCGACGGCGACGTCGGTGTGCCCGACGGAGTCGAGCCACGCGGCTTCAGGTCCAGCTTGCGGCGCTCCGTCGATCCCTGGCTGCCACTCGACGCCAGGCGACCAGCACGCCAGTTAGCAAAGCCCTCGTCGCTGGCGCCCGGCGCCCGGCGCTCGCCATCTGCCGAGCCGAAGCCGAAGCGCGATGTGTTGTTGCGACCCGTCACCGGCTTGCCCGTGCGCCAGTCGGATGCGATGTCGCTGCGGCTCGGCTCCATCGGCTCCATGGTCCGGCGCGGAGGGCGGTCGGCAGAAGGCACAAACTTGCCGCCAAACCCGCTCCGCGAGCCATCGGCACCGACACCCATCTGGTCAAAGCCTGAGCCGGACGCAAAGTCGCCAAAACCGCCGCGGTTGGATGCGGGCAGCGGCGTCGAACGGCGCCATTGCGATGCGTCGTCGGCCATAGTGCTCTTCACGCCGCGCGACGAGGGCTCTGCAACGCTGACACGCACATTGCGGTTGTCCAGAGGCCTGCCCGTGTACGTCAACGCCTCCTTCAGCTGATCGAGCGTCTCGAACTCGACGTAACCATAGCCCTTCGGCCTGCCGTCGTGGCTGCTCACCAGGCGCACACTCAGCGGCTTAAGCGGCTCGAAAAAGTATTGCACATCTGACTCCGTGCTCTCAAAAGACAGGTTCACCACGAATGCCGTAAAAGGCGGCTCCGTGGGCAGCGGAGGCTCTTCGCGCGCAAAAGGCGCTCCCTGGTCAGCGAAGCGCGACCGGCCCATCGGACGCGAACCGAGGCCACCCGCGCCAAAGCCAGAAAGTTGGTCACGAGGAGCAGCTGCAGCGTTAATTACCGTCGTACATCGCCAAATACGTACGAGCCGAGGGAAGTTCGTCCATCTCATCGGCCCACGAGCTGCCGGTCGCTGTTGCCGTGTCAGTACGCTGCACAGCGCTTAACGGAGTACGCACTTTCGTCGGCCAAGAAGTCCACCAGGGACATCTTGTTTTGTTGCTTCTTAGGTGCTGCATATCGTTAGCATCCATCTTTGCAAGCCGCAGCCGAATACCTACCCATCTTGAAGGAATTGGTAGTAGTAAAGGGAGACAGACATCACGTGCAGCGACCGTGCGTGTTGGTTCTGGTGCAGCATGAGCGGGGCTCAACCCGGCGGCGTGCCGCAGGTGTGTAACACGGCGAGCATCAAGGACACGAAATACTTCTGCGATGATGCGATCGAGCGGGTTAGTAGCACAACACTTACAAAGTTCTTGACCCAACGGCCCAGCGCTGAGCGCACTTCGTCTGCCAAAGGCAAGGAGAAATCGGCGGTCGAGTTTGCGCCATTTCAGGCGTCGCACATGGTCGAAGACGTGCTCATGGCGGTCAGTCTCACGGGATCGATCATCATGCTTGGTACGGTCGGCTATGTGTACCTCAAAAAGGTCGAATGGCCCATCGCGCGACAGTACTACCTGATCGCGGTCTCTACGTTTGCGGTGCTGTTTGCGATCCAGAGCATGATCAAGTACTTTGCAGGTCCTCTTGTTTTCCGTGGCACCCGAAAGATGCTTTCGAACCGCGTACGTACTTTGTGTGCTGATGCAGGTGGAAGTGGAATATCTTCGGATCCAGTCACCCGCTCCTGGTGCGCCGAAAGTCTCGAACGAGAAGGCCGCCGATGGGCGACCAATTCTTGTACCTCCGGAATACAAGCTTGAAGTATGGTACACACGCAAGAGTAACGGTGGAAAGAGCGTCCTGGCGACAAAACATGACCACATCGTCCTTGGTCACTTTGGTATGTGCTGCTTGACGCTGACGCAGGTGAATGGTTCACTGAAAAGGGCGAGTTTGTAGAGTCTGTGTTTGAGCAACGGCTGCTCACGAGTCTTCAGCGCGTTCTAGGTGAATAGATGTCGTTTCGCTAGTCTCCGGAGACCTGGCGTGTGCTTCTCCACATCGTTCAACTCAACCTCCCACGATCGTTTGTCGTGACGGCTTGTCGAGGTCGAGATGCGCACCAATGATCTGGCAGCAGAGCGCAACTGGCATCTGGGAAGCAAGCATGTGGGGCTCGTCCATGTATGCAAATGTACCTGTTTCACGACAAACACAACCCTCATTCCGCTCTATGTGCCCACGTCGCACGGCGACTTGTGCAGCTCATGTACCAAGCAATTCTGTCTTGAGCGTGCTGAGGGATGTCATGGTGCCCAGATCGCCGAGGTTAACGACGATACTGCAACCGGCTACGAGGGCCAAGTGTGGGCGAAATGTTTTAGTATGTGGTAGACTAACACAGTTCGCGACCCCACAAAAGACCAATCGATTGTACTATTCTACCTAATTGCTGTACTCGTACTTCTCTTTTGGATTTTCGTGCGGAGTCGGACAGGACAGGTACTATGGGCGCGCCTACGTGCTGCGCTCCGTTTGTAATTGTATAGAGTCACAAGTTTGGTAAAAATTACGCGGCTACCGGCATGAAACCCAAACCGCTCTCATCATGCCAACGCGGTCCTCCAAACCTCTCGCACAGAACAATCGCGAGGTCGCCGCACGAGCGTGGCCAATTTGTTGCGCGCGGCGCAGCCGGCCAAGCAACCTACCCCCAGCGCCTCCACGTCGCGCTGCGTGGCATATCGGGGCACCTACTAGGCCCTCTAACACGAAGGTTAAGCGCGTCGCACGCGGGGAAGCGCGTGAATCTCTCAGCACCATGGAAGCCAAATTGCAGTCGCTGAAGGTGACGGAACTCAAGGAGTTGCTCACGAAGGCATCGCTACCTGTTACTGGCAACAAGCCCGACCTGATTAAGCGGCTGCTTGAGAATCCGTCGGCAACCTCGTCTCTGGGGGATGCCGAGACGTCTGCCCCCGAGGCCGAGGCGAAACCTGCCGCGTCGACGGAGCCCGCCGCGCCTGCCGCCAAGACGCCGGCACCATCGACCGCGACTGAGGCGACCCAGTCATCTGCTCCGCAAGCGCCGGCCGCTGCGGAATCCCCGGACCAGGAGGCACGCAAGCGCATGCATCTTGCCGAGCTGGAGAAACGCAAAGCGCGTGCTATCCGCTTCGGTCAGCCTACGGAGGAGCTCGAGAAGGAGATTGCACGAGTGACCAAGTTTGGTCTACCGGAAGGTGAGGAAGATGCCACGCAAAAGATTGACCATGGTCTGCGCACCGGCAAGCGTGCTCAGCCGGCGGCTCAGCCGGGCCCGACGAAGCAGGCCAAGACCGAGGCCAAGGCCCCTGCGGAGCCGGCAGTGTCGGTAGGTTACGAGACTAATGTGCAGGAGGAAGAGCTGGAGCGGAGAAAGCGCCGTGCCGAGCGCTTTGGGTTGGTCAATCCCGCCGAGGAAGAAAAGAAGCGCCAACGCGCGGAGCGATTCAACGTGCGTAACCGCGAGTCTGACGCAGACGCCCAAGACGGCGTAAGCACATAATTCCTGTAGGATTTTTTTTGGCAGTCGATTCGATGCGCAACGCGCCGTGTGCCGTGTGCCGCGCCGAGGTGGCCAAGTACACCTGTCCATTCTGCGCGGCAGCCACATGTAGTCTGCCATGCTTCAATGAGCATAAGGCAAACTCAGCGTGTGCATCGGCGCGTGCTTCACACGAGCGTCGCGAGGCTATCGGTGCGCCGTCGTCCCTGTTGCTGCGGGGCGAACGCGATCCGTCGCGCTTCGTGTCGTTGCGCAGCTACGACTACAACCAAATGATGCAGGACTACCAGTTCTTGAGCCAGGTCGGGCGTGTCGTGTCTTCGACTGGGAGAAATCTCGCTGAAGCGCGCATGCTACAGGACCCCAGCAGGCCGAATACCCCCGCACGACGCCTACCGGCCGCCCAGCATCGCCGTGAGCTGCTCAGCAAGCAAATTGGCTTTTTGAAACTGCCATTGATGCTGTTGCCAGATGGCATGTCCAAGCGGCAGCAAAACAAGACGACCTACGATACCAAGAAGAAGCAGGTTCTCTATACGGTGCAGTGCGCCTTCCCCTGTGCGCGCCCTGCGCAGGCGCCTGTCGCGGTACACGCGCTGCCCAGCACCACAGAGCTGGGAGCGTATCTCGCATCGGCATTATCGGTTCGCGATGCCGCGGACGAGCCGGACCGAAAGCGGCCACGCAGCGGTGCCCAGGCTGACTTCAGTGCGCTGGGTTTGATGCGCGACGCCAGCGGTGTAGACCGGCTTGTGCCGCAGCGCGACACGCTCCTGCTCTTGCGGGTCTATCCCCTGCGGCTGCGCAACGAAACTACGACACGTTTCCTCGACTGGTGGGCGCGCAAAGGTGCTGCGATGCACGAGCCCAACACTTCTGCCGAGCCAGCGCGAGTCGAGCCGCTTGTGCCCCAGCATGTCCTCGATACGGTAGCGCGGCTGCACGGACACGAGCCTGATACCGCTGAAGAAGCCCTTGCGTGGTCAAGCACGGCATTGTATGTTGCGGTGCCGAGCGATGCATCCTTAGAACGCGTGCTGCGCTCCCTGCCGGACGACTATGGCGTTGTCGAGTTCCTCGAGCTAGAAGTTTGGGCGGAGGAGACGATCCGTGCTGCTGAGCGCCGTGGACGTGCGCGGGTTCTCTCGCTGCTACCGACACCGCGCGAGGCGCCGACGCCACGCAAAGGGCCCGGAGCAGGGACTGGCAACGACCCGGGCACCGCACCGGCCGACGACGCGGATGATGATCGGGACGACACGATACCATCGGAGCCTCACGAACCTCACGCAACACATGAAATGACACCGGTGCCTGCTGCACCGCTCGCCGGCACTCGGGACGAAGCGTGTGCAGCCAAATTACCGACTGCTGGTCCCGCTGTACCCGCTGTGCCTGCCGCATCTCGTCCACCGGGCTCGGTTGCGGCCCCCGAGTCGACCCTTGTAGCCTATGCAAGCTCCGAGAGCGAGGAAGAATAGCGATACCCATGGCATCTATACATACTGCGGGCGCACCCATTACTGCTGGCGCATCTTGCTGCGCTTGCCCGTCTGCGCCTGGAAACCGGACTTGATGGCGCTGACCGAGCACTGTGAGCCACACGCCTCGCACGTCATAAAGTAAATCCGGTTCTCTTTTGTGAGAAGCGTGTTCGGCGAGCGGCACGTCTTGCAGGTGACGTATTCCACAATGTATCGCCGCAGCACGTTTTCGATCTGCTTCGGCTGGAAGCGGCCACGGATCACGAGGCGCTGGCTACCGTCCATGGAGCCGACGGTACCCAGCTCGGTGAAGAGGTATTGGATGACATGGTCTGGTTGGCGGTGCATACGCTTGCAGATTTCGAGGACGTTGGCAAACACCGTCTTTTTGGAGCCATCGCGCTGGACAACCGGAGGAACCATGGTGTACTTCTTCTTTTCGCCAGAGAGCGCCGGGTTCTGCAGACGCAACGTGCGGAAAATGCGACCCAGGAGCTCCTGGTAGGTGTAGTCGCGGTCGGTGCCCTGCCAAGCCTCGACGTCTTCGGTCTTGCCACCAGCCGCGTCGTCGTTCTTCTCTGTCGCGAACGGGTTCTCGCTATCCTCTTTCGCGTTCTCCTCATCGTTCTGCTCGCCGAGCTCCTTCTCGAACTCTTCGAGGTCGAACGCAGCCTTCTTCTTCTTCTTCTTCTTCTTCTTCTTCATCTCGCCGAACTGAGGTCAGTCGCGTGTACAGCACGTACGTCGAGCGCGCCATCCTCTGCAGGGGGCGCATCATCATCCTTGGACTCAGGCGCAGGCACATCCTTGCTCTCTTCGGGCGCGTCACTCGCCGGCGCGTCTTCCTTGGGCGCGTCTGTGTCCTTCTTTGTGTCGGTGTCGAAGTCGAAGTCCATCGGGATCTTCTTCTTCTTACCGCTCTTCTTCTTCAGGCCGCCGAAAAGGTCAGCCGCATCCTGAGGGGCCTCTTGCTGCTGAGCAGCCGGCGGGTCCGCCACCGTGTCCTGGCTCACTGCCGTCGACATCACGGTCGAAAAGGCTGGGTGGGCGCATCGCCGATCTTTTGCCGCAGCGCACGTGGTAATCACGTGACATGATACCCGGCGTTCCCCGGGGCCGCTCGGGGGCGGCGCGCTGGCAGCGGCCGAAAGCACTTGGTCTCGACCTCGACGAACCTGGATCGGTGATGATTTCCCGTGCTGCTACTAGGCCTTCTGTCGCGTCTGCGGTGAGCGCGCTGCGTGCACGGAGCGCTGCTGTGCCCATGGCTGGTTTCCACGCGAGCGCTGCGCCCCAGGCCTCGCTCCGTGAGCTGGAGAGCCGTGTGAAGAGTGTGCGCAACATTGAGAAGATCACCAAGGTACGATCGCACAGCGCAGGGCGCGAGCACGATGCTGACACAGGTGCGCCGCATTGTTTTGGCGCCGTTTTTCTCAGTCGATGAACATGATCGCCTCGACCAAGCTCAACCGCGCGCAGCGTGCGATGGACTCGGGTGTCAAGTACGGCCACGCCAGCGAGGAGGTGTTTAAGCAGGCTGAAGCGCAGCCCGAGAAGGATGGCCGCGAGCTGATCATTGTCGTTTCGTCCGACAAGGGTCTCTGCGGCGGTATCCACACCTCGGTGTCGAAGCGCACTCGCAAGATGGTTGCCGAGGCTCAGGGTGAGAAGCCCTCGGTGGTGGTGCTCGGTGAGCGCAGCAAGGCGCAGCTCGCGCGTGCCCTGCCCGGCAACCTGGTGCTCTCGTTCAACCAGATCGGCAAGGACATCCCTACCTACGAGGATGCGCTGGCCATCACGGCGACGATCCTCGAGAGCGGTCTCGAGTTTGACGTGGTGAACATTGTGTACAACAAGTTCGTCTCGTCGATCTCGTACGAGTCGGCGGTGATGCCCGTGTACTCGCAAAAGGCGCTGGAGGAGGCTCCCAAGTTTGGCCAATACGAGCAGGAGGAGGAGATCACGAAGGACCTCGCCGAATTCTCGCTGACGAACGCCATCTTTGCGACGCTCGTGGAGGGCCACGCCACCGAGATCAACGCCAGGCGCAACGCCATGGACAACGCGTCGAACAACGCCGCGGATATGATCACCAACCTCAACCTGCTCTACAACCGTGGTCGCCAGGCCGCCATCACGAACGAGCTGATTGAGATTATCACGGGTGCTACGGCGCTCGCTGGCTAATTGGCTCGCACTCGGTAGTCGATAGAGTGGGAACACAGCGTATGTGCTGCAATCGCACACCTGCTTGTGCCGTCGTAGCCGCCGCCGTCGGGCGCGCCTTGTCCGGCTTCAGCTCCCTGAATTGTTCGCGACACGTAATATCCAGCCTACTAGGTAATTAGGAAAATTCGCGGCTGCGGCGTTGCCCTCAGCAACGATGACCGACGGAGCGCAAGCGGCGTTCCCCGAACATGATGGTGCGTGGTGTGTGCTAACGCAGCATCGACTCCATTTCATTTCTCGAAGCAAGAGGAGGCGGTGATGGCGTACTGGAACGCTATTGATGCGTTCAAGACGCAGCTCGCGAACTCGAAAGGGAAGAAGCCCTTCTCGTTCTATGACGGCCCGCCGTTCGCGACCGGTCTGCCGCACTATGGCCACCTGCTTGCAGGTACAGTGAAGGACATTGTGACGCGCTTTGCGACGAGCACGGGTCACTACGTGGACCGCCGTTTCGGCTGGGACTGCCACGGCCTGCCGGTGGAGCACGAGATTGACAAGAAACTGGGCGTGCGTGGCAAGGACGATATCCTGAAGATGGGCATCGCGCAGTACAATGCTGAGTGCCGTGCGATTGTGATGCGCTACCAGTCCGAGTGGCGTGCGACCGTCGAGCGCATGGGCCGCTGGATCGACTTCGACCATGGCTACCGGACGATGGACACCAACTTTATGGAGACGGAGTGGTGGGTGTTCAAGACGCTCTTTGAAAAGGGTCAGGTGTACCGTGGCCTGCGCGTGATGCCTTACTCCACGGGTCTCACCACGCCGCTGTCCAACTTTGAGGCCGGCAGCAACTACAAGGAGGTGCAGGACCCGGCTGTGACGGTGGCCTTTGTGCTGCGCGACGACCCCACGACTGCCTTCCTGGCATGGACGACCACGCCTTGGACGCTGCCGAGCAACCTTGCATTGTGTGTACACCCCGACTTGGACTACGTCAAGATCTGGGATGAGGAGCGCCAGCGCCACTTTATTCTGTGCGACAAGCTGCTTGGCACCGTGTACAAGGACCCGAAGAAGGCCAAGATCAAGACGGTGGAGAAGTACAAGGGCAAGGACTTGGGTGGCATCAAGTTTGTGCCGCTGTACAACTACTTCTACGAGCAGTTCAAGGACCGCGCCTATTGTGTGCTGGTCGACACCTACGTCACGGCCGAGACGGGTACGGGTGTTGTGCACCAGGCGCCCGCGTTCGGTGAGGACGACTACCGTGTTGCGCTTGAGCATGGCGTGATTGACAAGGAGACGCAGCCGCCGTGCCCGGTCGACGAGAGCGGCCGCTATCTGTCGGTGGTCACCGACTTTGCAGGTCAGTACGTCAAGGACGCGGACAAGAACGTGCAAAAGGACCTCAAGGCACGCGACCTGCTCATTGTCCAGAGCACGATCCGCCACCAGTACCCCTTCTGCTGGCGCTCGGGAACGCCGCTCATTTACCGTGCGATCCCCGCGTGGTTTGTGCGCGTCGAGAGCATCCAGGGCGAGCTGCAGGCAAACAACCAAAAGACGCGCTGGGTGCCGCAGACCATCGGCGAGAACCGCTTCGGGAACTGGATCGCGGCTGCGCGCGACTGGAACGTGTCGCGCAACCGCTACTGGGGTACGCCCATCCCGCTGTGGGTTAGCGACGACTTTGAGGAGGTGGAGTGCATTGGTTCCATCGCCGAGCTCGAGGAGCGCTCGGGACGCACCGGCATCACCGATTTGCATCGCGACCACATCGACCCCATCACGCTGCCGTCGCGCCAGGGCAAGGGCACCCTGCGCCGCGTTGAGGAGGTGTTTGACTGCTGGTTCGAGTCGGGGAGCATGCCTTATGCACAGGCGCACTATCCGTTTGAGAACCGCGAGTCGTTCGAGGCGAGCTTCCCGGCCGACTTCATCTCGGAGGGTCTTGACCAGACGCGCGGGTGGTTCTACACGCTGCTCATCCTTGGCACGCACCTGTTTGGTACTGCGCCCTGGAAGAACCTGATTGTCTCTGGCCTTGTGCTTGCCGCGGATGGCAAGAAGATGAGCAAGTCGCTGCGCAACTTCCCCGACCCGAGCCTGGTGATCGACCGTTACGGCGCGGATGCGGTGCGGTTGTACATGATCAACTCGCCCATCGTGCGTGCCGAGAATCTGCGTTTCCGCGAGGAGGGCGTGAAGGACATGATCGCCTCCGTGTTCCTGCCGTGGCTAAACAGCTTCCGCTTCTTCCTTGCGCAGGTCGTCCTGCTCAAGAAGGACACGGGCGTCGACTTCCAGTTCGACCCGAAGGCGCCGCTTTCGGAAAACGTCATGGACCGCTGGGTGCTTGCACGGTGCCAGAGCCTGATTGCGTTTGTGCGCCAGGAGATGGAGAACTACCGTCTCTATACGGTCGTTCCGCGCCTGCTCACCATGATCAACGAACTGACCAACTGGTACATCCGCTTCAACCGCAAGCGCCTCAAGGGCGAGAACGGGAAGGAGGACACGGTTGCCGCGCTCAACACCCTCTTTGAGACGCTCATGACCGTGTGCCGCACCATGTCGAGCTTCACGCCCTTCCTCACCGAGAACCTGTACCAGGGCCTGCGCAAGTTCCTCCCGCCGGCAGCGGACGATGGCATCGACTACCGCTCGGTGCACTTCCTGCCCTTCCCGGAGGTGCGCGAGGACTGTATGGATCCGGTGATCCAGCGCCGCTTCAGCGCGCTGCAGAGCGTCATCGAGCTTGGTCGCGCGATGCGCGAGAAGAAGAACCTGCCGCTGCGTGTGCCGCTGCGCGAGCTCACCGTGTTCCACTCGGACAAGCAGTTCCTCGACGACGTGCAGTCGCTCGCCGGCTACGTCGAGGAGGAGCTCAACATCCGCGACCTGGTCCTGACGCAGGACGAGGATCGCTGCGCGGTGCGCTTCAAGCTCCTCGCCGACTGGCCGACGCTCGGCAAGAAGTTGCGCAAGGACATGGGCAAGGTCAAGAAGGGCCTCGACCAGGTCAACTCGGCGCAGGCCAAGGAGTACATGAAGACCAACCAGATCACCATCGAGGGCATTCCGCTCGGCGAAGGCGACCTACGTGCGCAGCGCTATGTCGACGAGGCGGTGCTTGCGTCGCACATCCTCAGCGACACTGACGGCCAGGTCGTTGTTCTGCTCGACACCGAGGTGCATCCCGAGCTCCAGGCGGAGGGCGCTGCGCGCGACGTGATCAACCGCATCCAGCGTCTGCGCAAAAAGGCGGGGTTGCAGCCTACGGACGCCATTGACTACTTCTACCGCTTCACCGAGGGCATGGCCGATGCGCTCGACGATGTAATGAAGACGCAGTCCGAGGTGTTTACGCGCAACCTGCGCCGCGTCCCGCGCCCCGCTGCCGAACTCCCGGAGGGCGCCGACGTCGTCTTCGAGGAGGAGCAGGAGGTGAACGACGCCAAGTTTATGCTGACGTTGGTGCGTGCATAGAAAAATCCCAGCTAGCGCCTACTGGACCCAAAATTCGCGAACCCCATTGCCGCCATCATCGCCGCATCGTCCGGCGTTGCGGGCGGCGGCGTCGGTGCTCGTTTCGCTTCCTTGCGCCGCGCACGCTCCTCGCGCCGCCGCTGTCGCTGCGCTTCGTGCTCACTGCGCTGCTCCTGCGCAATCTGCCGGATCCGCGTGTCAAAGTCGTACCGATCTGCGGCCGTACGGCCCAGCGCGCGCTCCGCACGCACCGCCGCAAGCTTGGCGCGCACCTGGTCGAGCGTCGAGCGCGCCGTCTGTGTTGTTTGACCGAGGCGACGAAGGTGCATCCGCCCGTTGATGTGGTCCAGGTAGCCGACACTGTCCTTGCACATACGCTTGCACAGGTCACAGTAGTAGCCCGGCCCCCGCTGCCCGCCACGCGCATCATCGACCATCGTCGTAGTCCCCAGATTTGCATCCAGAGACAGGTCGCCGTGTGCCTGCATCGTCTGCGTCGGCTTCGGCAGGTCGTTGCGCCGGCGTCCGAGCGGACGCTTGCCCTCCTTGATGCGTTCCTCGTTCTCTGCTGCACGCTCGCGGTGCTCGCGATCACGCTCGCGTGCCCGCTGTGTGTATGCCTCGACATCCCACTGCCGCCGCGAGGGGCCGACGCCGGCGCCGCCAGCGGCGGTCGCGTGGCCGCTCATGGTGGAGGAAGCGGCGCGTGGCTCCTCCACCCATGGCGCAGGTCAATCCGTACGTGGGCGCACTGCTTACCCAGCGTGCTGGCCTTGGTCAGCCGCGCCGACTCGCTGGCGAACGGTAGGGAGATGCGCTGACGCAGGCTTCAATAACGTGTACCAGCAGACGCTGCCGGCAGTCGATGCGCTCGCGCCGCTACACCCCGACGATCCCCAGTGCGAACCGCTTTTGCAGGTGCTGCGCGACGGCCTGACGGCGATGGAGGGACACACGGAGCAGATGGTCAATATGCTGTACGAGGTCGACGTGTACCTTGCACCCTCCGCGACGCAGTCCGCTGCGGGCTTCAACCCGCAAGAGGCTCTGTCGCACGTCTCAGATCTCTTCCACGTACGTCGGCGCGCGCCCCAGAGGCTGACCCTCAGAGCTACCAGGCTGAGCTACTCGCCAAGCGCGAGGCGCTGGCCGACTACACGTGCGAAGACATCACGCCGCAGCAGTTTGCAGCGCAGTGGCGCACACTCGACGAGGTCCAGGCCGGACGCAAGCAGGAGATGGACGACTTGGCCGACTTGTTGGCTCAATTTGGCTAGCTACCGTCCTACAGGTGTGCTTGCATCTGCGATGTGCCCACAGGCACGTGTTGCGCGGCGCCGCGCATGGCCTTGTAGCGCAGCACCTGCTGCACGTAGTCGACGAACAGCTCGTTGGTATCTTCGGGTCCACCGGCATGCTCGGGGTGGAACTGCACGCCCCACACGGGTGCCTTGCCGGTATCGCCCTCGAGTGCCTCGGTACGCACGATGCCCTCAATACTCCAGTCATTGGCGTTGACGAACCACGGCTTCCAACCCTCGGGCCACGCGTCCTCGCCGGTCTCGGAGTAGGCCAGCGCATACCCATGGTTTTGCGACGTGATGTACACACGGCCCGCCTGCACGCTCATGTCGCCCGAGCCGAGCGCGAGCACGGGCTGGTTGTGGCCGCGATTGCCGAACTTCATGCGGTACGCACGCAGTCCGATGGCACATCCGATCACCTGGCTACCCATGCAGATCCCAAATACGGGGCGGTCCCACTCGGCGATCGTCTGGGCGACCGTGGCGATCGCCGGCGCGATCGAGTTGGGGCTGCCCGGTCCGTTGCTCAAAAACAGGCCGTCGAATTGGTCGCGCACCGCGTTGAAGTCATAGTCCCACGGCAGCACGGTCACTGTGACGCCTTGGCGGAGTAGCGAGCGGAGGATGTTGGCCTTGGAGCCAAAGTCAAGCAGCGCAATGTGCGCGCGCGCCGCCGCCGCACCACCAACCGGGTGGATGGTGTACGGCTCCTTGGTCGAAACGCGTGCAATCAGATTATCGGCCATCGGGTCGTGGTACTCGGCAACGTCCGGCACACGCTGGGCATCCTCGCCCACAAGGATCGCGCCAAGCGTAGAGCCCTGGTTGCGCAGCAGCGTCGTAAGCGCACGCGTGTCGACGCCCTGAATTCCTGGCACGTTGTGACGCGCACACCAGCTTGCCAGCGACTCATACGCCTGGAAGTGCGAGAAGCGCTCGCACAGCTCGCTCACAATCACGCCGGCGACCTGCACGCCACGCGACTCGAGGAAGCAGCCCACATCGACGTCTGCAGGGTGCTCACGAGCGGAACCCGGCGTGCTGTTGTCTGGCACACCGTAGTTGCCGATCAGCGGCGTGGTAAAAGCCAGCAGCTGACCCTGGTACGACGGGTCGGTGAGCGAGTCGGTGTACGAGGTAATTGCCGTGGTGAATACCGTCTCGCCAAACACGCTGTGCTGTGCACCGAACGAGCGGCCTGGGAACGTCTGGCCCGTTTTGAGGCGCAGCACCGCCGGCTGCGGCGTGGGGGCTGGTGACCAGGTGGTCAGGGTGCGCTGTGCTGCGACCCAGCGTGCTGGCCGAGCAGCGATACGAGAAGCGAAGGAAAAGGGAAACATGAACGGTGGGGAGATTATGCAGCAGTTGATTTGAACACAGAAACAATGATGTAGTCGTCCCTGGTCAGCTGGGTGAACATCAGTTGTCAAGCAGCGAAGCGCCGCGCGCCGCGATAAGGCAGCAGGGCCTACATTAGTCAGCATGACTCGGTGTGCGGGGCCGCGCTTCGTGGCTCGAGCGACCTGCATGCCGGACGTGGCGCCCGTGCTCGCGTCGTGGCGCGAGCTGCGCTTCGCGGCCCTCCAAGCGGAGCTGGCCGCCCTTGCCCCGCAGCTCGCGGATGCACAGCGACATGCACTTGTCTCACGCAAGTCACTCGCGGACCGTACGCGCGAATTCAAGCGACAGTCGCCCGAGAGCCAGCTCGAGGGGATCCGTGCGCTTCTCAAGGCGTACCAGGGCGAGATTGACGCACTCACCACACGCGCAAAACATGCCGAGAGCACAATACTGGATCTTGAGACGCGCCTGCGGCCTGCCGCCGATCCTTTCCCGGTGTTGGAAACGCTGGCAAGCAAGGCAGATGCTGCGCACGACATCGACGCATTGCGCGCCGAACTCGCGCACGCAATTGAGCAGCGCGACACCATACAGAGAAAATACACCGCCGCTGAGGCACGCATCGGCGAGCTCGTCCAGCGCGATGCCGCCATCGCATCCGACGCCGCGGCACGCGTTGACGAGGCGCGCGCCGACGCTGAGCGGCGAGCCGCGGATCGTGAAGCGTCCCTACACCGCGAGATTACCGCACTGCAAGGGCATCTTCGTGAGCTGCGCGCAAGCCATGAGCAAGTCTCGACACAGCTCCTCTCGGCGCCGTCCGAGGCGCCGAGCGACGCGCATGCCGAGCAGGTTGAGACGCTCATGCGGCACCTGCAGGACGCCAATGCCCGTGCTGCCCAGGCCGAGCGCCGCATCGCCGCATTGCGCGCCGAGTCCGAGCAGGCGCGCACAGAAGAGACCCAGTTGCGCCACCAGCAGGTCGAGCACCTCCAAGCGCGCCTTGCCGAACTCGAGCGGGCTCTGGCGCAGCAGCGAGACACACAGGCAAAGCACGAGGCAGATGCCCAACGTGCCAGTGATGCCCAGCGTGCACAGCTCGTTCAGCGCGTCGAGACAGCCGAGACAGACGTTGCGACCCTGCGGCAGGCACTTGCGCAGCGCGCCGACTACGACGAGATGAAGCGCGAGCTCGACGTGCTTAAGGCTGTCGAGTTTGCAGGAGAGAACGACGAAGCGGAGGACGAGGCGAATGGCGCACCGAGCGGAGCGTCATCACTCGAGACGCACCTCGTGCGGCGTAACCGCAAGCTGCAGGACGAGCTGGCAACACTGCGTGCGAGCGTGACCGACTTCCAACGGCGCACGGCCCAAAGCGACGCGGAGCTGGATGCACAGCGCACGCGCATCCACGAGCTCGAGGCGCTCGCGAAGCGCCTCGAGACCGACCTGTTGCACGCCGCGCCAGAGGCGCCCAAAGAACCCCAGGCTGGCACATCGGGCCTGCTGCCGATCGTAACGAGCCAGCGCGACCGTTTCCGGCAACGGAACACAGAACTGGAGCAGGAGCTGCGCACCCAGCTGGAGGCCATGGCCGAGCAGCGCGCCGAGATCAAGCGACTCCAGGCAGACAATGTCTCCATGTACGAAAAGGTACGCTACCTGCAGAACTACGGGAAGAGCGCACCAACCGAGATGCCTTACCCTCCCACGGCACGTGGAAACACCGAGAGTGCCTACCGCGCGCGTTACGAACAGAGCATCAACCCCTTCGAAGTGTTCCGTGGCCAGGAGCAGTCGCGCGCCTTGGCGAGTCTGAGCCCGGTCGACCGCTTGCTACATGTATTTACGAGCGCCGTGCTGGGCAATGCACAGATGCGCTTGATCTTTGTATGTTATGCAGTGGTGTTGCATCTGCTCGTGTTCGGCATTCTGCTCGACGTCGGCCACCGCGCAGTGGAGGCTCAGTAGAGCAGTACCCCCACCAAGGCAATCGCAAGGAGCATCGCGGTCAGGCAGGGCACATCGAGTGACGTTGCGCCTGCTGTGTAGATCGCCGGGCCGAGCCGTGTGCCGTTGTTGTTCGTTTTGCGCAGCGCTGCGAGGCCGACGCGTCGCGGCTCGTCGCCATCCAGGATCGTATAAACATTTTTCATGAAGGCCGCACCCATGAGCCACCGCTTGTCATTCGCAGGGCCCTGCAGTGCAAACAGCGCACCCATGCACTGCTCGTCCTCGATCGCATCGTCGTCGGTCGGGATGACCATCGCGCGGAAGTCTGCATTGTTCAGATAATATTTGCGTTGCCCGAATGAGAAGGAGACGTTGGGCTGTATCGCACACGGGTATGTAAAATGCCCCTTATTCTGTGGCATAGGCTTTGCCCCGGGAATCTGGGTATACACGCGGTGCACCACGTCGCTTGGGCCGCCAATCAGCGCCGTGCCTGTATCAAAAAATGCCTGGGTATCACGAGGGAGGTGGATGTGAGTGGATCCCACCGCCAGTCCATTCAACGGCACCTGCCAGTGTAGGCTATCGGTGACCTTGATGTAGTCAATGTCGCCCTCATACAGCGACGTATTTACACCGCCCAGCGTCAGAATACCGCCGGCCTTGTTCCTGGCGCCTTGGCCGGGATGCGGGTCGCGTTTCAGGTATAGGCCCATCACGCGTGTACTCATGTTGGAGGCGGCCCAAAAAGGCTTCTTATGCAGCACAGACAGGTCGGGTAACGCGAGGCCCAGAATGCCTGTCACATTGATCGGCAGTGTGAGGTGTTCACTGTGGTTGACGACGCCAAAATGTTGTGGATCGGCCACGACATCGCCGATCGCCACGCGGTCGCTCGTCGCATATCCTTGTACGGAACCGATATTGTAGGAGAGCGAAAATGGCTTGTTGAGCGCTTTATAAGTACGAGACTTCTTGGGCGCGTACGACCGCGACGAGAGCCACAAGTCGGCGGAGCCCGTATCGACGACCACCTGATACTCTTCCAGCGGCGTGCCGACATCAATTGTCGCAGTCCACATCCCGTCGTGCAGGTAGTTGAGTAGCGGCGCCGCCTGCATAACGCGGCGGTCGTCGCGCGCATATTTGCGATGCACGTAATTGTCGTGAGCATCAACCCATGCGGTGGCCTCCACGAACGACGCGATGCTCGCGGGCGCCATAGGCTGGATGAGAGTGACCTGCACAGATTTTGCAGAGTATGAAAGCACCAAGAGTGGCGCAATGAGCGCTACCCAGCGAACGAGGCCATGTGCCATCGACCAGGCACCGCCGGCGCGTTAAGGTATGTCTGGGGGCGTGGCCTCCACCCTTAGTCAGCCTGGGTTGCTGTACCGCGCGTCGTCACAACCATGAAGCTGTTGGTGAAGTCGCTGGCTGGTGGCAATTTCCACCTGGACGTGGAGCCGAGCGAGACGGTAGGTCATTTGCGGCGCTTATACAGATTGGCGCTGTGAAGGAGTCGATCCACAAGCAACAGGGACATGCCGTCGAGTTGCAGAAACTCATTTTCTCGGGCAAAATCCTCGAGAATGACAAGACGATTGAGTCGTATGGGATCAAGGAAAAGGATTTCCTGGTAGTTATGGTGTCCAAGGTACGCCATATTACTCACACAGCCAAAAGCTGCTAAGCCCGCGCCCAAGGCGGAGGAGCCCAAAAAGGAAGACACAGCAGCCGCTGCTCCTAGCGCTGCGGCCGATGCGCCGTCGGCGCCCGCTGCTGAGGCGCCTGCGGCCGCTGCAACCAGTACGGCCCCGGCGAGCAACACCCAGGAGAGCGCGCCGTCGCAGCCCGTGGGCTTACAGGCTGCTTCGTTCTGTACGTCGTGCGCCAACTCACCCAGTGTCGGGCCCCGAACTGGAGTCGGCCATTAGCAACATCGTCGAGATGGGATTTCCACGGGAGGACGTGCAGCGTGCGATGCGCATGAGCTACAACAACCCTGACCGTGCCGTGGACTACCTTATGAACGGCCTGCCCTCCGAGCCGGCGCCGCAGGCTTCGCCCGCCGCGCCGACGCCGAGCGCTGGCAGCGGGGCGACGGATGCACCACGGTCAGGCAACCTGTTTGAGCAGGCTGCTGCGCAGGCTGCCCGCGGCTCGGCGGCGCCCGGTGCCGACGTGCTACCTGGCGAGGACGATGGGCAGGGCCGCCAGCTGATCGACCTGGGTAATCCCCAGGTGCTGGGCCAGCTGCGTGCGCTGGTGGAGCAGAACCCTGCAGCGCTCCAGCCGCTGATTCAGGCGCTGGTGCAGAGCAACCCGCAGCTCGCCGAGGCGCTCAGTGCCGACCCCGAGGGTGTACTGCGCATGCTGGCGGGCGGTGAAGGACTCGAGCCACTGGAGGGCGAGGAGTCATTCGAGTTGCCGACGCTGCAGCAGCTCAGCGAGGAGGATCGCGGTCAGGTCGAGCAGATCATCGCAATGGGCATTCCCGAGAGCAAGGCGATCGAGAGCTACTTTATGTGCGGTCGCAACCTCGAAATGGCGGTTCAGTACTACTTCGAGAACCCGCAGGACTTTGAGGACTAGTTTATAGCTTAGGGTCCGAATTGTCGTCTGCTGCCATTGGGAGAGGCACCGTGCGCCATGCCCCTGGCTCATCCTGCAGGAAGGTCGCGAAGAAGTCGCGCAGGAAGTTGCGCCAGGGCGCTGGCGTCGGTAAGTAGTGCCCGCCGTCGTGCTCGGCCACACGCACCTGGTCACACACATGCACGAGGGTCTCAGTGAAGGCGGGGGTAACGATTGAGTCCTCGCGACCCTGAATAACGAGCATCGGTGTCGCGATGCGCGCTTCCATGAGTCGGTCAAACAGGGGCGCACGCGGTCGGAAGCCAGACACGCTCACCGCGAACCGAAAAGGGCGCGCCTGGAACACACCCGGCGAGTCAGGCACAAGTTCTGGGTGCTCCAGTGCTGCTGCAAGGATGCCCGCAAGGCAGCCGCCTTGGCTAAAGCCCAGCACGCCGTCAAACGGCCCGTGGTCCTGGAAGGCCTGCTGCAGGTACCGCGCAGTGCCATCCCATCCGATATATGCATCGTCGATTTGGCGCCACCACGCACGCGCCTGCTCCTCCTCTGGGTCGCTTGGGCTCGGCGGTTTGGGGTCCGGGTTTGCCTCGCTGGGAAACGCCTTGACCTGGATGGGCGCGTTGAGAAAGACAAAGTCGACGACATCTGTGTGAGCAACGTGTGCACGTACTTCGGCATGCCTTTTGGAGCGCACTCGTACGCTTTTTGAATATGTACGAGTTTTGCGCGAACCCGTGCAGAACCAGCACGCGAAGCTTGGTGCCCGACGCCGCTGCGGTCGCCGGCATGTTCGCACGAGGGTGTGTGTATGTGGAGGTGGTGGAACTACAGCGGTACAGGAAATCGGCTATGCCGAGGCGACGGGCGCAAGGCCGGTAAGCTGCTCGCGCACATGTGAGAGCGGCGGTGCGACGCCGTTCGCGGCAACGGAAGCATCGTACGACACTGGCACAGATGCAGTGGCGACGGGTGTCTCGGTGTACGTTGGCGTCGGCGCCGTGTTCATGGACGTCGCTGCGGCGTCGACCGCGTCTGGCGATGCATCCGTGCGCTGCACCATGGGTTCTCGGTAGGAGGCAGGTACATAGACGGCAGCGTATGAAGCAGCGGTATCCTCATCCACATACGAAACTGGTGGCGCGGTGTGGGGCGCCGCGGCGTCGGGTGAGGCGGCCGTGCCATGTGCTGACGGCGACACCGGTGCGCTTTCGCCGACCTTGTAGCGGTCCAGCAGCGCGGTCAGGCTTGGCGGAGACCCGAGGTGTCCCGACTGTGACCGGTTGCGACGCGACCGGCTGTTGGTGGAGCGGGCATCGCCTAGCGCGCCCGGCTCGTCGGCGCCCGCATATTGACTGGCGCGCGTTGATGCGCGGCTTGAGAGCGCCATGCGCAGCTGGCTGACGCTCATTGAGTTGTCGCGCTGTAGCTGGGTGGTGATGCGGGCGGGCGTCAGCATCACATTTGCCCGGCGGGAGCTGGCGGTGCCCGGTGCGATGGGCTGTGCGCCAATCTTGGCGTCCTGCACCGCGACGGTGATGGACCAGTTGCGGAGGAGCCAATCACGCAGCGTTGTCTCGTCGCAGTCTGTCGCGGTCTGCAGCGCAGTACTCGCGCCGAGATACTCGGCAATCGTCTCCACGTCCGGCACGCCCATGTCGCCGGCGACCGTTTCGGCACCGAATGTGGTAAACTCGGGCGCGGCGCCAAACTGCCCCGGGAACGCGGGGGTGTCGAGCTGAAGCGCACCGACCGGCTGGAGGAGGTGCGTATGGATGTACGTCACGAGGTGCGGCGCATTCCAGAGCGTGGCCAGCTTGCACAACGCATTGGCCACCACCCAGCGCGCAGCGCGTGCCGCGGGGCGCGCCGCGACTTCGGCGGTGCGTGTCGCGACGCGGTCGAGCGCGAGCAGGGCGGGCACGGTCGTGAGGAGCGCGGATGCCGGCGTCACCTCGTACAGCCGCTCGAGCACTGCAAGCAGCGCCGCATAGTCCGCCGGCACGGTCGTGAGCTGCGCCACGTCGACCCCGGCGGCAATTGCGTTGAGCTCGGCGAGCGAGGCACCCGGCGCGAATGTCGCGCGCGCGAGCACAATGTACGCGTTCGCGGCAAATGCGTGCAGGAAGCGCAGCACTTCCGTGCCCGACGCATATGCTGCTTCGCCGCGCTGCACCTGGTGTTGTGCGCGTGCAGCGAGCTCGAGGTGCACGCGCAGCGCCTCGAGGTATGTGAAGCGCACTGCTGCGTTCGGCGAGAGCAGCATCCCCTCGGTCCCACTCCACGCAGTGACGGGCATGTTCGTGCGCACACCATCGGCGTATGCGGCGCGAATGATGGCAATCTGTACGTAGAAGAGTACACGCAACGAGTTGTCCCGCTCGGTGGGCGGCAGCGGTGGCGTGCGCGCCGCAACGGCCCGCAGGACCGTGTTGGTCTGCTGCACAAAATCGGGCAGCTGGTCGGCGTACAGCGTGTGCTGCGCCAGCGCGCCAATGGCGTCGATGGTCGGAGCGATCGTCACGCTGTACGGATCGTGCTGGACGTGCGCCAATAGGAAGTACAGGTGGGCGTCGAGCAGCTCCGTCATGTTCAGCCCGATAATCTCGATCTTGTTCGCGAGGATCTGATGCAGCGCCTGCAGGAGGCGCGTCGAGCGCTCTGTGTTTGCACTCACCGCCTCGGTGCTGCGCAGCGCATCGGCAAGCGTGTGCGGCACGACATACCGCGACGCACGCGGCGTCCACAGCGTGAGCAGGTTGAGGAGCCACACGCAAAAGTCCTCGTTGCCCCACGCGTATTCCACCGGGCTTGCATCCAGCCACGCAAACGTCGCATGCACCAGCACGCGAATCTGCACGGCGTCGGCGCCGTGCGCCATGTGCCGGAGTAGCACGAGCGCGGCGGCGGCGCTCGTCTCGGGGCTGCCTGCGTCCGTCACACGCGACATGTCCACGCTGCCATCCTCGTGAAGGAGTGCGGTGGTACGCGCTAGCGAGAGGTGTGCGGGGCTCAGTGTGTCGAGTACGCCAGGCAACACGCCATCGACGAGCGAGGCGAACGACGGCGAGTAGAACACCGCAGAGCGCACCACGCCCTCGAATGCACCGAGGCCCAACGCACGTGTTGAATCGTCCACCGTGCCGCGCACAAGCGACTGCAGCTCGGCGAGCACCGCATACACACATACCGGCACACTCTCGTCGACCTCCATCGCACCCGGCTGCAGCGCACGCGCATACGCCGCAAAGGTGCTCGTCGCGCGCGCACACAGGTCAGCATCCCACGCGGTATGCGCGCCGCCCGGCGCCGCAGCCTGCAGGGCGTTGCACACAACCGACTGCACGGCGGGCGCGGCGTAGGTCAGCCCGTGGGGGCTCGCACCCACAAGCTCCTTGGTGATGCCGAGCGTTATCATCAGGCTCGCCTTGCTGCGCACATTGACACCCGCACGTAGCGCCGCCTTGTCGGCTGTTGCCCGCGCGGCGAGCAGGCGGCCGACCTTGGTAATCTTCGCGGGCTTATACTTCACATAGTAGCACAGACGGCCGAGCTCGTTGGCGTTTGGGCGGTACTCGGGCGCAGCCCGGGCCAGGGCCTTGGGCGCCGGGTAGCACTCCTTGACCAATTTTTGGTGGTTCACCTGCGGAATACACAGCATCGGCTACACACACTCCGTACCCCACGCGCGATCAAGCAAAGCAAGCGGCGCACGCGCCCAGTCGGCCACGCGAAGCTGCAGCGCACCCCAACGACCGCCGGTCCCCAGTGTCACGTGGCCCGACGCAGGGTCCACGTGGGTATTTAGCTATCGAAGGCAGCGAATGCGTCCGACTGCCACTGGAACCACCGGTATGCGCCGGTGAGCAGCGCTGCGACCAGGAATACGCAGTCAAATAGCGCACCAAATACACGCTGAAACTCGGGAAGCGTGGCAAGCAGCGCGCTCTTGCTCGCGCGTGGGCCGCTAACACTCGCGTGCAGCTGAATGAGCGCGGCCAGCGTATAGATACATAGCACCTCCGCCGTGAACAGCACCAGGAGCTGTGCACTCACTCCGGCCGAAACTGAGCGGATGAGTGTCGAGAGCGTGCTCAGGAGCACGCGCATACGCAACACAATCAGGATGCCCACCGACAGGAAGCCGATCCGCGGCGCCCACAGCGCGACGTCCACGTCAAGGCCCAACATACGCATTGCATGCGCCACACACGTTGACACAAAGTCGGGCGAAGTGCCACGGTAGCCAAACACCACCAAGTTGAGCACACATTGCGCGATGCGGAACGTGCAGTACACGGAAAACACGTGCGACGACAAAAGCAGGACACGACCCAGCACCGTGCGCTGGTAGCGCACGCGCCGCTCGTGCTCGGTGATCACCTCGAGATCCGTCCGCATCGTATTCGCCATCGCCTCAAGCCCAATGATCTCGGTCTGCAGTTCCGCCAGCTCGCGGTCCTTCGCATTGCGGGACCAAAAGGCCCATGCCGAACGCTTCGGACCTCGCGCAATTTCCTCGCTCAGTTCAACTGCAGCCGTGCGTGCCGTGTGCAGGTCCATGCATGCACGCTCAAACGACGCCTGCGCCGTCTGCACGTCGCTCTCGCGCCAGCGTCTCTGGCGGCGGATCGCGATCGTCTCATACGAGTCGCACATGGCCCCACCTGCAGCGCTACCCGACAACGCAGCAATGAGCGTGATGCCAAGTACGCCAGCACGCGCCAGCACCACCTCGAAGAAGCCTGTCGCCGTGTTCACGACCGAACGCGGCAGCGGCACACGGACAAATGCCCAGCACCATGCGATGAAGAGTATTGACGTAGCAACGGCGCGAGTCGTACTCCAGCTTCGCCGCTTGCTCCCGGGGAAACAGATCAAGAAACACGCTGCAAGTGCTGGGTGAGTCGCAGCAAAACGTACGGAGGCCCAGGACGATCAAGAGCAGCACCATCGGAAGCGACACGCGCCAGTGCGCACGCACCCATGGGACGTCGCCATGGGCATGTTCGAGAAGTACCAGCACAAATAGCATCGCACTTTCCTCAAACGCGAGGCTGAACAGGGCAGACGACACGCTCATCTGGCGTCGAACGGCCTGTACATAGCCGTGCGCACGCGACTCGGAGCGTGCGCGTGCGTGTGCGACGCGCGGCAGCGACAGCGCTCCACCGTCTGCACTGGGTTCAAGCGAAACATAGTTCACCTCGCCGTGCAGCCAGGGCAGCGCCAGGGCCGCGCACCCCGCAAGCGCCGCACGCGCCAACAGCACGCCGAGGCCCCCCACGCTCATGGTGGGTCACGTGAGAGGCGTCGCGTAGTGATGGACCACGACGCGGCGCTCCGCACCCCGACGCGTGGGCACGGTGACGTGGACACGACGCTGGAGGACGCGAGCACAAATTCGAGCTCGTTTGCCAAGGCAGACGAGT
Organism: Malassezia brasiliensis; assembly: GCA_029542985.1. NCBI lineage: Eukaryota > Fungi > Basidiomycota > Malasseziomycetes > Malasseziales > Malasseziaceae > Malassezia > Malassezia brasiliensis. The sequence goes on from CP119952.1 coordinate 1,443,950, forward strand.
CACTGTTTGGACATGTATTGCGTGCCGATGCGGGGCTGCGCACCGATGCACCCGTCGAAGATACCGAGAGCGCCGAGCAGGTGCAACAACAGCTCGAACAATTACAGCATCTGAACCGCGTATTTTCCTCCTATGAATCGGCGCTCATGGGCGGCGTGGGTCAGATCGAAGTGCGTGTGATGCAGTGCTAACAACAGACCTTTGCACGCAAGATTCACGAGACTGACCAGCTGCTAGACACCTATATTGATCTACTACAGCACGCCCAAGCACGACGTGCGCTACTCGCCGACCCAAGCTGGTATGGTGCATCGAAGGTAGGTCGTGTGCGCTCACACAGGACGCCGCAGACCACGCTGCCGCACAGCAGCGCGAGGCACAGGCCGCGCTGCGCGCGAGCCAGTCGCGTTCGCGCCCCATGGGCACCAATGCTACTCATAGTACCCGCGGACGATCTGCACCGGCTCGCGGCGCGCACGCACAGCGCGGGATGCGTGCGTCACGGAGCGCGCCTGCGCGGGGTGCGTCACGCGCTGCAGCGGCGTCCACGACGCGGGGACCCTTTCGATAGTGCCGCCGCGAAGAGGCACGTGATATTGCGGGGAAACTGGGCACTGGGTATGCACATCGTCGGGGCCCGTTGCTCGCTCGCATCGGACCAGATATGGAGGCAGGGCGTACGTGGGGGAGGACTGACACAGTGCGTACGCCGCTCACGAGCTTGCATCTGCTCGATGCGCTACGCAAGGGCGATCGTCCAGCGATCGAGTCGATCCTCTCTGGGCAGGACTGGAGCACTCCACGGCCGCATCTCGAGTCGCCGCTGCACCTCGCAGTACTGTGCGCAGAGCCGCCGACGATTGACTATGTGCTGAAGCAGTCTGGCATCGATCCCAACATGCGTACGAGCGACACAGGAAACACTCCGCTGCACCTCGCGGTGTCGAGCAACCGTCCGGACGCCGCGGCGCTGCTGCTTTCCCTCCCTACGATAAATGACACTCTGCGCAACGCCGATGGCAAAACGCCCATCGAGCTTGTGACCTCGCCCGACATGATGCATCTTCTGCAGTGTACGTGCTCATGCTAACTTGTAGCCTCGCGCATGGAGCTGCGTGGCAAGATTGCCGACACCATCGAGGCCTACGAGCAGGAAACCTCGGGGGGTGCCAAGGAAGGGCCCATTCACAAGGAGCTGCTTGCACTCATCGAGCTACCGCGCGTTACTGCCGATGATCTGGCGACCGCGAGCCGCGTGTCGGGCAACGACGTGCTGCATGCCGCGGTGCGTGCCAAGGACGCGCCGTTGATCACCGCCAGTGTCCGTCGCGGCGCTGATCCGTTCGTGAAGGACATGAACGGAAACACGGCAGACAGTATGACCAATGATCCATCTGTGCATGCACTGCTGCGCCAGCTGATGAACGCCGAGGCGGACGAGTCGATGCGCACAAACCAGTCTCCGTCGTACCGCGGCTTCCTCGGCAAGTGGACCAACATGGTCGGCGGCTACAAGATGCGCTGGTTTGTCCTCAAGGATGGCATCCTCTCCTATTACCAGTCGCCTGACGATGAAGGCCGCCATGCGCGTGGCTCCATCTACCTGCGCCACGTCAAGATCCTGACCGACTCGCGCGACCGGATCCGGTTCCAAATCGTAAGCCAGATGGGGAGCGGCATGAGCAAGATGTACTTGCGCGGCAGCGATGCGACCGAGTCGGTGCTCTGGATCCAGATGCTCGAGAAGGCGAAGCGCTTTGAGCAGGCGCGCGCCGCAGGCAAGACACAGACGGCGGCGCCCAGTGCGGCGGCTATGCCCACACAGCCGGTGCCGCTGCAGCCCCCGGTCGAGTCGCAGTACAGCTCGCTGGGCTCGGCACCCGGCCAGATGGCGCGCCTCGCGCCCGTCGCCGGCCAGCCGGGTGCTCAAGAGTCGCCGAGCATGACGCGTAGGGTCAGCAGTGTTGGCTCGGCGTCGATTGCCTCGGAGGACGAGGACGACATCCCTGATGACCACAGCACGACGAGCATCGAGCCGAGCGAGGGCCTTCCGCACAACAAAGAGTTTAGCGTTGTTGCGAACCTGATCGAGACGCACTTTGACGTCGCTCTGCAGCTCATTGACAAGCTCACCCAGATGCGTCGTGCAGGCGTGTGCGGCGCTCCGGGCGTTGTGCCTAGTGTCACTGCGCCGCCCGTGACCAGTGCCGAGGGCCTTGTCAAGCCCGTGACGCAGCTGGCGCTTGGCCAGACGCCCGTCGGGCAGGACGAGTGGGACTCGTCGCTGGAGGCAATGCGCGCATCGGTGATCGACCGCCTGCGCCTGTGGCACGAATACGTGGCGATGGTACACAACCGCGAGAAGTACCTCAAGGACCAGGTCGAGCGCGAAGTGGCCACGCGCCAGCTGTGGGAAGAGCAGATGATGCAGCTCGGCAAACAGCACAGCGAGATGGAGGACAGTCTGCGCGAGGCCATGTCGGAGATCAGCACACAGCGTAAGGCGCTCCGCAAGGTCCATGGCGAGCAGGCATACGAGTCGGTGAAGAACGAGGGCTCGAGTCTGTCGGCTGGCTTGACGGGCGCCGTCGGCGGTGCTGCTGCGGCGGTCGGCTCCATGGCCTCGTCGCTCTTTTCGAAGCCATCGCGCTCGTCGACGTTTGATGATGTGGACGACGAGTTCTTCGACGCAATCGACTCGGGCAACCTGCCGAACCTCTACGTCGAGAAGCCGCTCGAGCAACGCCAGATCTCGTCCAACGGACCGGACGAGGCGCCCGACGCGCAGCCCTCCAACGAGTCCACTACAGCACAGGAGCCGCAGGAAGCCAGCGCGGGCCCAGGCAAGGGTGCCGCGGCTGGCGTCGGTGCTGCAGCAGGCGCTGTTGCCGGTGCCGGTGCCGCAGGTGCTGGTGCGGCTGCCCAGGGCGGTGCACAAGGTGCCCAGGGCCCCTCGGATAGTGCCCCTGCGCCGGCCGAGCCGTCCAAGGATGCAAAACATGCCAAGGACTCCAAGGGCTCTAAGGACTCCAAGGACTCTAAGGATTCCAAGGACTCTAAGGACTCCAAGGACTCCAAAGGCAACCAGGAGCACTTCGACGACCCCAACTACCCTTGCGACGAGCCGGGCTTTACGCCGTACGAGCATCTGCGCAAGAGGCTGCCCATTAGCAAGGACGAGCGGCCTTCCATGTCGCTGTGGGGCATCCTGAAGAAGAACATCGGCAAAGACTTGACCAAGATCTCGTTCCCTGTCGCCTTCAACGAGCCTACGTCCATGCTCCAGCGCATGGCCGAAGACATGGAATTCAGTGAGTGTCTCGACGCTGCAGCACTGCAGTCGGACTCGACTCGCCGTATTGCTTATGTTGCTGCATTTGCAGCGTCAAACTACAGCTCGACGATCGGACGTATCGCCAAGCCGTTCAACCCGATGTTGGGCGAGACATTTGAGTACGCGCGCCCCGACCTCAACTACCGCTACATCAGTGAGCAGGTGAGCCACCACCCGCCGATTTCTGCGTGCTTTGCCGAGTCGCCGACGTGGGAGTACATGGGATGTGTCGATGCCAAGTCCAAGTTCCTGGGCCGCAAGTTTGAGATTCGGCCCACAGGTGTCGCCCATGCGCGCATCAAGTTGCCTGCCGACTGGGTGCCCGCCGCCAAGCGCGACTCGCTGCCGCGTGCGCCCAACACCGACGACCTGGTGATGGAGCACTACTCGTGGAACAAGGTGACGAGCTGTGTGAGTGGTTTCCTTGTCGGCGCGCCGACGATTGACCACTACGGTGACATGGTCGTCACCAACCACACCACGGGCGACCAGTGTGTGCTCACGTTCGTTCCCGCCGGTTGGCGCGGTGAGGCACGCGAAATCCGCGGCAAGGTCACTGATGCCAATGGGAACCTGGTGTGGGAGATCGCCGGGCGGTGGAGCAGCCAGCTTGTCGCGCGCCGTGTCGGCCAGGGTCCCAGCCAGCTGAACCCAGACAGCCAAGTGGACAGCAACAAGGACCCTGTGTCGAGCAGCAAGTCGGACGACTCGTTGCTGCTGCTGTGGCGCAACAGCAAGAAGTTCCCGTCACCATTCAACTTGACTCCATTCGCGATTACACTCAACTCGTGCCCCGACGATTTGCGCCCGTGGCTGCCACCGACCGACTGTCGCCTGCGTCCCGACTTGCACGCGTTCGAGAACGGCAAGTTTGACGAGGCCGACGAGCTCAAGGTCTACCTCGAGAATTACCAGCGTGAAACACGTCGCAAGCGCGAGGCTGGCGAGATCGAACCGCACAAGCCGCGCTGGTTCGAGTCGACGATCGAGCCGGAGAGCAACGCCCAGTTCTGGAAGCCGCTGCAGTCTACTAGCGCCCAGAACCGCCCTGAGATGAGCTATTGGGTGGAGCGTCTCAAGATCGGCACTGCACACACGAACGGTGACGCTTCCGCCAAGTGGTCTGGCACTGAGCCCATCTTTGGAAAGTACTCTTACTAGCCCACTCCCTACATCCATAGGCCCACACCAGTTTCGTTCGCGCCACGCCGCGCCGCCGGCCCGATGGCCCCGATCCCGGGAGAGGCTGAGTCAGCACAAGCAAGCGCTCACAGCGCGCGGATTGCAAATCCCCGTCGTTCCTCCTACTTGCGATGTCTGCTTTCCGTGCTACGCGTACGCTGCTGAAGCGTGTGCCCGAGTCGCCCGAGAAGTACCACTACACAGAGGGTCAGACTCCGTTCTGGCGCAAGGTCCGCCACCTGCTCTCGCTGAACCCGTACGTCATGTCACTCATCGCAGGGAAATCTCCTCCGGTCTGCCTGACCCGTTGCTGGTGCGTCGTATGGTCAAGCACAATGACTTACGCAGAACCGGTACCCTCAGCCCGCTTCGCGCCCGGAAAAGCCGGCTGCTGTGCCATCGAAGGGTACGTACTCACCCGGCGCTTTTGGATCATGCTAACACGCGTGCGCCGCTGCGCACACTCCACCATAGCTTCGGGTAAGTCCCTTCTCACTGACTCAGACATCGCTGCGAACTTGTACCACAACCGTGACTTCCGTCGCAAGTACCCCCAGACGGACGTCATTACGCAGCACTACCTCACGGAGCTGCTCCTGGCGACTCCGAACGAGGATGGCACGAAGAGGTACGTTGCGTGGAACGCTTACGCAGCATCCCTGCCGGTGATGAGTCGGGCACCACTGCGCTTACGCGCCCGAGCGACCTTAACTCGCCGACGGCCTTCACCGAGGTGCTGAACCAGGTGCAGCTTGAGCCGCAGAACAAGTACACGTCCACCAACATGCCGCCTTCGTTCCCGTCGACGAAGCCGCAGCACATTCTCAAGGTGCAGAAGGGGGCGATCCCCAAGGGCAAGGACCACTACCTGCCTATGTACGTCTCCCGAACGCAACTGACCCCTCAGTGATAACTTTGCGTAACGATAGTCGCCGTAGGTGGAGGTGTGTATTCCGACTCCAACCCGCATCGATCGGCCATGTTCACGTAGGTGGAACGACTAAACGCGTAGCTTGCTGCAGCGGCTGAATGTCGTGACGGCATTCATGACCAGCGTCGTTTCGGTGCTGCTCTTGGCAGTCGCCATAACGAACGTGTCGTTCCGTGCGCCGGCGTGCCAGATCGACGTGAAGCACCTCGACCTGTACGTCACCGCTCTCACCCAGCGTATACGGCCGCGCAACGTCGCACAGCGACCGGCGTACACAGGATTTCCTCGAGACATCGCTCGAACTTGACATGGATGTCTCGTCGCTGTTCACATGGGACACAAAGCAGGTGTTTCTGAGCATTGTCGGGTCCTATACCTCGCCTAACCGCGTACGTCCCGTTCTGACGCAGCCCGAAAACGAGGTCGTGTTCTGGGACAGGATCGTACGGAGCAAGCGGCAGGCCAAGGTGCATGTGCCTAACCTGCGCAACAAGTATGGGCTGCGTGAAGTATCACGCACCTTCCAAAACATCACGTCGATCGAGTTCAGCGTGCACTGGAACGTAATGCCGTACGTCGGCATGATGCGGCACGGGCGCACCGACTTCACGCCGCCCGTTGCCCTGCCTGCGCCTGCCGAGGTCTCGGCAAACAAAATTCGGCTATTGCATTACTAGAACATTACGAGTAGAAGAAGTGTACGATGCATCCGACGCAGCGCTCAGCTCAGCACAGAAAAAAAGGAGCGCTTCTTTTTGGCCTTAGATGCATCCGCCGCGGACGCTTCGGCACTCGCGCCTGCCATCTTGGAGGCAGGCAGTGCGCGGGCCTGCGACGGTGGTGGCGCATCCGAGTCGGATGAGTCGCTCGACGACTCCGACTCCGACTCGCTTGACGAGTCACTGGCATCCTCGGCGGAGTGCGCGGCGTCGGCTGCCGACGCCTCTGTGCCCTCCTCCTCGGTGGCTTCAGACGTCTCCTTTTGCGAAAACGAGCGCCGCAGTGCCGAGGGGCGCAGGTCCGAAAGCTTCATAAACGCGCCCGACATGGATCGCCGCGCCGCCGACGACTCGGACGCCTCGGCGCGCCCTGCGCGCTGCGGCGTGCTCTCCATCGGTCGCTCGGGGCGTGGCGCAGGGCCCTGCACCTGCGCACTCGAGACGTTCGCGTGCGACTCGGGCTGCGAGAAGTAGTCCCGGCTCTCGCTGCCCGTGCTGCTCGCCGACTCGTCGGCGTCAGCGGGCGCGTCTGTCGGCGTAGCTACCGAGGCAGGGTCTAGATCACTTTCGTGGGAATTCAAACGAGCGTCAGTGTCTGCCCTGGGCGTATTCCGAGGCAACTCACGAGAAGAAACGTCGGCCTCACTCGGCGTGACGCTCATGCCTTTGACCATGCTGACGAGCATCTTTTGCTCCTCGCGCTCCACCGCGTTCTTGCGTTGCTTCTTCGCCTTGAGCTCTGCAAGCCGCGCCTGCATCGCATCGATACCCGTCTCGACCAAGGCCTGCACGGCCGCCGAGGCTGCCGCGCTGTGTTCCTCGTTCCGGACGTCGTGCACAATCACCGTCTCATCTTGCGCTTGCGACGCATCTGCATCACCCGCAGCCCTGGCATCCGCGGCGCCATGTTTTGCAGCATGCTTCTCCGCACGCTCCTGCTCCTTCGCCGCCTTCTTGGCCGCTTTTTCCGCACGGAAAGCCTCCATCTCCGCCTTGGTCCGGCGCGTACGTTTCGGCTTCTCCGGACTGTCGGTCTGCGACGAGGCGGGAGGCTGCGACGAGGCGGGAGGCTGTGACGAAAGCGGAACATCATCGTCGGACGATGCATCATCGTCTTGAGTAGGCGGGGCCGGCGCCTCGGATGCGGGGGCAGGCGCTTCGGTGGTCGGCGCCGCAGCAGATTCAGCGGGCCGCTCGGTGGCCGGCACAGGCTGAGTCTCGGCCGCTTGCACGTCCGCCTTGCGCTTGCGCCCACGCTTGGCAGGCGTGGCGGGCGCCTCTTCTGTGGTCCGCTCCGCATCAAAGAACTGCGACACTTCGGTCGCCGATGCCGAGTCGTCCGCTGTGTCGTCTAGACGCGGTGCACCACGTCCGCGACGACCGCGCGCCTTGGCCTGCTGCGGCGCTGCGGGAATGGGCGCCGGTGCGGCGGGTTCCGCGGACGCCGCGGGCGCCTCGGATGCCGACGCCGTGCCCACACTCGCGGCAGGGGCATCGACGTGCACGGTAATGGTCGCCTCGCGCGCTGCGTGCACCTGGAACGCACGGAAATCCTCGCTATCATCCAAATCGATGTGCGTACCATCGGGGGCGACGTACGACAAACCAATGGCGACGTTGTGGGGAATCCGGTACTTCTGTGCAACCATTTGGCGCACGCTGTCCAGCGTAAAACCGGCATCGAGCACGCGGTCGAACGCCTTGCCGAACGGCGCACGGAACGCGACAATTGTCTGCCATGCCGATGTGCTTAGGTCCGCACCAGGCGCCGAGAGCATCGACAGATTAGGGTCAATCAGCGCGCGGTGCCGCTGCTTTTTCCGCTTCTGGGAGCCAGATTGCGACGGGGTGTTGTTCTGCGTGGGTGGATCGGTGCGCACCGAGACGGGCGTCGCGGGCGACTTATTCTTGCGTTTTCCAGTGCCTTGAGCGATGTGCGGCGCATTTGGCTCGCTGGTCTTGCCACCCTCGGACCCCACAGGCATGGGCGCGACGGGCGTGGACATCGGGGCTTGCGTCCAGATCCACAAATCCACGCACCGGGCCCGAAACACGTTGCCACGTGACCGCGCGCGACAGGGACGTGCGCTCGAGCGAGCTTGGCGCGACACTCACGGCGTCACGACGCATGCGTAGGAAAGCACTGCGTGCTGCGTGCGTACAGGACGCGCATGCACGTACGGTACAGCAAACCCAACGCAGGGGCATAATCTTCCCAGAGGCATCGGTCCATAGGCTATGTACACAGTAGTGTGCCGATCAGAAATCAACCGTACGCCCACCAAAAGCCCACTCCGACTTCCAGCGCAGCGGATCCTTCTTGGGCCCTCCAATCTCACCCGTCTCAGGGTTTGTGTCGCCCTCAAAGTCCTCGCCGGGACCATGCAGAGCATCGGGATGCATGTTTACCGGGTTGCCCTCCTCGTCCTCGGTGACAAACGACGACTTATCTGAAAACGTCAGACAAGCAACTTACTCTGGTTTTCGCGAACAAGGCGCTCAAACTCGAGCTGATCCTCTTTCGGCAACGGCGGTGGCCCCGCGCGCTGAAACGGATTGTCCGAATCAGAACGCCGCACGATCGTCGTCATCAGGGTACGCCGTGCCAACACAATCGACAAGGGCACTGAGTTTCGCGGCATGCAAAGCCAGCGCGCACTGGGCACAGAGCCAAGTGCCATCGATCTCATCATGGTTCGTTAAGCAGGTATCAATCAAGTGGAGGCTCCACGCCACCGACTACAGACAAGGCGCTGGGCGCGCACGTGGTGGGCGAGGAGATGCTCGCGCTGCCGGCAGGCGGCCCGACGCACCGACGCGCCCTGCGGGACTCGCGGGCATCGGTGCGCGTGGAATCGGCGCACGCACCACATCGGGACGCGTGAGCGCCGTGCGTGCGCCCTCCGGACGAAGGAGCGACGATCGGCGTCGACGCTGCTCAGCAAACGAGATACGCTGCCTTTGAGCGACCGGCACATTCTCCTGTTCGCGCCCCGCTGTCGGCACGACGGTTTGCCGACCCTTTTCCGGACCGGGGACAAGCTGCGGTGCATCACCAGGCACCTCGTCATCGGTCGGGCGCGCCAACGCATCAAGAGGCACGCGTGTGACCCGTTTGAGGAAGGGCGATGGCCGTTCGTCTTCGCTCACCAGGTGCCACTGTGGATCTTGTGCAAGCAGGCGGTCTCCGGAAGCGGGCGCCGACGCCGCACAGGCCGGCTTAGTAGGCGTATCGAGCCCCGCAAGCACGCGGTTCGGCATGGGGGAGGCGGTGCACTCGGCTTCGGGCATGCTCTGTGCGCGCCAGATTGTCGAGGCGTCCTTCATCGAGCAGTCGGACACATCCGCGACCTTGGTCTCGACTTGCCGCAGGCGTGCAAGCGCCGGCAACACGGGCGGTGCCGCGACACGCTCGGCCGCCTCGCCTTCATCGGATGCCTGATCCTCCCACTCGTCGGACGGCGGCGTGTCGACAGACGCCTGGCCATTGGCATCGGGCGCCGATGCCATGTCACCTGCGGTGTGGCCCTTGGACACGCGGCGCGCAGTGCACGGCGTGAGGCGCAGCGGGAGCCGTCCAGGCATGGCTGGCCCGTCGCTGAGACGCCGCGTCATCTGGTCGCGTTGTGCTAGCTGAGCCTGCAGGGCAGCGATGTCGGCGTCTTTTTGTGCGAGAACGTTTTGCAGTTGGAGGCGTTCGCCGTGGTACCACTGCTCATAGCGCTGCGTGAACTCGGCCTGCATCGCCGCACACGCTTCCTCCCGCCGCTGCACCTCGGCCTGCTGCGTCTCAAGGGCACGCAAACGCTCCTCGGCGCGCGCCACAGAGCCTGCATGCTCGAGTTCCGCCTCGCGCGCACGTACAGCTTGCTCGCGTGCCTCGATGGCGGTGGCTCGCGCCTCGACTTGCTCGCGGTCACGCTGTACTTTGCGATGCAACTGCCCCAGTTCGTGCATGCGGCACGCCCACTTGATTTGGCGCACCTGGAGGAGTTGCCGCGTCGTTGGACGACGGCGGTGGTCGATCTGGAGCATCGCGTTGACCGTCTCCTGCAAGTCGCGTGAGTAGGCGCGCGGCAGGGAAGGCACGACGCCCTGCTTGATTTTCCGCGTGAGCTCGGCCTGGTTGGCGGCGTCAAACGGCGGAGAGAGCGCGCAAAGCTCATACACAATGCACCCAAGGGCCCAGATATCCGACTTGATGTCGTATTGCTGCCCCGAAGCGAGCTCGGGGCTCATATAATACGGGGTGCCGACGTACGTGTTGGCGAACGTCTGTGCGGCGATCTGTTTGCTCAGCCCAAAGTCTCCGAGCTTCACGTTCTGGTCCACGTCCAAGAAAACGTTCTCGGGCTTCAGATCGCGGTGCAAGATGGCGTGTGCCGTGCCGCGCGTCGTGCCGACGGCCGTGTTGGGCGGTGCGCGGTAGTGGCACGCCTCGAGCGCCGCCGTCATCTGGGCAAAGTACGTCCATACCGTGTCCTCGGGGAGGTGTGTGCGTGTCCGGCGGCACCGCTTGATGATGGCACCCAGGTCGCCGCCCTCGCACAGCTCCATAACAATGTAGAGAATGCTGGTGACGTTAGTCCCATGTGTGCTGACCTACCCGTTCTCTGTATCCACATAGCGCTCCTCGTAGCGCACCACATTCTCGTGGTGTAATGTGCGCAGGATGTTCACCTCGGAGACAATGTGCTTGCGATCGCGCTCGTTCATGCGCTCAAAGTTGAGCTCCTTGCGCGCGAAAAGGGCGCCGTCCGACTTGCGCCGCACCTTGCGGATGAGCCCAAATGTGCCGCTGCCAATCACATCGAGCGCCTCATATCCTTCGAGCACGTATGCCGACGCAGCGGAGGTCCGCCGGTCGGTCGCCCCGCTCGCGGCGTTCCGCATGCCCACGACCACGAACAAACCAACACCGGCCGCCGGGGTAGGTGTTACTTTGCCACGTGGTGCACGTGACGTTGTGACGCGCTGCGGATCGGCGGCAGCGACGTGGAGCCGCGTACGCGCTTGGCGAGGCGCTCTATCTAATTAATTCACGGTGCTGTTTGCGTGAAATTCTATTCGCGCAGCCACTTCCTTAGTCCGGTTGCGCGAGACCGGCGTTCAGCGCTGGGGTACCTGGCCACCACGGAGGGGCATTGAACACACCGTCATGGACGCGCACTCGCAGCGCGAGTGGTCGCGCTTTGCGATCGAGGAGGGCGGGATCGGTACCTGCGTCGTGCAGCGCGATCTCGTCGACGACGGCTCGGGGCTGCTGACCTGCAGCGCAGGCGACACTGTCGTGGGGCTGTGTCGTATGTCGGCCGCGCCCGGCGCCGAGGACCGTGGCGAATTTCTCTGGGCTTACCGCGCTGGCGCGCTCGGGTTTGTCCCCTTTGACAGGCTGATGGCCACGCACGCGCTCGGGAATCCTGGCGTGGTTACCGTGGATGCGGCCGGGGACGAAGTCGTTGCGCCACTCCACTCCCTGTACATTGACGAAAAGATGCGCGTGACGCGGTATCCTAGCGAGCGCGCGAGCGCATCGGCAGCGTCTCCATCGCCGGTTGTGCCCCAGCTCCGAACCCCGCTTGCGGCACAGTTCCCGACCGACGAGGTGGCGACCCCACGACCGCCCCCCGGCACGTGGGGCGATGCGAGTCGTGTCGAGGCATGGGGCGGGGCGAACGACGCGCTTGCGGTGCTGGGGACGCCCGACGCGGGGCGTGCGACGACGCCAGTCGGCACAGCGCTCGGCTCATCGCCAGGAGCCACAACGCCCGTCGCACTGTCGGGTGCGAAGCTCGACGCGCCTTTTGAGCTGGACGATGCGTCGCCTGGGCAAGCCATCTCTGCAGGGCAGGACGTGCCGATGCGCGCGATGCCGCGCAAGTGTCAGTATCGCCCGATGTCGATCCGTGAGAGTATGCTGTCGCGGCAGGAGGCTGCCTCTCCAAATACCGACGAGGTGTGGGGCGACTATGTACAAGGGCGCGATCCGACCATGTCGATCTACGACGCCTACTTCCGCCCGTCGATGCACTTTGCTGCGATGGAAATGGACGAGGCCACGCACACCGCCCAGCTGATGTCGCCCAGGGACGCGCGAACAACGCCTGTCACAGAAAGCGAGGTGTCGTTTGACGTGAGCATCGAGAGCGGCAGCTCGCTCGGCGAGCGCGGCGTCGACACCATGCTGCCACCCGTCCAAGGCGCAGACCACAACCGTCTGCTAAACATGGCATGGAGCGATGCGGGTGACACGTCGTCCATGCAGACCTCGCAGCGCGATTCAAGCAGCTCCTTCACCCGCAGCAGCGTCGACGTGCCGGTTGCTGCGATGGAGGGCATGCGCGTTGGTGGCGCCCGCAATGCGGCACCACTGCGTGCCGTCACGCCGCAGGACGATGACGCCAGCGATGTATCACACAGCCCACGTGGCGCAGAGCGCTACCCACGGCTGCGCACGAGCACCGAGCGGTCCTGGACGTCGGTGCTGACGAGCCCACCGCGCGGTGCCAAAGCCGCACCGACGTCGCCGACAAAGAGCATCCTGGGGTGGTCACCACAGCGGCGCTCGCAGCGCGATGGCAACCTCGCCGACGACCATGCCGAGACGCGCAGCATGACGCCGTCGCACTCGTCCAGCAGCCTGTTCAGCTCGCCGCGCTCGAAACCGTCGCTCGACCTATCGCGCAGCCCACAGAAGATCGACGCGGCTCTCTTCCAGCGGTGGACGACTCTCCTCACCGACCGCGGCAGTAGTTCGCGCACGCGGAAGAAGGCGCAGCAGCTCGTCGAGATCGGCGTACCGACCGCCCTGCGCGGCCGCGTATGGTTGCTGCTTGCGGACAAATACGTCAACGTACAGCCCGGTGTGTTTGCCCAGCTATGCCAGCGCGCGCGTGAAGCGGCACTGAACCCGGAGCGCTTTGCGTTCGCCCAGCTCATCGAGCAAGATCTTGCGCATTGCTTCCCGGTGCAGAAGCCCTTCCGCGGCGTGGATGGCTCGACGCGCGAGGACATCCGCCGGATCCTGTATGCATACGCCTACCACAACCCCGACGTGGGCTACACTGAGGGCATGTGCCTGCTCGTGGGCCTGCTCCTCACGCACATCCGCGTCGAGGACGCATTTTGGCTGCTCGATGCGATCGTGCTGCACTACGGCCTGGAGCGCTGCTATGTCGGAAAGATGGAGCAGCTGCACGAAGACAACGTCGTGGTCGACGAGCTGCTCCGCCTCACCGATGAGGCCCTATACCAGCGGCTACAGGACCTGCGCATTGAGCCGATCATGTTCCTCCCCGGCTGGATCCTGCCCCTGTTTGTGCGCACACTGCCGTGGCCGACGCTGTTGCGGTTCTGGGACCTGTTCTTGAGCCAGGGATATGCGTTTGTGCTGCGCACCGCCGTCGCTGTTATTCAGCTGACGCGCACGACACTGCTCAACACGCGGCTCTGCCCGGGGCGCGCCGAGACGCTGCGCCAGCTCGTGTTTGTCGCCTCGCCGCCGCTTACGCCCGACCGCGTGCTCGAGCACGCACGGGCACTCCCGATCACCGACAAGGAGCTCGCCAAGATGCGGCGTAACGCCGCCAAGCTGGTGCGCCAGAGCGGGCCGACCGACACACCGCTCGAGGGGAAGGACGCGCCGCGCCCCACTGCGCTGCAAGGCAAGCCCATGTCGCGCGGGACGATCCGTTTGCTTTCAGTTCGGAGAAAGGCACGTTCATAGAGGAAAAAAAATACTGCAGCGGGCTGCAGAGACTCATCTACGAAGAGACGCTAGCCCGTAGCACGCGCACCGTGCGATCAAAGCCGCAGCTCGCGACGCCGCCGTCGGGCAGGACCGCGACGCCCTTGATTACTGTGTTGCCGCCACGCACCCACGCCGCAGCCGCAGCTGCGTCGCGCACGCGCTGCGACGTCGAGTCGATCGGGGGAAGCTGCCCGTGCGCCGGCACACGCGCCTTGATCTCGCCATCGAGCCCCACCAGGCGCAGTACGCCGTCCTCGCCGGTGACCCACGCCGCGTCGCCCTCGGCCCGCCATGCATGCCGCGGGTTCGAAAACGTGGACGAAGGCGCCTCGGTCCACAGCGTGAGTCGCCGGAACGACGAAAAGAGGGGCAACACCAACAGACGCGATAGCGTATCGCCGAGCGTGGTGCCCCCGATCGATACCGACGGGCCCATCGGCGACTCACGCTGCAGTGCTGCATGGTCACCCGTTTGCGCACAAAGGTAGCGCCCAGACGGGTGCACCGACAGGTCCAGCAGCGAGTAGCCTGCGTGATGGTCGTCGGGGTCCGGATTCGTGTTGTACTTGACTGTCGTGAAGTCGGGCGCCGCGCCTTCTTCGAGGTCCGGCGCGGGCAGCGCGACGTACGTCAGTTCGACACGGCCGCGCTCAGAAAACACGAGCCACGCCCGGCGCGGCACACTCAGTTCCTGTCCGGGTGCAGGCGGAGCGCTTGGGCCGACCACGAACACCATCGCCTCGGGATTTGCCGCGAGTGCAAGTTCATGCACTTTGGTATACGTGAGGTCGTCGCCATGGCGCATCGCCCGGTACACGACGACCTTCTTGTCGTACCCTGCGGACGCGAGAAACGTGCCGCACGGGCTGTGGGCCACGCGCACGACGAAGCGCGCATGTTCCTTGAGGGTCTGCACGGGCTGCGCGACGTGCTGTGTGAGCTTCATTGCACGACCTACCAAGTCCCACACGACCACGCGGCCATCCATTCCTGCAGACGCCACATACCGCGCACACTTTGGGTTCTGTGACACATCCAGCACCGCCGAGTCGTGGCCGACGGCGCCGCTTGGCGTCGGCTGTCGCGGCTTGTCAAGGATTGCGAATACTTCGCCGGTGTGCGGCTCGCTGAACACAATCAGCTTGTCTGCACCTGTCGTTGCAATGCCCTCACGCAAGGTCCAGGCCGTGCCACAGCGCTCGGGCACCTGCACGGCGCGGATCGACAACAAGTTCGAGTGATGGAGGTGCTCGATAGTCTTGTCGAGTGTGTACTCTGCAGTGCCAGCAGCTTGCGCGCGGACTACGAGGTCATCGAGATCATCTGCATCCGTCTCTTCGAGCTGCAGGCGCGCCAGCGCCTGGGCCGACGCGATCGACTGGCTCTGCTCGACGAGCGTACGCAGGTCGCGCGCGACGTCCTTGAACTGGTCGGAAGATAGATCCTCGCGCTGAACGGCCTGCTGAAATGCCTCGAGGACATGTTTATGTCCTTGGTGTGCAAGGTAGCGCGCGACCACCTCGTCGCACACCTCGGTCAGTGCATCTCCGGCCATGGTGGATACCGCGCACGGCCCGGCGCCATTCGTCCCTTCTCATGTGGAGGAGCTTCGCCCCAGACTCGCACCATGCAAGAGGACGCGCGCGCGGCACTGGCCAACAAGCTGCGTAGCAAACGCACGGAAGAGATACCCACGCCACTGGCGCCCCAAAAGACTGCACCTGGACCCAAGGACCCATTTCAGGGCGCAAAGTCCCCAGTGGTCGTCATGGACCCGCATTGGGCGCCATGCACACCGCACAAGCGCATCGTGGCACCTGAGGACATGGTCCGATTCCAGGCTTCGCCAGCCTTTGCAGAGATCCTGGGCATGATACGCGCACTGAATGAAAGCGCACAGGACCGCTCACTAATGGATGACATAGAAGAAAGCGAGGTACGTCGCGACCACTCACGCAGCCGGTCAAAATCATCCACGAGATCCTTGCACGCGTGGCTCAACTTGTCAAGGAGACGCCACGGAGCAACACGGCAGCATCCACGTCACGTTTCGGAAACCCCGAGTTTCGCACCTTTTACAAGAAGCTGCAGCACGCCACCGACGATCTCCTACAGCTCTTCCCCTGTCTACGCGAAGCGGAGCCGGGCGCGACCCAGCACCGGCGCGCGCGCGACGAACTGGCGATCTACTTCCAGGAGAGCTGGGGGAATGCGGGACGTATTGACTATGGCAGCGGAATGGAGCTCAACTTTTTGTGCTGGCTGCTGTTGCTCGTCAAGCTTGGTATCGTGCAGCTGCCGCGCGATGCACCTGCGCTAGTACTGCGCATCTTTTGGCAGTACATTGAGTTGATGCGTGTCATTGAGGCCGAGTACTGGCTCGAGCCTGCTGGCAGCCACGGCGTGTGGGGCTTGGACGACTACCACTTTTTGCCCTTCCTCTTTGGCTCTTCGCAGCTGTACCATCACAGCTTTTTGCGCCCCGGAAGCATTCACGACGAGGAGTTGGTGGACGATAACGCCCCAAAGTACATGTACTTTTCCTGCATTCAATCCATCAACGCCGTCAAGACCGAGTCTCTGCGGTGGCACTCGCCTATGCTCGACGACATCTCGAGCGTCAAGACGTGGTCCAAGGTCAACGAGGGTATGGCCAAGATGTACCGCAGCGAGGTGCTGCTCAAGCTACCCATCGCACAACACATCTTCTTTGGCACGCTGCTCGACTTTGGTGTGCCGGAAGACGAGGGGACTCACACGCATATCAACGGCCACGGCGCCACCGCTTCTGCGCCCACCGGGGTGGATGTGGCTGGCACGAATGGTCATGCGCATGGACCGGCGTGCGGACATGGCCACGCCCATGGCGAGGGCCAAGCGTCTGGGTGGGGCGATTGCTGTGGCATCCCGATCCCCAGTGCCTTCGCTGCCGCCGAGCAAGCCAAGCGTGGCCCTGCCAAGCCATTGCGACGAATTCCCTTCGACTAGATTGACCGGGAGAGTATAGTTCACAACATGAGACATAGACTACGGGTCATTCTTGATGAATGAACAACGTAAGACGACAAACATTTACTGCAGGTTGAGGATCGTGCCAGCGGTGCCGTTAGGAGACGCCGTGATAAAGTTGTCGGTCACAGCGAGCGCGTAAGGGTTCGCGCCACCGATACGGCCAACAAAGTTGAGCGTCTTCTTGTCGGCGTCGAGCTGCCAGAACTGCGACATCTGCGACGAGTCGTCCGACATGGAGCAGTTCTCCGTCGTGAAGTGCTGGTCAGGCTGGGCAAGAGCCGCAATGCGCACACAGGTGTCCTTGACCGCGTTCGAGGGCGACAGCAGACCAAAGTGAATGGCGCCAGTGGCGTTCGTCTCCATGATGGACGAGTTGCACTCGGAGAAGACGAGCTCCACGGCTTGCTCACCCGTGACAAGCTCGTTGCTCTCCGAGATCTGCACAGCCACAGGGTTCGTGTCGTTGACCGTCACGGTCAGACCGCCAGTCTGGTTAAAGGTAGACGAGCAGTCAATGCTGCGCACAATCTTCTGGTTGGGAATCGCCGCGTCCGAAGCGGGGCTCGCGGCGGGGGCAGCGCTCGACTCCGCGGGGGCAGCACTCGACTCAGCAGGGGCAGCGGGGGCCGAGCTCGAGGCAGCGGGAGCCGACGAGGCATCGGCCGCCGGCGCCACCGACGAGGCGGGGGCAGGGGCAGGGGACGCGTCAGCCGCCGCGGGGGAGGAGGCCGGGGCGGGGGTAGCGTCCTGCGCAGCCACCACAGCGACCAGAGCAAACAGGGCAGCGAAACGGAGATTCAGGAACATAGGGGGAGGAAGGTAAAGGTGTTGTGTTGACAGATGGCTGTAAGTCTATATACCTACCCGCCCGCGCCGCAAACTTACACCGTGTTGGACTTGGGCCGCCAAACTCCATTCATATGTACGGATCGTGCAGATGCATGCATGCTTGGCAGGGGCTTTCTCATTTTCCTGCCCTAGTTCCTTGTTCCGGTAATAGACACAGCGATTTAGTCATGCATCATACGATCACAGACTGTCACGTGACGCGCCGCGACAGCGGCGGTGTTGCCGCAGTGACGCGTGTCTTCCAATGCCGGCTGGCCAGCTGGTCGCGCCGTCGCAGACAGAAGAGGCCTTTGTGCTCGAGGCGCTGCAGAGCGCGGCGCTCCGCACGGATGGGCGCAAATTTGCTCAGGCACGCCCGGTGAACATCGCTTTTGGCGAGCAGCTTGGTTGGTGTGAGGTGTCGCTGGGGAAGACAGTGTAAGTACACGTGCCCTGACGCAGCGTCGTTGCGTCCGTCGATGCGCTCGTTGTACCCCCGCGCGAAGAGCGCCCATACGAAGGAATGATCAACATCAATACCGATATTACTCCAATGGCTGGTATGGAGTACGACGCGGGCGGCGTCGCTGGTGCAACCGAATCACGAGAACGCGAGGCGCTCTTTGACCGCATGATGGAGCGTGCGCTGCGTTACACTGAGGCTGTTGATCGCGAGGCGTTGTGCATCATCGCAGGGAAAAAGGTGTGGTGCATCAATTTGACTGTCCACCTGGTGTCGGACGAAGGCGCAGCTCTGGACGCCGCGGTGCTGGCAAGTTTGGCCGCCTTGCGTCATTTCCGTCGGCCGGACGTGACCATCGCCGACGGCGAGGTGATTGTGCACTCGCCAGATGAGCGCGTTCCCGTGCCGCTTGCGTGCCACCATCTGCCGTTGTGTGTGTCGTACGCTGTCTTTTTGTTGCGACCTAAGAGCGACGAGGAACGCAGTCTACTTCTTGCGCAGTCGCGTACCGCCGCAAGCAGCGATGGTATGGACGAAGATGTGGTGCAGTCGGAAGTAGCCACTGCGCTGCTTGACCCGTCGCTGCTAGAGCAGACATTGGCGCATACAAGTATCACGTTTGTCATCAACGCCCAGCGCGAAGTATGCGTGCTCGACAAGGCAGGGGGCGCGCCGCTGTCATATCAAACTATTCTCACACTTTTGGGGGATGCTGCGAAACGTGCTGCCGAGATGGCCGCACTCCTGGAGCGTGCCCTGGCTGACGACGCCAGTCACCGCGTAGTGTCTGTAGAGTAGCGCCCACGAGATACCCACAACCTCCACATGGACGGTGCGCCGCCCGCCGCGGTGGCCCCAGAGGCGGCATGGACGGTGCAGACAGCACCGCTATCCATTGAGGATCCCGTCGTGGATGTGCATCGCATGAGCGTGCCATCCTTTGGACCACGGCCGAGTTACTTGCAATCGAGTCAGGCACAGCACTGGACGTTCAGTACCGGTCAACTCGCGCAACTACGCTCGGAGGCCAACCAGCAGGCAGCACACGCCTTGAAACAGTACGCGAGCGACGCCAAAGTAGGTACATGCCTGACACAGGAACCTGTTCCAGCGCTCTTGACCGTTGCAGACGAGCTTGCCATCATTCGCTTTTACCTGCTCCGCATTGGGCGTCTCGTTCGGGCCTTCCATTTGCCGTCGCTCATTGAGTCCAGTGCAATGACCCTGATGAAGCGCTTCTACCTGCGCAACTCTTGCATGCAGTTCCACCCCAAGTTGATCATGTACGTGGCATGCTTATCCAGGCTCACGAGCATCTACCTTGCATCTAAGGCGGAAAACTATCCCTTGCCCCTCGCCAAGTTCTGTGCGCAGGTTAACGAGGCCAGCGCAGGGAAGCAGGCGACGGCTCCCACAAAAGCCTCAGCTGCACGCGGCGACGTGACTGAAAACATCATTCGCGACCTCGAATTCGGCATGGTGCAGAGCCTGGATTTCGAGCTGGCCGTACATGGAGCGCAACGCGCCCTCTATGGTCTAATCCTCGACTTCCAGACGCTACCAAACCCGCTTTCACGAGAGGATCTGACGGTATTTGCAGCGGCTGTGCAAGGATATGTACAGAGTGCACGCCTCACCGATGCCGAATTCACCTACGCGCCACCGCACATTGCACTCGCTGCGTGCTGGATGTGTGAAACGAAAGGTGCAACGGGTACCATCTCGGGAAAAGATGTTGTCCGGAAATGGCTTGCGGCCAAGCGCGAGCGCGCATCCACAGCACGCGTTGCACAGCTTGAGGCACGCACGAATTGGCGCGCCAAGAAGCAAGCCTTGGAAAAGGCGCAGCAGGATGAGTCGTCCAAGCAAGCACCGTCGCCGGCGACATCTGAGCCGGCTGCTTCGTTGGACTACAGGGCAGAGAATCTCAAGGATTCCGGCGGGCTTTTGCCCAGCGCGCAACTCGAGCACATCCTTGACGCGATTGCCGCACAGATCCGCAGTCTCGCGCCGGACACCCCCGCTGGTGCGCCGCTCAAGCCCCAGGTGGACATGGAACAAGTGAAGAAAATCGACCTTGCTTTGCGTGCATGTCTCCTGCTCTTTGAATCTGGCAATCAATCCAACTCGCGGAAACGCGGTGCACAGGACGACGATGGGCGCAGCAAGCGGCAACGCACAGACGCCTCAGTGGATAGTGACGATGAATTGTAGCTTCTCCACATCTGGCATGGCTGCGTCGAGCGAGACGCGCCATGACGCGCACCGTCCAATTGCACGGCTCGACGCCGATGTCGTGAACCGCATTGCTGCAGGCGAGATCATTCATCGGCCATCCAATGCGCTTAAGGAGCTGCTCGAGAACAGCCTCGATGCAGAGGCAACACAGATCAAAATTACGTTACAGGACGGCGGACTCAAACTGTTGCAGATCCAGGACAACGGCAAGGGTATCCCTGTGCAGGACATGCCGCTCTTGTGCGAGAGGTTTGCTACGTCGAAACTGCGCACGTTTTCCGACCTTGAGTCTATGACAACATTCGGCTTTCGTGGAGAAGCGCTGGCGAGCATCAGCTTTGTCTCTGCGTCCGTGACCGCGGTGAGCAAGACACGCGACGAGGATGTGGCCTACCAGTATGTGTCACAGCTAATACAGAGCATCATATTTTGCCGGAGCCATGCAGCCCCCCGCCGAGGGCCAAGAAACTAGGCCCAAGCCATGTGCGGGAACCGACGGGACGACCATCACCGTACGTGACCTCTTCTTCAACGCGCCCCAGCGTCGACACGTTTTCAAGTCTCCATCGGAGGAATACAATCGTGCGCTAGATGTCGCAACCAAGTACGCCATCCACTATGGACATCGAGGGGTCGGCATTTCCGTCAAAAAAGCTGGCTCGTCTTCATTTGATCTCAACACGCCGGGTCAGCCGGGACAGACGACGCTCGACGTAATTCGAAACGTGCATGGTACGACACTCGCACGCGACCTCCTGCATCTCAAGCCTTTGCACTTGGAATCGCTCGGGTGCACCGTTGAAGGTTGGGTGAGCAATGGAAATTGGGCGTCGAAAAAGACCACGTTCCTGTGCTTTATCAACAACCGGCTGGTGGAAAGCGCATCTCTTCGTCGGTCGCTTGATACCATGTATGCTACATTGCTTGCCAAAGGGCGACATCCTTGGATCTATTTATCACTGTCTATTGCTCCCAATCGCGTTGATGTCAACGTCCATCCCACGAAACAGGAGGTCCACTTCCTCGACGAGGACGAAATTGTGGAACGCATCACAGCGTATGCTCAGGATATTGTCTCCCAGCACAGCTCGTGCCGCGTCTTCTCCTCAGGCTCTCCTATGGGAGTCGCGACCTCAGAGAATACCGTGCAAGGTAGGTGCCGTAACTTACCCAGTGCTCGGCCCACGGCAGAAGGCTTCAGACCCTCGGCACCTGGTACGTGTGGACCACCACGCGCAATCATTGGATGCAATGATGGCTTCCGAAACAGCTTCAGCACAGCGTGGCCTGCAAGAGCGCATTGCAGAGAGCCCATGCGACCTTACTAGCGTCCAGGAACTTCGGACGGCGGTATACCTCAAGCGAAGCGTCCCACTTTCCGAGGTAATTCAAAATCACAAGTTTGTGGGCATTGTCGATGCACAGCAAGGGCAGTCGCTCATTCAGCATGGCACACAACTCTATCTCGTGGATCACGCCGCGGTTATTGAGGCTTTTGCGTATCAACTTGCCTTACGCCAATTTGCGTCTTTTACGCCAATCCGTTTGGATCCTGCTCCGTCGCTACGTGACCTTATCGGTGTGGGATTTGATGCTGAGAACGATCCAGCCAAGGCGGGATTGGATCGCGATGCAGTTATTCAAAAGATCTACGACACTCTCATGGCGCGCGCGGAGATGCTAGAGGAATACTTTGCAATCCGACTCAATGCGAAAGAGGGCACAGTTGAGACATTACCGGCCCTGCTCCCTCGTCACGGCACCATATGCCTTGTGCTAGAGCGCCTGCCGTCGTTATTTTTCCGCCTGGGGCCACAGGTGGACTGGAATCATGAAAAAGCATGTCTGGACGGCCTCTGCCGCGAATTGGCCTATGCGCATGTCCCCTTCTCGGTGGGCCATGCAAGCTCTGAGCAGGACGACGCGTGGATTATCCAGCATACCTGGTTTGCAAGTTTCCTTGGGTCTCGTGGAAAAATGGTGGTGTCCAAGGAACTCGCCGCGCAGGGCTTTGTGCAAGTAGCGAGCCTGCCCGATTTGTACCGCGTCTTCGAACGATGTTAGGGGAGGGTATATGTACATTATTTTGTAGCGGAGCCTACGTCAAACACACTGAGCAGTGCAAAGCATGCGTAGAACAGGCCGACTGGATAAGCGACCAAGAATCGCTGGTTGTGCATCCCCAGGATTGAGACGAAGATGCCGGACGCTGCAGTACAGCACCAAAGAATGAACAAGGGCGAGATGATGTACCCAAACGTGCTGTTCAGGCGAACGAACACATTCAAGCAGCTCAGCAGGCACAGGGGCAGCAGGCAGTAGCCCAGCACGCTCGTCACGCGCGACGCATCGATGCCGCCCTCGGACATCAGATTCAAGAGAAAGTAGATGGAGAGCACGCCCATAAGCCCCACGCCGTACACATATCCGAACTGTGATTTGCCCGACTGCGTCAGCATCTTAAAACGTACCAGCAGGAGCAGCATGCCAAACACAAAGCAGAACAGCAGGGGACCGGCAAGGTCCGTGTCGTCCATCATGTGCGCATCCTTCGGGTGGTCCGGTGAGAACTTGTGGAACGGATTGAGCACCGCAAGCGACTTATCCCAGACATGCGACAAGTTGATGTCGAGCTCCTCCATCAATGATGGCTCGCCGGGGAGGCCTCCCGTGCCAAACGCGCTCAGCCAGTCCATGCTCATGTTGGTGTGCATCTAACCGCGCGACGACCTGCTGACTCAGCAAGGCGCCAGGCGCCGCCCAAAATTTTTTGTTTTCCTTTTATCTGCGCCACATTCAAGCGGGGTCGCCATGCCGCAGAACGAGTATATTGAGGAGCACATCAAACGTCATGGCCGCCGCCTGGATCATGAGGAGCGCATGCGCAAGAAGGAGGCGCGCAGTGTGCATCGTGCCTCGGCTGTGGCGCAAAAGACAGTCGGTCTGAAGGCCAAGATGCTCAACAAGAAGCGCCGTGCCGAAAAGGCGCAGATGAAGAAGACGCTCAAGCAGCACGAGGAGCGCGATGTAAAGAAGTCTGCCGCACCGAGCGATCCAGACACGGCACTGCCTGCCTATCTGCTCGACCGCGAGGGCCAGAAGGATGCCAAGGCGCTGTCGAGCGCGGTCAAGGAGCGACGGAAGGACAAAGCCGCGCGGTACAGCGTGCCGCTGCCGCAGGTTCGTGGTATTGCCGAGGACGAGGCCTTCAAGGTGGTCAAGACCGGCAAGCGCAAGCAGAATGGCTGGAAGCGTATGGTGACCAAGGCGACGTTTGTGGGCGACAACTTTACCCGCAAGCCGCCCAAGCTCGAGCGTTTCATCCGCCCGATGGGCCTGCGTTTCAAGAAGGCACACATTACGCATCCCGACCTGAAGGCGACTTTCCAGCTTCCCATCATCGGCGTGAAGAAGAACCCGCAGTCGCCCACTTACACCCAGCTTGGCGTGCTGACCAAGGGTACGATCATCGAGGTGAATGTGTCCGACTTGGGTATGGTCACGTCCGGCGGGAAGGTCGTTTGGGGCAAGTATGCACAGATTACCAACAATCCCGAGAACGACGGCTGCGTCAATGGCGTGCTTCTGCTCTCGTCCTAAACCAGGGTGTTTCTTTTTTGTATCATAGACGTTCCCTACATGAATCCATTCACACTGAGCTCCATCGCAATACGCAGTTGCTCCTCTTCCGGGAGCGACTCAAAGTTGTCTGGCAGGCCCTCGAGAGTTCCCGGCTCGCTCTCCTGCAGAATGTCGCTGGGCCCCGTCTGGGTGGGCGCGTCCGCAACCTCGGCGGGGCCGTCGGTCCCCCCTGGCGCCGAGTCGTTGGGGATGCGAGTGCGGCCAGCATCACGCGGCGCGGATGTTTTGCTTGGCTTACGGTAAGCACGGTCTGTGCGGAATGCCTGCCGGAACGCCTTCGTGAGGTTGTCGACTTTCACTTCGCCCATGCCCGGTAGCATGGCCAATTTTTCGGGCGGCGCACGTGCGATGTCCGCGAGCGACTGGGTGAGTGGGAGCCACGTACCCCGATATGCGTCGACAAGGTCATGACATCAGTCTTGTTCACACCACGCACGCTCGTCAGTACCGCGGCGAGCTGGCTGTCGTACGTCTCACCGACGCGCGTGCGAATCAGATCCGGTGGGCGCTGTTCAAATGCCTTATAGGTTTCCAGATACCGTGCCGCCTCTTCTTGTCTGGATCAGCCAAGGCCACATACGTCCATGCCACGAGCAGCACCATCCGGTTGACCAGTGCAATTTTGGTAAGCTCCTTGATTGCCTGCTGGTGATCTGTCTTGGATCAGTTGTGACACGTACCACATCGCACAGCACGAGGAGGACACGGAGGGTATACATGTGCGCGAGTTTTAGGATCCGCATATGAATGTACTCGGGATGCAACCGAAAGTAGCGGAGGCTGGGTGAGCGGTGCATCGCACCTACCTCAGAAAGAGCACGCCGCTCGAGAGACCCACCTGGTAATCCGGCACGATGTCGGCATATTCCCAGGCAACGCCCTTGATGTGCTGCAGAATTGGATTCCCACGCTGGCAGCTATTCACCAGGATCGAGTTGGAGGAGGCATGCGCGCCGCGGATCAGCGGGTGCGGCCGTGCGCGTTGTGGACTTGCGTCTTCGCGTGCCTGGGCCATGCCGGCGCGGTCACGCGTTCATTTTCCAAGGGCTCGGAGATGGCGTGGTTTCTGCACGCTGAGTAAGCACGAAAAGCCAGCTAGAGTGCCGCGCGCCCTACTACTTCTTCCCACCGATTGTGTTTGATCCGATATGCCTGGGACACTCGCTATAGCCGCCGCTGTGCTGGTCGGTCTGCTCACGCTGTACTACCTCAGCGGGGTGCTGTTTGGTGGTGGCGAGTCGAAGCCGGTGGAGGAGGAGTCGCACGGCGGCTCCAACTTTGTCGAGCGGATGGCAGACCAGGTAAGTCGCGCGCGACTCACGCAGAAAAAACGGCTCGTTGTCTTCTTTGGTTCCCAGACGGGTACGGCCGAGGAGTATGCTATCCGTCTGGCGCGCGAAGCAAAGGAGCGCTACGGTGTTGGTGTGCTGGTGCTCGACATCCAGGACGAAGAGATGGACAAGCTCGACCAGCTGCCGGAAGATTCGGTCGCAATCTTTGTCATGGCAACGTATGGCGAGGGTGAGCCTACCGACAACGCGGTCGAGTTCATGGAGTTTTTGCGGTCACCGGACGTGGCGTTCAGCGAGAACTCGACGCTGAACAACGTGCACTACGTTGCGCTGGGTCTCGGCAACAAGACGTACGAGATGTACAACGAGACGATCAAGCAGCTCGACGAGCGCATGCGCGAGCTGGGTGCGCAGCGCATTGGTGAGGTTGGTCTGTGCGACGACGACGCTAGCATTGAGGAGGACTACCTTGCTTGGAAGGACCCCATGTTTGAGCAGCTCGCGAGCTACCTCAACCTCGAGGAGGGCAACACGGGCGACATGTCCGACTTTACCGTCACCGAGGTGACTGATGTCGCGGACGCATCTCGTATCTACCAGGGCGAGCACCACCCGCGTGCGCTCAGCGGTGTCAAGGGCAACCATGACGCCCGCAACCCGTACCCTGCGAGTGTTGTGCGCACCCATGAGCTGTTCACCGAGGGCGTCGCCAGTCGCTCATGTGTGCACATGGAATTCGACATCCAGGGCTCTGGCATCACCTACCAACACGGTGATCACCTGGCCGTCTGGCCGGTGAACCCCGAGCCGCAGGTCGAGCGGATGCTGGCGGTGCTTGGTCTGCAGGACAAGCGCAACACGGTGGTGCAAATCAAGTCGCTCGACCCTGCGCTGGCCAAGGTGCCGTTCCCCCAGCCGACGACGTACGAGGCCATTTTCCGGTACTACCTGGATATTAATGCGCATGCAAGCCGCCAGGCGCTCGCGAGCTTTGTGCCGTTTGCGCCCAACGTCGCAGCGCGCGAGAAGCTCGAGCGCCTGAGTAAGGACCGCGACTTTTTCTTGTCGCACGTGGGCGACTACGGCTACAAGCTCGGCGAGGTGCTTCAGATGGTCGCGGGTGACTCGACGCGCGACGAGGACATCTCGTCGTCGACCGTGTGGCCCATTCCGTTCGACCGCGTGATCTCGTCTGTGTCGCGCCTGACGCCTCGCTTCTACTCGATCTCCTCGAGTCCGAAGCTCTCGCCCGACCGCATCCACGTCACGGTGGTCGTGCTGCGCTACACGCCGGCCCAGGGCTCCAAGGACGTGTACGGTCTCGCGAGCAACTTTATCAGCTCGGTAAAGATGGCGCAGAACAGCGAGCGGCCCGATCTCGAGGACCCGCGGCACGGTACACCGCAGTACTACCTCCGCGGCCCGCGCGACGCCTACGTGGACGAGGCTGCCGGTCAGTACCGCGTGCCGATCCATGTGCGCCGCTCGACCTTCCGGCTGCCGACGAGCACCAAGATTCCGATTATCATGGTCGGCCCCGGCACGGGTGTGTCGCCATTCCGTTCGTTTGTACAGGAGCGTGTCGCAAACGCGCTCAAGGCTAAGGAGAAACTCGGCGCGGATGCGCTGCAGGACTGGGCGGACATGACGCTGTACTACGGGTGCCGCCGGAGCAACGAGGACTTCCTGTACAAGGATGAGTGGCCCGAGTACGCCGAGAAGCTCGACAATAAATTCAACCTGCGCGTTTCGCTGAGTCGTGAGGTGTTCAATCCTGACGGCTCCAAGAAGTACGTGCAGGACCTCATCTGGGAGGACCGCGAGAAGCTCGCCCACCAAATCCTCCAGCAGCGTGCCCACGTGTACATCTGTGGCGAGGGCAAAGGCATGGCGCAGGACGTGGAGCAAACTCTGGCCAAGATCCTCGGTGAGGCCAAGGGCGGCGGCGTTGACGTCGGTCTGGCGGAGATCAAGGTACTAAAGGACCGGCACCGTCTGGCGCTGGATGTCTGGTCATAGCTACGTAGTCATATCCGGAGCTGGGAGCATTGCACCGTGGTTCGCGAGTCTGTGTCAGTGGACGACGGCGTACCGGTCGGCCATCTCGTTGCCGTGCGTGCCGGCGTGCGCGCGCACGTACACAAGCGACGGGCGCGGCGTGCGCGAAGTGAAAGCGTAGTCCAGCGAGACAATCAAATCCTTATTCTGTACGTCGCTGCCTGTGCTGGTGCGCCATCCATTGCGTTTCCACGCCGGAATCCATTGCGTCACGGCCTTCATCGCGTACTGACTGTCGGTAAAGATGCGCAGCGGCTTGCTTGGCTCCGGGCATGTCTCGATCGCCCGCAGGATGGCCGTGAGCTCGGCGCGATTGTTGGTCTGCACGGGGCCAGCAAGGCGGCACGATAAATTCAGGTGATGATAGCGAGCATCGCTCCAGTATACACCGTAGCCGGCGACCGCGCCATCGCGCCCGTTGCCACGAGACGAGCCATCCGTGTACACGGTGAGGCCGCCAGGCGTTGTGTCCGGCAGAATGCGCACGGCCTTGGCCGGCATGATGGGTTCGTCGTCATTGCCAGCCTTTCGCTTGGGTGGCGCGGGTTTTGGAGCGACGTCGGGGACTGGCGCGGGGTGCGGCGCATCCTCGCCTGCGACAAACGCGTGCGCCTCGGCGCGCGTGGGAAACGCCTTGTATCGGCTGCCCTGGTACCGCTCGACTTGCGCCCTGCACTGCTCCCTGCGTGAGATGCGCCGACGTACCATGTTTCGTATACGCCGGGCCTGCGTCCGACGCGCACCGCGTAAAACTTGCTCTGCCGCCGGACCATGGCGCTCGCCGCGCCGTACCACAGGATGCTCCCCCTCCGCACGATGCACGAGGCTGCTTAGGTAACGCGCGGACGCGCGCCGCGCGCCCAAACCCGTACACACCTCCACCCTTTCACCTCCGCGCGCATGTCGCGAATGCCGCGGCCGTACACACGGCAGCCCTTGCGGGTAAAGAACGGTGGTGCGGAGCTGGAGCATGTGCCTTCAGTACTGGGCACACCGCCACGCAAACGTGAGGTACCTGCGGATGATGTGCATGTGCGCAACATCCCCGAGTACGCAAGCGGTAAGCGCAGCCGCATACGGTCGGCACGCGACGTAGCGACGCCGTACGCGAGCCCCGCAGCGACGACGCTGCGCATCGACCATGCAGCGCGCATGAGTCGGGAGGAACGGTACCAGCGCGAGCATCAAAAGGCTGCCTCGCAGCGGCAGTGGAAGGAGGCGTTCGTCAAGGCCTTCCCGAAGCTCGTCTTCTACCTCGACCATGTCGATTCCGCACAAAAGGCGCAGTTCACGCACCAGATCACGCAGCTCGGCGGCACGGTCGAGGCATTCTTCTCGCGCAGCGTGACGCATGTCGTCACGACGCGCCCTATCCCTGTCGCACGCGAAAAGGAAAACACAGAGCCGCGCCGGCCACGGCCACGCGCGCCGGCCTCATCACATGCTGTGCCCCCCGCGGTCGCGGGAGGACCGGTTCACTCGGACAAGAACCCACTGGACGACACGACGCCGGCGCTTCCGCCGAGCGACCTGTTGTGCAAGGCGCAGCAGTTTGGCATGAAAATCTGGCGGCAGGACAAGCTGCAGCATATCCTCTCGCTCCTGCTCGCTGAGGACACAGGTGTCGAGGACACGCGGCAGAACCTGTCCGAAATGCTCCACCAGGAGAAGCTGCACGGCACGACGGAGCGCGATCCGCAGGCGATGCGGACCGATTACCACTACTTTGGCAAGCACAGCTACTATGTGCTTGTGACCGATGCCACGAACGAGCACCGCCCGATCGTCGTCGGCGAGTTTGACAAGACGGCGCACGAGGCGCAGCTCAAGCCACCGCCGTGGCCCGTGCTGTACGGCGATGTCGAGGGCCGCGGGCTGTTTGTCTACGTCAAGCCCAAGGACCGGCAGCGCCTCGCCGCACAGGATACAGAGGGGGCACGTCCGACACCGCTCTCGCTCCGCCGCGCCGCGTCGTTGAACCTTGCGGGTGCACTTCCACACGCACCGGCGTCGTCCCACGCGACAGGCACCCCGT
This sequence comes from Malassezia brasiliensis, assembly GCA_029542985.1. Lineage (NCBI taxonomy): Eukaryota > Fungi > Basidiomycota > Malasseziomycetes > Malasseziales > Malasseziaceae > Malassezia > Malassezia brasiliensis. The sequence goes on from CP119952.1 coordinate 1,473,434, forward strand.
CGCTGATGGCGTCGGACAACAGCATCGCCTTGGCGTCGACGGTCGCGTCGACGACCTCGGCGTCGCTGCACAGCCAAAGCACGCAGCTCGGCAGCAGCGCCATCGCCGATAAGCGCCTTGCGGAGCTCACGCGCCGCATGCATACCCCGGTCGACCTCAAGCGCGGCGCAGGCAGCGGTGCAGTGGTGCGCCGTATGCTGTCCTTGGCGCCGAACGAGGCCGAAGCGCCGGGGCTGCGTCGGGCACACAGCCTGTCGAGCGCGCGTGCGCCGCGCAAGCCGCGCGAGAAGCGGCCAGGGCACTGTGAAAACTGCCGGTGCCGCTTCGAGGACTTTGACGAGCACACGCGGAGCCGGCGGCACCGCAAGTTTGCGATGGACGAGTCCAATTTTGTTGCGCTGGACGAGCTGCTGCAGCGTGTGCAGCGCGAGCCGGTCGACCAGGGCATGTGGGACGCGTATACGTGCCATGACGCGCTGAGCGACGATGCGCCGAGCGCCGCGGACACCGATGCGTACGTAGCGCATGCGCCATCGGACTACGTCGCAGGCAGCGACGTCGATGGCGAGCCGATGGACACCGATGCGCTTGGCGTCGGTGCCGGCATGGCGACCGACTCGTCCATCGAGGTCGTGGGCGAGCGACGCGCCGACGTGACGGTGCCGCCCGCGCCTCCTACGACACTGCGCGCTGATCTTGACGCTATTGTCGCCGAGGTTGAACAGGCCGCAGTGGTAGGGAATGCCCAGGCGACACTGGTGAGCCACGCTGCGGAGGCACAGGTGGAGCCGGCCGCCCCTGCGGCCGGCCCGCAGGGTGCGCCGGCGGCGCTGCTGCCTGCCGCGCTCGTGACCGAGGCGCCCGTGGCCCGCGTCGCGGGCCCGGCTGGGGAGCCTGTCGCGGGCCCGACGGAGGAACCTGTCGCGGACCCTGTAGACACGCATGCTACGGTGTAGTGGATGTAGCAACGATACCCGCGTGTTGGTGTGAATGCGCGCGTGAACCATGGGGCATGAGCCCTGCCACCCGCCGCGCATCCGCGCAGGGCGCCGGCAGCCCTGCTCTGGTGTCCATCTATGCCATGCATGCATTCTACCACACTATACCCGCTGGCCTAGCGCCTGTGCCTGCAGCTGCCCACGCCCACGCCCGCGGCCCTTGCGGCGCGCGTCGCGGCGGTTCTGGCTGTCGCGGTCGGTGCTGCCCTCGTGCGCGTTCGCACTGGCGCCGCCGCCCGTGCTGCTCGAACGGGAGTCGCCGAGCTTCGCATCGAGAAGCCACTCGTTCTGCTCGAGCATCGCACTCGCGCGGTCGGCGAGCGCGAGCGAGAGCTGCTGCACGCGGTTGAGCTCCAGACGCTGGAACACGACGACGTTGTGCAGCGGGTCGATCGTCGCAGCCAGCTCGTCGTTCCAGATCATGCGGGACACGATAGAGCGCACCGTCGAGTCAGGCAGCTCAAACGTCTCGGCAAGGAGCGCAAGGGAGAGTGCATCGTAGTGGGACGCAAAGTTGAACAGGTAGGTGCGCAGACCCTCCTCCTGGATGTGCCGCGCGACACGCGCAAGCACCTGATCGCGGTCCGGAATGAGCTTCCAGATCTTGATCGCATTCACCAGCTCGATGCAAGCCTTCCAGTCGCCGTTCTGGAGCGCCTTGCACGCCTGCATCACGTGGTCGCGCGTGTTTTCGGGGGGGCCCGAGAAAACGAGGCGGTCGTTGTAGTCGAGCATCCGGCGGAAGGGGCGCGAGATGACCTTCTTGCGCAGCTCGGGGTCCGCACCGGCATACGCCATGTTGGGCACCTCGAGGAGCATGCTCGCCACCAGGTACACACACTCGAGCAGCTCGAGGTTGATGTGCATGTGGAAGGGCAGCTGGCGCTGGCGGTCGAGCTTCTCCTGCTCGGCGCTCACGGGGTTGTACGCAGTGCCCTTGGAGATGCCCTGAGCCAGCAGCTCCTTGACGCGACCCGTGGTGAAGATCTCCTGCAGCGCCGCATGGCACTCCTTGATCAGGCCTACGCGGAAGGCGCACAGCCCGAGCTGCACCAGCACGCGGTTGTACAGGATCTGCGTTGCGGCATCCGCGAGGTGGATCGACTCCTGCAGGTGGCTCATCAGGAAGCGGTCGCGCGCGACGTGGTAGTCCGCGTGCAGCGCGTGGTGGTACACGTGCATGAGCATCGCACGCGTGCGCTGGCGCTCGCCTGACACCTCAGGGCGCTCGTAGAGGTACACACACAACGCGTGGATCAGCCGAGAGGGGCCATCCGGCTGGTCACGCACCTCGGCAAACGGCGGCGTAATGCGCGACGGCGGCAGCGACGCTTGCGCCTCGGCGTTGGCGCCCTCGAGCGCCAGCACAATCACGTCCTGCTTCGAGTAGATGTGCTCCAGGCGGCGCATCACCACACGGCGCAGCGGCTCCGAGACAAACGTAGCCATCTTCTCGGGAAGCGGCTCGGCCAGCACGCCCTCAAAGTAGCTCTGCGCGCGCACAATCGTCTGGTACAGCAGCTTTTCGTCGCCGAGGCGCTCGACGTACTCGGTCGCGTGGGGGTCGATGTTCTGCAGGCTCTTCATGAACTCGTCCTCCAGACGGTCCACAAAGCTGATCACACTACCACGCACCGGTACCACGGCGCCCTCGCCGTTCTCGTTCGGACGGCGCTCAATCTGGTCGTCGTAGTCCTCGGTCTCCTCCAAGACAACGTACGCCTTGTTCTGTGCAAGGAGCGTCAGCAGCGAGTTGAGCTCATCGCGCGCCTGGTGCCACAGGTCCAGCGGCATGTAGGCGTTCGCCGAGCTGCTGTAGTCGAAACGCGACGCAATCAGCGCCAGCAGCACACGCACGCGCTGGTACGGCGTGCCAGCAGCGTCGAACAGCTTGCACAGCGTGTTGATCTGCTCGCCACGGTCGGTGCTCTTCCGGCCGCGTGCCTCCATCACCGCCGCGAGGCTCTTGAAGAGCGCGTCCGAGGTCATGCTCGCCTTGCCGCCCTTGCCGACCGTCTGGAACTCGTCGTCATCCATGGGCTGCTCGGTAGCCGCGGGGACCGGCGCCTCGGCGATCGCCGGTACCTTGACGCCTTTGCCAGACACGGGGAACACATCGGGAATCTTGGGCGCCGCCTGCGCGGCCTGCACCTTTTCGTCGTACCCCTCGGGGTCAGCGCGGTACTGCTGCAGCGCCGCATCGTTCTCCTTCACCGTCTTCTTCAACTTCTGCTTCATACCGTTCATCGCCTTGGCATTGGGCGCCTTCATCTTCTTCACGGCGTCCTTGTCGGCCAGCGACTTGGCCAGGAAGGCGTCCAGGCTCGACAGCAGCTTGATATACGACGACGGGATCGGCTCGCCCAGCTTGCGCTGACGGTCGCACAGACGCTGAAGCGCATCAAACTCCTTCGAGATGGTCGCCCAGTCGTCAATCCGCTGCGCATTTTCGATGGTGTGCACCACACCTTCGAACTCATCTAGGCGCTTGTCCTTCGCGCTCTTAATCACCTTACGCTCCTCCTCCTCACTGTCACTCTCGCTTTCCGCGTCACGCATGAACCGCGACATGGGCTTGCGCGCCTGCTGCGCGCCCGCATCACTGTCGCTGTCCTCGTCGCTGTCACTCTCATCACTCGAGTCACTCGAGTCCGAGCTCTTCTGGGTCTTCTTTCCCTGGGGCTGCTCGTCATCAGTCAGCAGCTCCTCCTCCTCAGAGGAGGACTCCGAGTCGGAATCAGAGATCGCGCGGAAGAAGCGGCTGGACATCGTCGCTAACGCGCCCCGCCAGGGCGGCGCCGCATCTTTTCTTCTGCCCCCACGTGAAGGATCACGTGATCCACGGGCAGCGCCGGGCGCCAGCAGCCCCGAGCCGGTGTGTGGCTTTCCTGATCTACCATGGCCTCCCGTTTTGTGCCCCGTGTGCTGAGCCAGGTACGTGCGCGATCGCACGATGAATGAGCCGATACTGACCGATCATAGACCCGCGGCTACGCGTCGCAGTCCGCTGCCGTCCGGCCCCCGCTGCAGATCAACACGCTGTCGGGTATGTTTGCGCCTGATGGCTCCTTCGATACTGACCGCCAGGCCGCTACGCGTCGGCTGTCTACGTCGCTGCCCTCACCAAGGGCGAGAAGACCCTTGAGAAGGTGACCACCGACCTCAAGGGCTTCCACGAGGCGCTCGGTAGCAACTCGCCCGACGCCGTGAAGCTGCGCACCTTCCTTACCAACCCGACCATCTCGGCGTCGAACAAGGACCAGGTCTTTTCGGCGCTGAGCACCAAGGGTGGTGCGGACGAGATCACTCGGTATGTGAATGCATCTGACGCAGCAACCTGTTCGACACCCTGTCGGACAACAACCGCCTCAGCCTCACCGAAAAGGTGATCGACGACTTCCTGCAGCTCATCAGCGCGCACCAGGGTGAGGTCGCGATCCAGATTACGAGCGCCAAGCCGCTTGACAAGTCGACCATCTCGCGCCTCGAGTCGTCGCTCAAGCAGTCGCAGTTCGCCAGCGCCTCGGACGTGAAGAAGGTCAAGTTCGAGTACAGGGTCAACCCGAGCATCCAGGGTGGCCTCGAGGTGCACTTCGGTGACCGCACCGTCGACCTCAGCGTGTCGAGCCGCGTGAACAAGCTCAACGCGCTCCTGCGCGGTACGTCGACTCCACTGACCGACAGAATCGATCTAGATATCGGTAGTCGCGATAGCTCACTCGATTTCTTAGCGATTCACTGGTTGCGAATTCCGCGTGGCTCTGCTGAGCGTTTGGCACCGTGATTCTCATAGTCCTCAGCGCCGTGGCGTGTTTGGCCCCGACGCGTTCGACACCGCGGAGAAGGACACTCCTCCACCTGCCAGCATGGCGGATTGGCACGCCTACAAGGCCGAGAAGGAGGCGTTTGTCGCGGGGCAGGTCGGCACCTCGGTGGTACGGATCAACGTAGTCTGCTCTACTGCGTTGGCTTCGTACGTGTTATGGGCGGCGACACGCCGCTACACCCTGTGTGCGCGTTGCCCCGCGACCACTGATTGGCTTCTCCTCGTCGCACCCATGACCCTTGCTTGTACGGCGCTTTCAGAGCACGTAGGCGCGTTGCTCCTTGGAATCATGGGTCTGGCTGCCGCTCTGTATACTGCGAGCGTAGCATGGTCGCCGCTGGCCGCCTCCGAGAAACCCCATCACAAGGTGGCCCATGCGTCGTCCTCACAACGTCCCGACAACGATGCAGGAACAAAGGCGCAACGCTTAGCGTCCTCGCCGGTGCTCACGGTCTACCGTTCCTATCTCATGATTCTCACCGTTTTGTGCATTCTCGCTGTCGATTTTCGTATTTTTCCGCGTGCATTCGCCAAGTGTGAGACGTGGGGAACGAGCTTGATGGACCTCGGTGTGGGCTCATTTGTTTTCTCGCATGGCCTCGTATCGGTGCGTCCCCAGCGTCGTCCCCACTGGCAGCGCACGGCACGACGGACGCTACCGCTATGGGTGCTTGGACTCACCCGTGTCTTGCTTGTAAAGCGTACGGAATACCCCGAGCACGTAACCGAGTATGGCGTGCACTGGAACTTCTTCCTGACGCTTGGCGTTGTGATCCCTATCCTCGATGTGCTCCAGGCGTACCTACCACAGTCGATGGGCATAATGGGTGTAGCACTCAGTGTTACATACGAAGTCGTGCTCAGTACGACGCCGCTCGCAGCGTGGGTGCTGTCGGACACACGCGATGCAGGTAGCATCGTTTCGCTCAACAAGGAAGGTCTTACCAGTCTGCCCGGTACGTCACACACTGACCCAGGGTATTTGGCGATTGCAATGCTTGGACTGGACATTGGCACGTTTTTGCGCAAGGCGGACTATGCCATGACGCGTCTGACATGGCGTGCGTGCGTCTATTGGGTACTGTATGCGGCTGTCGCAGTGTGGGGGCTCGTCGCGAGCCGCCGCATGGTACGTCGGTGGCTGACCCAGGCAAATCTCTCGTACGTGCTGTGGACAGCCGCGTTCAATACCCTCTTTTTGCTGTGTTTTACCACTCTGCACACGCTGTGGATGCGCTACGAGCCACGCGCCACGTCGGCCCCCATACTGTTTGACTGGATCAACCGGCACTCGCTGCGTGTTTTTTTGCTGGTACGTCATCCCCTAACACAGTCAAATGTCGCGACAGGTCTGATCAATCTACGTGTTCAGACAATGCATTGTACCACGTCCGAGGCGATGTACATCCTCAGCGCCTATCTTGCCCTGGTGCTGGGCGTCGTACCGTGGGCCTCGACGCACTGGCCATCTTCGATTAGTCATCGTAAAAACCAACCATGATGTCCCTGGCGCGAGCGGTGCGGCCGATGCGCGTGCACGCACCGATGCGTGCGGCGCTGCGTGTGCGGATGTATGCGAACAATGCCGACTCACTGCTAGACCGTCTCACAAACGAGGCGGCGCCTGGTGAGACTGTTGAAGATAAGCGGCGTGCCAAATTTGACCAGTACAGCCAGAAGCTCGCGGCCAAGGCGCAGGAGCGCGGCCTGAGCAGCGTGGAAGAGCTGGCGCAGAAGCACCGTGAGGAGCAAGAAATGAAAAAGAAGCTGGAGCGCGAGGAGCTTGCGCGTGCGTATGCGAACCGTGTCGCTGCCGAAACAGCCGCAAAGCAGGGTTCGGTGGAAGAGCGCGACCGGGCGCTGCAGGAGCGTTTGCGTCTGCAGCGCGAGCAAGAAGAGGCGCGCAAACTTCAAGCTGAGGGCGAGGACGCTATGTCGGGACCCGTGAAGCCACTGTCATCTTTCCTTGATGTGGCCAAGATTGAAAAAGAGTCGCCCGAGAACATCACCAAGCTCTGGGCGAGCTACCACACGATGCGCGGAAAGCTTTCGGCCGTGATTCCGGCGGAGACGTATGCGCGCATGGTGGATACAGCACGCAAGTACCCCCAGTTTGTTCTTCCGCTGCCGAAGAACGATGCAGCAGCGGACGAGTCAGCGGACAGTGCGTTTGAGATGCAGTTCCTGCAGTGGGCGTTCCTGGCGCGCCCGCCGACTGTGTCGTCGACGACCCCCCCGCCGTCCGCGGTGCTGTTTACGTCCCTGGCGGAGTACAAGCTGCGACAGGAATTTGCGCAGATGTCGCTCGTCCTCACGCACTACACCGAGCTGATCGAGTCAAAGGGCCTGGTGTTGATGCGTGGCGATGTCACGGAGCGCCAGACCGCTGAGTCCGATGAAGTGAAGCAGGTGATGGCGCAAAAGGAGGCGCAGCTACTTGCGCTTTGCGCGCAACGCTTCTACAACGTCGACTGGAGCAAGACACTCGACGCGCAGGACGAGCTGCGCCGCGAGTTGCTGCACAATTTCCACCACCACCCCACGCAGTTCTCGCTCGAGAAACTTCTCGAGGCATCGTTCCAACTGGGCTAGACACCCTACATACATCTACACATAACGGGGGGACACCGCGGGTCGTTCACCCACGGATGGATCGGGGGGAGAAAGCTTTGCGTGCAGCGAGCGCGTCACATTCGTGTAGCTGCTCTTTCGTAGAAGGCGGGGCGCCTCTTTCGGTGTGCTCATGGGATACACGCTGTCGGAGCGCGATCGCCGGTCCATGGACAGGCGCCCGTGATGCGGCGACGTCGACGCGCGCCAGTGCGGCTGCAAGTTGCGCCCGCGCCGGAAGCAGAGAGCCTGCGGCGAAACAAAGCCGCTGCCCTGCGGCGACACGCATGCATTACACGCCTCCATCGACGGCGACCCCACCGAGCGTCGAAATGCGGGCGAGCGTGCTGTGCTTTCCTCGGCACTGCTCGCGCCCTCGTCGTCGCTCAAGCGCGGCACAGAGGATGCGGCCGTCCACTCCTGTGCGTCGCGCTCGACATCCGGTGATTTGTGCAAGAGCAGCATCTCGGCAGCGAGTGCGAGTTCATCGGCCGTGTCGAGCCGCTCGTCCTGAATGCCGGTATAGTGCATCGTCGGCTCAGTGAGCATCAGCGAATGCAAGACGCCTGGTCGGCGGCGCGTGACTAGGCGCGGCGTGGCGCGGCACGTACACGCCACCTCGGGCGTATGCGATGCCGAGGATACCGGCGCAGTGTCGTCGGCATCGGCATCGATGCTTTCATTGGCCCACGTTGCGCACGGGTCCATGCTGGTGTCGGCGGACTCGGCAGCACGGTGCGAAGGCGGCGCGGGGGCAGGTGCCTCGTCCTCGACAAGGACCTCCTCGTCGGCTTCCTCATCGCTGCTCGTGGTATCCTCGCTGCTCTCGGCCTCCTCGTCGTCCTCTTCGGAGCTCGCAACCTCTTCCGGCTTGGGGCTCCGTGGGCGCGTCTGAACGAGGTGCGGCGACCGGACCTGCAAGCGGCCTCCGTCGTCGTCGTCCGCCGCATCGCTGCTGCAACCAGTCGCTTCCGAGTCGAACGACGAGACGCGGTGCGTTATGTCGAACAGGTTCGTCGCCGGCGACGACGTCGACGAAACCATCGGTGAGGCGACCATGCGTCGCTTCCCATGTGTGCGGTGCATGCTCAAAAGTCGGTCGCGCTCCTTCAGCTCAAACGGACTGGCGGCAAACGCAAGGCTCCGACGCCGTGGCATGGACTGCGACGTCTGCGTTGCGGCAGGGGGGGTATCCGAGAAAGACAGTGCACGTCGCTTGGTGATTTGTGCGAGTGATGCGGGGCCGGAAGACGACGAAGTGCGAAGTGGTGGTGAGCGGCCGATGGGACCGGCAGGCACAGGTGGTGACGCCTCTTCGTCACTCGATGCTAGCTCGTCCATGTCACTCGCCTCCGTATCCTCGTCCGATTCATCCTCCTCGTCACCAACACCGTCGCTTTCCTCTCCGCTCGTGCTGTCACTCTCGTCGTCGCTTGCGTCGACGTCCGATTCGCTGGCGCTCGACACCGCCGGCCCCAGCGCATCCGGCGCATTGGAGCGCAACGCCGAGTCAAGCTGTGACACCTGTGAGCGTACCAGCATACGAGGTGACGTGCTCCGCGCCCGCGCGTGTGGCTCCAAAAAGGTCACACTCGGACACCGCTGCTCAGGGCGGTGGTACGACTTGCGTGCCTGTGGAGAGACGGGCGCCGACTTGGTGTGTGACGCGACGCTGCGTGCGCGCCGCGGCGGTTTGACCGGCTCAACAAAATGCGTGCGCGTGCCTGTAGCCGGTGCGCGCGGCTCGTCGGGGATCTGCGATGCGTGTGGGTCGTCGTTGTGTTTCAAAATGCCCGTCGTGCACCCGGCACCAGAGCCAGGCACACATCCGGGCGAACGCTTGGGTGCGTGTATGGCGTCCTGTGCTAGTAGTGGCGACCGCAGCGCGTCCGACAGCAGCGACATGCGCCGCGGGCGCGCGGGCGCCCGCGCATCTTCGGCGTCAAGCGGTAGACGAGGCGGCAGCTTGCGTTTGGAAAAGTCCAGAGGCGACGCGTCGGCGCCGTCACTTGGCGCCCTGCATGCCGGACCTGGCTTCGCCTGCGAGTCGACTGCCATGACGCTATGCGCTGCAGCTCATTCACGAGCCTCCTGGCGAGCCTCGCCGCGATCCAGAAAGAATTGCACAGGTGGAGCAGCTCGATCGGCACCCCTGGCAAGTCGTCTGACCAACGACAGGCCGCCAGCTGCAGTAGGGAATCACGTGGGTCCATTGGGAGAGGGGACACGCCAAGAACGCACCGCACGCTACGCTATGGACGGGGACGCGCTGCGCTGGAATCGGACAACCATCACAGACGTGTTGTCTGTGCTGAAATTGTCCATTGCATATTTGAGGAGCTTGTCTGCTGCGACCTGCGCGTCGGTCTCGTTCGAAATATGATCGACGGCTTCCTGGTCGCCAATGACATCCCACAGCTGTGTCAGTAGCATACACATACACCATCACACGCAACAATGAGGAACGCATCGTTATCCTCTAGTGCAATGCTCGTGGTGAACGGTGAGCCCACCACAAACTCCTTCATCGAAAAGTCACCAAACGATCTCGTCACGGCCAACACGCCATTCACCCGGTTGTTAAGCAGAAAACCGCCCTTCTCGGTGATGCGTCGCGCCTCGAGCTCATCAGAACCCTTGTGATCGTAGGTTAGCCGCACCGCCTTGCCGTTCCGAGCAAGCACACTCCGGGCGTCGCCCACATTCGCCGTGTATAGAACGCGCCGCTCCTTATCTCCTTCAGACTCGACACGCAGCAGCGACGTCACGGCCGTACATCCACTCCGGACACCGGCCTTTTCCGAATCCACCTCGAGCTGGCGGTCGACGCGCATGTAAGTGTTGTTCAGCACTTCGCGCACGTCCATTGTAGGATGCGCATGCAGCTCTTCGGCAAGGATGGACGCAAGGTGATCGCGACACCACTCCGCCGCAAACTTGCCCGCGTGTCCATCAAATACGCCAAACAGCGCCTGACCGGGCACATTGTCAAAGTCGAGGAGGCTCATATGCGCATCCTCCATGGTACGCCGCCAGCGTGTATTGCAATCGGTCGCGACTCCGACAGTGATCTTCCATGGAGTCGCACTGCCTGTCCCTTGCCGCTCCTCCAATGAGCTTTCGGCACGCATGGCTCCAGGTGGATGGCCCTCGAAAGCTATCTTGTGCGTCTCCCCCGCTCCTGCTCCCACAGGTCCGAGATCGTTCCGGATAAGTAGGGGCCACTATGGGTCACGTGAAGGTCTACCCCGGAGCTAAGGACGTCGCTTGTCTCCGCGGCGCACGACGCGCGGCGCGTGTGCGGCTGCTTGAGCCAGCTGGGTGAGTCGAAAACTACGCACCAAATCGAGGTAGAGCTTAGAAACGTGCAAAGACCACTGCACACTGGCAATTTGTAGGCTCGGTAACGTTCGAAGGTCAGCAGGAGGAGTAGGAGGGAGGGTATCATGGTCGACCTCGGGCGTCATTGCGCGCGTTTCGGTAGGCGGAGCATCCGGGCCTTCGGGCACTCCGTCGAATGGAGGTGGCGAGACCGAATCGAAGCCCGATTCCACCTCAGACTCGAGGGAAAAGTAGCTCGCGAGCGGTAGACGCATCTCGTCTTCGGAGTCGGACCCCGCCTCGTTCTGCGACGATGGCGACGCTTGCGATGGATGTGTCGCATGTGTCGCAATGGTCTCCATCGGTGCTTCCACGTCTCCAAACACCCAGCCACTGTCGCGCATCGAGCGCCACATTTGCTCGCGGTGGGTTTTGGCAAGCCTTGTCAGCTTGGCCAGGCGTTGTTCTTGCATACGCATACGGTGCCGGAACGCGTAGTTTTGTAGATCGGTGTACTTTTCGGCAACTTTGACCGCATTTTCAAAGTGCAGCTGCGCAGTGCGGCGAACCGAGTCGGGCACGCAAGCAACGACGTTCATAGGCACATGCAGACTGGGGCCAGGGGTATCGGGGGTATCGGGGGCGGCAGTGAGTGTTCCAAGGTACAGTGTGAGCAGCCCCAGATAGGTGTGCAGTTGCGGGTTATGCCGGTACGGGAAGGAGGCAATAACACTGCGTAAGACAGAGGCATACCTGTTGGTCTCTTCCATAGCGTCCTGATAACGCCCAGCTGCAATGAGCTCACGAACTAAATGCGGCAATACATAGGGACGCTGCATTAGTGGGTGACGTACCAAGACCGTGCGCTTGCGCGCGATGTATTGTAAGTAGCGCAGCGGTGCCAAAGTCTCGGTTTCGGACATGGACGCGACCTCAAGGCCCAGTTTCCAGAGCTCAACTGGGCGCCATTCCGGTGCATTCATCAAGAGCTTTAGGCACCGTGCTGCACGCCGGGCATCGCGACGCAGCAGCATGAGCTGCAAGAGGTCGTACAAACGGCGCACGTGGATCCGGCGTTGGTCCGCAAGCACCTTGGGGTTCACGGCGTGCGGGTCGAGAGGATTTGTATGGGGTGTGAGGTAAGATGGCGCAGGAATCCCATGCGTGTACACATAGTCGTCACCATCCATATATGCCGGCGGCGGCTGAAACAGCGCCGCCTGCCTGTGGCCGGCGTGCATGGGTGGAGAGGTGGAGGTACGCGCGAACGCGCGTTAGGCATTACAGATTAGACACGACCCCCACGTGTAGCCAGGTTTGCTCCTCCCCTACCCTATCGGACCTGTTCCTTGAATGGTGTGCGCGAAGGATGCAGACGAGCGCACGCCGCTCCTGCAGTCCACGCAGACGTCGTCGCATGGCGAGCGTCGTCCCATGGGTGTCGGCGTCCGTGGGGCAGCGCCGGCCGACTACGTCGTGAGCGTGTTTGAGCCCGAACGCGGGGGAAAGAGTCCGTACGCAGGCAACCAGCCCGTGAGAGATACGGCCTTCTTCCGCATGATGGACGAGATTGAGGCTTCAATGCAGGATGGCGTCCAGCCGCGCATGATTTCCGTTGGGACGAGCGGCTCGTATTTTGTCTACGTGAAGGATGGCGAGTCGACGCGTGTCGCTGCCGTGTTCAAGCCGATGGACGAGGAACCGTACGGAAATCTGAAGTACGTGGCATGCTGATGCAGTCCCAAGCGTGTGTTCCTGCGCAAGTACTTTTGGTGGGCCATGGGTCGGCCCTGGTACGTGATAGGCTCACGCAGTTTGATCCCCAACTTTTCCTACCTATCCGAGGTCGGCGCGTCGTTTCTCGACAACCAGTTACAGCTGGGTCTGGTGCCACAAACGCGCCTCGTGGCACTGTCTAGCCCGTCGTTCCACTATCTGTACCGCGACCGGAAGCGTTACGAGCGTGGCCTGGCGCCGCTGCCGCCCAAGCTTGGGTCACTACAGCAGTTCTTGGCCGGTTACAAGAACGCGAGCCAGTTCCTGCACCAGAACCCTCCGCCGGGACGCCCGCGCTCGTTGGTCGAGCGCGATCTCAGTGAGGAGCATGCGGCACACCGAATGAGCCGGCGGAAGCAGCGCGCGCGGTTGCGCATGTGCTTTATTGCGATCAAGCGATTGTTGCTGTGCCGCTACGGCCCTGGCCCCTATGGGAGCCCAGGCCCGAGCGAGGCGGAGCAGGTAGAGCGCCTGCCGGCGCTGCACCTCGGTGGACAGTCAACCGCATACCCTGCAGCGACGCCGATGCGTGCCGGTGCGCCGCGGCGGACATTCACGTGGAACGCACGTACCATGTCCGAGTTCCGCCTCGAGCTAGAGAAGCTCGTGGTTCTCGACTTTCTCATGCGCAACACGGATCGCGGTCTAGACAACTTTATGATACACTACAACCCCGACGCGGGGCCAGACGAGCGGTCGGTGCGCATCGGGGCCATCGACAACTCGCTGGCGTTCCCCCACCAGCATCCACGGGGCCTGCGCGACTACCCGTATGGGTGGCTTTTTCTGCCGACCAACCTGATCGGTGGCGCGTTTTCTGACGAGACGCGAGCGCTCTTCCTCCCGAAGCTGACCGACCCGGTGTGGTGGGCGTCGACGATCGAGGGGCTGCGTCGCATCTTTCGGCAGGACGCCCACTTTCACGACCGCATCTTCCAGAACCAAATGGATGTCATGCGCGGCCAGGGGCTCATCCTCGTCGAGTGTCTCCAACAGCACGACCACGGGCCCATCGAGCTGTGTGCATACCCCAAACGTCTGGTACGCCAGACAGTGATGTTTTTGTCGCCGCAGGAGCTCAGCAAGCACACGTTTGCAGACCTCACGCGTGGTCGCATTTCGCGTGCCGATGAGCCGGCGCAGGATACCCAGCCCGTCGCGATCCGCGCGCCGCGCCGGCCCAACGCCAGCAGCGCACATGCAAGCTCGGCACCAAACGCACTCGGCACCGCATTCCCTGCCAGTAACGAGCAGCTGGCAATCGATGTCGTAGAGCGCATCAATGTGCGCGAAAAGCGGGCATCGATTTCCGCGATGCGTCCGCGCCCGATCAACGCACAGACGTCGCGCCGCGTGAACGAAAGCCCGGTGTTTTCGCACACCTTGGACGACACCTCGCGACAGATGCGATCGCTCGACCTAGCCGAGGGGCCGAAGCCCACCGCCTCCGCCGCCTCGGACCTGCCGCAGGTGCCCGTGCCGGTGGTGGTAGAGCGCGTCGAGCCCGAGATGCGCCGCCCGTGGCTGTGGTGGTATTAGGTGTGCGCAAGCGCACGCGCATCGACCGCGGCACGCAGCCGCTCGCCCAGCTCATAGCCGGCCTCTTGCATTTCTTGTACTAATGCTTTCCATCGTGGATCCTCGTGCACCAAACACGTCCAGATCATCGCAGCATACGTGCGCCGCGACGGCACACAGTCCAGCCCCTTGACGCGCTCCAGGTTGGCAAATGCCTCCTCGTAGTCCAGCTGCCGGAGGTACAGACGCGCCATGCGCTCGTACAGCGACGCGGTCGGCGTCAGCTTCCGCCGTGCCATGCTCTTCCATACGCGATCGGCTGCGGCGGTGTCGCCGGTGGCAATGCAGCACAGCAAGAATGCCTGGTGCGTGTCGAGGTCGGGCACAAATGCCTTGCGCCGCGTCGCAGCCTCCCATACCTGAAGCGCCACGGGCATCGACGCGCGCTCCGCCGCCGCATACAGCACGGCGTTCGCCACGACCGTCGGCAACGGACACTTGTCGTGTAGCACAATGTCGGCCGTCGTCGTGAGCGCCGCATCGCTCGACGCCGCATGCTCCGTGAGCGCAACGAGCGCCTTGGGGTCGGGGCCGGGGTCGTCAGGTAGACGCATCCACCGGTGCACAACCGTCAGTGCGTCATCGAGGCGCCCCGCACGGCAGTAGCCCTCGAGCGCGGGTGCCAGGTGATAGGACTGCAGCTTGGTGCCTTGACACAAGGGATAAAACGCACGCTGGAGCGTTGCAATCAGATCTGCGTCGGCCGCACGCGCGGCGCACAGCAGCATCTGCAGGTAGAGTCCCTCGTCGATCTGCAGCGGCGATGCGCGCTTCCACGCCTCAGCGAGCACTGGTGCATAGGCACATTGTGCCGCAATACGCAGTACCTCCATCCAGACGGCCGGAGTCTGTGTGCCATGTGCCTGCACAAGCTCAAAAGCCAGTCTCGGCTCCTTGGCACGGTCGAGGCACCGGAGCAGCGCAAACAGCGCCTCATCCTCCAGTGTAACGCCCACGTCGCGGGCCGTGAACCACAGAGCGAGCGCCAGCTCAAGATTGCTTGTCTTGGCACAAAACTCTAGGACATGGGCATACGCCTTAGGCGTCCAGCGCGCAAAGGCAAGAATAGAGGAGGGGGCCGATGCGGGTGTCTCAGGGCTTCCAGCACGGCGCAGCAGCGTCTCCATCACCTGCACATCCTCGCCAACCATGGCAGCCTCAATGAGGTACTCGTGCGCGGTGGGCGTCAGCGGTACCGGACTGGCCTCGATGTCTTCAAGCACATGCATGGCGTCACGCGCGAGCCCGCGCTCGGCCAGCACGCTAAGCAGCAGCTCATACGTGTGGCGCTGAATCTCATCGGCGATGGGCGACTTGGGGTGCTTTCGCACCGCCTTCTTGACGAGCCGGCATGCCTCGATCAGGTGCTTCGCGTCGCGTCGCACCGCCTCCTTAGCGAGCCGGCGCCGCACGTCGTCGAACTGGGCGACCACCAATGAGTTGGGCTTTTTGGCACGCACCGCGGAGGTAAGCAGTGTGCGCCGCGCCAGCCACAGCCCAGCCCGGAGTATCACGCCGGGCAGGGCGCACGGACGTTGCATCGTCGTCAAAGAGAGTCGCACGTGAAATATCCGGACGTAACGTGTTATACAAAATTAACTCCGTCGACGCGATACATGAAATAGGCGCGTTGATGGTCTCACCCGATTCTTGACCATGCCCACCACCAGGTCGGATCCGCCCATATCCGACTTGGCGAGTATTGATGCAGATATCCGAGAGGCCCACGAGCTCCAGATCAAGAATGTATACCACAATCTCGCATACAGCTTCATTATCAGTGCGACGCAGATGTTTAGCGTCGCGGGCCTTGGCATCGCCGCGTTCACTGCGCGTGATGTCGCCAAGGGTGTCAACGCATCGGAATCGGATACAGTGTGGTTTCTCGCCGCATACTCGCTCACCGGTGGCGTGTTCGTGCTCATCGCGGGGAGCATTGGCGACGTGATTGGGCCCAAGAATGCCTTGTGCATTGGCTGGCTCTGTGTCGCTGTGTTTGCACTGATCTCGGGCTTTGCGGTGAATGCCGTGATGTTTGATGTAATGCGTGGCCTTGCTGGCATCGGCAATGCCCTCATGATCCCCAATGCTGTTGCCCTCTTGGCCCGTGCTTATCCGCCGGGCAGCGCCTGGAAGAATTTCTCCTTTGCGCTTCTCGGCTTCTTTGCGCCGTCTGGTTTTGTGATTGGTGGTGCAATCGGCGCAGGAATGGCGCACTTGTATACCTGGAAGTGGGGCTATTGGTTGTATGCCATCATCTGCTTTGCCTTCTGCGTAATGACCTTGCTTGTTGTGCCGCATCGTCTCGGCATTGGGCTCCCACATGCGTCCTTGCGCCAGTTCGACTATCTCGGGAGCTTTTTTGGAGTGGCAGGACTCCTTCTGTTTGCCTTTTCGTGGAACCAGGCGGATCTTGTGGGCTGGGAAACGACATATACCTACGTGCTCCTCATTGTGGGCGTTGTGATGCTCGTTGCCTTTGTGCTGTGGGAGAGCTACGTGGAGCACCCGGTGCTCCCACCATCGATGTGGACACGCAAAGGTTTCACACCTGTGATTCTGGCGCTGCTGTTTGGTTGGATGTCGTTTGGCATCTTTTTGTATTATGCGCCGGAATACCTCATGACCTTCCGCGACGTTTCCGGTCTGAATGCCGTCGGTGAATTTTCTCCGGTGGTCGTCTGCGGTTTTATTGCGACTATGAGTGTCGCCGTATTGGTGGACCGATTCCCTGTACAATACTTTTTCATGCTCTCCTCGTTCGGCTTCATGTTCGGTAACATCATGTTTGCCAATACCCCGATGGAGCAGACGTACTGGGCCATGGCGTTTCCTGCATTCTCCTTGGTCGCCTTGGGGCCAGATTTGAGCTTCACCGCGGGGAGCATCGTTATATCCAATACACTCACGCACCACGAGCAGGCCAAAGGGGGGAGTATGGTCAATACGGTAGTACTCTATGGCGCCGGCCTTGGCATGGGCTTTGGCGGATGCATTGAGCACTACATCATGCGCAATCATAACGACAAACACCTGGCATTCCGGAGCACTCTGTTTTTCGCATTTGGGCTGGCCGCATTGGCCTTCCTGATTGTGGTCTTCTTTATCCGCGATGAGCGGTTCCGGAAAAAGAAACCCTCAGAGAAGGAGATGGAACTAGCATAGTGAATACAAGTTAGATGAGACTTTGGTTTGTTCGTGCGTGGATGAGTGGTACCACCGTCCAAGGGCGTGGCTCGTTTGTGGGTGGCTCGGCTGACCCTAGCGCGGCCCGGTGGCACGCGTCGCAGCTGCACGTCACAATTTGTGCCATGCCATCCAGACGTTTTTGCTCGCCATTTTGGCTTTTAACCGCATCGCCACCGAGTATGGCCACAGTTGCGTCGCGCATGCCACCACATACCTCACATGGGATGTCCTTGTCGCCACGCACTACAAGTTTGCGTGGTGCGTAATATTGCCGAGCAAGTGAGGCCAACATCCATCGCCGCAAAAAGATGGTCTGAGGATACGCATCGATTTTCATACGAGAGGGTAAAGGTCTGGGTCAGCACTCGACGTACCGCGCCCAATCAATTGTCCAGAGATGTTCACAGTCTCCTCCGTGGAGCAACCAGTAGGGTTGGGCAAATGCCGTCGGCGGTAACGCATCCAGCCGTGTCGTAAGTGGGCCTCCGTACATGGCACTGGAAGGGAGCCCCGCATTGGATGTGTCCAGCAGTGCCCGGACATAACTGTCTTCCG
Source organism: Malassezia brasiliensis (assembly GCA_029542985.1). Classification (NCBI taxonomy): domain Eukaryota; kingdom Fungi; phylum Basidiomycota; class Malasseziomycetes; order Malasseziales; family Malasseziaceae; genus Malassezia; species Malassezia brasiliensis. The sequence goes on from CP119952.1 coordinate 1,491,287, forward strand.
ATTCGGGGTCGAGGCGGGCATACAACTGGTTCTCAAGAAGGATAACAACGTCGGTCTCCAAACGGCGCCCGGTGTAGCGTGGATATACCGTACCTTGCCCTGCGTCATGGGGTCCCGTCCAGTGTCCTGCAAGACCCGGTGCATCGCCGTGCATGGCTGAGCGCCAACCTTCACGTTCGGGAATCTCGGCGTTTCGGCACATCATTTCGTCGACCAAATCGGCCAATGTATGCCGCGTGGTGAGGTGTATGCGCTGGGCAAGGACAATCTCGCCATCCATTTCATCGGTTGTCGGTGGTTCAAAGGTGCCGCTAGTGGCGCCTACGCGGCTGCGTATCTTGCGCGTCAAGGCTACAGCGCGGCGGGCGTACACGGAAATCTGCAGGAGGGCAGGTTTTCCATCCGTAGAGACAGGCCTTATCGGCTGTGACAGTCGCTGAGGCTGCGTTAGCAAAGTTCTTACCTTGTTATCCATCGCATCTTGATCCTGTATGGAGAGGATCCGCGCATACAAGGGGAGGTGGTCATACCTTGGTCAGCTTCATCACGCACTTGTCCATTCGAAATGCCGGCGGAGCCATCTCGGCAATCATCTTGCGTTGCTCATCAGATTCTTCCGACATGTTCATGGATGCTCCTGATGCGTATTCCATCCAAGTGGCCGCAACAGTGGGTATCAGATCAACATGCGGCGGCTCGCATCGTGTGACTGCGGCTTCGCAGCGCTGTTGCACCAGAAGTCTAGCATGTTCGTCTAGACCCACTGTATATAAGGGCTGCATGCACTCTGATGACAGCCGCTGCTCGGCCTCTACGAGCGGAGCCGGCTCCGTCGGGGCATCGAGCTCAAGCACCGCCGTATTCATGCACGTCTACGAGAGCACACAGGCCTCCACATTGCCAAGTTTGTCGCCATGGGCGACGGTGTGCTTGGCCCGGGCATGACATGCACAGTGATCTATGAGTGGACGTATGCAGTCTGCAATTGAGTGTACAGGAACAGAATAATCGCGGAATCGGCACAGGCCGGGTGGCATAACATAACACCTACGATGATCATGTTACAGGTGCACACCGACAGCGTTAAACAGAGCAACGACGCCGGTGCCCGCAAATAGGCTCGCTCCAATCGCAAGCAACGCCTTCGGCAGGGATTTCTTGCCACGCGGGAAGCTGGGTAAGCGGTGCACGTACGTCGAGAAGAAAAACGCAAGCACAAAGGCCAGAACGAGCGAAACTAGCGCAATGGAGCGCATCGCGTGGACCGGGACCATTGGTCGCGCATCTGGAAGTGTGCGAAACTCGTCCTTGGGTCAGATGCTTTCCAACATACCTGAACCGCTTTGTACGCCGCGTAGTCCACTGCCATACTGCTCGGAGTCGAAGTGGGACGTGCGGAGATATTCGGCCGATGCGAATGTTGACCCTGCTGTGTAGTACATCAGGCGATTTTGGGAGGGCACCACCACCCGGCTGAACACACAGCGATGAAAGTAGTCGCAGCGGTTGTCAACCGCGGGTTCCGCCGTGTGGAACGTGCGACCGAGCGCGTTATCGGTCGTGCTGGTCCCCTCTTTGTCGCCATCTACCTGGGCTTGGTTGGCACGGGCGTTTGGCTGTTCTGTACGTTGAAACCCCTGACACAGTCGCCTGTGTTTTCCCGACACTCGTTTCAGTTCCTACACCACTGCAGCGCTTATTTTCGATCGGAAACCCGGGCCATATTTTGCTCGGTCTGCCCATGGCCATACATGACAGCTGCAGGCAGGAACCGCGTGCAATGTTCCGTTGCGTTTGGCTCACGGTAGGCTGTTTCTACCTGGCATCCATGATGGGCTGGTCTTATTACATGGCTTGCACCGAGCCGCCTGGGTCACCGTCGCACGGCATGTCAGAAAAGCTCCACGAGCGCCGCATAGGACCTGGAAGCAGCATGTGGTGGCAACAAAAGTGCGAGCGTATCACCAGCGCCACATTTGGACTGCCATGCAACGAAGAGGAAGAGTGTCATACGCACGACTCAATCCCTTATGCACACTCAACATCCAGCCGCCTAACGCCGCGCAAGGCTGTGTCAGGGCCCAAAGCTACCTACGAGCCCAACCCTGACCTCTCCACATCGTACCGCTTCTGCAAAAAATGTGCGCGGGTGCCGCTGGTGGAAGCCATCGCACGGCTTCCACCGGAACTGCGCAAGGTTGAGAAGTGGAACCGACGAGACCATCTTCTCCGCATGAAGCAGAAGGCGGCGGAGGAAGGTGCTACTTCGGCACAAGATGTTGCCAAGCTCTCGTCTAGCTTACCCCCCGAGCTGTTCATTGACAATGACGAGGAAAGTGTGTGTGATATTTCACAGTGGCTCGGTGAGGACGCGCAAAACATCGTGCTTCCTCCCAAACCGGAACGTGCACACCATTGTAAGACATGTAAAATGTGCGTGTTCAAATTCGACCACCACTGCCCTTGGATTAACCAGTGCGTCGGGCTGGGCAATGAGCGCTATTTTGTTTTGTTCATGCTCTGGTTTTCGCTGGGTACCTTTGTATTTGGCGTAACGGCGTGGGAAATTGTGAATGAGGCGCTGTGGCACTACAAGTGGCCGTATCGGTATGCACCGCGTGTCTTGTTCATTGCCATCTACGCTAAGGCGGTTGTTATGGGTGCAGCCGTGTTTGTGCTAGCACTGTGGCACCTTTACCTTGTTTCAAAAGGCGAGACGAGTGTTGAAAGTCAAGACAATGCGCACTATCGAAAAATGGCCAGGGAGCGGAACGACTGCTTTGTGAATGTGTACGATATGGGCCGCCTGCGAAACCTCCAGATCTTTTTTAACGTCGGACGCGGCCTGAAATACGGCTATTATACCCTCCTTCTTCCGCGTCGCATCGAGCCTTACTCGGACGGTTGGCGCTATGCGAAGAGCCCAGGCCTTCTTGGTCGCCATATGGGTATCAAGCAAGAAGAAGAGTTTACGGACGATGACGGCGAGCCTTAGGATGTGCCAGATCGCTCTTCATATCTAGAAATGCTAAGCTTATGTATAGTGTAGTGACCAATATAACCATGGTCTGATAGAAACATTGCAGGTACGCTAGATTGGTGACAGGGTATAGTCTAGTACAGAATCAGATCATGTCTTTCAAATAGGAGTTTTTTTCTCGTCAGACTTGTCATCACTTAGGTGAATGCCTTTTTCGTATTCATACGCGTCAAGGTCCTTGACGTAATCGTCGGGGTCTCGCACATGGTGTGCTGCTTCAATATCCTGGCCCTCGACCTGCGCAAGAACTTCCTCTGCATTCGTGCCTTCAACGTGGTCATCAATTTGGAACTCATCACCACGGCGCTCCACGCCAAACACAAGAAGAACGGTGAGATAGCCCACCACACAGGCAAGCAAGATGGCACTGACCGTGGCGTAGTCAGCAATTTTCTCGCCAGGGTGCTTTGGGTCGTCCATAAGGATATTCTCGCCACCGCGGCTTTCGATTGTGGACGACGCAGAACTGGCCATGTTACCCAACTGGTACGCAAGGCCAGGGAACGTCGCACGGAAAGCTGCCGGTGAAATTTCGCTAAGGTACACAGGAATCACACCCCATGCACCTTGTACACCGACCTGGAGAAAGAAGCCGCCTGCGGCCAGTCCACTAAACGAGTTCGGAAGAATCCACGCAGGGATCATGCACCCGGCGAAAATAATGAATGTGAGCATAGCAAGGCGGCGGCCAATATATTGCGAGAGGTAACCAGCGATCAAGCCACCCGTGATGGCACCGCAGTTAGAAATGATTGTTGCAACAGATGACTGGTCCGCCGAGAGCATCTTCGCTTTTTGAAGCATCACGGGATACAGATCTTGGGATGCGTGGCTTAGGAAGTTAAAACCGGTCATGATCAGAATGGCATAGATACACATTTTCCACTGCTCTTTAAGCATCTGACCGGTTTCCACAAAGAATTGCTTCACAGGAGCTTTTTTGACGGGTTGCAAGCTTCTCAGACGTTTTTGTTCCAGGAACTTTGGACTTTCAGGGAGAATAGCCCTGATAATACCAGCAGCGAGTGAAAGACCGGCACCGAGGTAAAAAAGCAACTCCCATTTACCATCGCCATTGTTGGCCTTGTTAGCCCAGCCGAGGTTGACTGCCGCTGCAATCAAGTAACCCATGGCATAACCTTGCTGTAAAATACCTGAGAAAAGACCACGCGCTGCAGTCGGCATGTTTTCCAGGGCGGTCGCCGTCGACATACCCCAGATTCCACCCATTCCAATGCCAAAAATCGCACGAACTCCAAGGAACTTGCTATACGTGTCCGCGTACGCAGTTCCCAATGAAAATGCAGCGACAATCAGCATGTTGATAGAAAGAACCCAGCGGCGCCCAAAACGATCCGCAATTACACCAAACATGACCGCTCCAAGCGAACGCAGTAGGAGGGTGAGCATGATAGCGTAGTTGACTTGGCTCGTTTTTTCACTCCTATCCTTTTCGTTTGTAGGATGGAAAAACGTTTCGACAAGCTTTGAAACACTCATCGACACCGCAAAAAAATCGTACGAGTCCATGATCCAGCAAAATAGACCACACAAAAACCATGCCCATTGGATACCATTGAGCATGGCAAAAATCTTGAGCGGGTTCAAAGGTGCACCCGCGCGCAGGCGCTCGCGCTCCTGCTTATCTGGCACATGGAAAAGACCATGAGTGGGGTCTTTAGCAAAGAGCTGAGACACCATCCTACCAAGCAGAACAATGATAGAGAGGGAGACAGACTCACGGGCTTCTCGGCTTTTAAGTTCTCTTCCTGAATTCAGCGAAAGCCAGAACTAGTCCAATGGGAGCCCTAGCTGGGGCCATAATCGCAGCAGCCCCGCACTGAATTGCCGCAGGTATGCAAATACATGCGCTACTTGATGCAGAGAATGTGGGGCTCTCTTGCTGACTCGTATGCCTTGCTAAACTTTATGTCTACAGCCAATCAAGAGTGGCAATGCGTGAAAAAGGAAAAAATTGCTCAGCTAAGGAAGTGTGAAGCCGCAATAAATTTTGACAATGCGTGATCGGCGCGGTGAGGGGTTTCCTCGAGGCCCCACAGTGGGGCTGATATTCAAGTCGTTGGGATGGCTTATCATGGTCAGGTGACCCTTGCCTGCAATTTCATTGGTCTGATGAGACGTGAGGAGCGAGACCATCTTTGTTCGTGCCTTCTTGACGTACCCAGTGAAGGTGTGAACGTGTATACCAAGGCCTGCCCAGTTTGATAACCAGCGCCTGCCGAACAGCCTTCCTGTATTGCGCCGTAGTAGGAAGGTTTTGTCCCAGTTAGATTTGTCCTCCCACTAGAGATCTGCTTGAGTAGCCTGCGCGCCTCCAAGTCGATCTGGCATTCCATTCTATGGGTCACGTTCGATCTTACTCCACAGCGTTAAGCCGACGCCGCCCGCCAACCACCTCCACTACATCCTCCACACGGCCACCGCCTAGATGTCCTCAACACGGCCGTCGTGGGATTACATTTTAAAGTTTATTATTATCGGTGACGCATCCGTCGGCAAGTCATCGCTGCTTGTTCGTTTGACCGAGGACCGGTTTTTGGTGGACTCAGATGCGACGATCGGGATCGAGTTTGGCTCGCATATCATTTCGCTCGAGTCGGGCGAGCGACTGAAACTACAGGTGTGGGACACGGCCGGGAGCGAGCAGTTCCGCAGCGTACGTATACGTGACCGCTTACGAAGATTACACGCTCGTACTACAAAGGTGCAGCTGGGTGCCTGCTGGTGTATGATGTGACTTCGCGCGACACCTTTGACCACCTGCCCTCCTGGCTACACGATGTGCGCGAACAGGCCGAAGAAAATGCGACGATTGCGCTCGTCGGTAATATGGCCGATCGCAAGGCAGATGAGCACGCTGTGCCCAAGGAGGAGGCTGAGAGGTTCGCAGCAGAGAATAAGTATGTGGCACCCACTAATGCAGCCTCCTGTTTTTCGAGACAAGTGCCAAGACGGGCGAGAATGTCGTTGACGTATTCACGGCCGCTGCTAGTGCGATCCTCACACGCTACAAAGCCAGTCCGCCCGACGAACAACCATCTTCCACAACCGTAGACCCGCGTGCGCGCCCCGCGCAAGGCGGTTGTTGCTCTTGATCTATGTGTACAGTAGGTAGGAACTACCTTTTTTTGGCTCATACAGCAGCTGCTGCTGGTGCTTGCGACTGGGAAGATGCTGGTGCCACACGCCAGTCACCGCCGCTCGCGCCCTGCCGCCAGTCACGCGGCGCCGGAGGCGGCAGCGGCAAGTGCTGCCGTGCGGCTTCGGCCTCCTGCATCGCGAGGCGCTCCTTCCAGCCAAGGCGCAAGAATGCCTCGCGTGCAAACTGTTCGCGCCGGCGCTCGCGGCTCTCCACCTGGAGCTCGTGGTGCAGTTCGCGTGCCAGCTCCGGGGATGGGTGACGCAGGTGCATAAAGTTGCACAACCCGCCACGGTTGCACTCGTTCGTCTCGTTCTGCCGGCAGCACGCCTCACGGAAGTCTGTAACGGGCGAAAGCTCGGCGAAGAGTGGCTTGCCGTTAAACCAGCGCATGTTGAGTCCGTCCACGGCACGCTGTGCATCGTCTTCGGTCTTGAACCGCGCATAGACATTGCCAATGAGGTGGTCGCCGACGTTGTCGCAGACGTGCATTTCGACAAGTTCGCCGAGTTTCCCGAGCTCGACAAACATATCCTGGTAGAAGTCGTCGAATTGTGCCTGGAGTTCAGCGTCAGTGAGGGTGCAGTTGGGGTTCAGGTGACGTGGGTTCTGGTACACGTTTGAGAGGAGGATAGTGCGTGAGGCTGTCGGCTCAACGTGCCTCCGTGAGCACCTCTCGCCGTGCCGGCACGCTCCGATCTTGAAGTAGAACGAGCAGTTTACTTTGTCGTGCTCCGAACCAAAGCTGCTCATCGTGGTGGCGCGCCAACCACCGCCGTCGCCAACCCTCCACATAAAACCACGTGGCCTTCGTGCCGTCAACGCGGCACGGTGCGGACGACGGCGATGACGGTGAGCCATCGGAAGCCGCGGCCGACACAGCCGAATCAGGACCGGACTGGTACGTGTGTCTTGCTGATTATGCAGCTGCGGAGCCTGGCGTGCGATATCACTGCGATGTGTGCGGTGCCGACATTACGCTGACCGTGCGCATTCGGTGCGCGGGTGGGTGCGAAGACTTTGACCTGTGCGGTACGTGTTTCTGCACGGGTGCCGAGGTCGGCAAACACAAGGCGTGGCATGACTACCGCGTGATTGAGCAGCATTCACAACCGATCTACTGTCCCGACTGGGGTGTCGACGAGGAGCTGTTGCTCATCGACGGGTGCCAGCTGTATGGGCTGGGCAACTGGGCCGATATTGCCGACCATATCGGGAATAGGACCAAGGAGGAGGTCGAGCACCACTTCATCAGCGTATACATTGAGGGCAAGAATGGACTGCCGTCTGGCAACGCGCGTGCAGCCGAGGCTGTGACGGCCTGGCGCGAGGAGCACCCCGAGGCCGCCGATGCGCCAGGCGAGGAGCCGCTGCCGATCGTGGGCCCCGACCCCAATTTTGCGTACGACATTGCACCGGAGGACTTTTTGCGCGAGCGGCGCGAGCGCATCCAGCGGCTGCGTGAGGCGCAGGCCGCGTTCGTGCCGCCCAAGCCGAATGCCAAGCCGTTGGTGTCGGCGCCGACGACGCACAGCGAGCTGACTGGGTTTATGCCTGGGCGTCTCGAGTTTGAGCACGAATTTGAGCAGGATGCTGAGCACCTCGTGAAAGACATGGAGTTTGGGCGAGTGTATGCGTTTGGCGGCGATGCGATGCCGAACGAGTTTGACGCGCTCGGTGAACAAGGCGCAACACAGGGTCATGCACGCATGGAGGCAAGCGGGCGCGGCGGGCCCGTGAACCAGCGCACCAGAGAGGGGTCCACGGACGAGAATGAGGATGAGTTTACCGATGCGCCCGAGGAGACGGCGGCTGACGATGCCGCTTCGGCGGCGACCGTGTCCAAGACGTACACCAAGGCCGAGGCCGAGGCGCTGGGCAATGCAGCGGCCGACGAAGCGGAGACGGGTGCGCCTGCGGATGCAGCCAAGCCCAAGGCCGATAGCGAGGCGGTCGCTGACAAGCCCGAAGGCGACAAGGACGCTTCTGAGACGACCGACGACCGGGCACCCGACTGGGACGAGGATCCGTTGGACCTCGATCTGAAGCTAGCTGTGCTTGACATCTACAACGATGCGCTGGACAAGCGCGGGCGCAAGAAGCGCTTCCTCTTTGAGCGCAATTTGGTCGACTACCGGCGCAATGTCGCTGCCGAGCGGCGGCGGCCGAAAGAGGAGCGCGACCTGCTGGCACGCATCCGGCACTTTGCCACGCTGCAGACGGCGGCCGACTTTGAAGAACTGTACCATAATTTGTGCTACGAAGAGGCACTCAAAAAGACGGTGCACCAGCTGCAGCAGTACCGGCGCGTGGGCCTCACCACCTTTGCCGAAGCGGCGCGCTACGACAAGGAGGCCGCCGAGCGCACCAAGCGGCAGCTCGAGGCCGCCGAAGGCACGTTGGCTATCGGTGGCGCGCACGCGGGGCGTGTGCGGCACCGCGAGCGGAGTGTCTCGGCGCTGGATGATGCCAAGGCGGACGACTTTTCGTTTGCGAATGCGCCGGGCATCCAGCTGCTGAGTGCGCAGGAGCAGCAGCTGTGCTCGCTGCTGCACATCCTGCCCGAGCCCTTTTTGGTGCTCAAGGCGGCGTTGCTCACCTACGCATACGCCCACCACAAGGCGCTCACGCTGATGCACTGCCAGGCGCTGTGCAACATTGCGCCGCGCAAGCTGAGCCGCGTGTATGACTTTTTTGTGCAGCAGGGCTATGTGCACGCCGTGCTCGATGCGTGCGACTGGCGCAGCGAGCGCGCGACAAAGCGCGTGCGCCGCAGCGCCTCGTCTGGGACGCCCGTATACCCCACCGATACCTAGACTATAGCGACTACTCGTGCTCGGCCAAGAATGCGTACGCATTCTCAAACATGCGGAACCACGGCCCGTGGCCGCGCCACGACGCCGCCTCGGGCGGTGCGTAGCTCAGCGCGGTCGCCGCCGTAGCGCGCTCGGGGTGCGGCATGCAGATGAGCACGCGGCCATCGAGCGCCGTGACACCTGCAATGTTGCCCGTGCTGCCGTTGGGGTTGAGCGGGTAGCGCTTGTCGACGTAGCGCATCGCCACGAGCTGCTCGGCCTCGCACTGCTGGTGCAGCGCGTCCGAGTCGAACGCGGCGCGCCCCTCGCCGTGCGCAATCGGCACCGCGAGGCGCGAGCCGCCCATGCCCCGGAAGAAGATGCTGTTGGTCGTCTCCGGAATCTCGACCGGGAGCAGGCGCGCCTCGAAGCGCCCGCTCTCGTTCGGCGAGAAGGCCGGCCAGACGCGGCCCGCGCCCGGGATCAGGCCGTGGCGGCCCAGGTCTGACAGCATCTGGCACCCGTTGCACACGCCGAGCGCGAACGTGTTGGGCCGCGCGAAGAACGCACGGAACTCGGCGTTGACGTCCTTGTTCATCAGCACGGTGCTGGCCCAGCCGCGGCCTGCACCCAGCACGTCACCGTACGAGAAGCCGCCGCACGCCGCAATACCGTGCACCGCCTCGAGACGCACGCGGCCCTCGATCAGGTCGGACATGTGCACGTCGAGCACGGTGAAGCCCGCGCGCGCAAACGCCCAGGCCATCTCGACGTGACCGTTGACGCCCTGCTCACGCAGGATGGCGACGCGCGGGGCAGAGGCGAGCGGGCGCTCAATGTGCGCGTCGCGCACCGAGTCGCCGGGCGTATAGGTCAGGTGGTACGCCAGCTCCGACACGCCGCCGGGCGCCTCGTCAATCCACTGGCGCTCTTCGAGCGCCAAATCGGGGTTGTCGCGCAGCGCCTGCATCTCGTACGACGTCTCCGACCATGCCCGCTGCAGCTCGGCGCGCGTGCCGGTGAAGAGCGTCGTGCCGTGCGACACGATCTCCACCTGCTCGTCGGCGTCGCGCACGGTGCCGACGACGTGCAGCGCCGAGGCGGGCAGCCCAAACGTCGTGAGCAGCGTCTCGACTGCCTTGACGTCCGAGCGGCGCACCTGCAGCACCGCACCGAGCTCCTCGTTGAACAGCGCCGGAGTCGGCGGCGTGCCGGCCTTGTGCAGCGACGACAGGTCGAGCGTGACGCCGACGCGGCCTGCGAACGCCATCTCGAGCACGGTGACAAGCAGGCCACCGTCCGAGCGGTCGTGGTACGCGTGCACGAGGCCGGGCACGTCGCGCTTGCCCACCTGCAGCTGCTTGAGCGTCGCCATGCCGTTGAAGAAGGCGCGCAGCACCTCGGCACTCTCGACGTCCGGCGCCGCGTCGCCGAGCTGCTTGTACACCTGCGCGAGCGCCGAGCCGCCCAGGCGCTGCTTGCCCTGCGCCAGATCCACCAGCAGCAGCACCGAGTCGCGCGTCGGCAGGCGCTGCAGCTGCGGCGTCCATGTGTTGTGCACATCGACCACCGGCGCAAACGCGGTGATGATGGGGCTCAGCGGCGCCACCACCTCGCGCCGCTCGCCCTTCTCGTGCCAGGCCATGCCCATCGACATCGAGTCCTTGCCGACGGGGATCGCCAGGCCCAGCGCGGGGCACAGGTCGAGACCCACGGCCTGCACGGCGTCGTACAGCGCCGCACCATCGTGCGCGTGCCACGAGGCGCACATCCAGTTCGCGCTCAGCTTGACCTGCTCGAGTGTGTCGATGTGTGCGGCCACTAGGTTCGTGAGCGACTCGGCGACGGCCATGCGCGCCGCCGCCGCGCCAGACAGCAGCGAGAGCGGTGTGCGCTCACCGCTCGCGGTGGCGTCGCCCGTGCGCGACTCGTCGAAGCCGTACGACGTGCGCGTCACAGCGACGTCCGCGACGGGCACCTGCCACGGGCCGACCATCTGGTCGCGCGCCACCAGGCCCGTGACGCTGCGGTCGCCGATCGTGATGAGGAACGCCTTGGAGGCCACCGCAGGGAGGTGCAGCACACGGTCGATCGCGTCGCGCAGGCGTCTCGCGTCGTCGCCCTCGGCGTACGACGCAAGCGTCGCGTCGAACGGCACCAGCGCGGGCTGTGCGTGCGTCGAGGTGCGCTCCATCTTGGGCGGCTTGTTGAAGAGCGTCGCCATGGGCAGGTCGATTGGCGTCGTGCCAAACAGGCTGTCGGTCAGCACGAGCTGTGGCTCGGCCGTGGCATGGCCGACGACGGCAAACGGACACCGCTCGCGCATGGCGAGCGCCTCGAAGCGCTCCAGGTTGGAGGGGTGCACCGCAAGCACGTAGCGCTCCTGGCTCTCGTTGCACCAGATCGCCGCAGGGCTCATGCTCTTGCTCCCAAGCGGGATGTTGCGCAGCTCAAAGCGCGCACCGAGACCCGCATCATGCACCAGCTCGGGGAACGCGTTGCTCAGGCCGCCCGCGCCCACGTCGTGGATGCTGACAATCGGGTTCTCCGCCGAAGAGCAGCACGCGTCGATCACCTGCTGGCACCGGCGCTGCATCTCGGGGTTCTCCCGGCTGACACTCACAAAGTCGAGCTGCGCGCGGTCCGACTCGCCCGCACCGCCCGTCACCTGCGACGAGGACGTGCCGCCGCCCAGGCCAATCAGGTAGCCGGGGCCACCAAGCACAATGAGCGCATCGCCGGGCTGGATCTTGCCCTTGGCCACGAACTGCGGCCGCACCGTACCGACACCGCCCGCAAGCATGATCGGCTTGTGGTAGCCACGCAGCTCGGGGCCGTCGGCGCCAGGCACGCGCTCGCAGAATGTGCGCCAGAACCCGCCGAGCGCAGGGCGCCCAAACTCGTTGTTGAACGCCGCGGCACCGATCGGCGCATCGCACATGATGTCGAGCGCAGACGCAACGTGGCTCGGCTTGCCCACGTCCTCTTCCCACGGCTGCACAAAGCCGGGCACAAGCAGGTCCGACGTCATGAACCCGGCCAGGCCCGCCTTGGGCTTCGAGCCCTGCCCGACGGCGCCCTCGTCGCGGATCTCGCCACCAGAGCCCGTCGCAGCGCCGGGGTACGGCGACACGGCGGTGGGGTGGTTGTGCGTCTCCACCTTGGCGAGGATCGGCATCTCCTCCTTGTGGCCCACGTACACGTTCGGCACCGCCTCGTTGCCGAGCGGCGTCCCGTCAGGCACAGGCAGGTAGCGCATGCCGACCGCGCCCTGAAACACGGCCGCATTGTCCGAGTAGGCGCTCAGCGTAAACTGCGGTGTGACCTTGTGCGTGTTGCGGATCATGCCAAACAGCGAGTGCGGCATCACCGCCCCGTCAATCGTCCACGTCGCGTTGAAGATCTTGTGCCGGCAGTGCTCCGAGTTGACCTGCGCAAACATGAACAGCTCCACGTCCGTCGGGTTGCGGTGCAGCGGCGGCTCACCCGAGGCGCCGCGCACAAACGCATCGACAAGGTACTCGATCTCATCGGGCGACAGCGCCAGGCCGTACTCGGCGTTGGCGCTCTCGAGGCGCTGCCGCGCGCCCTCCCAGTCCTCGCGGCAGTTGTTCATCGAGCCCAGGTCCACCGTGTTCAGCGGCTGCGGCTCTGTACTCACGAACAGCGCTGCACAGCTCTCGGGCGAGGCGGTCCGCGCGACGATGTGCGTCATGCGGTCGTATACCACCGCCGCGAGCGCATCGACCTCTTCATCGCTGATCTCCGTGCGTGTGCGGATCACCAGCGCATAGCCACGCTCGATACGCTCCACGTACTCGTCGAGGTGCGTGACGTTGGCGATGTTGGTCGCCTTGGACGACCACGGCGACACAGTGCCTGGACGCGGGCCGACGAACAGCACCGTCTCGAGCGCGTGCTGCTTGCCGTGCAGCGCATCGCGCAGGCACTGCACCGTGCCCTCCACCTCGACGTGGTCACCGTAGTTGAGCAGCTCGTCCAAGCGCTTGTACGCGTCGGTCGTGGGGTCCTGCAGCTCGCGCATCGCCGACTCGGACGTCGCCTGAATAAAGTGCAGGAACACGCCGTCCAAGCTCTCAACCTTCTCATTCACGTTCTGGAGCTTCCGCAGCCCCTGATGCCGCTTCGCCTCCAGCGCCGTAGAGGGGCCCAGCAACGTGAAGCAGTGTAGCGGCTCCGAGGAGGCCATCGTCGTGACTCGCAAAAACCTGGCTCGCGCCCGGGCGCCGGTCGACACGCTGAGTCAGCCGCGGCATGCCTCCACCCCTTGCCACCATGACGGACGTCGTGTTCAAGAAGCGGGCGCGCGGCGTGCGCGACGTACGCAAGCGCACGGCCGACGACGATGACAAAGACGCAGAAGGCGTCGCACCGTCAGCGGTTGTCACCAAGAAGCGCCGCGACACGTCCGCCACCGCCAGCGACGCCGACGCACCCCGCGCGCCCGACCGATTCGGGCAGACGACCGTGCACGCGGCCGCACACGCGAACCACACACCCAGCCACGCGCACAACACAAACCGCGACGATGCCACACGCAGCACGGAATGGGATTTGGAGCAGGTGTTTGCGCGCGAGCTCGGCACCGCCGCCAAACCCGCCAAACCAGCGGCGACGAACGACGACGGCAAGTACCGTGGCATGGCAAACTACGCCAAGTACACCGAGGAGCGCGACGACGGCTCCTCGGCCAAGTTCCGCACCAAGGGGCCGATGCAGGCACCCACCAACGTGCGCACGATCACGGTCGTCGACTACCAACCCGACATCTGCAAGGACTACAAAGAGACGGGCTATTGTGGGTTTGGCGACACCTGCAAGTTCTTGCACGACCGCAGCGACTACCTGGCGGGCTGGCAGCTCGAGGGTAGCAACGAGGTCGCCGACGCGCGCGCCGGGTCATACGGCGCGGGGCTCGACGACGACGACGACGAGGAAGACGTGCCATTTGCGTGCCTGATCTGCCGCAAGCCGTTTACGGATCCTGTGGTGACGCTGTGCGGGCACTACTTCTGCTCATCGTGTGCGATCAAGCGCTTCGCCAAGACACCCAAGTGCTTTGCATGCGGCGCCAAGACCCACGGCCTGTTCAACTCGGCGACCAAGATTCTGGACCGCATGGCCAAGCGCAACGCACGCCGCGCCGACGAGCGCCGCGAGGCGCGCGTGCAGCACGGCCTCGACGACCCGAACGAGGTGCTGGACGGTGTGGTGATCGACACCGAGGCGTAGGACGCCAACATACCCTATAGACGGTGCACCCTGTATTTTAGCCAGCCTACTCGCGCATGCGCCGCTTGTACTCGCCGGGCGTCTCAATATTGCGCCCATGCGACCACATGCCGAGACGCATCAGCTTGGCGTACTCCTCTGCACGCTCAAGCGCGCGCCGGCCCGACTTGGCGTGCAGCAGCGTGCGCTGCAAAAACGTGGGCGGACCATAGGCGGCGCCCGCGTTGCGGTACACGGTCGCGAGGCCCTTGCGCACCATCGCCAGCGACACATTCGTGCGCCCAAACACATACGGCCAGCAGAACACGTACGGTGTCGCAACCAGGCGCTGGTACTGGTCAATGTGCGCCACGTCAAGCCATACCGTCTTGCCCTCGACGAGCCGCTTGAGCTCTTCTTTGGCCTCGTCCGCAAACGGCTGCGCCTCGCGCCCAAAGTGGGCAGCCTCGGGCGCATCGGCGCCCGCTAGGCGCACCGAGATAGTCTGGTTGCGCAGCCCCGCCTTGGTCGTCGGCACAGGGTGCAGGTAGTTGCGCAGCAGCGGCAGTCCTGGGGTATGGTAGAAACGGAAGCCGTCCGCGTCGCCGACCGACGTCACACGGCCCACCAGCGTGCGCCGCATCTTGAGCACACGTGGTGTGAGCTCGTTGGCAGTCGCATAGCGCCGCAGGTATCGCACGTACAGCAACCGCCCGCCGACGAGCGCCGCGCCCGTCGTAAGTGCCGCACCAACGGGCGTCGAGATGGTCGCGAGCATAATGCGCACGGGCGTCGGAAACGAGTCGGCGGGTGCCGCCTCATACGCGGCATGTACGGGGTACGCGGGATCATTACGTTTTGCCCCGTTGTCGTACGTCCTCCGTGCAAATTGGCGCAGCCAGTCGTCGCCGGCATCGCCACGCAGCTGCTCGATGCGCTGCTTGAGGCTCTCGGAGCGCGGCAGCCCGGACGGCGCTTCAGGCATGCCGGGCACAGCCCGCTGCGGGAGCGACGGCAGCTCAGAGCGCCGCGGCTTGCGTGGCCGCTCAGCGGCTGTGGACGGCTGCGGCCCCGGACCAGGGTCGGTGCGCCGTGGACGACGGCGGCGCTCGGGCGTTTCGGTGTGTGCCGGCGAGCTTGGCGCGAGCGTCACACGGCGGACGCGCGACGACACTTGCGCCTCGATCGCTGTGTCGGGCCGCTGGGGTACAGTCGCGACCTGGTGCGCAAGGCGCTCGGCGACGCGCCGGCGCTCAAAGAACCCGGCCGCCGCGTCGTCCAGGCACACCTCGCGACGCTCAAGTGCAAACAGCGTGAAGCATGCAACGCGCACGTCGGGCACCACCGACGTCATGGGGTTGCCGGCGATCCACACATGCGAGATGTGCGGCAGCGTCGCGAGGCGGCCAACCTCGCCGGGTTCGACGACCGCGTTGTGCCGCAAGTCGACTTGCTCGAGTGTCGTGAGCCGCTCCATGCCGCACAGACTCTCAAGGCGGTTAGATGCGAGGTTCAGCGAGCGCACCGCTGGTAGGCAGTCGTAGATGCCCAGCACACTATCGATCAGATTGTTCGACAGGTTGAGCGCACGCAGGTGCGGCAGCTCGGCGAGCGCGGGCGGCACGGCATTCAGCAAGTTGTGCGACAGGTCGAGGTGCACCAGCGACGAAAACCGCGTGAGCGCCGACGCGGGTACGAACGTCAGCTCGTTGTGCGCCAGCTGCAGCACCCGCAGTGCGTGCCATGCGGCCGACGGCACCACACCCTGTCCGTCGCGCTCCACGAGGCCCACAAATACCTCGGTGAGGTCGGCAACGTGCATGTTCTCGCACCGCAGCGCCTCAAGCTGCACACTCAGTCGGTCCCATCCCACCAACCGGCGCGGTTCCACATCGTGCAGGCTCAGCGCGCGCAGCGCCGTCAGCGCACGGATGGGCACGCCGTTTTCACCGGGCATGTCTTCGTAGCCTTCGAGGTACTTGTTCGGCATAGCATACAGCTCCATCGCCGGCATCCAGCCGCACGCCCGGAACAGGTAGCGGTAGGCGTCATCGGGGTCGCGCTGCTTCGCGGGCGCACCGTTCCACAGCGTCTGTACGGTGTACAGCGAGTCCTGCACAGAGAACAGGCTCTGCAGGTCACTGGCAAGTGTGCGTGCATAGGCGGGCGCCTGTGCGCCCGTTGGCACGAGCGGCGGGCCGACCACCTGGTCGAGGTCCCCGGCGTTGAGGCCCAATGCCTCGCAGCGCAGCAGGAAATAGTATAGATGGTGCAGATCCGTGGTGAAACGGGTGCCGCGTGACGAACCGCGACACAACTGCGCCTCGTGCGCGCGCACCCAACGCGCGAGGTCCGCGTAGTACGCGTCCACGGCGTCGGCCATCGTCGCGCGCGCAGCCAACCCACGCACCTCCACTATGGAGCGTGGCCCGTGAGGCAGGGGGGTATTTGTGCAACAAAAATTGCCGGCCGACTGACTTCTCTGCATTGCATGCTCCTCGGTGTCGGACGGCTTTCTCGACAAGTGCTGCGACCCACGACCCGACGAGCTTCTGTGTTGCCCGCACGTTATTTTCAGAGAATCACGATGACTGAAGCACCCGCTGCCGCTGGGGAGGCCCCCAACCTGCTGCCAGACCCCGTGACGGGGGAGATGGTGAGCAAGAGGTACGTCGCGAAGAAGCCGCTGACGCAGCGAACTCAAGCGCCGCCAGAAGCAGCGCCAAAAGGAGGCCGAGAAGGCCGAGAAGGCCAAAAATGCCCCGCCGACCGCCAAGAAGGCGGGCAACGACCTCGCTGCCGAGGATGCGCTCACACCCAACCAGTACTACGAGATGCGCTCGCGCGCCATCCAGAAGCTGCGCGAGACGCGCAACCCGGACCCCTACCCGCACAAGTTTAATGTGACGCTGAGTCTGACCGACTTCATCGCCAAGTACGCCGACAAGCTTGAGCCTGGCGCGCAGCTGCCCGACGAGGTGAGCCTCGCCGGCCGCCTGCACAACATGCGCGCCTCGGGCCAGAAGCTGCGCTTCTACGACCTGCACGGCGAGGGCGTCAAGGTGCAGATCATGGCACAGCTGCAGGACCACACGGACGGCGACTTCCTTGCTGCGCACGACCTGCTGCGCCGCGGCGACGTGGTCGGTGTCACCGGTTTCCCGGCCAAGACGAAGAAGGGCGAGCTGTCGATCGTGCCGCGCTCGATCAAGCTGCTCTCGCCGAACCTCAAGATGCTGCCGAAGGCTGCGGTAAACGAGCGCGGTGGGTTTACCGACCAGGAGCAGCGCTACCGCAAGCGGTACCTCGACCTGATTATGAACCCCCACGTGCGCGACATCTTCGTGAAGCGCGCCAAGACGATCCAGTACGTGCGCCGCTTCCTGGACCAGCTCGGGTTCCTCGAGGTGGAGACGCCCATGATGAACCAGATCGCGGGCGGCGCGAGCGCCAAGCCGTTCGTCACGCACCACAACGACCTGAAGCTCGACCTGTTCATGCGCATTGCGCCCGAGCTTTACCTCAAAGAGCTCGTCGTGGGTGGCCTCGACCGTGTCTATGAGATTGGCCGCGTGTTCCGCAACGAGTCGATCGACCAGACGCACAACCCCGAGTTCACCACGTGTGAGTTCTATATGGCGTACGCCGACATGTACGACCTGATGGACATCACTGAGAGCATGATCTCGGGTCTCGTCAAGGCGGTCACAGGCTCGTACAAGATCAAGTACCACCCCGACGGCAAGGATGACCCCAATGGTCGCGAGTACGAGATCGACTTCTCCACGCCGTGGAAGCGCTTCGACATGATCAAGGAGCTCGAGAAGCAGCTCAACGTCACCTTCCCGCCAGGCGACCAACTGCACACCGAGGAGTCGCGCAAGTGGCTCTCGGACCTTTGCGAGAAGCACAACGTCGAGTGCAGTGCGCCGCGCACCGCGAACCGCCTGATCGACAAGCTCGTCGGCGAGTACATCGAGTCGCAGTGCATCAACCCGTCGTTCATCGTCGGCCACCCGCAGATCATGTCGCCGCTTGCCAAGCGTCACCGCGACATTCCTGGTCTGTGCGAGCGCTTCGAGGCATTCGTCGCCACCAAGGAAATCGCCAACGCCTACACCGAGTTGAACGACCCGTGGATCCAGCGCGAAAACTTTGAGGAGCAGAGCCGCCAGAAGGACGCAGGTGACGACGAGGCTCAGGGCGTCGATCACGTCTTCCTTGATGCGCTCGAGCACGGCCTGCCGCCTACGGGTGGCTGGGGTCTTGGCATTGACCGCCTCGTCATGTTCCTCACCGACTCGCACACGATCAAGGAGGTGCTGGCTTTCCCGGCGAACCGTCCCGAGTAGATGCGCTATATATAGCTAGGCAAGCTCGGCAGCCGCCCAAGCCAGGTACGTTTGCACCTGCGCAAGGTTCGCGAGCAACGCCGACTGCGTTGCCGCCGCCTCGTCCGACAGGTCAGCGCGCTCCATGCGGTGATGCAGGTAGGCGCGCAGTGTGCGGACCGCCGCGGCATCGGCCGTGCCATAGAAACCATGCGGCACCGGGCCGGAGGTGGCATCGGGAGCGTCGGTTGGCGCATCGGCACTGCGCTCCTCGGCGTCCCCATTTGCCTGGGCCTCGGCCTCCGCTGGCAGCGACGGCGCTTCACTATTCCCTTCGCCGCCGGCCTTGCCCTCATCCTCCCGTAGCTCGCCGCCAGGTGAACGACCATATATGACCAGCACCTGCGACCAATGTCCTGAAAAATGCGACGTTGCACCCGCGACGCTCACATCCCACTCACGGTGCGGCGGCACGATGGGACACAGGTGCCAATACTCGTTGCCGTCTAGGTCACGACCCAGCGCACCCCCCCGAGGGGCGTGACGCCGGAGCTTAAGGTACTGTTCGGCCTGTGCTCCCTGTACGGCGTGTTCATTGGCAACTTGGAGCGCCTTGCGCTGCGTGAGTCGATCAACCTACCTCTTCCTGCCACGCGTCGTAGCGTGGCGACACCATCGACGGCGCACGCTTCTGCAGCGCCTTCATCGCCGTCTCACACTCAGACTGCACGTGTGCGACATGCTCGCGTGTCTCCTTTTCGACGGTCGGCAGCCTGTCGAGGAGCGGCTGTACCAGCCGGTGTAGACCACTTGATGCAGGGGTGCCGCGCGGCGTGGACAGCAGGTCGCACAGGCGCACAAGGCACGCAATTTTCGTTTCGAGGTGCATGGGCTTGCCCGCCTCTTCTTCCTCCTCTGCTTCATCTTCGTGCGACAGGCTGGTGCCCAGAACACGCTCGGCACGCTGCCGAAGATCTTCATTGCGTTTCTTCACAGCAAGCTGTTCGGCGCGCCGCGAGCGGCGTGTACCTTCCGACGGGGTATCCACATCCATTTCTTCGTCGTCCAGTGATGCGACGGCATCAACGAGGCGCGTCATGCTCCGCGTGCGCCGCGACGGCAGCGGTTCCGGCTCAGGCGCACGTTTGCTCGGCCGGCGCCAGAGCGGCAGAGCGACATCCACCTCCTCAAGCACACATGAGGGCACCGCTGCGTGCTCCAGAAGTGCGTGCGCTGCGTTCCACGGCGCGGGCGCATCGGCATCCTGTGCGTGCCGGCGCAGCGCGCGGATGAGCCGGCCGAAGCCTGCGGCAGGCTGACCGCTACTGAGCTCCGTGAGGCCCGCGAGGTGCACGGCAATGCGTTGCAGGATCTGCTGCACGAAAAAGTTGTCCCAACAGTGCACCGCGTCAATGCGCTGTGCGGGCCAGCCAAGCGCCTCGACGTTTTCGAAACGCACCAGCCATTCGTACAAATAGATGCGCGCCAAGACGTTGGGCGCTGGCAGCGCGTCCGCGTAGATGCGTGCCAGCTTGGGGGCCTCAGGCGGAGGGCGACGCGTGCGTACCTTGATCCGCCGGCGTGGGCGCTCGCTGGCGGCGGCAAACGACACTGCGGGTGAGCTTCTTCCGACGTACATTGCGCCTGCCGCATCGTGTGTGGAGGACCGTCATGGGCCGGCAACGGCGCAAGACGCGTCGCGCGTCGGACAGCGACAGTGTGCCGCGCGAGGCGTCGTCGTACGCATACCCCCTCACACGGCGCCCACTTAACTTTGCGATCCATGCTACGGGCCTTGCCCACCCCGACACGTCGCAGCTTCACTATGACGCGAGTGAGAAGCCTATGCTCGGCGAATGCGTCGCGATCGACGCGTGGATGGAAACGGTCGCCCAGGGCCGCGGCGCGACGGTGTGTGTCGCAGGATGCATTGGGCGGCTCAGTGCACCGGTCGGCGTACCCCCTACATTTGGCGTATGTGCTCTTTCTAACACAGTGTGTTCTGGAAGCGCCGCGCGCCGATGACGTCGCGCACGTTCCCCTCGTCTTTGTCGGCCGCAACGCGGGCGCATTGCACGCATTGCTCGTGCGACATCGTGAAGAAGATGTTCCCGTATTCCTCTCAGGCTTTGGTGCCGAGGCACAGCGGTTTGGAACCACCGAAGCACCGCGCGCACGCGTCGTCTATGCTCAGGGCCGCATCGCACTCAAGGCCTACATCGCGACCGATGCGGACGCCGACGCCGAGGTGCCCTTGCGCGACCCCGCAAGCTATACGGTGTGGTTTGAATGCAACAAGGACGCGCCAGTCACGCAGGTCATGTTGCCGACGCCGACGGACATCGGCTCGCCAGGCTCAGATGCGTGGTTGCGTACGCCGGACGTGCGCTCGATGACGCCGGCGCAGGCACCCGTGCTTGCTTTTACACCGCAGATGCCTGCTGCGGTCCCTGCCTCGATACCCCCGGCACCCTTCAGCCTGCCGCCGCCGGCACCCGCCGCGGAGCGGACGTTGAATGGGCACTTGTATACCCCAATTGCTGCGCTACGCAAGGACATGGTGGCCAATGTAATGGGGGTCGCCGTGACTGATGCGAGTGTCCGCCTGCCCATGCAACGACTCCGCGATGTGATGGTCAAAGTTGCCATCACCGACGGCAGCGGCGTCGACGATACACGCTCTACACTCTCTTCCAACCTTTTTGCGCAGGACGAGCAGGCACTTCCCGGCGCCGTGAGCGAGAAGGATGCAGTGCTGCTCCGTGGTGTACAGATCGGCCTCTTTAACGGACGCACGCAGGGAGTGGGCAGTCGCAAAGTGCCGTTCCAGTGGGCTGCATGGAACGCAACGACACATACTTGGCGGTATGCCGCGAACGCGAGCGCAAGCGACTTTGGCGATGCGGAGCGCATGGCGGCTTTGCAGCTCCTTGCGCACCTCGAAAAGGCGCCAACACCGCAGCAGCCGAGTGCGCGCGCGCTGCAGACACTCGACAAGCTGCAGCCGCATACCTTTGTCGACACGGTGGTGGAGATCGTCAAGGTGTTCTCGCAGTCGAATCCCCCTGATCTGTACGTCACAGATTATACCCTGCACAAACACATCTACGATGGGAACAACAAACACCTCTCGGTGCAGCCGCCCGGGGACAAGGGCGGCAGTGTGCTGCAAGTCGGCCTATGGGGCTCCCATGCACCGCTCGCCGTACAGCTGCGAGCTGGACAGCTCGTGAGGCTCGACAACCTCCGTATCCGTGAGAATCCGCGCACGGGGTTGCTCACAGGCGCGCTGGGCTCTGACAAGCGCATCCAAATTGCGCCCGTGGACGACGACCATGCCGCGGTGCGGGCGCTGCGGCTACGCAAAGCATCGTGGGAACAGTCGTCCAAAAAACGTGCCACACCCCCCGCTACACCAACGCCAGTGCGGCGCCGCCCGGCACCCGAGCCGCTACACCCCCCGCGCTTCGAGATGGACGACGACGCGTTCCCAGCTTTGGCCGACCTGTGGTCACCGGATGGGCCACGTGGTTAGGGTCCATGCTCGGACCACTTGGCCCGTGCCACCCAGCCTAAGTAGGTCCACTAGGTGCTGATAGTCGAGACATTCGGGGATTATTCGTACATGTTCCACCTGCTCCGTACTCAGCAGTTGTGTGGGCCATTGCTACGGTTCCCTAAAGCACCTACGTTCCGCTACTTCACCATGCCTGCTTCAAAAGAGAACGTTACCACCAAGCCGTTTGCATCGTCAGATGGCCGCTACCACCGCCAGGTCTCCTCGTTCCGCGACGTGATCAAGCAGGGAAGCAAGTTTGAGCCCGAGATTGGCCGTTACAAACTGATCGTGTCGCTTGCATGCCCTTGGGCGCATCGCGTTCTTATTGTGCGCGCGCTGAAGCGCATGGACGAGGTCGAGAACCTGCTTCCGGTTACCATCGTCGACACCTTCCTGGGCGAGAATGGCTGGTGCCTGGGCGATTCGGGCGTCGACCGCCCCCATAACCCTGGATCGGGTCCCAAAATCCCCGGGCATGAAAATGCACGCTACCTACGTGACCTGTATCTGGTCGCAGATCCCGAATACAGCCTGCGCGCCACGGTGCCCGTGATTTGGGACTCGAAGCTTAACACCATCGTGAACAACGAATCGTCCGAAATTATTCGCTTCATCGACACCGCGTTTGATCAGTTCCTACCAAAGGAGGTGCAGGGCATTATCTACTACCCCGAGGAGCTCCGCTCGCAGATCGATGAGTTCAACGACTGGGTGTACCCCAACATCAACAACGGTGTGTACAAGAGCGGCTTTGCAACCAACATGGACGCCTATCTGGAGAGCGTAAAGCCGCTCTTTGAGGCGCTCGAGCGCGCCGACCGTCACTTGGAGGGCAAGAAGTATGCGATCGGCGACCGCCTGACCGAGGCCGATATCCGTCTATACACGACGATCGTGCGCTTCGACCCTGTGTACTATGGTCACTTTAAGTGCAACTTGCACCAGATCCGCGATGGCACGTACCCGAACCTGCACCGTTGGCTGCGCGAGCTTTACTGGAACAACCCTGCGTTCAAGAACACAACTGAGTTCGACTCGATCAAAAAGCACTATTACAGCAGTCACGTCACGATCAACCCCAACAGCATTGTGCCGATTGGCCCGGAACCGAACATCGAACCGCTAAACTAACCTACATAGTACGCAAACTGCGCCAGCATGGCAATCATAGACGAGCCTGGGTAAGTGTCACACATACTGGCCACAATCATCGGGCTCATAGAGCCGGGCACTGCAGCGAGCGTGCCGTAGTGGACAAATTCCGAGGTGAAATGCACAAAGGCGATGATGAATGTACCCAGGCACATGAGATAGGCACTGGATCAGCAGCAGCCAACCTACCTCCGATCTTGGATGTTGTACGCGGCGTAAATACGGATCATTGCCGACGTCAAGTTCCACACCGCGAAGAGGCGAGCAGAAAGCGGGGTCACTTGCGCTTGGCCGGTTGACGAGGAGTACACCTTAGTGCTAAACGAGGGCTTCGCGATGTTTTGTAGTCCATTCAGCGTGGCCACGGCACCGACGAGGAGGAGCCACTTGGGCAGCAGTCCGGCCGGCACTGGTCAGTGGGGTGTCACCTACCAAGATCCATCGTAGTGGAGGGATTAGCCGAAATCGGTCGTTTTCGCGCCCCAACATCATGCCACAGGCATCGCCGGCTGTACTGCCGGCCCCCAACCGTGCGCCGCCCGATATGCGGCCATACCGCCTGAATGGAACACAGGACATGCTTGAGCTGTTCGATTTGATGCCTTTGTACGACCGAGCTGTTCGACCCTACCTACGTCCGGACCCGTCAGTCCCGCCGACCACCACGCCCGGCTCGGAACCTGGCTCTGCGCCCGCGCGTGCAGATGCCGAAGTGAAACGCACGACACTTCCCAAGACCTTTGTACACTACGTGGAAGATCTCCCGGGAAAGGTGCGTCCACCAAAGCGCACCGGAGCCGCAAAGCACCAACCCAAGGAGCTCACCCAACTCTTGATGAAGCCCGAATACACATATACCCCGATTGTCCCATTCGATGCAGACACACTGCAGCACGCATTTTCGGTTGAGCCTTCGTCAACACCCGCGCCTGGAATTGATATGAGCATGCTCGAGGCCGACGAGCAAGAGTCACCTATACCGAAGAAGAAAAAGGCCGCGCCCACAAACGAGCGGCCCGACCAGCGCAAGAAACGCGTCGTACTGATCAGCAAGAAAAAGTCCCAGTAAAGGCATTGTACCATAGCTACGAGAATACCTTGGAGCGGCTCAGCTCGCTCTCCTCGCCCTTGTACCGATCTTTCTTGGCACGGAAACTCTGCGCCTGGAGCACGCGGTTGGTATACGCAGTACCCTTCTCTTGGCGTGTTGCACGCCGGATTGCGGCAGGCGTGATGTATTCAGGGTTGTCGAACAACGTCGGACCGCCAAAGCTGCCCTCAAAAATCTTAATCGGGGTCATGACCATCCGCGGTCCAATCTCGACCAGCGTGGGCTCAACGGGAGCGCCCTTGGCAGAACGCTTAGGCTTCTCGGTGCTGCCCTCAGCACTGGCAGCGGCCTCGGCAGCGGCGGTGGCCCCTGGGTCCTTTTCGATGATCTGGAAGTTGCGGAACCATACCTTGTTGTCCAGAATGCTGAACGTCAACACATGGTCGACAAAAGGCTTAGCGCGGCGTGCTGTGCGCGGCACAGCAAACATTTGCGTGAGAAGCTCCTTCATGAGCTTCCAGTGAGGCTCCGCATCGAAGCCAGCATCGAAACTCAAAATGTGCCGAGACCCCTTGAGGCAGTTGCCGGTCATCTTCAGTTCGTCCATCGTATGGATGTTTTGGATCTGCAGCTTTGCAGAGGGACCATTAGGCGTCTTGGATAACCACAGGTAGAGATCCTCGTGCCGCCGACACTCAAAGTACATACAGTTCTGTGTGAGCCATGGAAACGTACATTGCAGTTGTTCAGCTCGGCCAGCTCATTCAGGATCGACAGATCCGACTTCGAGTCGAGTTTGGAGTCTGGTGTGAGGTGGGTGACAAACCTTTCTTGGAATGAGGGAGTAGTGCTTCAAGGTCGTTCACGAGATGACGCATCCGCGTCGTGACACCGCGCGAAGGAAGCACAAGCACGCGTTGTTTATTCCGACGAATCTTTTGCGAATCATCCTCCCCTTCTGCTCCGCGCTTCTTGTTCGAAGCCACGTCGCGCTTTAGCGCAGCACTGTACACCGTAGACATGGCACAAGACGGACTGCTGCATGCAGCCACTCACTTTTTTCTAGCGCGTCTCGCACGTGACAGGCCCTTGGTCGGGCCCACCGCGAGCTGCCTAGCACATAGGTCCGTCAGCAGTGCGTGCCTGGGCGGTACGGCAAGTACTATCAGCCACTATAGACACCGTAGAGAATGTACGACAAGCACCTCTTCACCATCTGTTCATTTCGGGTTTTTGCATAAAACGAAGGATCTGGTTGGTCGCTCGTGGAGGTTGCTCCAGGCGATATCCTGTAGGTATGCCGGGGGGTGCACGCAACTGGGCCCGCGCGCTTACGGGCTCTGCGGTGATCATTGGGATCGGCGTTTCATTGCTAAAGTGTACGTTCGATAGAAATGAGTGTGCTGACGCCAGACACGGTCCCAAATGAGAAGGAGATGTACGATGTGAGTCTTCAAATCCAACGCACGATGCTGACGTTTCTAGAACCTGCCGCCGGATCTAAAGCGGCAGGTGGACGCCAAGCGGCGTGTGCAAACCGAAGCTGAGTTCATCAAAACGATGAAACAGGAGCATGAAGAGGTGGGCGAAGCGTATACTGACAACAGCTCGCCAAGCTACAGGATTCTGCCAAGCCCAAATGGGTCTGAGAAACGTGTCCGTCGCTAGCACAAGGCGCTTTACCATAATCCGCGTTAGGGCGCAAGCGACAGCATCCACATAGTGAGGACGTGCTTTGGTTGTCGTCCTCGGCGTCGACCATACGTCACACTATATCTTAACAGTGCCGCATGGCCTAGCAGTCGCAGCACTGCGCACACACACCCGCTGCACACAGCTATGTAGCAGCCATCCATACCGATTCTAGTTATGGGCGGAATATATTTTTGGATTCACAAAGACGTACGTCTCTGGGGCATAAGGTTGGGAGGTACAGAATGGGTAAGGATACAAGCGACCCACGCGTCATATGCACGCTGGTCATTGGCTTGGTACCCCCAACGTCCAAAGCAAGTGCGATGGACGCACACGCTTAAGAACGGGGCTTCTCCTTCTTCTCCTTGAAGAGAGCGGCAAGACCGACACCGGAGACCTTCACGACCTTGAAACGCACACCGGGAATGTCACCCTTGGCCTTGCCCTTGCGACCGAAACCGGAGATGAGCACCTCATCGTTCTCTGTTGGGTTAGCCCTCTGAACGGATAAGGCAATACGTACCGTCCACAAAGTTGAGACAGCCGTCGAACGGCACGAAGGCGGACACCTTCTTACCGTTCTTGATGAGCTGAACACGGACACACTTGCGGATGGCCGAGTTGGGCTGCTTGGCCTCGACACCGATCTTCTCAAGAACAATGCCCTTGGCGTGCGAAGCACCACCAGTCGGCGAGGTCTTGTAGAAGTTGCCGAGCGTGCGCTTCTTGAAGTGAGCGTCACTCTGCAGTGTTAGTAGACTGCCACAACACTGTCATACATACCCAGCGGTTGTCCCGGCGGTCGCTGACCTGCTTGCGGGCTGTGTACAATCCCCTAGGCTTGCCCATCTTGGTGTGCTTGAGTTGGAGAGCGTTGACCTTGGCCACACCATCTTTTTGCCCGAGGGTAAACACGTGACATTCCAAAACTATATTCATCACGTGAACCAAAGGGTGGGGTCGGCACGTCCTAGGCAAACTTCCTTACCTACGCTTCGTCAAGGACCTGGATACACCATGCCGAAGATTTACAAGGTATGTACTTTATGCGCGCCGTACAGTCACTAACACTCAACAGCCCGGGAAGGTTGCGTACGTACTCTCCCTCGTGAAAAAAACTGGATGCTAACCTCGCGCAGGGTCGTCTTGCAGGGTCGGCACGCCGGCAAGAAGGTGTGTACTAAGTGAGCTGGCGTGCCTGCGTAATGTATCTTGTGCGGGTTTCCTCGTATCAAGGTGCTGCGTTGCGTGCGCTAGTCTGATGCATTAGAACAGTGGCTGACCGGTCAGGTTGTCGTCATCAAGCAGTTCGATGAGGGCAACAAGGAGCACGGCTTCCCCTACGTGATTGCGGCCGGCATTGAGCGCTACCCGCTCAAGGTCAACAAGCGTATGGGCGCCAAGAAGCTCGCTCGCCGCAGCAAGATCAAGCCTTTCGTGAAGGTGATCAACTACAACCATCTCTTCCCGACCCGCTACGCTCTTGAGCTTGAGGGTCTGAAGGGTGTGGCCACCAACGACACCTTCAAGGAGGTCTCGCAGCGCGAGGCGGCCAAGAAGGAGATCAAGAAGCTCTTCGAGGAGCGCTACCAGAGCGGCAAGAACCGGTGGTTCTTCACTCCTCTGCGCGTACGTATCGAGCATAAATGCGTGTACTTACCTTGCAGTTCTAAATATGTCGCGCTTCTCCGTCTGGATCTTCTCCGCGGCTGCGGGGCCGTGTACTTCTCTTTGTAGCTACAGTGGCTAGTCGGCACTGGGCCGCAGGACAAAAATAGCATGCCAACGACTGCGACCATTCTTGGTTCAAAGAAGATGCGCACGTGGCTTTCCGTTCCAAACCATGGCGGAGGTGCATCAGGCGACGTGCACTGCGCCGGTGAACATTGCCGTGATCAAGTACTGGGGCAAGCGCGACACGCGTCTCATTCTCCCTACGAATGACAGTCTCAGTGTGACACTGGACCAGGACCACCTGCGCACCGTTACAACGGCGCGCGCCGACCCTTCCTTCCAAGCTGGCGCGCGGCTCTGGCTCAATGGCGTCGAGGACGAGATCAAAACGGGCGGTCGCCTGGATGCGTGCCTCATCGAGCTCCGTCGCCTGCGCGCCGAGCGCGAGGCGTCTGATGCATCGCTTCCCAAAATGTCCGAGTGGGGCTTGCATCTGTGCTCCGAAAACAACTTCCCCACGGCTGCCGGCCTGGCGTCTTCCGCGTCCGGTTTCGCTGCGCTGGCGGTGACGGTCGCTACGCTGTACGGCCTGGACGACATTCTGTCCCCCTCGCAACTGTCGATGATTGCGCGGCGCGGAAGCGGCTCGGCATGTCGCTCCGTGTTTGGCGGCTTCGTCGCATGGGAGTCGGGCACGAAGGAGGACGGCAGCGACTCGCTCGCGGTGCCGGTCGCCGAGCGTGACCACTGGCCCGAACTCGATGTGCTGATTTGCGTGGTCAACGATGGCAAGAAGGGCACGTCTTCGACAAGCGGCATGCAACGCACGGTCGAAACGTCGCCGCTGCTGCAGCACCGCATCAAACATGTAGTGCCGGAGCGCATGGCCAAGATGCGCGAGGCCATTGCGCAGCGTGACTTTGGTGCATTTACCGCGCTGACCACCGCTGACTCGAACGACTTCCACGCTTGTTGCCTAGACACGGCCCCGCCGATCTTTTACATGAACGACACTTCGCGTGGGATTGTGCACTTGATTGAGGAAGCGAATCGCGCGCGTGCCGAGGAAGGGAAAGAGCCGCTTGCGGCATACACCTTTGACGCCGGCCCCAACGCCGTGCTGTACATGCGCAAGGGCGAGGACGCGAATACCGTGCTGCGCCTCGTGCAGCACTACTTCCCCGGCGCCGACTTCGAGGACACGTTCAACCTACTTGGTGGCGGCGCCGGTGCACCGCATCGCGGCGAAACGGAGCCGCAGGCGCTGCCGACGCTCCCGCCCTCGTTCAACCGGGAGGTGATTCCCGTGCACCCTGTGGGCAGCGTGCGGCGGCTTATCCACACGCGCGTGGGCGATGGCCCGCGCGTGCTCGAGCGCGGCCTGGGCAAGGAGTCGCTTCTTAAGGAGGATGGAACGCCTGTGCGTCTGCAGCGTGCCAAGCGCGCCTAAACTCTAGTCTACATAGGGAGCAGCCGATACTGCACCAACACTGCGTCAGTCGTTTCCGCGTACGTTTTTCGATCGCGCTGCGGAGCGCGTCATTGTCGATGCCGTGTGTGCGGCGCACTCGCTCGCCCAACTCTTCGCGCGTCGTGGGTGGTGCCGGCGCCGGCGCGTCGGCAGCCTCGGGCGCACTCGCCCGTGGCGGCGGCAACGGCGGCTCGTATATTTCGCGTTCTGTACAGTTCACGAGGGGGTGCCGCGTCGCATACTGTACCCATGGGCCCCGCCAGATTTCGTGAAGCACGCCGCGGAGCGTCATGCCGGCGGTGCCAGGGATGGCGCTGGCGCTCGCAAAGTTGGCGAGCGCGCCCTTGGCGTTGCGCGTCGGTGGAGGATCTGTGACCATAACAAACGTGTACATCGAGGGTGTCTGGAGGTGCGATAGGGTATACGTGGACGTGGAAAAGTTGTAGAACTGCTCGTGCTTCCCCCCCAGCTTGCGCACAAGGTTCCGGAGGGAGTACACAAGACCGTAAATGAGCTTTGCCTCCTGGTCAAATGGGAGAAGATCTGAGTCGGTCGCATCCTGCGTCACATTGCGGCTTACGCCCGGGAGCGAGTCACCGGCGGGGCGCAGTGCCTGGGCGCCCGCCTCGGGTTTGGTAGCGTCCGACTGTGCACCTACGCGCTGGAGCGTCGCACCGAGAGACGACGTGAACGATGCGGGTCCCTGCTGGTACAGGTGCGACCAGTCCTGGTGGTAGATGGCGTCGCAGTGCCGATCAAAGATCCACAACGAATATACCTGCGTGAGCGGTGCCCCGCGTACCTTGAGCGCCATGGTGCGGTGGTGCTACGCACGTGACTGCGTCTTCCGACACGATGTTCGGTGCGCGAGTGGTCCGTGGGGCGCTGGTCCTCGCGGCGGCGGCCGCGCCCGCGTGGGCATGGTACCTGCCGGGCAGTGCGCCACGCTCGTTTGGCAATGGTGACTCGGTGCCTGTGCAGGTAAATGCACTGCAGCCCATGTCGGGCGCGACGCCCGTGCATGGTCTGGTGAGCTACGATTACTACGACGAGCGGCTTGGCTTTTGCAAGCCGCCGAACGGCACGTACGCGCAATCGGGAAGCTTGGGTAGTATCCTTTTCGGTGATCGCATCTACAACAGTCCGATTGAAGTGCGCATGCTCCGCAACGAGAGTTGCGTCACGCTGTGCAAGGAGACCGTCTCGACCGAGCAGGCGGCCTTTTTGAACGAACGCATCACAGAGCGCTACGGAATCAACTGGATGGTCGATGGGCTCCCTGTTGCAGATGCAGGGCTCACCGGGATCGATGGCAACGTGCGCGCCAACTCGGTGGGGTTTGCGCTCGGCAGTATCCTCGATGCCGAGCTGCATCGCTTGCCGACGCCCGCACTGTACAACCACTATCGTCTGAATGTGTCGTACCACACGCGCGGTCCGAACGAGTACCGTGTGGTTGGCGTCAACGTCATCCCGATGTCGATGAACTCGCTGCCGAACGGCCTGGGCGGTGCGGTGACCTGCGATGCGGCGCAGCCCATGTTTGTGTCGAGTGAGACGCCGACGCCGATTGCGTACACCTATGACGTCGTCTGGACGCCGAGCAGCACGCCGTGGGCTACGCGCTGGGATGCATACTTGCACGTCGTCGACCCGCGTATCCACTGGTACTCGCTGCTCAACTCGCTCGCGATCGTTGCGCTGCTGTGCGTGATGGTGGGACTGATCATGGCGCGCGCTGTGCGTCGCGACATTTACCGGTACAATGCAATCGACCTCACCGAAGATATCCAGGAGGACTATGGCTGGAAGCTGGTGCATGGTGAGGTGTTCCGTGCGCCGACCTCGCCGATGCTGCTCAGTGTCATGGCCGGCACTGGCGCACAGCTGATGGCGATTGCGATTGTGACGCTCTTTTTCGCGCTGCTCGGCTTCTTGAGCCCGTCGAATCGCGGGTCGCTTGCGACGATCATGATTGTGACCTGGACGCTGTTTGGCTTCGTGTCCGGGTGGGTGAGTGCCAAGGTGTACGCGAGCTTTGATGGAGAGCGCTGGCGGCGCAACATGCTGCTCACTGCGACGCTCTTCCCCGCGATCATCTTTGGCGCGATGAATCTGCTCAATCTGCTGCTCGTGTACAACCACTCGGCGGGGGCGGTGCCATTCGGCACGCTGCTGGCGCTCGTTGCGCTGTGGTTCCTGATCAACGCGCCGCTGTCGTGCGCCGGCTCTTACTTTGGCCTGCGCTCTGGCGCGTTTGCGCACCCCGTGCGCGTGAACCAAATCCCGCGGCAGATCCCGCCCACTGCATGGTACCTGCGTCCGTGGCCGTCGGCGCTGCTTTCGGGCATTCTGCCATTTGGTGCGGCGTGGCTCGAGCTGTTCTTTATCATCAACTCGCTGTTTGGCAATCGCGTGTACTATGCCTTTGGCTTCCTGACGATGACCTTTTTGGTCACGGCGGCGGTACGTGGTGCATCCAACTGACCCAGACCACGGCAACCGTGAGCATCCTGGCATGCTACTTCCATCTGTGTGCCGAAGACTACCGGTGGCAGTGGCGCGCGTTTATCACGGGTGGCTCGAGCGCCTTTTGGCTGTTTGCGTATGGGGTACGTGTGTGCGCTGACCCAGCTTTTCTACTGCTACACGCGGCTCAACCTGCCTGACATGTCGAGTCAGCTGCTCTTCCTGGGCTATCTGCTCGTCCTTTCCCTGCTCGACTTTTTGCTGTTCGGCTTTGTCGGGTTCATGGCATGCTACGTGTGCGTCCGGACGATTTATAGTCACATCCGCGTAGATTAGCCACGTGACCCCTGACGTCGATGGCGCCGAAGCTCGACGTGAACGACCCGCAGGTCGCGCGGTTGTTGGACCTGTTTGCGAAGATCTCGCTAACCGGTCAGCGCGCGCAGGACACGGTCAAGAATGCCAAGTATGCGCGCTCGCTTGAGCAGGTAATTCACGCGCTCCGCCTCGATGAGGCGCACCTCGACGCGAAGACGAGCTCGGCGGTGGTCGTGGCGGCGTCGAGTGGCGCGGACCTCGCGCCCGCTGCGCGCGAGTACGTCGTGAAGCGTGTGTTGAAGGGCGATCTGAAAACCACCGACCAGATCCAGACGGCGGTGCAGTACGTCGCGACGCACGACCCGATCGACGACGCCGACTTTGATACCCAGTGCGGCGTCGGTGTCGTGGTGACGCCCGAGCAGTGCCGCGCGGCGGTCACCGCGTACATGGACGCACACGCTGAAGAGCTTGCATCCGTCGGCGGCTGGCCCAAGATGTCGGCTGTGATGGGCGCTGTGCGCAGCGATGCGTCGATGAGGTGGGCCAATGCGGTGGATATCAAAACGGCGGTGGAAGCGACGCTCACCGAGCGCTTTGGCCCGCGCAGCGCCGCGACCAAGAAGAAGGCGGAGCCGAAGGAGGCCAAGAAGCCAGCCAAGAAGGCGGACGCGGCGCCGACGCAGCCCGCCGGCCCCGACGCCATGTTCCGAGAGGGCTTCTTGGCGAATCTGCACAAGCCCGGTGACAATCCGCAGCTGCACCCGTGGCTGCGCGAGGCGCATCTGAAGGCGACGAACGGCTCGGTGATGACGCGTTTCCCGCCCGAGCCGAACGGCTTCTTGCACATTGGACACTCCAAGGCGATTGCGGTCAACTTTGGCTACGCGCGCTACCATGGCGGTCTGTGCTACCTGCGCTTTGACGACACGAACCCCGAGGCAGAGGAGGAAAAGTACTTTACCTCCATCCTCGAGACGGTGCGGTGGCTCGGGTTTGAGCCGTACCAGATCACCTACTCCTCCGACTACTTCCAGCGGCTCTACGAACTGGCCGTCGACCTGATCAAGCGCGGTCTGGCGTACGTGGACCACTCGACCCCTGAGGAGATCCGTGCACAGCGCGGCGGCCCCGAAAAGGGTGCGCGCTACGCAAGCCGCTGGCGCGACCGCCCCATTGAAGACAGCCTGGCGGACTTTGAGGCGATGAAGGCCGGCAAGTACAAGCCCGGCGAGGCGACGCTGCGCATGAAGCAGGACATTCTTGGGAGCGGCAACCCCCAGATGTGGGATCTGATCGCGTACCGGGTGCTGGATGCGCCGCACCACCGCACGGGCACGACGTGGCGCATGTACCCCACGTACGACTTCACGCACTGCCTCGTTGACAGCTTCGAGAACATCTCGCACTCGCTGTGCACGACCGAGTTTATCCTGTCGCGCGAGTCGTACGAGTGGCTGTGTGATGCGCTCGAGGTGTACAAGCCGCGGCAGTACGAGTACGGCCGGCTGTCGATCGAGGGCACGGTGATGTCGAAGCGCAAGATGCTCAAGCTGGTGAACGGCGGGTACGTCGACGGCTGGGACGACCCGCGCATGTACACGCTGATTGGCCTGCGTCGTCGCGGCGTGCCGCCCGGCGCCATTCTCTCGTTTGTGAGCGCGCTCGGTGTCACGACCAACAACTCGACGATCCAGACGAACCGCTTCGACCAGAGCGTGCGCCAGTTCCTTGAGATGGACACGCCGCGCCTGATGATGATCGTGCGTCCGCTCAAGATCACCATCGAGAACCTCGACGAGGACTTTGTGCTGGAGATTGAAAAGCCGCTGCACCCCAAGGTGCCCGCGATGGGCACCGCCAAGGTGCCGTTTACGCGCACGGTGTACATCGACGCCTCCGACTTCCGCATGCAGGATGCACCGGACTACTTCCGCCTCGCGCCGGGCAAGAGCGTTGGGCTGTACCAGGTGCCGCACCCGATCACCTGTACGGACGTGCGCACCGACGCCACGGGCGCCGTCACCGAGCTCGTGTGCCGCTACGACGCCGAGGCCAAGCCCAAGACCTACATCCAGTGGGTCGCCGAGCACGCGCCGAGCCGCAGTCCGGTGCGTGTCGACGAGGTGCGCTTCTTCCACAACCTCTTCCTCTCCGAGAACCCCGCGGCGGAGGAAGACTTCCTGGCGACCATCAACCCCCGCTCGCGCGAGGTGTTCCGCGGTGCGCTACTCGAGCCGGCGTTCTACGACGTGGCGCGCCATGCGATCCAGCGCGCCAAGGACGAGACGGCCGCACGCGAGCGCCAGGCCGCACACCAGGCAGAGCAGGCGCTCGGCAAGGAGCGCGCCAAGCAGGCCGCGCACGATACCGACGCGCTGCAGGCGGTCAAGACGTCGACGTTCGGCAAGGAGTGCATTCGCTTCCAGGCGATGCGCGTCGGTTACTTTGCCGTGGACCGCGACAGCCAGCTCGCCGTGTTCGGCGACGATGTTGCACACGACTCGCTCGTGCTGAACCGCATCGTCTCGCTCAAGGAGGATGCGGGGAAGGCGGCCACCAGTGCCGCGCCGGCGACCGCACCCAGCGGCGCCAGCCCCGCGGCGACCGCGTAGATAGGCACGTGATAGGACGCCACGGCGGCCCCCTCTTTTTCCGCAGCACGCCGTGCTTTTCCCCGCACCGCTGCTGCCGCCGACTGCGCGTGGCGGGTAGAGGAGAGCTGCGCACGGCATGCCGCCGCCGTCGTTCTCAAGTCTGTCGGGGCTCGGCGCGCTCAATGTGTCGCGTGGCACGCTCGGTCTCGTGAAGGAGGCCGCTCAGGCCGTGCACGCCGCCATCGCCAAGGGCGCGCCGGGCACGGCCGATGCGGCGCGCAACGCCGTGCATGCCCTGCTCGCTGATGCCTCACTGGATCTTCCTCCAAGCGACGACGACCTGCTTGCGCATGCCGAGGTGCGCTCGCAGCTCTCGCCGAACGCCGTGCGCACCGCCATCGCCGACAAGCTCCACGCGGACATGCTCGACGCCTTCGAACACACCACACAGAAGCCCGAGAGCACCGTGTGGATGTCGGTCGTCGGTGTGCTCGAGATGCTCGCCCCGCTCCTCGACGCCGACCTGTTCCGCCGCGACTGGTGGGAGCGCGTGCTGCTCCCGGCGCTTGAGTGCGCCGCGCTGTCCGACGCGGAGCGCAAGCGCGTGCGCACACTCCTCGTATATGCGATGCTCGCGCAGCCTGCCGCGGCCGAACCCGAGGATGCGTCGCCGTCCTCGGCGCCGCCCACGCCCCCGTCCGCCGCACCCGCACCGCCGTCGCTGGTCGACACGGTGTTTGCACTGTACATTGACTTGGCGGCCCACCAGCCCGAGCTTGCGCCATTGCCCGCAGACGAGGCGATGGCGCACGGCCCCGACGCGGTATTGGACGAGGCGCCAGATACGCCTGCGCTGCCGCCACACGCGGCGCTGCGCCACGAGCTCGAGATGGCCATTGCGCTGTACAGCGCGTACGACCCCACGGGTTTCTTTGCGGCGCTCACTTGCACGCTGCGCGGCACGCGCACCGAAGGCCCCGTGCTGTATCTGCTCGCGAGCTTTTTGCATGCCCAGTCGATGCACACCTATCGGATCACCAATACACCGCTGCTTGACCGCGTCATTGATGTGCTGCAGCACACGTACTCGACGCGCGCCATGTCGCTCGGGATGAAGTGCGTCGTGATGGTGCTGCCGCATGTGCCACGGTACCTCGTTACGGGCGGCGCGGGCGGCGTGCCGGCACTGTTCGCCGTGTACGCCCGCGCCGTGACCTGGCGGCGCGGCACCGCCGAGGACACCGTGACGGTGTGCGTGTCGTTGTTCTTTACGCTGCTCTACGGCCTGTTCCCCAACAATCTGCTTGCGTTTCTCCGCGCGCCGGCCGCCTACCTTGATGGGCGCGACACGGGGGCGCTGGACGCGAACGCGGTGCGCACCGCGTCGCTCGCGCTCTTGCGTGGCCATGCGACGCACCCGCTGCTCGTCGAGATGGACGCATCCACCGAGCTAAGCAACACGAAGCGCTGGGCGCAGCAGGATGCGTCGGACTTGACCGCGTCGTGCATGTCGCTTTGCATCGGCGCGCGCGAAGAGATCGGCAGTGCGGATGCGCTACTCGCGACGCATGTCCCGGCAAACGCAACGCTGCTGCAGGTCGAGCACAAGTTTGAGCTGTACCTCAAGGAGCAGCTGCTCCTCCACATTGGGCGCCTGCACCGGGACCGCATCGCGGATGCGGCCGCGGAGGCCGAGCACCAGAGTCTGTACCATACCCTTCGTACGCTGCGCACGCAGCTACAGGCCGCGCAGGTGCGCGCCGAGCGCCAGCGCGCCGAGACGCAGGCCGCAAGCCAGCGACACATCCAGTGGGAGCGCGAGCTGAACGCCAAGCTGAACACCTACCGCGAGGAGCGGCGCTCATGGGCCACCGAGCGACAGAGCCTGCTCAAGCAGCTCAGTGATGCCCACACCACGAACGCGTCGCAGGCTGCCGAGATCACCGCGATGGGCACGCGCCTGTTTGAGCTCGAGCAGGACTTGACGCGCGCCCAGCCGCAGCTCGAACGGATCGAGACGTACCGCGCCAACGTCCAAAAGCTGAGCAACTGCATGGCCGAGTGGGAGGAGGACCTGGACAAGTACGAGCTACAGAGCCGCGAGATGGACAAGATGCTCTCCTGGTGGGAGGAGATGGAGCTCACCGTGGCCAACAGCGAGGCGAACGCCAACCGCTACCGTGCACTCCTCGAGCAGCGCACCACGGAAAACACGCGGCTCTCTGCCGAGCTCGCGTCGCTGCGCGCGGCGACCGCGCGCCAGGCCGAGCGCCTCGCGGCGAACCAGACCTGGCTGCTCGAGGCCGTCGTCGCCCCAGCACACGACCGCGCCGAGCCGCAGCTTACGCGACCGACACGTGCTGCGGCGCACAACGCCGAAGCAGTGCGCAAGGCACACGCACACACCGCCAAGCTTGAGCGCCTCACGCTCGACCTGCGCGCGCGCATCGAGGAGCTCGAGAGCGAGGTGCGCGCGCACGCCCAGCACGAGGCAACGTCCCACGAGGCAGAATCCGACGCGTTGCTGATCTCGCCGCAAACGCTACGGACACCGCGCGGCGAGCCGACCCGCGCCGGCGCCGTGCCGCCGCTCTCGCTCGACTCCCCCGGGGACGCCGGGGGACCGGCGGCTGGTGCGGCGCGCGAGGAGGAAGGCGGAGATACATAGTCAAAACACGGGCGTTGCTGCTCAGAACTAAATATACGATGTACGACAGACGACACAGGCGCGCCAATTAGGCGTCGCTCGGCGCTGGCGCGCCGAGCACGGCGCTCCACTTGGTCATCAGGGCGCCTGCCCGCTCGCGGAAGTGGAACTCGTCGTCGCGCGGGATCTCGGGCAGCTGATGAATGCGCTTGATCACCTTGCCGATCTTGGTGACTTTGAGCTGCTCGGGGGTAATCTCGTCGTAGGCCTCGACGATCTTGAGCGTCGCGTCCTGTGCGTCCATGTCCTCGGCACGGATCACGCCGTCCTTGGAAAGGAAGGCACGCTGCAGCTTGTGGCGCCACTCGCGCACTTTTTTGGTTTGCGGATCGAGCTCCTCCTCGACCTCCTCCTTGGGCTCCTCCTTGGCCGCCGGCGGCTCGGGCGAGTCTTTCCGCTTCTTGCGCGCGGCGGCCGGCGCGGCGCGCTTGCGCTTCTTGGGCGCATCGTCCTCGGCCTCCTCGGCCTCTTCGCTCGCGCCTGCATCAGCGTCGGCGGCCGCGAGCGCCGCGTCGTGCTCGCGCACGGCCGCGGTCTGCTCTGCATTCCATGCGTGCGGGTCGCGCGCAAGCTTGTACGCCTTTTGCAGGTCGCCCGACTTTTTGTGCGATGCGAGGAATGCGTCGATGTCGTCCGTCGACAGGTGCGTCAGGTCACGCGGCGTCGCCCAGTGGTAGTCGGCCGCTGGGAAGAAGCGGATGGTGAAGAGCTGCGCCTGCTTGCTCGTCGGCTTTTCCGCGCGCACGGCTGCAGGCACATCGGCGTCATCGACAATGATCCCCGGCCATGCGGGGAACCCGCGGATCTTGGCCAGCACCACGTCGCCCACCCGGTACTCGGACGCCATGTCGACGGAAGAAGGAGGCTCGGCCGCTCACGATGCGCTGCGCACTCGGCGGGCGCGTGGTGCACGTCACGTGCGGACGCACTGCAGCGGCGCGCGGGCGTCGCTCGTCGCTTGGTTCAGGGACGTTGTGGAGCAAGCAGCGGCGTTGTATGTCCCCCGCCGAATTTGAGTTGCGGCAGTAGGCTGCGATGAGCAACAAGGTAGTGTCTCTGACGTTTCGGCACATCATCGATGATGTGATCGCAAACGTCCGGCAGGACTTTGAGGACATGGGCATCGAAAAGGAGGTGCTCGAGGAGCTCCAGCGCAGCTGGGAGGCGAAGCTCGTCGCGACCCAGGTGACCGAGTTCGATGGTGCGAACGGCAGCGAGCCTGGCGCGCGCCCGCCCGTGCAATACACGACGACACCCGGAGTCGGGTCCTCATCGACCCCTGCACGCGCCACCGACGCAAAGTCGGCCAAGGCCGAGCCGAAGGAGGAAGCGGCGTCCGCGGACGGCAAGTCTGCTTCGGCCGGTGCCACAGCCGGCACCAAGCGGAAGCACGAGGACGATGAGGAAGAGGCGAGCAACGAGATCGGCTCGGACCTGGACGACTCCGAGGAGGAGGACGCGGACGGCAATGAAGATATGATGCTGTGTCTCTATGACAAGGTGCAGCGCGTGAAAAACAAGTGGAAGTGTGTCTTGCGCGACGGCGTAGCGTCGATCGGCGGACGCGACTACCTCTTCTCGAAGTGCAATGGGTGCGTAGGCGCCGTGCGCCCAGCTGACCCGCAGCGAGTTCGAGTGGTAGCACGTGCCTCCACGTGGTGGTACGGCCTGGGGCGGCGGGCGCGCTGCCCCCCGGGTTGGCCGCGGACGATGACGGCCCAGGACGCGCGGACCGGCTGGGTACGGCAGGTAGTGACATACGACCATGGTGTGTGTGACAACCCAGAACTTATTCTGTAGCGCGCACGCTTGCGCTTCTGTATGTCGTACTGCACTTTTCGCGGCGCTGGGTGCGGACGGTGCGGGCCGAGGGGGTGCGCGGCGTTGCGCACAACGCGTATGTCAGCGTGGCGCGCGCCTTGATGCGCCTGCTGCTCAAGCTGCCCGCAAACCGCCGCCGTGTGGAGCGCGAGATGTCGACGGCCGCGGGCCAGCTCGAGCAGAGTCTCGTGCTGCCATCGACGGTGCCGACGATGCGCGTTCTGCCGGTGCACGGACGCGACGATCGGTGGATTGACAAGCAGCTGGACGTGCTGCAGCACCTAGGCAAGCACGGAGATGACTCTGAGCGGCACTGGCGCGATGGCCGGTGTTCGGGCGCCGTGTACCACGGCGGCGACGAGCTGAGCCGCGTGATTGTCGATGCGCTGCGCCGCTTCTTGCTGTCGAACCCGCTGCACCCCGAGGTGTTCCCTGGGGTGCGCAAAATGGAGGCGGAGGTAGTTGCGATGGTGCTGGACATGTACAACGCGCCGCCCGGCGCTGCGGGCACCACCACCTCGGGCGGCACCGAGTCGATCCTGATGGCGTGCAAGACGGTGCGCGACTGGGCACGCGCCGAGCGCGGCATCACTGAGCCCGAGATGGTCGTGCCGATGAGCGCACATGTTGCCTTCGACAAGGCGGGCAACTACTTTGGCATCAAGGTGCGCCGCGTGCCCGTGGACCGTATCTCGCGCAAGGTGCGGATCGATGCGGTGCATCGGGCGATCAACAGCAACACGGTACTGCTGGTGGGCAGTGCGCCCAACTTTCCCGACGGGATGATTGACGACATTGTGGCGCTCGGGGCGCTGGCCAAGCGGCACCGGATCAAGTGCCACGTCGACTGCTGCCTCGGCTCGTTCCTTGTGCCGTTCCTGGAGCGCGCCGGGTTCGTCAGCGAGCCGTTCGACTTCCGCGTCGAGGGCGTCACATCGATCTCGTGCGACACGCACAAGTATGGCTTCGCGCCGAAGGGCTCGTCGATCGTCATGTACGACAGCGAGGCGCTGCGCCGCTACCAGTACTACGTGAACCCCGCGTGGGTGGGTGGTGTATACGCCTCGCCGACGCTCGCCGGCTCGCGGCCCGGGGCGCTGATCGCCGCGACGTGGGCGGTGATGGTGGCCATGGGCCAGGACGGCTACACCGAGTCGTGCAAGCAGATTGTGGGTGCGGCCAAGGCGATCGAGCGCCGCATCCGCGACGAGATCCCCGAGCTGACCATTTTGGGCCACCCGCTCGTGAGCACGTTTGCGATCGGCAGTGCAGGCGCGATCAACGTGTACGACGTCGGCGACCAGATGAGCAAGCGCGGCTGGCACCTCAATGCCATCGGCGGCGATGCACCGGCCGTGCACCTGGCATGCACACGGCTCACCGTGCCGGTGGTCGACGAGTTTGTCGCGGACCTCAAGGAGGCCGTGGCCCACTCGCGCACCAAGCCGGCGCAGCCAGGCACGATGGCCACCGTGTACGGGCTCGGGCAGAGCACCGCGGTCGGCCCGATGCTCATCGGCGACATGGCGACGCGCTTCATCGACCTGCTCTACAAGCTCACGCCCTAGATTTCGTAAAAATACATCATTGCACTGGGTCAGCATTGCACACGTACGATAGAGCACCTGGACGTCGCTGATCGCAAACGACAGGCCACAGTGCGGGCACTTGCGCTGCCGCGTCTGGATGCGCGCATTGACGCATGCCTCGCAGAAGGTGTGCAGGCACTTGGTGATGATCCGGTCGCGGTAGCGCTCCTTGCACGCCGAGCACTTCAAAAGGCTGTCGAGGTATGCGAGGTGCGTGTTTTCGTCGCTCGCGCCGCGCTTGCGCACGGCGCCGCCCGC
Source organism: Malassezia brasiliensis (assembly GCA_029542985.1). Classification (NCBI taxonomy): domain Eukaryota; kingdom Fungi; phylum Basidiomycota; class Malasseziomycetes; order Malasseziales; family Malasseziaceae; genus Malassezia; species Malassezia brasiliensis. The sequence goes on from CP119952.1 coordinate 1,532,206, forward strand.
GTCGCGGTCGGCAACGCGGCGCTTCAGGCGGCTCACCTCCTTGTCGAGGATCGCCGCGCGCTCCTCCGCGCGCATCCGCGCGCCACGCTCCTCGTTCAGCGTGGCAAGGTGCGCCGCGCCGCTCGTCTCGGCCGCCGCCTTGCCGCGCTCGAGCTCCGCGGCACGCCGCTTGAACACGCTCCGGTCGCGCTCGGCCTCGGCAAGCTTGGTCGCGTGCGTCTGCACGGCACGCCGCAGAGCGCTCGTCTCCTTCTCGGCCTGCATCAGCTGCTGCTGCAGGCCCTTTTCGGTGTCGGTGTAGCGCTCGATCACCTTGCCCTGGCGCTCGCTGCTGCGCGCGAGCGTGCGCAGCTCAGCCTCGATCGCGTCCTTGGCGCGCATCGCTGCAAAGTACTTGTTGTCCGCCTTGCTCTTCTCGGTGGTGAGGCGCACAATCTTGTCCTCGAGCTTGGCGAGGTTCACCAGCTTGGCGTTCGCCTGCTTGTCGAGCGCATCGTATGCGGCACTCAGGCGGTCGACCTCATCGTACAGCGACGAGGTCGACGCGTTCGCCGCCTCAAGCTCGGCACGCACCTGCGTCAGTGCCTGCCGCAGCGCGTCCGGCGTCGCGTCCGGCGCATCCGCCGCTGCCGCTGCCGCGCGCAGCGCCGCACCGTCCGCCGCGGCGCGCGCCAGCTCCGCATCCTCGCCCGCGACGCCGTCCGCGGGGGCGTTGCCCGTCTCGCCGCGCAGGGCGCCCAGCACGGCACCGAGGCGGCGCACCTGGGCCCGCAGCGCCTCGATCCGCTCGTCCTTGGGCACGACAAGCGCCTTCAGCTCGTCGACCTGCGCAAACTTGATCGTATCGCGCGCGCGCCGCTCGAGCAGCTCGGCATTCAGCTCGTCACGCTGGCCGCGCAGGCGCACAATGTCGGCGTCGCGTGCCCGCAGCTGCTTCTGCAGCTCGTCGCAGTGCGTGTTGGCCTGTGTCGCGGTCTGGTGCTGGAAGTCGACGCGGAACTCGCGCAGCTGCTCATTCTCCTGCACCACAGCGGCGCATTCGGCACGCAGACGCTCTGCCTCTTGCTGCAGCAGTACCATGTCGGCCTGCGCCTGGTGGAACAGGGGGTGCGCCGCGATGCGCTCGTCCGGCAGCGCCGCAAGCTGCGCCGAGGCACCAGCCAGCTGCTGCTGCAGCGCACCCACCTCGGCACGCAGCTCGCCCAGCTCCTCGAGCCGCGCCGAGGCCAACTCGCGCTGCGTCACAAGCTCCTCCTCGAGCGCGGCGTTCGGCGGCGCTCCGTCGGCAGACGCCGCATCAGCCGTATCCTTGCGCCGCTCAGCCTCGGCACGCTCGGCATTCGCCGCCGCGATCTGCGCGGCCTCGGCGTCCGCACGCGCCTTGCCGAGCGGGTCCTCCACTGCCCGGACACTGGCGCTCTCGCGCCGGTCGGCGGCCTTTTGTGCAGCACGCAGCGCGTCCGTGACGCGCGCCGCATCCTCCTGTGCGGAAGCGAGCTGCGCGTGGGCCGCCGCGAGCGCGGCACGCAGGGTGCTCGACTCGGCAGCGAGCTGCGCCTGCCGCGCCTGCGCGTCTTGCACGGCGTCGGGCGCCGCGGCGCTCGCGGGCGCGTGGGCCGTGAGGCACGCAAGCACATCGCGCACCACGTCTGCACGTACCTGCAGCCCACGCGCGTGCTCCGCAGCGCTCTGCTCGAGGGCGAGCGGCGCCGCCTGCACAAGCGCCGTCTGGAGCGCCGCGCCGAGCACGCGTTCGTCGACGTGCAGCGCACGGAGTACCTCGCGCAGCGTGTCCCAGAACTGATTCACACATTGCACGCTCTCCTGGAGCTGCGCGACGCGCGCCTCGAGCGTCTGCGCCGTGTCGTGCGCGCGCTGCGCGTCCCGCCGCGCCTCGCGCATCTGGCGGTAGATGGCCTCTTTGCGGAATTGCTGGATAAGCTCGCCACGTACCTCGAGCAGTGCATACTCTGGCGCAGCCTCGTCGCCGTCGAGGTGTACGCGCTTGGCCTCGGACGCCACCGCGGGCGCGTCCTCTGACGCGCGCTTGCGGTCCATGCTCGCCATGGAAAAGACGCGACAAGTCACGTGGGCGCGCCGGGAAGGCTCCGTCCGTCATGTCGGCGTCGGTTGCGCGACGCGCGCGCCTCGTGCTGCGCGGCAGCACGGCGGCGCGTCGGTTGCACACGCCGCTATGTATCGCGACACGCTCCCTGCATACCGACCGCGCGCGCGGCGTGCTCCTGGGCGCCGCGCAGCTCTTCACCCCCGACTCGGCCTGGCACACAGCGCTCGTGCGCCAGGCGGACGACACGCGCACCTCGCGCCGCGTCGTCTTCGCAGGCGCCTCGGCGTGCGACACGGCGGGAGTTGTAGATGCGCTCCTTGCCGAGCCGCACGATGCGCCGATCACACGCGCGCTCGCGGCCAAGAACGCCGCCCATGCCGAGCACCCAGAGGGCCTGCGCATCGTGTACGGCGACGCCCACACGGCGGCGCCCGCGCCCACACCCAACACCCTCATGCTCCCACTGCCCTGGCTCCGTGCGGGTGTCGAACTCATCGAGCTGCTTGACCCACGCACCGACACGGCAACGCTCCAAACGCTGTACGACGCCGACGCGCTATTCTTCGTCGTGGATGCCGCAGCGCTCTCGCAGAACGCGTCGCACCACGAAAAGCAGACGCTCGCACTCGTTGAGCACTTTGCAGCGAAGCCGGGCACGACTCTCGTGGTCAATTTGCCATGGCGCGAGGTCGCACCGACCACGCCCGCACCGGTCGGCACTTCGGTCGCGCGCGCTGCCGACATGCCCGACCTGGACGCAATCGCCCGCGCAGCCCACGCAAAGCTCGGCGCGCGCACACTTGCGCTCCTCGCGGCCCACAGCACCGTGCAGGGCAACGCCGCGCCGGGCGTGCTGGCCGTCTCGTCCGCACTCGCCGCCCATGCCAAGTCACTGCTGGCGCCGACGCACGCCTCGATCAAGGACCAGTGGCGGCAGTTCTCGGACAGCTTCCGTGCCGCGCGCTTCCCGGCGCTGTACGAGGCGGTGGTCCGCCCGTCGGACCCGCGCGTGCGTGCGACCTACCTCGCCCAAACCGCGCTCGAGACAGCGAGCGTCGCCGAGGCACTTGAAGGCGAGCGGCTGCGCGCGGCGGCAGGCTACGCTCACCTCCTCAACTCCGAGGCACAGTATACGATGGACAAGCTCGCATCCCACATCCTCGCAGAGGAGCCGGTAGAAGACGACGCACGGCCCTCGGCCGTCGAGGTACGCCGCGGCGATGCGAGCCCGTCGGTAGCGGGCTTCCTTGCGGATTCACGCCACGAGGTCGAGACGGTACTCGCTGCACGCTTCCCTTGGTACAAGCTGCCATTCCGTATCGACGAGCTACGCCTCACCTTGCTCTACACGGTCGGGCGCAGCTTCGGCGTGGACCAAGAAACGCGCCTCGCGTACGAGACGGGACGCATGCGCGGTATCGCAGCCGAAGAGTACGCACGGACGCTCGCGACACTGCGCGAGCTTGCGCGCCACGAGCGCCGCGCCGACGCCGACACGCGGGCGCCAGCGCTGGGCGGCGCATATGCTGATGCCGTGCCGTCTTTCGATAGCGCGACGCTGCGCAACACACTCGCGGCATTTGACGACGCACAACTTGCCCCGATCCTCACGCCGACGTGCCTCGCCGAACCACTCATTGCACGCCGGCGGCAACTGCTGGGGCCACAAGGGCCGGTCGACCAGCTCGTCGCGCGGGCACAGCGCGCGACGCTGCACACGTACGTGTTCCTCGGCACGACATACACGGCGTGCGCCTATGGCACGTTTGCGCACCACCGCCTCGTACCCCGCGCGCCGCCTGTGCGCCCGGTCGAGACGGTGCCGAACGTCGCGGAGCTGGCCGCGACCGATTGGACACCGTGGTCCATGCCCGAGACGCTCACGCACCTCGCGGGGCTTGGCGACTGGCTCGTCATGGCCCCAAGCACCGCAGGCGCCACAGCGCTCCTCGCGACCGCTGCGGGCGCTTGGTATCTGCAGGGACGGTGGTCCGCGGCCAAGCGCAAGTTCTGGAAGGACTGGGACCGCGTCGTGCACGCCGTCGACCGCGACGCGAAGAACGAGGTAAATGCGCTGCTGCGCTACGTGTTTGGCGCACCGCTGCAAGCGGCGCGTACCCTGCGGGACGCGTGCGTCGGCCGCGAGGCGGCGCACCAGGAGCGCATCGAGCAGCTCCGCAAGCTGCGCGAGGCGAAAGAGTAGAAAATAGCTCAGCGCTTCTATACTACATACGGGCGCACTATGCCCAGGGACGTTGGAAGGCGCGAGGGCGTGTGCAGATGCAGCACGCACGTCCTCGGCGCATTTTCGCCGCAGCGCGGGCGGTCGTACGAGGCGGTCACAGACCGCGACGCAGCGCGACGCGTGCAGGCGGGTGCGCACGCAGATACACCCATTACGACGGGAACGGGTTCGACTTGCGCTCATGGACTGCGTCAGCGCACACGGCGACGTACTGTTGTAGTGCAGGAGCCGCTCGATCAAGTCGACGTGGGTCAGCACCATGCGGCGGCAGCAGTACCGCTGCAATCCGAGTTCGGTGAGCGCCTCGCCCTCGGTGCGCCCCTCAATCAGCAGTGCAAGGTACGCATCCCACTTGTCGCCGACGACCTTGCCGCAGCTAAAGCAGCGGATGGGAATGATCTGCGTCAGCGTGCGTCCAACGCACCATCTCGTCGAGGCGGACGACAAAAAAACCCGTCGGGGCGTTATGCTTATTTCCCACGGATGCGATACGCTGGCAAGGTGTCTTCTCTCCACCGTTGGACAAGATGAGTGGATGTACGTATGCGATGACGCTCATGCTCCAGTCCGTTTCTTGTCGCTGGTGCGACCTTTCATGCCCGTGCTGCCGGAGGTGTCGCCTCCGGAGCGCAAGGTGCCATTCCAGCAGCGGGTCATGTGGACGGCCATTGTTCTCATCATCTTCTTGGTCGCTTCGCAGATCCCGCTGTACGGTATCATGTCCAGTGACAGCTCGGACCCGCTGTACTGGATGCGTGTAATTCTGGCGTCGAACCGTGGTACCTTGATGGAACTTGGTATCTCGCCCATCGTCACGTCGGGCATGATCATCCAGCTGCTCGCGAGCGCCAACCTCGTGCAGGTCGACTTCAGCCTGAAAGAAGACCGCGCGCTGCTCGGCGCCGCACAGAAGCGTACGTAACTCCCCTTACCCAGTGTTTGCGCTGATTATCTCGCTCGGTCAGGCGACCGTGTACGTGCTCACGGGCCTCTACGGTCCGCCCAGCGAGCTGGGCGCGGGTGTTTGCCTGTTGCTCATCCTCCAGCTGGTTGTGGCCGGTCTGATTGTGATTCTGCTCGACGAGCTGCTCACCAAGGGCTACGGTCTGGGCTCGGGTATCTCGCTGTTCATCGCCACGAACGTGTGTGAGTCGATCGTGTGGAAGGCCTTCTCGCCCACGACGGTCAACACCGGCCGCGGCCCCGAGTTTGAGGGTGCGATCGTTGCGCTGTTCCACCTGCTGTTCACTTGGCACAGCAAGACGCGTGCGCTGAAGGAGGCCTTCTACCGCGAGCGCCTCCCGAACGTGTCCAACCTGGTCGCGACGCTCGCCATCTTCCTGATTGTGATCTACCTGCAGGGCTTCCGTCTTGAGATTCCGGTCAAGTCGAACAAGTTCCGTGGCCAGCGCGGCATGTTCCCCGTGAAGCTGTTCTACACGAGCAACATGCCCATCATGCTGCTCTCGGCGCTCACGTCCAACTTCTTCATCATCAGCCAGATGCTCGCGACGCGTTTCCCCAGCAACCTGCTGGTGCGCATTCTTGGCTCGTGGGACACCATGGAGGACAGCCCGCAGACGCACGCGGTTGGCGGTATTGCTTACTACCTGTCGCCGCCTGTCGGCCTCTACGATGTGTTCCGTGACCCGATCCACGCGGTGATTTACATCCTGTTCACGCTGACCGCCTGTGCGATGCTCTCCACGGTGTGGATCGAGGTGTCTGGCAGCGGTCCGCGTGAGGTCGCGAAGCAGCTCAAGGAGAACCAGATGGTGATTGCTGGCTACCGCGATGCGAGTATGTACAAGGAGCTCAAGCGTGTCATCCCCACCGCCGCCATGTTTGGTGGTGCGATGATCGGTGCGCTGTCGGTGGTTGCCGACCTTTCCGGCGCACTCGGATCGGGTACGGGTATCCTGCTCGCGGTGACCATCATCTACTCCTACTTTGAGCTCGGCGTGAAGGAGTCGCAGGGCATCAGCGGCGGCATGGCCGACATGATCGGTTAAAAAGGACAGACAGACGACGTAGCGTTCCTCCACAATTCGGTCGCGCCTTCGGTCCCCCAATGCCACGTGCAATGACGCCATCGGCGGCCCACACCTTTTTTTGCCACTGTCCGCCATGCACCATCACTACAATAGCTCGAATATGAATACCAGCAACGCCGCGTCATTGTCGCCGACGGTCGCGAATCGAAATCCAGCGATGGGCAGGTATGCCCATCGTTCCACTACGCTGGATTCCGTGGTCAAGTGGTGGACCTGACATGACTTCCGCAGAAATGCCTGGTCCCCCACGACCAGGTCGGCGCTCGTCTGTGAGAGAGACGGCACCGTTCACGACGCCCGTGGCTGATATGCCCGTGGCTACGACTTCCAACTACACCACCGATTCTTCTCTCCATCTCCCCTTATCGCCCCCACCCTCGCCCCCTCGCTCCCCGCCGCTGCCCGCGCTGCGCCGTCCACGGCACCCGCTGATGGAGGACACTGCGGTGGCCTCTGTGTCGAACCTACTGAATGAGGCGACGTCACGCATGGCGGGCGCCTCGTCACGACCCCAGGCATCGGTGGAGCAAACTGTACAGACTATGCGCCATGCTGCGCGCTTCGATGTGCCTGCGACGCCCGATATGAGTCCTGCGAACCAGGACGCTCATCACCACCCCACCGAGGCCGCAGAGGCCTTTATGCGGCGTATATTTGTCGACTGGACCGTGTCGCGTGCCTTCCAGGCAGAAGACGCGGGCGTGGAGCTAGTGTGCCCCGGATGGACCGGCGCCGTCGCCCAACGCCTACACACCCCAAATGGAGCTGGGTGCAAGCTCCCACTAGACCCCAGCACACGCGCGCTGTACGTACATATGCCGCGCTCCTGCGACCGGTCGGCGCTGCGTGACCACATTTTGCAGCTGCTTGATACCGCATCGGAGCGCGTGTGTGCCGGACGCGTCGTGTTTTGTCTGGAGCGCAATCTACCGGACCTTTCGTCGCTCCTACATGGTCTCTGCTACGTCGGGGGCCAAGTGGCGACGCGCGCTGGCCAGCCGGATCCGTGGACCGAGCGCCAGCCATTGGCGTCACTTGTGCTCGTCTCTGTCACGCTGTAGAACTAGTATTACCTAATCTTTGTCAGCCGGATTAGCTTGATTGGAAGCCGGGGTAACCGGGCGCGTGTGTCACGCAGCCGAGCCTTTATCCACCGCTCCGCATCCCCCGCCGGTCGAAGTATGGCGGTCCAGTCCCGGCTGCGTCCCGCATGGGAGTCGGTGCGGATGAAGTTGATGGAGCGCGCCATCAACTTCGCCGTGTTCTACTCGCGCAACTACAACACTATCCAGCGCGGGTTGAGCGTGGTGTTCTTTGCCGGTCTTCTGGCCGGCATTGCCGCCATGTTCGCCCCGCGCAAGTCCAAGAGGCAGGGGTCGGGCAGCAATGCAAATGCAGGCGCTGTCTCGAAGCGCAAAGGTCGGGGCGGTAAGCAAGGCGGCAGTGCGCCGCCTCGCGTCGCGATTGACCACCTGTTCTTCAAGCGTCTGCGCTTCCTGCTCAGGCTGCTTTTCCCGTCGTGGCACTCCAAGGAGACCGGTCTGCTGGTATCCTTTACGGTGATCCTGATCATCCGCACGGTGCTCTCGCTGGTGGTTGCCGACCTGGATGGCCGCATCGTCGCGTCGCTCGTGCGTGGCCAAAAGGCCGCCTTCTTCCGGAACGTCATGCTGTGGATGGGCATTGCAGTTCCGGCCGTGTTCACCAACAGTATGATCACGTACCTTAGCTCGTCGCTGTCGGTCGCGTTCCGTGTGCGCCTCACGGATTATATCCAGCACCGCTACCTCCAGAACCTCACGTTCTACAAGCTTACCAACCTGGATGACCGCGTAAAGAACGCCGACCAGCTCATCACGGTCGACGTGCAGCTGTTCAGTCGGGCGCTGGCGACGCTCTATGGCAACATTGCGCTGCCGCTGCTTGACGTGTTTTTGTACAACTACCAGCTGATGCGTTCGGTCGGCGCCGAGACGATGATTGTCACCACGTCTGTCATCCGTCTCACGGCGGTGCTCCTGCAGAAGCTCACGCCGCCGTTTGGTCAATACGCTGCGACGGAGCAGCAGCTCGAGGGCGAGTACCGCTTCAGCCACGCGCGGCTCATCGAGAACTCGGAAGAGGTCGGCTTCTACCGCGGCCAAGAACTCGAGAAGCACCTCATCGACCGCCACTACTTCTCGCTGATCAAGCACATCAACCGTGTCTTCCACATTCGCATCGGACACGGCATGATGGAGGAGGGTATCGTCAAGTGGCTCTGGGGCGCCATCGGTCTCGTGATCTGTTCTGCCCCCGTCTTCTTGCAGATCCCTGGCCTGAGCGGTGGCAGCGGCGGCGACATGGGCTCACGCACGCAGCTGTTTGTGACGAACCGTCGCTTGCTGCTGTCGTCTTCGGATGCGATGGGCCGCATCATGTACAGCTACAAGGAGCTCTCCGAGCTGGCCGGCTACACGTCCCGTCTCATGGAGCTGATCGAGGTCATGGATGACGTCGAGAACGGCCGTGCGCAGAAGCGCCTCGTGTCTTCGGGCAGCGAGGACGAAAAGCAAAAGAAGGCCGACATCTTCAACCAGCGCGGCGCGATCGATGAGGACTCGAACGAGGTCATCTTTGACGAGGTGCCCATCGTCAGCCCCAACGGCGACGTCTTGGTGCAAAAGCTTAGCTTCCACATCCATCCCGGTCAGCACTTGCTGATCATTGGTCCGAACGGGTGTGGTAAGAGCAGCATGTTCCGCATCCTCGGTGGCCTGTGGCCCGTGTACGGCGGCAAGGTGGCCAAACCGCCGAATGCCGACTTCACGTACATCCCGCAGCGCCCCTACCTGTCGCTCGGCACGCTGCGCGACCAGATCATCTACCCAGACACGGTCGAGGAGATGCACGCCAAGGGTGTCACTGACGAGGACCTGTTCAAGATCCTCGAGCTGCTTCAGATCCAAAACATCGTCGAGCGCGAGGGCGGCTGGGATGTCAAGCGCGAGTGGCGTGATGCGCTCAGCGGTGGCGACAAGCAGCGCATCGCCATGGCGCGCCTGTTCTACCACAAGCCCAAGTATGCCATTTTGGATGAGTGCACCAGTGCTGTGACGCTCGACATTGAGCGGATCATGTACGACCACGCGACGGAGCTGGGTATCACGATGATGACTGTGTCGCACCGTCCGTCGCTGTGGAAGTACCACTCCCACGTGCTTCAGTACGATGGCCAGGGCGGCTACGTGTTCACCGAACTCGACGCCGACAAGCGCCTCAAGCTCCAGGAGGAGAAGCAGCAGCTTGAGCAAAAGCTTCTGCTCCTCCCCAAGTGGCAGGAGCGCAAGGAGGAGCTCGAGGCCATTCTCTCGCAGCGCACCCGGTCGCGCGGCAACTCGATGCACTCGATCGAGCCGCCCGCGGCCCTGACCGAGGCAGTCCCCGCCGAAACCAAGGCCGCTGAGCCACAGGTGGTCGAGCCCAAGGCAGCTGCGCCGACCAAGGCAACCACGCCCAAGAAGGGCCGCAAGGCGCCCAAGGCCGACGCCGCGCCTGCCCCCCCGCCCTCGGCTACGACCGCGCCCGTCAACACGGATGCACCTGGCCAGTCGGGTTCGAACACGTCGGGCCCTGCCCCGCCGATCAACATTGCCGAGCTGGGTGGGAAGAAGCCGTCGAGTAAATAAGTAGTAGCCATCTACGTCGTTGCGACTCAAGGGAGCCATGCGCGTGCTCTGTCACGGACGGCGACGGCAACCATCAAGCGTTTAGTTCTGCGAGAGCGCAGCCTGGAGCGCGGTGTACACCTCGACCTCAATCTCGGCGGCCGCCTTCTCCTCTGCCGAGCCGCTGCCGGCCGCGACGCGCTGCGCCTCAGCAAGGCCCTGCCTGACGGCCTCGGGCGAGAACGCATCGAGCGAGTAGGCCTCAACGGCGTTCACGGTGAGCTGGTTGTTGGGGTGGATCGTCGCGAAGCCGCTCGAGACTGGTGTTAGTTGTCGCGCAGATAAACGACCTACCAAAGAAGCGCTTCGCCGAGCCGCTCGACTCGATCACCTCGACAAGACCGGGCCGCAGCGCCTCAATGCTGGGCACGTGCGAGGCGAGAATACCGAGATCACCGCTCACAGCGGGCACGTTGACCTGCGTGACCTCCTGGTCGTTGTACAGAGCCTGTCGTTAGCTTCTTCATCGCGATCGATCAGCGCACCTGGTGAGGCGCGACAAAGCTCAGCTTGAGCTTCTCGCTAACCGCCTCGGCATAGCCACGGCGGGCACCAGCAAGCTGGGCAAGCGAGGGGCGGAGGCTCGAAGAACGGAGCGAGCGCGAGGCCAGAGCAAACACCATCGTGTCAGATCGGTGAATAGAAGCGACGCCGCGCTAGACCCGGGTCCGGCAGGCCAGCGCATGGCCATCGGCCGAGGCCGGGACATGCACCACGTGGCCACCACTCCTCCACCGGCGCTCGGACGGGGGAGGATGGGGTGGAATTGCCAGCGGTGCGGGCAGCTGTTGCAGCTTGATGCGAGCCTGGAACACATCGACAGCGAGACCATTGCAAATGTGCGCAAGGTAGTTAATGAGGTCTTTCCTCGTGCTGCTCAGAGCGCATCCGATGGCGTGGACGACCCATGGGACACACTCCACGTGCTGCCCGAGGTGCGCGACGCCGTTCTAGCTCAAATGGACGCGTATACATCGTCGCCTGCATCGAACATCTCAGCAAAGAGCGATGCTTCACTTCCACAGTACACCCTGTTTCACATTTTGTCGTCCGATGCTTCATGCCCGCCACACGTTGTACAGCACCCACTTTGCGAATCATGCACGCTCCAAGTCCTCGAAGACCACTCGGCACAGATTGACCAGGCACGTAAGGAGCGCGATACCCTCCAGACACTTGAGCACGAGCTTGTACGACTGGCTTTGCTCGATGGTGACATGGAAATGTCTTCCGAAGACAAAGCGCGATGGCAACGCAAACAAAACATCATCCGGCGCGAGATCGACGAGGTATGCATTCATACTCACCCAGATGGATGCCGAAATGCAACGGCTCGAGAAAGAACTTGCTGGATACGACGAAGAGGAGGCAAAACTGCACGCCGAGCTCCGCAACGCGCGGCAAGAAGATGAGGCGCTCGAGCAGCAAGAGACCAACTTCTGGCGCGATTACCATGCGGCCACCACCGAACTTGCGCAGTGTGAGTCGGATAAAGCCAAGGTCGATGCACAGGTGCGCGAAGACACAAAAATATGCGCACATCTCGAGCAATCCGACGCATATACGGACGTCTTTTGTATCGAACAGGATAGTCGAGGTATGGCTTCCATCAACGGCCTGCGCCTAGGCCGTCTTAACCCGAGCCAGGCATCGACGGCCGGTGACCAAGTGGACTGGCCAGAAATCAACGCCGCATGGGGCCAAACGGCATTTCTGCTGACTGTGCTGGCACGCAAGCTCGCGCTGCAATTCAGCGCCTATCGCGTCCATCCTAAGGGCTCATTTAGCATCGTGGAGCGATTGGGGCCGGACAAGGCTACCTACGAGCTGTATGGGACTAGCGAGTGGCAGCTCGGTCGCTTGCTTCACTCGCGCCGCTTCGACCATGCCATGGTCGGTATACTGACATGCGTACACGAGCTCTGCGAAAAGGTGCAGGAACTCGACCCCGCTGCAACCTTACCCCACACGTACGTGACACTCTTATTCAGCATCGAGAAAGATACCATCGGCGGGGCGAGTATACGACTACAGTTCAACCAGCCCGAGGTTTGGACGCGCGCCACTCGATACCTGTTATTCACGTACGTGCACACTCCACTCACGCAGCCTCCGCGCACTCCTGTGCTGGACGCTGGAGAAACCCCATGTGTAGCCTTACCAAGCATCACGTGCCAGTAAAGTCTTCCGCCAAGGAAGCGACGATCTTCGCACGTCGTCGGCCTTTGTAGCTGCTAAGCCACTATGCCGATTACACAGAGCGGGCACCCAGGGCAGGACCATTCGCGTGATCCTTGTCCGTGGGTCATTTTGAACGACTTTGGTGGCGCGTTTGCCATGGGCTGCATTGGTGGCACAATTTGGCACGGCATCAAAGGTGCCCGCAACTCGCCGCGTGGCGAGCGGTTCCTGGGTTCCGTGTCGGCCATCAAGGCGCGCGCGCCTGTTCTCGGTGGCAACTTCGGTATCTGGGGTGGACTTTTCACCTCGTTCGACTGCAGTGTCAAGTCGATCCGCCAGAAGGAAGACCCATGGAACGCGATCATCGCCGGCTTCTTCACCGGCTCCACGCTCGCCATCCGTGGCGGTCCCAAGACTGCCGCAGGCGCCGGCGTCATGTGCGGTATTCTTCTCGGTGTCTTTGAGGGTGTGTATCCCACTCACGCTGCTGACCACAGGTGTCGGTGTTCTTATGCAACGTCTGCTCGCTGAAAACAACAAGCCGGTACGTATTTCCTGTGGCTTACCATTAGATTGCCCCTATCATGTATGTGCTCCATTCACTCACAGTGCAGCCCCGAGGCGCCCGTTGCGCCTGCGATTGCTCCAACGACGACCTCGTCCTGATTTGCATCTCCCATGTTTTTGCGCAGCAGGACACCGGTGTAGTATTTGTGTCGTATCGTGCAAAAAAGTATTCCCTACGTCTGCAAGATGGCATAAGCTGTCCATTGCGCTGCACGCAGTTGCAGCGCGCGTGTCTTATCCGAAAAGATGGGCATGGGTGCCTCAGTGGCGTTTTCACCTGGTCGACCCAATTCCCCATGCTCATCTGCGGTCAGTGGTTGCGAGACGTACTGCTTCCCATGGCAAATATAGTTCCATGTTCATCCAAAAAATAGGAGCTTGACGTTCCACACGCGATGGCCACAACATTCGTGTCGAGCTCGACGAGCATAGGAGATTCGATATGCCCCCCTGGCAGCCAGCCCCACATGTAGCAGTCGCCATCTTCTGTTTTCACAAGCGAATGTTGGTTTCCGCAGACGACGTCGTCGACCGTCGAAGGGAAGGCTTCGATTTGCGAGAAAAAATCGATGGGGTGTAGTTCGGTCGCTTCAAGACCTAACGCAACGTCCCCCAGCTGCCCAAAGCGGTTATCCCCTGTAGCAAATACTTGATGATGTGGGTGTGTTGCAAGGAATACAAAATGGGCACCCCCAGCAGCGACACGGTGGCAGGCGACTTCGTCACCTGTACGTGCCTGGCGCAAAATACATCCTCCTTTCTCCAACGTGCCGTCCCATTTTACCCACTCATCGAGCGAAGAAAATAGGTGCGGTACATAGTCATCTGGGTAAGACATCTGTACGAACTTGTAATAGCCGCAACACGTCCCCGTAGATCCATGGCAGCGTCGCGCCAAACAACTTTGCCACCTTGCATTTGCAAAGCAGGACCGTATTTAAGGTGACCACGATCAAGACATGCTTCGAAACAGTCCTTTCCCATTATGCACTCGCAATGAGGGGAGATTTGTGCATGGGCAAGCGATCGCTCTGGCATGCAGGACTCGAAACCTAGCTGATACAGCTGGTCTCCTTCGCTGAATAGCACTTGCGAGCTGCTCACTGCACGAATATTATCGGCACTCCTGATCGCTATAGGTGTTTCCAAAGCCAGTTCGGTCATCGGACGGCCCAGTTGCCCGTGTGCATTAGAACCCCAACCGTACAACGTCGGCATCGCATAGTGTCTGTGCGAAGTGAGATCGGGCCATATCGGGAGGTTCTTCCTTGACATGCTTTCGCAACTTGGATCGGCCGCGCGCGCCTTGGGTAGGCGTGGTGCGCTTCCTATTCGACTATATACCACATACAATGCACAAGAGACGTTTCTTGACACACTAGAAAAGCGGAGCATGGTGCAGTCCACCACCTCAAGCGCCCTGCGCTCCCATATGGCTTCCATCAAGGACGGTGCATTCGTCCCACGCACAGTGTACGCTGGTGTGGACCCCAGTGCAGCTAGTATACATGTGGGAAATTTGCTTCCTCTACTTGCTTTGCTTCACTGTGCACTCTATGGGCATACAGCTCTCGTTTTGGTATGTGAATTTGCTCACAAAGATTGGCGGAGGAACGGGGTCAATTGGTGATCCATCGGGTCGCTCAACCGAACGATCAGTGTTGGACGCGTCACAGCTGGCTACAAATGTGGCTTCAATCCGGGGGCAAATGTATCAGTTTTTTCACAATGCTGCAAAATATCTTCAACGCCGTGGCTTGCACACAAGCGAAGCGAATACGTATACTACGGAGAACATCAACAGTCCAACAGGCGAACATCTCTTTTCATCGGGGCTCGACATTCGCATTGTGAACAACATTACATGGCTAGAGCCTGTGTCTATGATTGAATTTCTTTCCAATGTGGGGCGATATGCGCGCGTCAATGACATGATGGCTCGTGACAGTGTCAAGAATCGCCTTGCACCTCCGGGCGATAGCAGTGCTGGTGCACAGGGACTCTCTTTCACGGAGTTCACTTACCAGCTGCTCCAAGCCTATGACTTCAGCGTGCTGCATCGCGAGCCGTATCATTGTTCCCTTCAGATCGGAGGCTCGGACCAAATGGGAAACATCAGCGCTGGAATTGACCTGATTCGCCGACAGGAAGCAGCAAAAGGGAATGACATGCGAGAAGATCCTGCATACGGTCTTACGTTGCCTCTTCTTACAACGGCAAATGGGACCAAGCTGGGCAAGTCTGCCGGAAATGCTGTTTGGATCAGCCCGGAAATGCTTTCGGACATGGATTTTTATCAATACTTCTTGCGCAGCGCTGATGCGGATGTGGGTCGCTTCTTGCGCTCATTGACCCTTCTCCCTATTGAACGCATCGAGGAGGTCTTAGAGGTACATGAAAAAGACCGCTCAAAGAGACATGCCCAGGAGATGCTTGCTGCAGAAATGACGGAGCTTGTTCGCGGAGAAGATGCCTTGCGCCGTGCCAGGATAGCCACCAAGGTCCTATTTGGCACAAGCCTAGACGAGTTGCAGACCAAAGATGTCCTCTTTGCTTTTAAAGATGACCCTCGTCTTGTGAATATCCCTCGTGATATGTTGGGAGCAGAGGTGCTAAATGTGGCTGCACAGGCAGGACTGACACCATCTAAGAGTGCGTACTTCGTTTATTAACCCAGGTGAAGCGCGGCGACTCCAAAAAGGAGGCGGTCTCTACTTGAATGGGAAGCCAGTCGCATCTCCTCAACAAGTCCTAAAGCGAGAGGATCTATTGGATGGGGCATTTGCGGTGCTGCGCGCAGGCAAACACAATCACAAATTGGTAGTGGTAGTATAGTGATATTCTGCCATGATATAGATGGACGTACGGCAAATAAAAATAGTGCCTGCGGCTATCGTCTAGTGGTTTAGGATCTCACCTTCCCATGTGCCTTATTGGCGGGCGTTTAAGCTCGGAAGCAGGTGAGGACAGGAGTTCGAACCTCCTTAGTCGCATCTTTTTTAAGTCGCAATTTTTTGATCAGGTTGCATTTCCCCGCATTTTTCACGCTATGTCACAGTTTCGCTTTCGTATCTAGTACCCTTCGAACACAAGTAGCAAGCTCTGTTCCTTCTTCTTGAGTAAGCTCGTCACGTCGCCCTAGCATGGACAGTGTCGCTGGGGCATCCCAATTTTTCAAAACTGATGGCGAACCGTCGGGCAACGGAGCAGGAACGATGTGAAAATGTACCTGTTTTAGACAACAGCTAGGACTTACATGGTCCACTGCTTGTGCGTATTCTTGATTTGCAGCCACTTGAAATCCTGTTATGCCGAAAGCTGAATCAGCACATTGTGCGCACATACCTTTCTCCATAGCCTGCGTTACTGAAACGACAGTTTGCATCAGCGCTGCACTCTGTTTAAGATCCAGATTCGATATATTCTTCACGTGGTCTTTAGGGACGACGAGGATGTGGCCTGCGGTAAGATAGCACCAACGCACCTGCACGAATGGGCAAGATATCCAAGAATGCAATGCATTCTTCGGTTTCGAGCACAATGTGTGCCGGCTCTTTGCCCTCTATGATGTTGCAAAATACGCAGGAGTCTTCGCGCTTACGCTGGTCGTCTTGCCTCTTCAGCCTGGAAAGCAGATGCGAAGTCATCGCTGAATGAAAGCCGTTAGGTGCGCGCACGCTCCTACCTCCACTTTCACATTGCGCATGGACTCGCGTGAGGCAATCCCAAGTGACCCACCTCTGTACCGGCGTAGCGACGCGAAACGCGAGACGTACGGCTTTGTTCTCTATGTATTTGCATCTGCTTTATGGGTGCTGTGGTTTGTATGGGCTACGTGTCCTGACTGGCTCCTGATTCGTGTGGGGATTGAGTGGTTTCCTCGTCGAGACTGGGCTTATGTCTTGATTTCCTGGTCCCTTGTTGTTTTATTAACCGTATACTTCACATTCGGGGCTCTGAATATGTACCATACTCCCTCTATTGACTCACTGGACTGTGTCACCGACGACCGCGCGAACATATACGATGCCCTGTCGAAGCCTTTGCCTCCCATGACTCTAGCCGAGACGGGCTCTGTGGACTCGCCACTGTGTGACGATATATATGACTTGTCTCCGGGGCTTGTGTCTCGGGCTTTGTACCTGAACGATGGCTAGGCGTTATGGCAGCAGCACCTGCCGAAAAACCTTGTAACTATGGAATCCATTGGGGAGCGACACCTACATACTGGCCCACGTCCGATACGGCACGCCGTCGCTTCACAGTCTGTGCATCCATGCCCCCAAGGTTGCGTTCCCAATGTGCATTGCATTCCACCAACTGATCGTGTCTGGCGTTGAGCGTGTTCAGTTCTCCATGCAATGCATCGATGTGCGTTGAAAGCGCCTCGAGCTTTTGGGCGCGTGCATCTTCATCGGCCAGAGAGGCGATTTCGGCCAGCAAATCCGCCTGTTTAGAGCGCTGCGCGTAGGCCTCTTCAAACCAGGCCACTCGGTCCAATTCCTCCTCCAAATGCGCAATATGTGCACGCAGCTGTGATTCATTCTGCAATGCCGCTTGGAGCGTAGCATCGACCTGTACTTTGGCTTCATGTTGCAAACTTCGCTCCTTAGCATGCAACGCGGCCAGCACTTGGCTGTGGACGGCATGGGTATGATTCAACTGTGCCTCTAGCCAAGCGCATCGGTCTTCCGCCATTTGCAGCTTGGACTGGTACCATGCTGCTTCGGTGGTTGCATGTTGTTCTGTGAGACGTGCATATGCAAGACGGTCCTCGTCCAGGTCGACTAGGGCTGCTCGGTTCTCAAGCTCATCTTCCAACGTATCGCAGTGAGCTTGCAGATGATGAAGCTGAGTATGTGCCTCTTCGAGGTGCACAAGGAGCGCATCACGTTGTGCCTGGGTAGTCGCGAGTTGCTCTGCGATCTCTGAATGGTCGTCTGCGTGAGAGACAATGTGGATGGGCGCCGAGCGGGGGACAAAGGGCCGCGGAGGTGTTTGACGTGCCAGATCCCCAGCAGCACGCGCAATGCATCGAAGATTGTTTTGGAGAAGTTCCTCGACTTCGCGCTGCTCCTGCATCTCGTCGAGCTCAGCAGCAAGTTCGGCGCAACGAGCTGCGTGCGCCTCTGCTTCAGACTCGGCTTGGGCACGCTTCTGCTGTGCCTCTTCCAAAGCGCGTTGTGTGGCTTGCCCTTTGCTCATATGTACCGCGCGTTCCTTGTAGCGGGCAATGGTTGTTTCTTGTTTCTCTAACTGTGCCCGGAGTTTGAGCTCGCGCTGTCGTCCAAGTTCTGGGTGAGAAGAAACACGTACGAATTTCTGTGCGTAGATCCTCACGCTCATTTTGCAGGGCGTGTTTCTCCTTGCGCAGGTCATCCAGCAAGGCCTCTGCCATGCGCGCAATCTCATCTGCCGGCTTGTTCCTGGGAAGCGTCTGGGTATGATAGGGGATATTCTCGCGTTCCTCCAACGGCATGAGGCTCGCACGAGGTGTACGAGACTGCGGAGTACGTATAGGTAACCTTGAGTGGATATCCGATGCGCGCCGCGGCGTCTGCGGCACCGGAATCATCGGCCTCCCTGGCGTCCGATCCATGGCTGGAGAACAACACTGGACGCGTTGGTCACGTGCTGTGGGGACGCTCGTGTCGGTGTCACTTCTTCATGTTAGGACTGCTGCCCTAGGTGCTTTGAAGGCTATTCTCGTGAGAATGGGCATATCGGGCGTCGTTTGCACCGGAGAAGGTGGGCTTGGACCTTAGACATAGGGTTTATGCTACATATTGGGCTGAAAAGACGTAATTATGGCAGAGTGATGGCGTGTTTTGAATAAGTCACGGAGAACCTCAACCCATAGGGTCACCCTTGTCTAGGGGAAAGTACTACTTGTCACGGATATGATACTTCCTCTTGAACTGATTTAGGCAGCTTGAGGAGAGCCATCTTGCGGAGCCGGAATTTGTATGCCACATGGCAAGACTACCTAACTTGAAACTAGACGGGGTATCCAAGAAATGCCCCAATTTTTTGGATACTGAAGCAAGGAGCGTTTCTTGAAACCTGAGAAACAGAATGTTGATTGTAGTCCATAGTAATTCGATCTAGCTGCGTCATAACTACTGGGATAGAGCCCGGAGCCCAATTTGTCCAGAGAACAATTAGACATATCGCTTGCAGGCTATACGATGGGTATCTAAGGCGCCGCGTCAGCAAAGTGCGCGTCGCGGCGCAAAATGCTGTGCACAAGCACTGATGGCGCCGAGCGCGTCTCGGGCATGACCACGGGCGCGGCGCTGGGCGCCGTGTTACGTTTTGTCTTGCCCATCCGTCGGCGGTCGATGCCGTGGCGGCCTCCACGCTCCTGACGCCAGTGCGGCTCGTGGCTGTACTCCTCGAGCAGGCGCGCGCGGCGCTCCTGGAGCTCGCGCGGGAGACTCGCGACATCCACCTGGCCCGTCTTGAATAAGAGGCGGGTAAACTCAGTTTCTTCTTCCTCGTACGTCCGCGGCGCAGTGACGGTGCGCCGTGAGCGCAGCTTGGTCAGCACGGCGTCTGTCTCGTCGTCCGACGACGGTGCGTGCTCCGACTCTTCGTCTCGCGCCTGCGCACGGCGGCGGAGCTCGGCACGTAGGTCGTGCGTCGTGACCCGCGCCTCGTCATCGCTACTGGCCTCGCCGAGGAAGTCGTAGCGCTCCGCCTCTTCGGTGGCGTGCGTCTCGTTGTAGGTTTCGACAAACGCGCGCGAATCCTCGCGCTCCGCCAATGCCTGCAGGCCGTCCTGCTCGATGCGGCGGCGCTTGGCCTTGAACGCGGGCGCATGCAGCTTGCGGCGCAGTTCGTCCTCGTCAGCGTCCTCGTCGAGCATGTCAGCGAGCGGGTCATCAAGGCGACGGCGTCGGTTGCGCAGCATACCTTTGGCAGCGCGTTCATGGAGTGCCTGAATCGCCGCGTCGTCCTCATCGCGGTGCTGCTGGTAGCGGAGCCGTGCCGCCTCGTCCTGTTCCTCTTCGTTCTCGTCGCGCTCGTCGTCCAGCAGTGACTCGAGGTCTGCGTCATCGTCCGAGTCCTCCTCGGGCTCCGATGCCGAGCCGCGGTCACTGAACACGCCCGTCAGACCGCCGTGCTCGCCGTCGTCTGGCCGATCCTCGTCGGACTCTTCGGCCTCACCAAAGACAAACTCGGAGCGCTCACGGCGCGATTTGGCGCGCTTCGAAGGCTGGTCAAGCAGCGCGGTCCAGTGCGCGCGGGCGTCCGAAGCGACCGCCAGGTCAGCCTCCGCGTCAGATGCATCGGCGTCGGACGGCGCTTCGGACGGCGCCGCATCACTCTCTTCGTCCGAGGGGTCGGAGGAGTACAGCGGCGCACTGGTGTGCCGCTGCGACGACGGTGGCGCCGCCTCACTACCCTCCGGCGCGGGGCCCTCGCTTGGCCGCCGCGGCGATCCATCGAACTCAGGAACAGGCTCCGTGCGGCGCTGCGACGGCGACGGATCGAGCACATGGGGTGCCTGGCTGGGCGTGTCTTCTGCCGGCTTGGTCTGCGTAAAGAAGCCGTCCTGGTTGATGTACATGACCTCGTTGGCAGCCGAGACGGTGCGCCGCTCGCGCCACTCTTCGCCACGCTCTGCGAGCGATGGATCGAGCGACGGAAGCATCTCGGGCGAGAGGAGCGCGCGTGCGTCCTCGCGTTGTTGTCGGCGCAGCGCCGCAAATCCGTCGGAGGCCGCGGCGTGCGTTGGCGGCGGCATCGCTTCCTGCGAGCGTGTCGGGCGCGTCGATGACGAGGCAGACGGCGTTGGCTCAAAGAACTGCGTCATCCCACCGACCGGACCGTCGCGTTTCTGGTTCGCAAACAGGTCGAGCGATGCTCCGCGCGCCGGCCCGTCCTGTGTGCTCTCAAAGAACTGCGCAAGCACCGACGAGTTGGAGTTGGTGCGCGCACTCGGCTCCTCCCACCCCGCTGATGGACGCAGCGGCGCTGGGCTCGGCGACACACGCGACGGCACCTGCGTCGGCGCAAAGAAGCGGCCCAGGTCGACATCCAGCTCATTGTCGTCGGCCGCTGGGAGCATGGGCGAGAGCGGCACGTTCTCCTTCTCGCTGTTGTGGGCGCTGTGTGTCGACGCACTGCGCCGCGATGCAGGGCTGGCGCCTCGCGGTGATGCGCTTGCATCACTGGCCGCCGACGACGCCGTGCCGTGGCCCTCGCTCCAGTCGCTGTCATCGTCGCTCGTGGACGACGCACGGCGCACACGGCCGCCGTACGTCTTGGGGCCGTCGGCCGGTGCTGCGGGCGCCGCGGCGGTCGGCAGATCGAGCTCGGCAGGTGCGCGCTTCGACCGCTTCGCCGCAAGCCGCGCGTTCTGCTCGTAGGCCTTTTGGAGGAGCGTCTCGTTGAGCTGCGCCAAGTCCATGACCAGCGGGACTTGCTTCACGGTGTCGTGGAGCACGGCCTGTTTCTCGTCCGCGCGACTCGGCGACGTGGGGGGCAGTGTGCCGGCGACCTTGTGCGCTGCCAATGCAAACGCATGCGCGGCTGCATTCATCTCGCGGTCCGTCACGGGCGGCGCCGCGGGCGTATGCGCATTTGGCGAGCGGTACACGTCGGAGGAAATGCGCCGTGCACGCGGCGTGCGCGGCCCTGCACCGAGCTGCATCAGCTGGTGGTCTGCCTCGGCACGGTCGGTGTCCTTGGGCGGCGCGCGGAAGAGCACCTTCTTCGCACGCTGCTGCTTGGGCTGCGACGCAAGCGCCACGACCTCAACGTCGCTGTCTGCGTCGTCGGGGACGGATGACTGGTGCGCACGCAGCATAGCCCACTTGCGCTGGATCCGTTCCTGGTTGGGGTCGATCGGCACGCTCGGCACCGGGCGCGGCGCCGGCTCTGGGGTGGACCGCGCGGCGGTCGACGAGGATTCCACCGGGTCCGAGCTGCTGTGCGCCTCTGGGCGCGACTCGGCATGCTGGATGGTGCTGAGCAGCTCCGAGAGCTGGTACCGCTTGGGCTCCGGCCGCGCGATGGTCGCGCGGTGCTCGCGCCGCAGACGCGCCGACATGCTGTGCATTTCACGTTGCTCCTTGCGCGAGAGGCCTTTTGTACGTGGGCGCGCAGATGGCACGTCCATCTCTGACTCGCTGCTCGTGTCGTTCAGCAGGGCCGACTTTTTCGGCGAGACGCGCAGCGGCGACGGCGACTTGCTCGCGAGCGGCGACGAGCCGCGCGCGGCTGGGGCCGGCGCCTCGTCGTCGTCATCGGCTGCATGCTGGGCTGCACGTTGCCGCGCCAAGTCACGCAGACGGTCCATACGTGAGCGCCGAGCATCGACTTCGTCGTCGCTCTCGTCCAAGAACAGCGGCTCCTGTGCCGACTCGTCGCGCGCGCGCATCCGCGCTGCCATCGAGGTGCGCGGGGGCTGCGGTGCCTCGCCCTCGCTCTCTTCCAAATCTGTCTCGAGCTCGGGCGTCGGTGGGCGCGTCGCGCGCTTTTCGGGGACCGACGCGAGGCTCGTGTCGTAGCTTGTATCCGCGTGACTTGCCGAGGCGCCGCGCATGCGCGGCGACGACCCCATCTGGAACGACGGAGAGCTCGAGGGGGATGGAGTAGAACGCTCGTCACGCTCCGGCGCGGGGGTACGCCCGACACGCAGCGGGGGGGCGACGATCCCTGCCATGCACGCAAGAGCGGCAAAGGGGCACGCGCTGGAAGCGTAGCGAGGCCCGCGACGCGTGCCAGCCATGTGGAGACGCGCGCGCGCGCGCGCGTCGGGCTTAGCTAAGCGGCGCGTAGCTCGCCGCGGCAGCGAGGGCGGCAACAGTGGAGCGCTACGGGGCGGCGTCGGCCGCGTCGCTATGATCGTCGCGCGAAGCGTGCGCGGGCGTGCCTTCGCCCTCGCCGTCCGCCGACCAGTAGTGCTGCGCAAATCCAGCCATTCCCTGCTCGAGCTGCGCTGGGGCGCCTGCGCCCTCGTTCCGGTCCAGACCGACCCACGAGCGCTGCTGGTGGTGCTGCAGCGCGGCGCTGTCGAGTACCTTGACCATGCGTCCAGAGGCATCGCGCACCGCAAGCTCGTGGGGTGCGACGTTTAGCTGCTGGAGCGCGCGCTCGGTGCCCTCAACACCGCCGGCGCTCGCTGCGTCGTCGTCAGGCTGCCGGCCGTAGCGCGTACGGGTGACATAGGTGCCGGTCGCGAACGAGTAGTGCGGCTGCTCTTCGTGTACCTCGTCGGTTGCGACCTGCTCGGCATCGCGCACCGCCGCACTCAGGTCCAGTACGTAGTCGCCCGTCCAGGGCACCTCGTTGCCGCTGTGCGCGCGCACGGCAAGCATCATTTCCCATGGCGTCACAATTGGCCGCAGAAACTCTTTGGTATCGAGCAGCGAGTTCTCGGGGCACGCCACGAGCACAAACGCGTCAATCTCCTGAAAGTTGGCGAGCTTCGCCGGGTTTAGCTTGCCGACGCTGATGGTATATACCTTGCGCTGCGACACGGGCGACGTCAGGACACGCCGCAACTCGCGCACGAGCGGCAGGTAGTTTTGTACGCCAAGCGTGCCGATCACCAAGCCGATCACGGACGCATCGCGTGCTTTCTGGATGGTCGCGTAGCGGCGCATGAGCAGCTTGTTGGTCGTGCCCGTCTCGGTGCGGGTGCGCTGCGTGCGGGGGTCGTACGACACCACGGGGTGCTGTGGGCCGAGCGCGAGCAGCAGGTGCGTGAGCGCGCGCGAGGGGGGGCCGAGGTACAGCACGCCGGTATGTGTGAGCGCGACGCCGTCGGGCAGGTCGACGTGCCGCCCGGCGCCGAGCAGCGAGGTCGACAGCGCCGTCGGTGGGTCGCGCCGAGGTTCGGGGGCGGTGGACGTGGCGGTCGCCTGCCGCGCCGCGAGGCGCTCCGTGTAGGTGCGCTGGGTATCCATGTGCGAGAGCACGAGTGGGAGGCGCAGCTGGGGTCGCAGCTGTGTGTAGAGGTGGTCGATGGCATGTGCGTAGGCGACGTCGTAGGTCAGGACGAGCGCCTGCAGCTCGTCCTGGGGCAGGCCGTCCGCGGCGGTGTGCAGCGCGTCGACGGCCGCAGAGACATCGATTTCGTGTCGAGGAAAGACGTAGAGGGCTGGGATCTGCGCCGTGGGGCTCAGACACGTGTGCCCGTAGTGCACGACGGCGTCCGCCTGGACGTGTGCTGCGGCGACTTCGTCGACGCAGCAGCTGCCGTAGCTCGTGTCGGCGAGGATATAGAGCTGCGGCGGCGCGTCGGTCAACCGAGCCAGGGCCCGCTGTAGTGCGTGGAAGAGCGGCACAGAGTCAATCAGCGCCTCGTCGGGGAACTGGAGCGCGACGCGGCGCAGCGGCGGCGTGATGCGCTCGTCGGTGCCCGGCACCCACACGAGGTCACGCGCGGTGCGCTCGACGCAGTACACATGTTCGACCTCCTGGTGCGTGTGTGCGGCCGTCGCACGCACGGCGTCGTCATCCAGCTCGACTTCGTGCTCGATGACCGCCGCGTCGGCGGAGCTGAAGGCGGTGGCCATGTGTGGAGGACGCGCAGGGCGACGCGAGGGGATTTTTTTTGGGTGGCGGTCCAATCCGCTACGCACTACGGGGCAGCTGCGCAAGGTAGTGCGCGAGCGCGAGAAAGTGTTGCTCGGCGATGCTCGAGAAGTAGAACTCGTGCTCGGAGTTGTGGTCGGCGACCAGGTTGTGTGCGAGCTCGTGGGCCACCGAGAAATACACCGAGACGAGCGGCGCCGCGAGGCGGCCGTGGCGCACGTCGTCGTCGTGCCACGCGAGGTAGTAGCGTAGGTTCAGGAAGAGGCTGCCCCCTCGGTTGAACGCAATGCTCGGCCCCTTGGTGTCGCAGAACACGTTGAGGCAGCGCACGTCGAGCCCGAAGAGGCGCCCGACCGGCAGGTAGACGTGCTCGATGAGGCGCTGGAGTGCCTCGCCGTTGTACTGCAGCGTCTTGCTCGGGTCGAGCTCGACGCTGGTGTACACGTTCATGCCCGCGACCTGCCCCGCGAGGCGCAAGTCGGTGTGGATGCCGGTCACGTCGCAGTAGCTCGTGGCGGCCGCCCGCACCTCGCGCTGCTGCGCCTGCGACTGGATGACGTGGGCGCCCTCGGGGCGCGACGCCTGGATCGCCTGCTGCACGTGCTGCCGGATGTTGGCCGTGGGCGTGACGTGCGCGTCGTCAGGCGCGGGCGTCGCCGTCGGCGGCCCCTGTGGGCGCCGCTGGATCGACGAGGTGCCGTTCGCGAGCGACGACAGCTTCGTCGAGGTGAACCGGTTCTTCCAGTGCTGGAAGAGGCCGCCGCTCGCACCCTGCAGCGCGCTCACGTCCAGGGGCGGCTGCGCCCCCGGTCGCTGCGGCGGTGGCGGCGGCAGCGCGGGGGCCTTTTCGGGCGGCGGCAGCGGCGTCGGGGCGGGCGCCTTCTCCGGCGGCGGCAGCGGCGCACCCGTGCGCGGCGCATCCCACGTGCCCGGCAGGTCCGGCGGCGCGTCGGGGCGGCCGGCGTCCGACGCGCCGGGCGTGTCGGTGCGCGCGCGCCGCGGGTACTCGTTCCGGAGGAGCACATCGCTGGCGCGCTCTACGTGTTCCGACGCGAACGAGCGCAAGAGGCGCTCGACGTACGCCGGCTCCGCCTCGGGGAACATCTGGAGGAGCTCGGCGGTGTAGGCGCTCCAGTTGGGCGCGGGCGGCGCGGCGGGCGCGCGGATGGGCGCGTCGGCGACCGGGCGCTGCTGCGCGAGCATCTTGTCGACGTGGAAGCCCTTGCGCTTGAGGCTGCGCAGCGGCGTCGAGAGCACCGTCATGTACAGCAGCACCTCCTGCAGCGGCTGCTTGCTCAGCAGGAACTTGGACAGCGCGAGCGCCACCTCGAACCAGTCCACGTCGAGGTCCGTCGCGAGGTGCAGCACGAGCTGCTTGCGCTGCAGCACGGCCATCGCCGAGCAGCGCTGCACGTCGCGCGCCTCGGTGTTGCCGTGGCGCAGCGTGCGTGTGAGCTGCACGCCGCGCCCGCCGACCTCGACGACGCGCAGCGCGTCCTGGAGCCAGTCAAACTCGCGCACGATCTCCTTGCGCGCCGTGGCACGCTTCTCGAACAAAAAGAGGGGCGTGCGCTCGAGCACCGTGGCGTGCACGGCGCGCGTGCGTGGCGTGTCGGTGCGCACGTCGCTCGCGACCGCGTACGACTCGTCGACGAGCGTGCTGAGCAGCGGCGCCCCGAGCGGCACGTACAGCTGCGCCTCGAGCACGTCGTCGGGCGGCGCGGCGTACACGTGCGTCGCAAAGAGCATGTGCGCGTGCGCATCGTCGACCACCACGACGTCGCACGGGCGGCGCAGCGCGTACTCCTGCTGCGCCTCGTCGTCCTCCTCGGCGCCTTGCGCCTTGCGCACGCCGAGCAGCACCGGCGCACGCTGCAGCGCCTGCACCGCGCCGGACGACAGCGTGGGCAGCTCGGCGGCGACGCGGCGCAGCACGCCGAGGTACGCATCCGTCGAGCCACACAGCGCGTAGAAGCGCGGCGCATCCGCCACGAGCTTCGCCACGAGCTCCTCCGTGCTCGGCTCGTCCGACACCCCGCACGCACGCAGGAAGACGGCGGCGGTGGGGCCAAAGTCGACGTAGTCAAACACCTCCTGGAACGCGGGCGGTGCGCCGCTCGTCGGCCAAAAGTAGCAGTCGCGCGGCGCGACGTGCACGAGCGCCGTCGTGTCGCCCGCGCGCCGGCGCACCGGCACGACGGGCGCGTCGCGCACCTTGGCGAGGTCCGCCGCGCGCATGTCGCGGCACGACGCAAGGAACACAAACACGCGCCGCGCCGCGTCCTCGTCGGGCGGCGGCTGCGCAACGAGGCGCGCGACCAGCGCCGCGCTCTCGGGGTGTGCGCGCAGCTGCAGCTTGAGCGCGTCGAGCGGCGCTACGTCCGCGACCGCAAAGCCCATCGTCGCCGCAGCCGCGTCGGTGTAGGCGTCGGCGGGCGCGACAAGCGCGCCGCCACGCGTCGGCACAAACGCGAAGCGGTCCGCGACGCGCCGCGTGTAGCTCTCGGCATACACCTCGGAAAAGTGCGCGAGGAGGTAGCGCCGCGCCGCGCCGCGCCGCGCCTCGTCGTCGCCGGCCGCACGGCGGAGCACGTCGACGAGCGGCGGATGGCGGCGGACGCCCAGCGCCGTGAGCAGCTTCGCCTCGTCGCTCGCGGCGCGCCACGGCCGGCCTGGCCAGGCGAGCACCGGCACGCCGAGCGCACGCAGCTCGTCGAGCGGCTCGTAGAGCTCCGCGGCGTGCCAGCGGCGCGTGGCGTCGCCCTCGGCGGGGAAGAGCGCCGTGTGCGTCAGGCGCTCCGTCTCGTGCGCGGTGAGCATTTCGCGGTGCTTGGCGAGGTAGCTGACCAGGTCGACGTGCGACCAGTCGCCGGCGGCCACGAGGCGGTCGAGCAGCAGCTGGATCTCAACGTGCTTGCGCACGCCGAGCGCCACGAGCAGCTTCTCGACATTGCCCTTCACCGCGAGCGTCGGGAAGGCGACGACCGGCAGGTCGGCAAGCAGCGACACGCTCGCAAAGTACGCCTCGCCCGGCCGCCGCTGCCCGTCGCGCGTCGGAATGCACGCGACGTCGGCGAGCTGCGCCACGATCTGCTCGCGCTCGTGCTTCGGCAAGTTGCCCCATGCCCACGCCAGCGTCTGCACGACGCGCTCGGCGTTCGCCGCAGACTGCGTCACGCCGTGCGCCGCGCGCACCGACGCGGCCGGCGACGCATCGAGCGTCAGCATGTATGCCAGCCACACAGGCAGCGACAGCTCCGGCCAGCCAAACACGGCGCGCAGGTCGCCGACGCGCAGGTGCCGCGACACGTCGTACACGAGACACGTCGGCGGCAGCGGCACGCTCGGCGGCACACGCGCGGGCTGCAGCACCGTCTCGACTTCCGCGAGCGCCTGGATCCGCGGCGTGCTCGATGCCTCGTCAGGCACACTGACCATCGCGTTGCGCACAAGCCGCGTGCGCAGCGACGCATCGTACGACGGGTGCTCGGCGACCATCACCCACCACCGCAGGCAGGCCACCATCTCGTCCACCGATAGCGCACGGCCGCCAAGCTCGGAAAACACGTCGTCCATCGTGATCTCCTGCACCAGGTTGCGCGCCGTGAGCTGCGCCACAAACTCCGGCGCCGCTTCGACGTGCGCGGCCGGCAGCGTCGGCAGCGCGGTGACGAACGCGGCAAGCATCGCATTCGGCATCCGCACACCGTCCGAGCTGCGCACGCCCTGCGTCGAGGCGAGCGAGATGCACGGACGCGTGCAGCACGCAAAGAACGCCTCGTCGAGCGCCGCGTGCACGCGCCCCGACGGCGACGACGCACGGAAGGAGAAGAAGCGCATCGCGTGCAGCGCCGCATCCAGCACCTCGTCGCGCCGCGCGTCCGACCACTGCGCGCCAAGACGCTGCAGCTCGTCCTCGTACGTCGCACGCGCGACGTACCCCGCAATCGCCAGCAGCTCCGTGTTCCACCGCGCACAGTAGCGGTCCACAAAGTCGAGCGACTCGCGCTCGACCGTCGGGATGAACCGTGCGGCGAGGTGCCCGCTAAACGACGTCGTCTGGTGTGTCCGGAAGCCGATAAACACGCGGCCCTGCTCGCCGAGCGCGGGCATCAGCCCCGAGAACACGCGCCGCACGTGCACGTCGAGGTCGGCGTGCGCGGACGCCGGCGGCGGCGTCTCGCTCGCCTCTAGCTCGTCTTTTCGCATAAAGACCATCTGCAGCGGTGTCGTGCGCGGCAGCTGCTTTTTCGTGCTGCGCTCAATCTCGCGCGCAAATGACGCATCGGCGGACACGCTCGACACCGCCGACACGACGTGCAGGTGCAGCGCCGCGGGCACCAGCGCGAGCTGCGCCGCGGCGTCGAGCGTGGACGCAGCGCCGACGGGCGCCGCCGCCTTGCTGGGCGTGCGCCCGAGCGCGCTCGACAGCATCGACGTGAGGCCCGCACTTGCCGACTTGGACCACGCCGAGAGCGTGTTCTTCAGCGTGGGCCGCTCGCGCTCCGCCTGGGCGGCCGCCTCGACGAGCACGAGGCGCGCGACGTCCAGGCGGATGTGCACGGCGCTCGTGTGCATCGACTGCACGCGCAGCAGCTTCTTGGGCGACACGCCGCTCAGGTGGCGCGACGGCGACAGGGGCTGCGGCGCCCCCACCTCTTTCGACACGCGGCACAGCTCCACGTCGTCGAGAAAGAGCGCCACGCGCCGCACACCCGCGGTGAAGAGCAGCGACGTCGCCAAAAACTGGCACAGCGACAGGGGCGACTCGGGGAACGGCGTAGGCTCGCGCAGCGCCATCAGGAACGTTGTCCAGGGCGCGCCGGTGCTCGACACCTCGGTCTGTGGCGCCTGGGCGCGCCGCGTAAAGAGCGCGTCGCCTTTCCAGAAGAAGCCCATCAGCTCGTCGCCAGACAACACGATCGGCTCCTCACATATACTAAACAGCGAGTAGAAACCCACGCCGAACGCACCGATGCGCTCGGGGTCGGGATTGCCCTCGGCGATGCGCCGCAGACGGTGCCAGTCGTCGTGGCTGAACGGCTTGCCGTTGTTGCGAAACGTCCACTGCGTCAGCGGGGCCGCGACATCCGGCACACTCGGCACGCCCGTGGCCGGCGCAAGGTGGGGGTGCGCCACCGTGGCGTTCGTCGCGAACCGCAGCTCGCACTCGGTGGCGCCCGCATCGTCGGCGTTCTGCAGCAGCTCGCGGAACACGGTAAACTCGGCAGAGTACCGCGCGAGAATCTTGTCGATGAGCGCACGCTGGTTCACCGTGATTGCCTCATCGGGGCGCCCGTCGTCCCGCAGCGCGCGCTGCGCGGCCTCGCGAAGCGACTGCGCCATGCCCGGTGCCTGGACACAAGGGTCGTGCACGCGTGGAGGCCGCGTGTGCAGGTGGAGGCGCGTGCAGGGGAGCGTGGCGCCCCAGGCTCCGCGCGACGGAGGCGGCGCCCGTGGGGCACCGCGCGGCCCCACGCGGTGCGTGCGACGCGGTTTCTACGCGTACGTGTACTACATGCCCACAATCTCCTCCAGCTGGAGCGCATTGATATCGCGCGTCTCGCACTTGCGCGCGAGGTCCGGGCGCTGGAGCAGCTCGAGCGAGACGCGCAGAATCTCCCAGAGCGAGCGGTTCTGCGCGCCACGCAGTTCCTCGGGCGCGCGCTCCTCGTCCGAGGCGTGCTGGAGCGTGAGCGCGGTGTACGCGTGCTCGGCCGCGTCCCGGTACATCTTGAGGTTTAGGCAAGAGATGCTCAGATTAAAGTGGCAGCGCGCAAAGCCCGGGCGCAGGCTGAGCGCCTGGTGATAGTACTCGAGCGACTCGCGCGAGCGTCCCGAGTTGCTCAGCGTCGCGCCGATGCGGTTGTACAGCAGCCAGTCGTCCGGGCGCGCGCTCAGCGCGGCGCTGAAGCAGTCGACCGCCTTGTCAAACTCGCTGCACGAGTTGAACAGCACACCGAGCGCCACCTGGACGTCGGCGTCGAGCGGCGCGTCGCCGAGCCCCGAGCGCGCCATGGCCATCAGCAGGCTGGTAAGCCGCTTGTGCCGGTCGTCGGTGCGCGGCGCATGCTTCCGCACCACCTCGGCGTACCGCTCGTTCGAGGCGATCCACCGCTCGATCGACTCGAGCGCCGCGCTGCGGTCGTTTTCGTTCGTGTAGCTCACGGCAAGCGCGAGCCACGCATCCTTCAGGTGCGGGTCCAGCGCGACGGCCTTGCGCAGCGCGGCAATCGCCTGCGTCTCCCGCTCGTTTTCCTGCTGGCGCAGGCCGAGGTTGTACCACGCTTCGGCCTTTCCGGGGTCCGCCTGCACGGCCGCCTCGTGCTCCAGCACACTGTCCTCGTGGCTCGCGGCCGGCGCGTGCATCGCGTGCTGGTGCGTGCGCGAGCGGTACGGATTGTTCTCGTGGAAGCGGTAGGCCGGCGCAGCATAGGGGAACGCAGTCTGCACCCCCTCGTCCGTGTCGCCGCCGTGCGCAATGCCGTCTTCGCGCGCCTCAAACTCGTCCCAGTCGCTCTGCAGCTGCGCCCACTCGCGCTCCTGCGCGCCCATCTGCCCGCGCCCTTGCATACCGGTCCACGCGCGCCCGACAAAGTCTTGGTCCTCGTCGGTCTCGTGCGCGCGCGGGTCGCGCATCATGTCCTCCTCCCAGCCGGGCGCGGTCGCCGACACGTTTGCACCCAAGCTGTTCCACTTGTGGAACTCGGCAGCGATCGGGTCGTCGTTCGCCGCACGCCCAGCCGCATGCGCCATCGCATCGTCCTCGCGCATGCGTGCACCTACGTCGCCGCCGTCGCCCACAAACGCGTCGCGCCGCTGCGCCTCGGCCTGCTCGCGCTCGGCCTGCTCGCGCTCGGCCCGCGCCGCGTCCTCCTGCGCCCAGAACGCCTGCAGCTCCGAGTAGCCCTCGTCGGGGTCAGCAGTGCGCGCGGCGTGTGCGGCCGCCGGCGCGGGCGCACGCAGCTCGGCGGCGCGCGACGCCATGAACGAGTCGAGCTCGGCGCGCGTCGGCGCCACATGTGCGCGCTCGTCGGAGGCCTCGGGCGCCTTGCCTTTGCCCTTATCGACGATCGAGGCGCCCTGCACCTCGGCCTGGCGGTCGCGCAGCTTGCGCATGAGCTGCAGGAATTCACTCTGCTGGAACTTTTCGCTCTGGTCGTGCTCGACACTCGACAGAAGCCGCGCGGCGGTCTCGGCGAGCTCGTCGGCGCCCATCGCCCCGAGCTCGGCCTCGCTCGGAAGCGTCTCGAGCGGCGCGGCCTGCGCCGCCTGCGCCGCGCGCTGCTGCGCGTCGACGGCAGTGAATGCCGTGTCCCACGACGAGGTGCTTGACGAAGCGGCGCTCGTCGACTGCGCGGCGGTGTGCTGCGTTGCGGGCATCATCGACATCGGCGCGGCGCCGTACCAGTGCGGCGGGCGGAACGCGCCAGGCTGCATGCCGTAGCGTGGCGCAAACGGTGCAGGGCCCTTGGTCGTGGGGCCCGCGGCCTGCGGCGCGTGCGCAGGGGCGGGCGCCGCGGAGGCGGACGCGGGGTGGTGGTGCAAGAAGTCGCGCGCCCATGCGGGCGTCGCAGCGCTCGCGGGCGCAGCAGGCGCGGGGCGCGCGTACGCGACACCCTTGTCCATAGCCGGCAACGCACTGCGCAGCTGGTGCACTTCGAACGGCGCGCCAGCGTCCGGCGCCTCGCGCGCGAAGAACGCCGGGTCCTGCGCGGGGGCCGGGCGCGTCGTGCGGAAGCCGGCGTGCCGCGCATCGCCCCCGACGGCACCATGCCCATCAAACTGGGTACCACGGTCCTGACCGAACCGCTTGCCAAGCTGCTGCAGCGGATTCACGGGGCCACACTCGGCCCCCCCGCCGAGCATCTCCGGAAACGACATGGTTCAGTGGCAACCCCACGCTGGCTGACGTAAGGCTAAGTCCGGCTCAAGGGTCTACGGCAGGGTCACGGCAAATTGGCGCACGACGCCGTCTGCGCCGGACGTCGCGAGCGTCGCGCCGTCGAGCCACGCGACGCCCGTCGCACCACCGGCGTGCGCATTCTTGAATGACGCCTGTTTCATAGGACGTGCCACCGACCACACGTAGACGTGCGTATCGAGCGACGCACTTGCGCAGTGCTCTCCGGACGCGGACCACGCCAGCGCCGCAATGCGCGCCGAGTGGAACACCCACTGCGTGAGACGCACCGACAGCTGCGCCATATCATACACCAGAATCTTGCCGGACGACTCACCCGCAGCCAGCAGCGTGCCGTCCGGCGAAAACGCGAGCGCCGTGATGGGACTCCGCCCGTTGGTCAGCGTCGCGACCTCGTCCCAGTTGCGCGTGTACAGGCGCACCTGAGCGTCCGCCGTGCCGATCGCCACGAGGGCGTCGCCTGCGCTTGTCGCTGCAATCGCCGTCGGGTCGTGCGCACCGAGCTGCGCCGCGGAGCGGTGCGTGACGGTGGTGCCCTCAACAACATCCACCCCGCGCTCGCTCACGACATACTGCGCAGCACCACACACCGCCAGACCACGCGGCTGTGCAGTGAGTGCAACGCGCGGCGCATCACGCGCGATGCGGCCGACCGTGTCGTCGAGGGCAATCGCATACATCTCGCCGTCATCGCGCTCAGCGCCAACGCCCACGACGCTCGGCGCGCCGCTCGCCTGCGGTAGCGAGCTGGCACCGCCGTCGCGGCGGTAGGTGTACACGCGGCCATCGTACGACCCGACACCAACCATGTCCGTCTGGGCGGCGTACACCAAACTCGACACACCCTTAGTCGGGCCCACGAGTGGCGCGCGCAGCTGCAGCGAACCAGCGGCTACATCGACGTCCAGCACATACAGCACACCCTCGAGACCGATGCTGACCACGACGCCGGGCTGTGCCCAGACCACGCCGACCTGCTGCGCGTCTACCTTGTTCGCCGCCTGCGTCTTGGCGTCGAACGAGGCAACGAGCTCGGCGTCAGCAGTGCGCCACACCTTGACCAGGCCGTCGGCGCCCGCTGTGACGACATGCGCACTATCCGGCGCGAACCGCACCGCATACACCGTGCCCGCATGAGCATGGGTCACCGTATGCTTCGTTTCGCCCGACGTGCCGTCGTACAGCAGCAGCTGTCCGTCCGACCCGACCGAAGCAAACGTCGTCCCATCCTTGGCGTACGCCACGTCCTGCACGAAGCGCGTGTGACCGGACAATGTCTTGTTAAACTTGAACGGGACCCCGGTGAAGAAGACGAGGTGCGTATCGTCGCCGGCCGTCACCGCCCGGAAGGGGCGCTGGTGCCGGATCGCGACGGCATTCATCGGCTTGCTGTGCCCGCTGATCTCGCCCACACTCGAGCCCGAGTCAAACATGAACGCATGCGCAAACCGCTCGCGGCCCTCGCCAACCACAATGATCCGCTTGCTCTCGCCATCCCAGGCGAGGTCGCTCACCTTGCCATTCAGCGCCTGCGTTTGCAGCTTGAGGATGCGCTCGCCCGAGGCCAGATCCCACACACGCACCGAGCCAGAGATGTCGGCACTTGCGGCATAGTATCCACTGGGACTGATGCGTGCCACAGTCACGGGCTGCGTGTGCTCCGCATACACGAGCGTGGCTCGCGGATCCTATCGGTCAGTGCGCCGTCCAACGTACGTCGAGGTCTCGGAAAAACACAGTACGTCCCTGTGCGTACACAACCTTCTTCCCATCGGGGCTTGCGTCGAGCTTCGTGCTCGAACCGCGCGTCACGCTCGGGTTCGCGGCATACACCGCCGTCGGGTGCAACGACATGGTGGAGGCGTGGACTGTGCGCAGCCCCACGTGCGACGACGATGACAAGCTTGCTCCCGGTGCTGCGCCAGGCGCACAACGACAACCCTTGGGACGATGCGACGTTGCATGCGCTGCGTGTCGACAACACCCAGATCGGGTTCATTCCGCCAAGCGTGATGGAGGTGGTCCAGGCGTATCTTGCGGATCACCCGAACACCCACCTGCGTATCGAAGACGGCGCTCTGACCTTCGCGCCCGAGACCACGGTCGCGCAGCGCACCGATGAGATGAACCAGATGGCCGTGTGGATGCGCGACACGAAAAAGTTTCCAGATCCACTGGACGGTAGGTGCCCCTGCGGCTCACACCAGGCTGGCGGGATGAACAGTACGCAGTCTACGGCCCTGGTGACGGCGAAAATCCGAGCACCATTGTCTTTACACTGGAGCGGTCTGCATGTGCCTTGTTTGGCATAACAACATTTGGCGTGCACCTCACCGTACGTCGATGTCCTCACCCAGGCATATACACCCGACGGCCGAATCTGGGTCCCACGCCGCTCCCGGACCAAACAAACGTGGCCAGGTTACCTGGACAACTCGGTTGCCGGTGGGATCACGGCGGGCGACTCGCCGCGTGCCTCAGTGGTGCGCGAGTGCTTCGAGGAGGCCGGGCTAGCCCGCGACCAGGTGGAGCCTTACCTCAAGGTACGTTGCATGCAGCCACTGACACGCTGCAGCAAACGGGCCACATCACCTATTTCTACAAAACGTCGCTCGGCTGGCGGCAACCCGAGATGCAGTACACGTACGACCTGGCTCTACCCTCGGACGCAATCCAACTTCGCCCCGAGGACGGCGAGGCCGAGTCCTTCGAGCTGCTCGACATACCCACTGTGTTGCAGCTCATGCACAAGGGCGAGTTTAAAGCAAACTGCTGCTTGGGTAGGTGACACTGCGCACTGACATGCAGTCTTGGCCGACTTTTTCATCCGGCATGGGTACCTCACCGCAGAGAGCGATACGCATTATGCGGAAATCGTCACAATGCTGCACACCGATCTGCGTCTTCCCACGCCATAGTTCACAAACACACACACACAAACAACACAATGGTCAATCATTTCACTGTAATCCAGCATTTTTTGGGTGACTTGTACAGGGCGCTGCACAATCAACTGCATCCATCTAATGAGACGGCATTCGCGCCGCAATACGACATGACGAAAGTACAGCAAGCAGCCAAAAGCTTAGATGTTAAGCTTGGTGCGGCGCCAGTGACGGCGGTTCTTGTTGTACTGGATCTTGTTGTCGGTCTTCATGCGGAACCAGTTGGGGATAGGGCTAACGGTCAGTCGGGACGCCCGCAACATACCGGTTCTGGCGCTGAGCCTTCGCCAGCTTAAGCTTCGTGCGGAGAGACTTGTTGGAGGGCTGCAGTGTAAGCACAGTGCCGCAACGGCATACTCACCATGTTGACAGTACTCCAAGTGTGTAGGGAGAAGCGGTGGCGCCCACCGGTGGTGTCGCTTCTTCCGTTAGCACGTGACAAACTAGGTACATCACGTGCACAGAACCTCGGCTTCTCCGCGCGATGCGCAGTCTCCCTCCACATTCTGTGCAGGTGACCTGGCCTGTGCGCTCCGCGGAACGTGGGGCAACCAACGTCGTACCGGCTCACCGGCTCATTATTATTCGTACCGCCTCGATGACTGAACCATACAAACACAAAGCCGTTCCTGCTCTTGATGTGTTCAAGCCAGATTTATTCAAGGACAAAGTAGTGTTTGTGACGGGCGGCGGCTCGGGGATCTGCTACGGCGTAACCGAGACGCTGATGCGCTTTGGTGCCAAGGCGGCCATTGTTGGACGCAAGGCCGAGCGCCTGCGCGCTGCGGCCCAACAACTGGAACGCGACACCAAATCCAAGGCGATTGCAACGCCTGGTGATGTGCGCAAGATTGAGACAATTCAGCACGCAGTCAAGCAGACGCTCGATGCTTTTGGCAAAATCGACTTTGTGATTTGCGGCGCGGCTGGCAACTTCATGGCACCCATCGAGGGCCTCTCTTCGAACGCATTCCGCGCGGTGGTTGAAATTGACCTCATCGGAACGTTCAACACGGTGCGCGCTACGATGGAGGAGGTGAAGAAGAACCACGGATCCTACGTCCACATCTCGGCAACGCTACACTACTCGGGCCTGCCCTGGCAGTCGGCCGCCTCCTCGGCCAAGGCTGGCATCGACGCATTTTCCGCCGCACTGGCTGTCGAACTGGGTCCGTTTGGTGTGCGCAGCAACTGTATTGCGCCGGGCCTCATTGCTGGCACCGAGGGTGCCGACCGTCTTGTGCCGCAAGGCCAAGAGGAAATGGCACAAGGGTTCATTCCCATGCAGCGGATTGGCCAGAAAGAAGACATTGCTAATGCGGCCGTGTTCCTTTTCAGTGAGGCTGCCAGCTGGGTTACGGGCCAAATTCTCGTCGTTGACGGCGGCTCAGTGCATTTCCGAGGCCCCTTCCTACCCTACCCCGATGCAGTCATGGACACCCAATCATTCAAGAGTTTGTTCCCTGGATCAAAAATGTAACTAGGTGGTGGAAAAATAGGCACCCAATTTTCCTAACAATTCGCTCTTTTTCCCGCTCGTCGACAAGCCGTAATGCGCACAGGCGGAGCGGAGGTCGGCGACCAGAAGACGGCCGAGGATGCCTTCTTTGTGCATGTCGCGCAACTCCTTTTCGCGAGAGGGGTCGAACGGCTCTGTTTTCGGATCAGACTTGCGCATGGACTGGACGGGTAGCAGCGCGGTGCGCTCGTCTGCCTCAATGGCCTCGTTCCACGTCCGAATCTGCGTGCCAGCGCGCTGCGGTGAGTGAGCTGACCTACCTCGTCAATCAGCGTATAGTCAGGGAGAATAGTATCTTGGTAGGAAGGTACGGGTGAGCCAAAGGCGAGCGCCATGAGCACACCGTAGTGGTGATGTAGTGCGGGATTCGTAAAAGCATCTGGGTTCAACGGCGCTTTACGCAAAAAGCTGTCGATGATCCGACCGGCAGCGCCGACCTCCTCGGCATTTGCTGGATTAGTTTGGACACATACCACTCTCTGTCTTGACCTGTGGTGCGTCCCGGATGTCGTCCGCATAAGGCAAGACAATCATATTCATCCCGGGCGGCACGAGTTGACTCCCTTCCTCATCGATCTCTTCGGCTTGTGGAAGGATAGCAACAAAAGCGGGAATAACGTTTTCGCGCGGCATGTACAGTCCCAGGGCATATTTGTTCTTCGACAACATTGACTGCAACAAGGCGGCAAAGACACGTTTGCTGCCTGGCTGGTCCAAATCGGATGGATACAGAAAGTAGGCATGCTTGATGTTTTCGAGAAAATGCAACGTCGATCGGTCCTTGAATCCAAGTAGCTTGACCCCGGGAATACACCCGAACGTGCGCAGTTTCTTGACCTCATCGTCGGACAACACGACCTGTGCCTGGTCGGTAGGCCCTTCGCTGATGGGATATGCGTTGACAATGTCGGCCGGCTGTACACGCTCACCCGTTTGCGCATCATAAAAGTGCTGATAGGCCATCACCTCATGCAAATCATCAGGGTTCTCCTGTCCGTAGGAAGACACACGCACGGGCATGTCTTTGGTTGCCTCGGAGATGAGGACATACCCTTTGACATGAATCCGCCAGTGCGACGCGCCCTGCGCTTTAGCATGCTTGTCATTATTCTGTTTTGAGAGCGGACCCAAGTCCATCATCAGGTCAAAGATAACACGCTTGGGCATTTCGCGACCGCCCATCTGCTCGTCGAGTTCCTGAAATTTTAACGTCGAGTCCCATGCTCGGCGCTTTGAGCCGTTTTGGTCCTGCATTTGCCGCAGACGCCATGGACGAAGAGCATCATCCACAAGCCCATCATCATAAGCACCGACAATCTCTGCATAAAACATGTTCACACGGAAGGTGTGCTGCTGTGATGACATGAAGAACGGCTCCAAATCCACGCCACGGCGGTACATGTCTTTCATGCGATCAATGCATGCCTTCTGTGCAAGCTGTTTCTCCTTGCCTGGCTGTGGGTCGTCCTGATTGGTAATGTAAAAGATCCGGCGTGAACCGGCTTTGGCGCTGTGTCAGTGATGCCGACATACGCAGAGCTGAGCAGATGAAGTGCATTGGAGAAGACATGCTCGATGGGTATTTGTGTTGACGCCGGAGTAAAGCGTGTTGTAAGCGTGCTGGAGTCCTTTTCCGCGGCTGGGTAAGAATGACACGCACCTGCCACGACCTGTTGCAGTTCGTAGGTGTTGGGAACGTTAACCTGTTGCGCCTTGACGTACTCGACCGTATGCGGCTTAAAGCCTGAGCGGGATTCTGTCACCATGCGCGAATCCATCTAAGATGAGCAGTGCACGTACTGTATTCCACAAGAGCACGCCGACATGATCCTTGGGCGAGCTCACCAGCTTCATCTCCATCAAACGCACGGCCGCACGGAGCGCAACCAGCAAAGGTGCTTCTTTCTCACCCGCCGCATCGTGCATCGTTGTACCACAGTCAATGGCAAATAGAACCACATCACGGTGTGTATAATTCTAGATTAGTTGTTCCACGCACCTCCCAAGGCACGGCAGGCACCTCGTCCCCCGCCCCGGCCTCCATGTCGCGTGGAGGTCCCTGCGGTGGAGGATCGACGCGCCACGCGACAATTCCGGCGCGTCGCACGTCGCGCTCCACCGACCGTTCGTGCACGATGGAATTCCCGCCGCAGCACGAGGCATCTGCTGTGTACGCGCAGCAGGGTGTGTTTGACCATAATGATATGGTAAATGTTTCAGAACCTGCGCAACCTTCTGTTCCGCCCGCTCCCACCGAGGCCAACGCTGGACTGTCCGCAACGCACGAAGCCGATGCCGCGCCTCTGGAACCAGGCGAAGAGGCGGAGCCCGCCAACGAAGAGACGGGGAATGCGCCAGCTTCTAGTGCATCGCAGGCACCAAAGCGTGCGCCACGTCCGAGCTTGCCACCACAAAAAGGAACTACAGTATTCCCTTTGGCACGCATTGCCAAGATTGTCAAAGTAGGTCCATCAGCGCTGACCCCAGGCGGACAGCGCCGTGGATATTTGCAGCAAGGAGGCAACATTCTTGATCAGTGCTGCGACTGTACGTGTCGAGAGTAACACAGGAATTGTTCGTCAAAAAGTTTGTCGAAGAAGGCTGCATTAATGCACGTATGGACAAGCGCAAGATGGTCCGCTATGATGATATGGGTGCGTATTTTCTTTTGCTGACGCAGCCAAAGCCGCACAGCAGAACGAGTACCTTGACTTCCTACGGGACGTCGTGCCGATGCCTGTGCCGCTGTCGACGGCCATGCAGCAGCGCGCACAGATGGCCCAGGCAGGAGAGGAGCAAGAGGCGCCTGACGCGAGTCCTTCCGAGTCTAGCAAGCCTGCCGATGAACACGAGGCGGAGAGCGATGCAGCTATGGATGCCGAAGATGTGCCGTCGCCGTCGCCCCTGCCACCGGCTTCTGCCAAGCCGGAAGGATCGCACGAATGGTCACCGACGCCGTCGGCGGCGGTGGCCTCCAGTACCAACCTTACGCCGTCAGAATCGGGCGGCACACCCGTGTTGCCAACGCCTCAAAAAGAAAATACAACCCCAATGGATTTGTAGCAACCCCATGTAACCCCTTAATCGCTATTCTCCGGTTATTGTACGCCGTTACGGAACCAAAAAAAAATCGACAACTACAGGGTTCGAACCTGTGTGGGCGGAGCCCATGAGATTGCCCTAGAAGGTAGGTTCAAGTCTCACCCATTAACCACTCTGGCAAGTTGCCAATAACTTGATCGTGTCCGCTTAGTTCGTGCTATGAACACAACGAATTTTTTTTAGATCAGGCCGTTGGCCTCGAGCAGGAGCACGATCGAGTGGGTGATCTCAGCAATGCTCTGCTCCGACACATCCACAGTCAGGTCGGCATGGGTGGGATTCTCGTACACATCGTCCACGCCCGTGAAGCCCTTAATCTCACCACGGCGCGCCTTCGCGTAGTTGCCGCGGCGGTCCGTCTTTTCACAGTACTCGAGCGGCGTCGCCACGTGCACCAGGAAGAAGTTGCCAGAGCCACCGTTCTTGACAATCATGTCACGGGCCGCCTCACGCGACTTCTGGTACGGCGCGATCGGCGCAGCAATCACCGCAGCACCTGCGCGCGTCAGTTCCGAGGCGACAAATGCAATGCGCTGGATGTTCTTGTGACGGTCCTCCTGCGTGAAGCCAAGCTCCGACGAGAGCTCGGAGCGGACCGTCTCACCCAGAAGCAGCGACACGCTGCGGCCGCCCTGCTCGTACAGCTTGACCTGCAGCGCGCGCGCGATCTTGTCCTTGCCCGAGTTGTACAGACCCGTGAGGAAGATGGTGAAGCCCTGCTGGGACTTGGGCGGGTAGCTCTCACGGAGCGTGTTGACCACACTCTCGTAGCTGAACCAGTCCGGAATGGGCGCGCCCGTCTTCAGACGCTTGCGCAGCTCCGTGCCGCTGATGTTGGCCGTCTTGGTGCTCGGCGGAACCTCGTCCACGGGCTGGTACTCGTCCGAGTCGGGGAGGTAGGTCATCATCTGGAACGGCACCATCTCGATGCCGAGCTCGTCCGTGTACTTGCGCACGAGATCCTGCGCATCGTACGGGCCGTAGAAGTCCTCACCCTGGCTGTTCTTACCCGGGCCGGCGTGGTCACGACCCACAATGAAGTGCGACACACCAAAGTTCTTGCGGATGATCGCATGCCAGAGCGCCTCGCGCGGGCCAGCCATGCGCATGGCCAGCGGCAAGAGCGCGAGCGTGGCCATACCCTTGGGGTAGCGGGGCATCAGGCTCGAGTACACGCGCACACGGGTGTAGTGGTCAACATCACCCGGCTTGGTCATACCGACGACAGGGTGGATCAGCACGTTGGCCTGCAGCTGGCGCGCGGCACGCACGGTAAGCTCACGGTGCGCACGGTGCATCGGGTTGCGCGTCTGGAACGCAACGACCTTGCGCCAGGACACTTTTTCAAAGTGGTGACGCAGCTCGGCGGGCGTGTAGCGCAGCTCGACGTAGTCGTAGTACTGCGGCTTGGCGACGGCCTGGACGCTACCGCCAACAAAGATGTCCTTGACGTTGTCGTACAGGTACTGCACCGACGGGTGGGCCTTGTCGTTCGCGCCGAACACAAGCTCAGCCTCGCGCACGCGGTCCACCTTGTATAGGTCCGACACAGTGAGGATGGCGATCGTGTTGTCATCACGCGGGTCGCGCAGGGCGACGCGCGCGCCCTCCTTCAGACCGAGCTGCTGGACCTGCTCCTCGGTCACGTCGAGCGTGATGGGGATGGGAAAGAGCGCGCCGTCGGCCAGACGCATGTTGTCCAGCACGCTGTCGTAGTCGGCCTTGCCCATGAAGCCCTCGAGCGGCGAGAAACCGCCGGTGATGATCAGCTCCAAATCACACAGTTGGCGCTACGGTCAGTACGGCATGCGAGGGCCGACGTACCTCGGTGAGGATAATCTCCGGGAGCGATTCCGCCTCCTCGCGGAGTTTGGCGGCAATGGGCGCATCGCGCACAAGCAAATCTTTCAGTTGGCCGCCGTGGGGAGGGTTCACCATGATGGAAGAGGTTGGTTCGACTGCATCGCGCATGCACCGACTTTCTTCCTGCAGCCCACGGACCCCACCTACAGGCCGATTGCGCCATACTGCCATCACGTGGCCGCACGGCGTACCTTGCGACCCAACGGGCGCCGGCGCGGGCACGTGCACGTGGCATCGATACGGCGGACGTGCGCGGCGCGGCATGGCAGATGGCAGGTGGCAGATGCGGCGTAGCGCGGTAGCAACTAGGGAACTACCGACAAATTACTGGGCCTTGGAGATCTCGGTCGAGTTGGTCGCACCGAGCGCCTGCTTGATCTCACCGTAGATCGAGAACTGGAGCGCGGTGAGCGTACCGACCATGATCAGACGAGTCGTAAGACCCGTGAAGAGACCCTTGACACCGAGCTCACGCGAGTACTTGACAAGGCGGCCGACAGTGGTCTCGCCAGGGAGGGCCTTGTTCTTGTTGATCTTCGACAGGAGCGTGTCGGCGGGCTGCGAGATGATCGCGGCAGCGAAACCGGCAGTGAGACCCGAGCCGAGGTTGTACACGACGGCCTCGTTCTGGCTGAGCTCGTGCTTGGTCTTGCCCGAGGCGCGCAGGGCAGCCTCCAGGACGATCTCCATGGTCGAGAACTTGGCCATGTTGTACGGCACCTGCTTGAACAGGATGGGGCCGAAACCGGCGTAGAAGGCGCCGAGGCCCTCCTCGCGGTAGATGCGCGCAAAGCCGCCGATCAGGCCGTTAGCGAAGTCGGGCTGCGACACCAGACGGATACGCGTAGCCTCGAGCGGGCACAGCGCAATGTCCGCGAAGAACTCGGCAAGCGCCGAGGCGGCCAGGTAGACCGACATGCGGTTCTGCTGGGCAGTCTCCATGCCGATGTTGCCGACGATGAGCTTCTTGAACAGCTCGTAACCGCCGAACTTGAAACCACCCTGCAGGAAGTAGCCGGCAAAGGTGGGGCCCGCACCGGTGAGCAGCGCACCAGCACCCTCCTCACCAATGATCTGGCGGAAGCTGCCAATCACACCGCGGGTGTACTTGGTGGGCTCGAGCTGGATACGGGTCTTGACCACATCGATGGGGGTCATGGCACCGTGGGTGATCGAGCTGGTGGCAACGGTGTTAGTAGGCTGCACAAAGAAGAACGAAGAACGTACCAGCAGAGCGCACCAGCGAGGGCGAAGCGCGCGTACAGGTCAACACCCGTCGGGGGCTTCTTCTCGCCGAGCGCCTCAGCGACCGAGTGCACGGGGTAGGCAGAGCCGATAAAGTTCTGGGTGTACGACGACATGCTGATGACGAGTGGTGTAAACGGAGAAAAACTCGGGTTCCGTCTGGTACGTTGATGGGAACCGCAATCACACAGGGCACGTGCCGGCGGTCTTCGGTGCGGCGCCGCGCGTCGTTGGTTGGTCCGCGAGTATGTCCGGTTCCGGCCGAGGCGTGCAAAAAAGAAAAAATGACCGCACCGTGACTAGGCCGACGCGCGGACCGACAGGGTCCATGCGCCGCGCCCGCGTGCGGTCGAGCCACAGGGTGGCGCGCGCCGGCGTGCACCTGGGCACGAGGGGACCATGTGGAGTACGGTGCGGGGCTGCCCTGTTCCCTACGCTACATAGGCCGGAGCCACTGCGCAAGCTCGCCGAGCTCGCTGCGCATCGAGCTATAGACATGCTGGACAGACAGCGCGGTAATTGAGTTGCAGATGCGGGTAACAAGTTGCAGAAACACGTGCATGAGCTCCGCGTCCGTGGTGTCTTCGCGCACCGCAATGATCAGCAGCTCGGGGTTGCGTGCGACAAGCTGCTCGACGATGCGGTTGCGTTCGGGATGCGATGGCACCGAGTGCATCTGCATGAGCGAGTGACCTTCGCTGGGCTCGGGAATGTCGACCGTCGGGAGGCACACGCCCGACGTGAGCGCCTCGAGACGCAGGCACACGAGCCCGAGCTGCTTGACC
The DNA here is from genome assembly GCA_029542985.1 of Malassezia brasiliensis. NCBI lineage: Eukaryota > Fungi > Basidiomycota > Malasseziomycetes > Malasseziales > Malasseziaceae > Malassezia > Malassezia brasiliensis. The sequence goes on from CP119952.1 coordinate 1,575,961, forward strand.
TGCTCGATGTCGAGCACGTGGTACGTCGGCTCGTACATGAGCAGCGTCGCATCGCTCGCCCGCACGTTGGACATGAATCGGTACCGGCCACTGAGCTGCTTGGGGTATGCGAGCGACAGTCGCTCGGGAATCTCGATGCCCTTCAGTCGGCGTTCCCCGACCGAAATGATGCCGAGGCCAAGCCGGCGCAAAAACACCACGTCGCGCGGCACGGGGTCCGCGGCGGGCGCAGTGGTATCGGTGGGGGACAGCTCCATGCCTTCGTACTTTTTCAAGAGCGACTCGAGCTCGGTAACCACGTCGTGGCTCACGAGAATCTGCCCGCCGTCGGCGGCGTTGCTGATCCGTGCTGCGCGGTTGACCATGGGTCCAAAGTAGTCCATGCGGTTGTTCACCGGGTCCACCTCGCACACCGGGTAGCCCCAGTGGATACCCATGCGCACCGACAGGCCACGGTAGAGGAGCGTGCCGTCCTCGTCGTACACGGGAAAGCCGTCGTCGCTGTCGAGGATTTCCTGGGGCCAGTCGGCGGTAAGCAGGCGCAGCTGCACGGTGAAGCACCAGAGCAGGGCGGAAGTCACGGTCGGGAACGACACCATGAACGCATCGCCTTCCGTCTTGGCCTCGTAGCCCCCGATGCTGCGCAGCTGCCGGCGGAGGAGCAGGTTGTGGAGGCGGATCGCCGCTTGCATCCCTGGGTTCGTCTCCCAGAGCAGCGTGGAGTGCTTGATGTCGGTGAACACGAGCGCCACCTGGCCGATCGGCGGGAGCACTTCGCGTTCGAGGCGCGCGAGTGTGCTGTCGTTGTCCGCGCGGCTGCGGCGTGCCGTCTTCTTCGAGACTTCCTGCATGCGCTGCAGCAGCAGACTTTGCGTGTTGTTGACGTGCGGCTCGTGGAAGAGGGCGCTTACCGCCACGACCATCACGGCAATGTGGCGTGTCGCGCCGTAGCTGATCGCAATGTCACGCAGACGCTCGCTCGCCTGCCGCGGGTTGTCGCGGTCCATGCGCGCAATGTCGACCGCCATCTGGTACGGCAGGTAGCGCCACAGCTCGGCGTTGGCCACAATCACAAGCTCGTCCGCATCGGTCAGCTCGACACACATCACGGACGGGCACGCGCTGACGATCGGCGTGAGCTGGAAGTGCCCGAATGCGCGCGCGACGTGCAGCTTGTCGTTCACGTAGCCGCGCAGCGACACCCACCCCTCGGCGTTGCGGATGCGCTGCGTCTCGTCGCGGTCGAGCGGGTCGTGCTGCGTGCCGAGCACGCGGATCGACCCGCCGCCACGCGACAGCACCGCGAGCGCATCGCCCACGTTGGCAATGTACAAATGGCGCCCGCGCTGGTACACCAAGATGGCCGAGGCACCCGCCTCCCACAGGCTCTTGTGCACGCTCGGCGTCGCGGCAGGCCACCCCCAAAACATCTCCTGCGGCCCGGCGCCCGAGGCCGCCGCCGCGGCGTTCGACGCCGCCGTGACGTTGGCCGCCTGCGTGCTCGCCGACGGCGCGCCGTCCTTGCCAACGTCGAGCGCAAGGACGTGCGAGGCATACGCCTGGTCCAGCTGCAGGAAGGCGCGGCGCAGGGCGGCGTGCACCGCCTCGGCGGGTGCGGCTGCCTGCGCCGCGTGCGTGACACGCGGCGCTTGTACGCGCTGCAGCTCGTCGGCCAGCATGCAGCCGCAGTGCTGCGCGACGAAGCGCGCCGTGTGGCTCCCCGCCCGCATCGACACCTCGTGGCCCTCGACGAGCCCAAAGAGCGCCTCGTGGTCGGACTGGCGGTAGTGCGACAGGACCACATCGAAGACATGGAGCGTGTCGCTGGTGCCGAGCGTGTCGGCGATGCCATAGGGCATCGCGTTTACCTGCGAGAGCGTCGTGCGGATGCGCCGGTCGTCGTTCTCGTCGGGGAGCGGCTGGTGCGTCATGGTCACCTCCATCAGGCCGAGCAGGCGCAGGTGGCGCAGGCGCAAAAAGTCGGCGAGGTGCCGCTCGCGCGTGTCGCCGCAGAGCGCCGCGCCGGGCTGCGGCTTGATCTCGAAGCGCTGGTTGCCGGAGAGGTTCAGGTAGCGCAGCTCGGGGTTGGCGTTCCAGTTCCAGTCATAGTGCCAGTTGGCGATGTTGTATTTCAGGATGTTGTTCCCGACGTCGAGCGCACGCAGCTGCTTGAGGCGCCCAATCTCCGCCGGGAGCGTCGTGAGCTTGTTGCCGTTGATGTACAGCACACACAGCCGCTCGAGGCGCTCGAGGTCGTCGGCCGGCAGCGAGCTGAGCTTGTTGCCGCTCAGGTACAGCTCGCGCAGCTCGGTGAGGTGCGGCAGCGCACCGCTCGGCACCTCGTACAGGTCGTTCATGCTCAGGTTGAGCACCTCGAGCTCGGACAGAAGCGCCAGCACCGAAAACACCTCGTCGGTCAGCCGGTTGTCCGCAAGGCGCAGCAGCACGAGGCTGTACCGCAGCGGGTTCGCGCGCGCAGCGCCGGCCTCGGCAGCAGGCGCGGGCGGCGGCGCGGGGAAGGCCTCGAGCACGTTGGAACTCGCGTTGATCGAGTACAGACTCGCGCACTGCCACACGCTCGCCGGCAGCGCGCGCAGATTGTTGTTCTGCACGTCAAGGCGCTGCAGCGCACGCAGGGTGCCGATCGAGTCCGGCAGGTGCGTCAGGGCATTGGCGGCGCACGACAGGTGCTCCAGCGCGCCGAGCGCATCGAGCGGCGGTAGCGACGCAAATTGGTTGTGGTCGAGCGTGAGGTGCGTCAGCGCGGGCAGCGAGCCAAACAGGCTCTCGCTCAGCCGCGCGAGGTTCGCATGCGACAGGTCAAGCTGCGTGAGCGTCGTGGCGCTCGGCGCGACGAGCTGCGCACGGCTCAGCGGGTTGTGCGCGAGGTCGAGCGTACGCAAGGCCCCACCCACCTCGGAGTCGAGCGTCGTGAGGCAGTTGCGCGACGCGAGCACCGTCGTGAGCCGCGGAAGTGCCAGCACGCGCCCGAGGTAGTGGATGTTGGTGTTGCGCACATCGAGCGTGTGTAGGGCCTGCAGCGCCAGGAGCGCATCCGGCACGCGGCTCAGCTTATTGCCCATCAGCACGAGGCGCTCGAGCTGCGTGAGCTGCGCAATCTCTGCCGGGATCTCGGCAATGGTGTTGAACGACAAGTCGAGATCGCGCAGGTGCGGCACCGCGCACAGCGCCACGGGGAACGTGTCGAAGCGGTTGTTCGACAGGTTGAGCGTCGTGAGCGCCGTGAGCTGCGGCGTGTACGGCGGGAGCTGCGCAAGGCGGTTGTTCAGCATGCGCAGGCCTTTGAGCTCGGGTAGGGCGTCCAGCGCAATGTGCGCCAGCTCGGCGATGCGGTTCGTCGACACGTCAAGATGCGTCAGCGTCGTTGCCGACGCGACGCTCTGCGGCACCGTCTTGAGCGCCAGCGCCGAGAGGCGCAGCATGCGCAGGTGCGTGCATCGCTGCACAAAGTCGAGCGGCAGGTCGGTCAGCGGGTTCATCGAGAGATCCAGGCTGACGATCCAGTCCGCGTGCTTGTACAGCAGCACAGGGATCAGCGTCAGGTGCATGCTCTGCAGGTTCAGGTGCTTGTATGTCTGCTCCTGTGCGTCCAGCGCGGGGTCCTGCAGCATGCGCGTACGGTCGGGGCGGAAGACGAAGCGCAGCAAGTAGCTCATGTCCTCGCCGCCGAGCAGGTCGAGCCGGTCCGTCTCGTTGTACCCCGCCTGCACGAGCCGCCGCCGCAGAATCCGCGCGGGGCGCTCGCTCGCGATCAGGGGGCGGTCCGCGCCTTTCTCGTAGAGAAACAGGCCGTAGCCGTGCGCGTCGCCGACGCCAACGGTGCGCACCAGCACATACACCACCTCGGCAACGGTCGTCTCGAGTGCACACGAAATGCACAGGAACGTGTCGTCCTGCAAATAGATGCGCAGAAAGCAGTTCGCGTGGCCCGCGTGCAGCGGCACCGCCGTCTCGGCGAGCGGCTCGGGGTGGTGCACAGGCACGGGCGTCGCATCGGCCTCGATCGCCGCCGTTTCGCCGCGCCGGCGCGTCGAAAAGTGCCATGCGGTCGCGCGCGGCGTCGGCACTTCGACGTCCGCGTCATGGACCGGCTCGCTCCGCGCCGACGCCTCGGCGCGCCGCACAAACCGGCGGAAGGGCAGGTGCGACGAATGCACGACGTGGCGGTGGATGCGTCGCGCCGCATGGTGTGCATGCCCATGCGTCGACGGGTGCAGCTGCCGCGGCGGCGACGGCGTGGCGTGCGCGTGCGCATGTGTGCGCGTGTGCGCGTGGGCGTGGGCGTGGTTATGCGCGTGGGCGTGTGTGTGCGCATGTGGGTGGGTGTGCGTGTGGGTGTGCGCATGGGAATGCGGGCGAGACATGGGGTCCTCAATCGACGTCCAGGTCGTGTCGTCGGCGCTCCGCGTGCGCGTGTGCGACGAGGTCGCGAGCTCGGGCGCAAGCAGCGCATCGAGCTTGCTGCTGCGCCGCCCCGGGAAGAGCCACGAGCGGCGGTGCGGCTCGTCGGCCCATGCCGGGCCGCTGGGTGTTTGGCTCCCGGGCGACGAGGGCGTCTCGCTGCGGTGGTGGTCGTACACGATGATCGACGTCGGCATCAACGAGTCCGGATCGCGGCGCTCGGTTCCGTGCCGCCCCGATCCCGTGCCATTTGCGTCGTCGTCGCCATCGACGTACTCGCCGGCGACGTTGCGCAGCGAGCTCTGGGCCTCGTCCTGCGGACGCACCGCCCACGAGTCCGGTGCCGCCCACGTCGAGTGGCTCACGTCGGCACGCAGGCGCGGCACTGCGTTGGCAATCGCGGGCGCCGGACGCATCTCGTCGGTGCGCATGTGGCTCGCATCGGAGCGCAGCGAGTCGATCGTCATGTACGATCCGACGCTCTCGCGGCGGTCGGCGTCGGCACCGAGCGCATTGCGCATGCGCCACTCCCACACGTCGGGGCCGGCGCCCGAGTTGTGCTGGCTGCTCGATGAGCGCCGCGAATACACCACGCGCGGCGTATCCGAGTCGGTCGACCAGCGCGAGGGCAGGCGCGGCGAGTGCGTCACGAGCAGCGTCGGCGAGCCGGTGCGGGATGGCGACAGGTCGGTCTGCGTCGGCGAGATGCTCTGCTCGTACGGCACCATGCGCGCGCGCCGCATATCCACAATGTCGTCAAGCCGGTCAAAGTTGGTATCGAGGGCGACGCCGAGCGCCGGGGTCGGCGTCGGCGCCGCGCCGGGCGCATCGATGTCGGCGACGGACGACTCGCGCGACGCAATGCGCGACAGGCTCTTGGGCGACGGCGCAAGCAGTTCGTCGTCGTTGGCCGCGCTGCGGGGGTGCAGCCAGGTGCGCCGGCGCCGCGCGCTGGCGCCGCGCTCGCTGTCGATGCTGCGCGTGTCAGCGTCGCGCGCGGAAGACGACACGCGGAAGGGGCGCCACTTGCGCTCGCTCCCCTCTGGTTCGCCTGACGTGCCTTGCACCTTGCCACGCCGCAGTGACGACGCGCGAAAGAGGTGCAGCGGGTTCAGCGAGCGGGACTTGCTCCCACTCCCGCCAGCGTCCCGCCCAGGCGTATCGGGCAGCGCGGGCGCGTCAGACTGCGGCGCCTGCCACGGCGTAATGTCCTGCAGCGACTGCCCGTCGTCCATCGTGCGCGCGACGCGCTGCTCTATGATCCCTGCATCCGCGCGCGGCGCTGCCGGGGGCCGCGGCGGCTCGTCCATGGGGCCAGGGCAAGTGTCCCCCGCGCACGTGGCTAGGGCGCGGTGCGTGCACCCCCACCACAACACACTGGACCGGGGGGGCATGTCGCTGACGGATCCGGAGAGCAACCCCCCAGGGTTCAAGTATGTGGGACTGGTACGTTGCATCGCTCACGCAGGGGCTTGCCGTGTTGAGCGGTGTGTTCATCGGCTCGTCCTTCGTGTTCAAAAAAAAGGGATTGCTGTCGGCGCAGCGCAAGTACGAGACGACCGCAGGCGAGTCGCATGCGTACCTCAAGAGCCCGATGTGGTGGACCGGGATGATCATCATGGTGCTCGGTGAGGTGCTCAACTTTGTTGCATACGCCTTCGCTGACGCTGTGCTTGTCACGCCGATGGGCGCGCTGTCGGTCGTCGTGTGTGCCGTCCTGTCGTCCATCTTCCTGAAAGAGTGTTTGACGCTCTTTGGCAAGGTCGGCTGCTTTCTGTGCATCGTTGGCTCGGTGATCATCGCGGTGAATGCGCCCGAGCAAAAGACGAGCGGCAACATCCGCGAGTACGAGAAGCTGTTTATCGCGCCGGGCTTCCTCTCCTGGCTCGGCATCTGTGTGGTGACGGCCCTCGTGCTCATCTTTTTCGTCGCGCCGCGCTACGGCAAAAAGTCGATGCTCGTCTACATCACCGTGTGCTCCGTGATCGGCGGGCTGAGCGTAAGCGTTACGAGCGGGCTCGGCGCAGCCATCATCTTGTCGATCCGCGGGAGCAACCAGTTTACCTACTGGTTCACCTACTTCCTCCTCGGTTTCATCATCGTCACGCTCCTCGTCGAGATCAACTACCTGAACAAGGCGCTCGAGCTGTTCAACACCGCCGCGGTCACCCCGACCTACTACGTGATATTCACCGCTGCCACCATCATCACCTCCATCATCCTGTCACAGGGCATGCGCGCAAGCGCCGCAACGATCGTCACCATCGTGTTTGGCTTCTTTGTGATCTGCTCAGGCATCGTGCTCCTCCAGCTAAGCAAGATGGACCCGCAGGAGCTCAAGGAACAGCCGGGCATCGACCGCAAGTCGTCCATGCTCGTGCGCATGACCCAGCTACCGCACGAGCAGGACAAGAGCGAAGAGATCACGCACATCGAGGACCCCGGCATGGACACCGTCCGCGGTGGCATGGGCATCGTCGGCAGCATCCTGCGCGCCAACAGCACGCGCCGCGCACGCTCGCAGCGGCGCAGCGACGACGAGGAGGACGGCATAGGTGGCGAAGTGCAGCGCTACCAGCTCTACGACCGGCCCGTGTCGTACACACCAACCAGCAGCGCGCCCGGCTCGCCTGGAACGCACACGACCATCAAGTTTGCGCCCGGCGCCGACGAGCCACATGGCCACCACGACGCACACGCAACCTCGAGCCGCACCCACCACCACCACCACCACCACGACCTCGAACACGACCCGGTGCTGCCGCTGGCGGGCGCCATCAACATCGGGCACGCGCTTGCGCCCATCCTCGAGCACAAGAAACGCTCCACGAGCGGGAGCCAGCGCTCGACAAGCACGCGCCGCCGCGCATCGGAAAAGCGCCCCGGACATCACATCATCGGGAGTGACATCACCTTTGACGACGAGGACGACGTCGACCTCGGCGAGCAGAGCGCCGCCGACGCGCACGGCATGGACGTCGATTTACCGCCCATCTGGAAAGACACATCGGACGACGAGACGTACGAAGTCGCATCGCCCACCATGATCGTCGACGAGTACTGCCGCGAGCCATTTACACCCACGTCGGGCCCCACCTCGCCGGGGCGGCGCACGCCGAGCGTTGGCCTGCGCAGCTTCTCACGCAACTGGCGACCGGATGCACAGAACAGCGACGACGGGCCGCTGCGGGACGCACTCGGACTGCTCAAGCTGCGCAAGACGTCGCGTGGCTCTGCGGCCGGCGCACCGTCGGGCCGCGAGACGTCGCCGCCGCCACCGCCGCTGCCGTTTTTGCGGCCAGAGCGGCGCTCCACGGCGCCCGAAGAAACCCATCTTTTGCCATGACATGTAAATGAATCATTGCATAGTTCTTCTGTACTATCAAACGCCTATGCTGGATGCGGCACGACGGCGTTGTGCGTGTCGTTTTTGTAGCGCTAGGGTGAGCAGCAGCAACGTACCAGCAGACGCACGATCTGCGCACCCTGCGCGGTCGCATTCGTAAGGTGGCACACAAACAGCAGCAGGTTGCGCGGCTGCACACGCAACGCAAAGCGCATAAACACACAGCTGTACAGACACAGCGTCGGCGTCATCGTCGGCGAAATCAGCGCAGGGTCTTTCTTCAGGTCCGACAGTGCGGCGATCGGCAGCGTCCAGTTCGCCACCGGGCCCCAGAAGTGGGTCGACTGGGTAAGCATGGGCAACGCACCAGGAAGTAGTCGCGCGCCGCGGGTGACCGCAGCCAGGCCATAAACGACGACGCCATGGTAGATGGGGTTCGGGCGCGGCGACGGGCGCGCACGCCGCATAATTCCCCGGGAACCCAAGTGGAGGCGACGCCGCCGGATACCTGGCCCCCCGAAAATGTGGATGCAAGAGTGTAGTGGTACACGGGCTGTGTGCAACATGCGCTACAGCAGGGGTCACTATGGCAAAAGATACAACGCCTCTAGGCGCGCTGCGAGCTCGGGCCCGCTTTGAGCACCTCGGGCTTGACATCCTTCTCGTATTTGACAAAGGCCTCCGAGAACATGCCCGCGAGCTTCTTGAGCTCGGCCTCAAAGCCAGCCTTGTCGGGCCATGCCTTCGAGGGCTCGAGAATCTCGCCGGGGACGCCGTTCACCTTCTTGGGCACCTGCAGGTCAAAGATGCCCGGCGCAAAGGTCTCGAACTCGGCCTTGGCGAGGCTGCCGTCGTGGATCGCGTCGAGGATCGCGCGCGTGTATTTGAGCGGGCAGCGGCGACCGACACCAAACTTGCCGCCGGTCCAGCCGGTGTTGATGAGCCACGCGTTGCAGTTCACGTGCGACATGCGATCGGCAAGCATGGTCGCGTAGCGCTGCGGCTTGAGCACAATGAAGGGCTGGCCGTAGCACGTCGAGAAGGTGGGCGAGGGCTCCACGACACCGTCCTCGGTGCCTGGCGTCTTCGAAGTGTAGCCAGCAATGAAGTGGTACTGCGCCTGCTCCGAAGTGAGCTTCGACACAGGCGGCAGCACACCGTAGGCGTCACAGGTGAGCATAATGACGTTCGACGGCTGCGCATCCGAAATGCAGGGAATCTTGGCGTTGGGAATAAAGTTGATCGGGTACGCGCAGCGCGTGTTCTCCGTAAGGCTCGCGTCGTCATAGTCGGGCACGCGCGCCACAGGGTCGTACGTGACGTTCTCGAGGATCGAACCAAAGCGGATGGCATTGTAAATCTCGGGCTCCTTCTCCGCCGAGAGACCAATGCACTTGGCGTAGCAGCCACCCTCAATGTTGAACACACCCGTGTCCGACCACACATGCTCGTCATCACCAATGAGCATACGGTTGGGGTCCGCCGACAGCGTCGTCTTGCCCGTGCCCGACAGGCCAAAGAAGAGCGACACATCCTTGTTCTTGCCCTCGTTGCACGACGAGTGGAGCGAGAGCTGGCCAAACTTGACGGGCTGCAGGTAGTGCATCACCGAGAAGATACCCTTCTTCATCTCACCGGCGTACTCGGTACCGAGAATCACCATCTCGCGGCGCTTGAAGTTGATCTCGACCGACGTCGACGAAGTCATACCCGTGGTGAACCGGTTCGCAGGGAACTGGCCCGCGTTGTAGATGGTGAAGTCAGGCTCGCCAAAGTTCTCAAGCTCCTCCTGCGTCGGGCGGATGAGCATGTTGTGCATGAAGAGCGCGTGGTATGCACGAGCGCAAATCACGCGCACCTTGATGCGGTACTTGGGGTCCCAGCCCGCAAAGCCGTCAAACACGTAAATGTCGTCGCGGGTGTTGAGGTAGTCAATCGCACGCTCACGGTTGATCTCAAAGGTGTGCTCGTCGAGCTTGATGTTGACAGGGCCCCACCAAATGTCGTCCTTGGACGTGTCCTCAAACACGATACGCTTGTCCTTGGGCGAACGGCCAGTCTTCTTGCCCGAAAAGTTGATCAGGGCACCGTTGGAGGAAATCACCGCACCCTCCTTCGCAATGGCCTCCTCGTAGAGCTTCGAGACGGCGCTGTTGCGCTTAATCTGGATGCGGTCCATGTCGAAACCGGCCTTGGAGAACATGGTAATGTCCAGCGACAGAAGCGGGTTCGCCTCCTGCTGGTTGGGAAGCTCGTCGTGGTGGTTGCCAGGGGAAGTCATGGTGTACTGAGAAGATCCTATGGCGACCCACAACCCGGCATTTATATAATGTTGACCATTCCCATCCTCCTGCACCTTAATGCACAGGACAACGCTTTCCCCACGGCGTATGCGCCGGAGGCACCGGTGTCTACCGGTAACTCGCAGCAAAAGGGCGCACGGCTGCAGGTCGCGATCTGTTCCTCACCACTCAATTTGTCATTTGACGTAATCATACGGAGCATTTCGGAACAAGCAATTTAGCTCGCCCCCCCCACATAGCCTACGCATCCCCGCATGGCCCGGGCGCTCGGGTCCACACGGGGATTTCGGCCGAATAACCACGTGGCAAGATTTTCTCGTTCGCCGACGCTGTCGTGCAGCATCCCAACGCGTCGGTCATGCGCTTGCTGACGCACAATTTGCTCGCGTGCCACGCCAAAGGCTGTGGAAACTCGTCCAAGAACTTTCCACTGCAGCTTCGCAATGTGCAGCTGGAGCTGATCGAGGCCGACTACAACGACACCTTCCTGAAGGGGTTCCTGCCCAAGCTCCACTGGCCTGCACTGGTTGGCGCCGCGCGCCAGCTTGGCCAGACGTCGCTCCCGGAGCAAGAGCCGGATTTCACGCAGCAGGAACCGAGCGACGAGCTACTTCAGGCGCTACACCACATCCTGCTCGAGGTACGTTGCTTGTCGCGCTTACCTCTAGCTGCATATCGCAGAGGGCGAAATGGTGTGCCCCAACTGCGGGCACGTGTACGCGATTCGCAGCGGGATTCCCAACATGGTACGTGCCCGGCGACACGCTCACTCCTAGCTCCTAGCCGAGCACGAAATACCCAAGTAATTGGCATGCAGCCTCCATACCCCGCTTCGTGCCTGAAGGCACGAGTTGATAAAAAAAAAAAAAAATCGGCGTCGCAGCGGCCTCCTGCGACTGTGCGTTTTAGGCTGTATACAGCAATTAACTATGGTACAACGTATCTAAGAAAGGATGGGAAGGAACTGCGTGAGCTTGTGCGATGTGACGTACATTGCCAACCACATATGCAGGCAAATCGAACGGGTCGCGCTTAATCGTGAAGCACCACGTGCAGGGGATGCGTTTCCCCGAAGGGTTGAGCAGGACACAGGTGGTCATAACTGAGGGCGTGGTGTTCTCGAAAGCATGGCTGGCAAATTGCTCCCTGTGGTCAGTCACAATGCGCACACGTACCAATAGTTCAGCACCGAGTCCTTGTCCATAAATTGATACATGTACTTCCCCAACAGGTCCTCCTTGGACCATTGGGTCAGCATGCAAAACTCGGCACCCACCACGCAAATCTCGCACGTCCTGCGCCACACGACGGTCGGAGTGCCTGAGAACGAGATGAGCTTCTCAAACTCGAGCATGGTGCGCTGAAACGCGCGTTCCACAAACTTTTCATCCTCCTCGCTGAGCGCCATTTGGAGCGCGATCAGCGACGGACGGAAAATGGCGAGTGCACGCACAATCCGCAGCACGTCACTCTTTTCGTACTTTTGCGTGACGTACTTGAGCAGGATATGGTAGCCTTCGGTGTACCGAAACGGTTTCGTGTCGCCACGGTACACATCGGCCACGCGCTGCTTCCACACGCTGTCGTTGTGACTGTCATGTTCGACCACACCCGCGGACTCGTCGGGACGCTTGTTTGCATTGACTTTTTCCAGTGATGATGTCGCATTCATATCCCCGGCGTGCGGTGCACTCATTGAGTCTGCAGCCGGCCCCATCAGACGCTGGGCGTGGCTGGGCTCGCCCATGCCCTGCTCGGGGTACACGTGCACGTCGCCAAACTCGGAAGCGACAGGCTTTTGGAGCATAGGCTGCATGGGTGGGTGCTGCGCATTCCAGGAAAGGTGGGGTGCGAGGGTGTCATCGTTTCGGAGCTCGTGGGGTAGAACGTTGTTCACATGGGTATAACTGTCCATGAGCTCCATGGCGGGGGCCGTCGGTACGTCGGGCGAGTCGCTGCTGACCAGCCCCGAATCGGCGTCATGCAGCATTGAAGAAAGGATCGAGCATTCGAGCCATGTTGGGTCAAATCCGGAGCCCGCACCCGAGTCCATCGTAACGGGTTTGGCGTCCATCTGGGCAAGTTGACTCGTTGGCTTGAACAGGGCAGACGCTGTGGTCAGACGCGGCAACATACGTGGTGCAAACGTGGGTGGCTGGTTCGACATTGGCATCGTCTCCGGCACATTGTTCGCAAACATGTTGCTTGGATGCGACGCGTCGGAGGACATAGAGGGGTGCATTTTGGGAGCTGCATGAGCCGACGCGCACGCACGAATTTCGTCTTCTTCCAGAAGGTATTTGGCTTTCTTCCGGTACCCATCAACACACTGGTCGGCTAGGCCCTTGCGGATGCAGCGCTGGCATGGCCGCGCTGGTGTCAGTTCACGAAAAGGTCCACGTACAATCGTCGCAAGTCAGGTGGGCTTTTTGGCAATGGTAACACGCACGGCTCGCCTTTTTCCGGCGAGTGGTGCGTGGTCCAGGCTTTTCTGTGTTATCCCGCTCCTGTTTGGGCTGCGGTGGGTCTTGCAAGTGAGATGATGCGGATGTGTTGGCGTTGGCCTGCGTCGACCCCGTGTCATCTGGTGGCGGCGGCTCTGCATGGTCAACGTGCATGGCGAGCTATGTGTTCTCCAGGATGCTCTCCGTCACAATAAGGCTCAGCAATAGACAATAATTGCACGTCTCCTGCCGCGCATGCGCCGTCACGTCGGCTCTGACAAAAATGAGGGGCACGAGTCGTTTGACGTCCAGAAAGTCGGGGGGGGCCACATTGGTTACGAGAAAATTGCACATGTACCCCTCTAGCTAGGGCCGCATGCACCCCGAGCCAGACCCTCGGTGATGGCGCCCCGGGACGACAAGGTGTCGCACGGCACACTAAATGGGACGGCGAGTGTCCTATATCCTACAGCAGCTCGGGAAAAAAGGTACCCCAAGCGGGTTTCTGGGTGCATATCGTGTCGAGTCAGCCGCTGCTTAGTGGTGCAGCCGCTGCTTAGTGGTGCGCCGCCTTCTTCTGGTCGCCTCGGAACTTGTCGTAGACGAGGTAGAGCACAAACGCAGAGGTACCAAGGCCCAGGCCAGGGAACATGTTGCGAATGTAAAAGCGAGTCGAGAACAAGGGGTGCTTGCGCCATGCCTCGCGCTTCGCCCAGGGGTCACGGTAGAGTTCCGGCATCTTGGTAGACTGCGGTCAGCAAAAGGTGCATGCATACCTGTAAGAGAAGAGACAATGATTCAGAGGCAAAGGGACGTGGGCAAGAGGACTGCTCGTCGACCGCGTTGCACTAAGGAAAGAGCGGTGCGACGCCCGAGCGACATGTCACGTGCTGCACCACGCTCCCACGCGACCAACGTGCACGGTTGAGAGGGCAGCCAGCATGCCGGGTCCGGCCAAGGTAAGTGGCGTGTGCTGATTCACGAAGAGAGCGCGCACGGTTTTGTACAAAGAAGAGTCCTCGGACGATGAGGTACCGCTCCGCGTGCAGGTGAAGAAGGAGGAAACCGACTCCGACTCGGATTCGGACGTGCCGATGGCATCGCAGCAAAACGATGACTCCGATACGCCGCTACAGAACGGCGTGAAGGAGGAGGACGATGACGAGGAGGACGATGACGAGGGAGACGAGGGAGATGACGATGATGACGACGACGACGGACCGAAGCGTAAGCGCCCCGGTCGTCAGAGTCAGTCGAAGTCGGACATTGAGGGCGGCGGCGAGCAGCGGTGGACGACTCTCATCCACAAGGGCCCGCGGTTCCCCGAGCCATACAAGCCGCTTCCAGATGACGTGAAGCTCAAGTACGATGGGCGGCCGGTGAGCCTGCCGCCCGAGTCGGAGGAGGTTGCCATGTTTTACGCAGTGAAGCTCGAAACGCAGCACGCGCAGAACCCCATCTTCAACAAGAACTTTTTTGAGGACTTTTGTGCGAGCCTCAAAAAGTTTCCTCCGGTACGTTACTGTGCACTGACCGCAGCGTGATGGCACAAAAATTAAAAAGTTTGAGAAGCTCGACTTCCGCGACATGTACAACTACTGGAAGTCGCTCAAGGACGCCGAGGCCGAACGCAAGAAAAGTATGGCGCCATCTGCGCGCAAGGCAGAAACTGCGGCGCGCAAGGCGGTGGAGAATGAGTACAAGACGTGTATTGTTGACGGCATCGAGCAAAAGGCGGGCAACGTCACCGTCGAGCCGCCCGGTCTGTTCTTGGGTCGTGGCGCGCACCCCAAGGCAGGTCGCGTCAAGGCGCGTGTCATGCCCGAACAGATCACCATCAACCACAGCGCCGACCACCCTGCGCCGGCGCCGCCAGCCGGCCACAAGTGGGGCGAGGTGGTGGAGAAGAAAGACGTGACGTGGCTCGCTTTGTGGCGCGAGAACATTAACGGTGGCTTCAAGTACGTCTTCTTAGACGCCTCGAGCAACTTCAAGACGGAGTCGGATCGCGAAAAGTTTGAAAAGGCGCGGCGCCTGGACGATTGTGTGAAGCGTGTGCGGGCAGACGTGCTTAAGAACCTCACGTCCAAGAACCGTTTGGACCGCATGGTCGCGACCATCGTATGGCTCATCGACAACTTTTCGTTGCGTGCTGGTAACGAAAAAGGTGAAGACGAAGCAGAGACGTACGGCGTATGTTCCCTGCGGTGTGGTCATGCGACGCTCATCATGCCGAACCAGATCAAGCTGTCTTTCCTCGGGAAAGACTCGATGAAATTTGAGGAGACATTGACGATCGGCAACAAGGATGTGTTCAAGAATATGACCATGTTCCTCAAGACGGATGGCACTAAGGTGAACGGCGAGTATGTTCGTAAAGGCCCCGATGACCCCATTTTTGCAGCGCCTAAGGCAAAGAGCAGTAAGATGACGCCGCTCTCGCCGGACGCCGTCAATCAGTTCCTGGGAAAGTACATGAAGGGGCTGAGCGCCAAAGTGTTCCGTACGTACAACGCGTCGGCCACCTTTCAGGGCCTCTTGGACCAGACCGAGCAGTGGCTCAACGCGCGCCCCACGCCGCAAGAGCGCGAGATTACGCCGGCCAACCTGCGCATTGCGTACAATGAGGCAAACCGACAGGTGGCCATCTTGTGCAACCACCAAAAGACGGTGAACCACGTGCTCCTCAGCAAGGCGCTCGACCGGTCCAAGGACAAGATCTTTGCGCTGCGCTACCAAATCTTCAAGGAGCGCCAAAAACTGCTCACGCACTACAAGGCCGCGGACCTCAAGAAGGAGTACCTGCCCAAGGATTACGACTTCGCGAAAAAGTGGAACTTGATCCTCGAGGAGCCCGACTTGGACAAAGCACGTATCCAAGAGCACGAGGAGCAGCTTATCGCGGATAAAAAGGCACGGATGATCACCGCATTTGAGCGGCAAGAGTCAGAACGCAAGTACCAGGAAGAGCTGCGCAAGAACAACCAAGTCAAGGACGAAGACACCGACGTCAAGCCGGCCAAGATTGCCACGCGCGAACAGCTCGACGCCGAGTTGAAGAACCTCGACGAGCAGCTCAAGCTCCTCGAGCGCGAGCGCAAGGCGAACAAGAGCGAGTCGACCTCCTGCAACGTTCCATCCACCGCACGACGCATCCTGAGCAAGTACGAGGCGATCAAGAAGCAAGAGGCAGAGATGCTCAACAAGAACAACACGAGTGATGTCTCGCTGGGGACGTCCAAGATCAATTACATCGACCCTCGCATCACCGTCGCATGGCTCAAAAAGTGGGACGAACGCCTGCGGAAAGAAGCCCCACAAAAGAAGACCAAGGTCAAGACGGAGACCAAGGAAGAACAGGCGGCACAGACCGCCACGAGCGAGAAGATGGAGCTGCACTTGCAGGTTATGAATATCGGCCAGTTCTTCCCGATGACCCTCCAAAAGAAGTTCCGGTGGGCGGCGCTCGACGACAATGGCAAGGACATCTCGCCCCGCTGGACATTTGTCAAGGATGCCCAGAACAAAATGCGCACGCTCGAAAGCGGCTCGCGCAAAGATTCGGAGGCCGACGCCTAACGGTGCCGCCCACGCTTATGTACCCAATAGTTTCACCAGATAGCAGTCCTAAGGCAAGATGGCCGAGTGGTCTAAGGCGCAACGTTAAGGTTTCCTTAATATAAGAGCTTCTAGCTTCCGTTGTCTTCGGGCGTGGGTTCGAATCCCACTCTTGTCACACTTTTTGTGCACCTACCTAGGTGCCTCCACATCTTTTTTGCCTCAGCTAGACGCACTCCGGGATCGGTTTGGTATACAATGGAAAAAGAGCAGCACTATGTCAGTTTCTGTAGACAAGTTATGCTTCTTCCGCGTTGACAACGACGCCGCCGTCTTGAGGAGGCAGTTGTGCACTTGCTTCGGCGTTGGTTTGGAAGAAAAGCTCTGCACTGTCGGCCATCTCGCCAAATTGGTCGACCGTTTCAGGGGTCTGCAGCCAGCTTGAGGTGAGAGGTACATAGCTCGACGTATTACCGCCATGCGGAGGCAACATCCGCTTGATAGCGCGGTACACATAGGGCACATGTGTCAAGTTGGCCGTCAGCTCTTCGGCACTCTCGTCGTCGCTCGAGATCTCCATTGCCTGTTCCTTGTGCTTTTGACGCTTGCGTCGCCCAGTATCTTCTTGTGCAACCGACGAGTCCGAATGGCTTGCACTTTCGTCGCTGTCGTCAGGCGAGCGGCTGTCACGGCGGCCGCGGCGCAGATGCTTGCGGTGTCTGCTGCTTCCCCGCTGCGCACTGCTGTGTACCACCGACGCTTCCGAGTCCTCTGAATCGGACGCATCGTTCTGGCGCTCGGCACCCCGGCTGCCGCGCCGCGCCGTCTGCACGGGCAACACAGGAATCTTCTCGATTTCGTTGTCGTAGATGAGCAGGTCGAGAAGAGCCACAACGTGCTCCGGCTCCAGTTCGGTATCTGTGAGCTTCGCCGCCTTCAAGTAGCGGTGCACGCTTGAGGCCGTCGGCAGCTCCGCCGTGTGAGAAGAGGGGTATAGAGCAGAGGAGCGACCGTCCTTGGGCCACGATTTCGACTGAATGAAACGCAAGCAAGCCATGGACAGTTCGTGGATGAACCCGGTATCCAGCTCGTTGTCCGTGTACCAGGGACCGCCAGACAGCTCGATCGAGGGCGTGAGATCGTACAGCATATAGATTTTGCGCGTCGGAAACTTGACCGACTTGACAGCCTTGACCAGCTGCTTTTGCTCCAGCAGCTTTAAGCAGCGGTTCATAATGGTCTGGTGCAAGTTGGTGCGTGCCTTGATCATCTTGGTCCAGATGCCTGCGGGTCAGTCGCGCGACGTACCTTCGTTCTTGGCATCTTTAATGTGGTTGTAGATGATAAGCTCATTGGCATCCATCGTTCCGAGCCTGGGTCAGCGGGGAGTGCAACGTACAAGCTCGCTTCGTCCTTGGACACCGCGACATACTGGATGCCATTTGGCCCTTTTTGCGCATTGAACAGGCTCTTTTTGAGTAGGCCGTTGATGGCCAGCAGTTGCTCTTCAATCGGCACATCGTTAAGTCGCAGCGCCAGGTCTTCGCCCGTGAGTGTGTGCTCAGGCGCAGCGAGAGCGGCTGCATGCGCACGTTTTTCCAACGGCGTAAGTCCGCCGGCGTCGGGCGCCTTTCGCGGCGGCATCGGACTTCAAATGTGGGTGAGTGCCCACGCGGCAAGGGAAAAAAGGTACCCAGGCGAATTGTGACCAATTCTCCACATCCAGCCTCGGTCTTCGACGCTTCGTGCGCGCCAGGATGGCGGGGGGTGCGGCGACGCAGTTGGACCCGGTGCGTGGACCCACGCCCGAGACGACCGAAGTGGATCTTTCGCTGTTTGCCGAAAAAACGTCGCAGCCCTCGCACGCTGTTACGTTCAATGATACCTCGGTGCTGGCCGTCGCTGTCGACCAGGAGCGCGGGCTCCTTTTTGCCGGAACGCAGTCCGGCACAATTTTTGTGTGGAATCTGGTCACGCAGCAACCGTTTGCTCAGCTCGTGGGACACACACGTAGTGTGCTCGCGCTGTCGTTCGCACAGGACGAGGGATGGCTGTTTAGTGCGTCGTCCGACAGCACTGTCCGCCTATGGGACGTGCGCCATTTGCGGCCGATTGCACTCATCTACCCCGCTTCAGACAACACCGGAGACATCTTGTCGATAGCCTGGTGCGCGTCCGTGCAAACGCTTTTTCTGGGATGCCAAGATACCTCGATTCAATGGATCTCTATTACGCCCGAGAAGCTCCAAGAGCCGCTGCACAACGTGCCCAACTCGCGCCCGCACAAGTTCTTCGATTCCATGTCGCGCGCAATGGAGGGAACGTCGAATGCACTGCCGTTGGCAGTACGCACCGCGGAGCAGCTTATCCGACGCACTGCCGTGCACCGAATGGACTCGGCGACGTGCCAGGTCGAGTTGGCGGAGGATGCGCCGACGGTTCATGCACCCAAGCAAATGTCGGTACTGGCCGTAAGCAAGACGTGTGCAATCCCGTCGGCGCACTTTGGCTACGTATACAGCCTCGCAGTGGTCACCAACCACGACGGACCCCTGTTGGCCAGTGGTGCGGGCGACGAGACCATCCGGCTTTGGTCCCTGTGTGCCGATGGGATCGAGCTGCAGTACACACTGCAGCTTGCGTCACCATCGGGAGACGCGATTCTAACGCTTGCGGCATGGGAGAATACGCTGCTGGTCGGCAAGCAGGGCGGTGCGATTGACGTCTGGGACATTGAGAGCCGCACCCTGATTCGCACATTGCGGGGCCACACGGACGACGTGCTGTGCCTGCAGCTCGTAGAGCCCAGTGCGGAGCGCATGTTTTTCTCCGGGAGCGCTGACGGCCACGTTTGCCGTTGGGACGGCTACTTCCGGTGCACGGCGCGCTGGCTCGCGCACGACGACATCGTGCAGACCTGTGCCGTGTTCGACGGGCGCCGACTGGCCGAGGAGCAGTATGCATGGTTCGCGAATGAGGCCGAACTCATCACCGGCTCTTCCGATGCCAGCGTGCGCCTGTGGCCCTTTACGCCGCCCGCTTCGGTGCCCGCGACGCCGCAGACGCCCATGCAGCAACCTACGCTGCTGCAGCGCCTCGCGCGCTTTATCCGCTATAAGAGTGTTTCCCAGGGCCCTGCGGCCCTGGCAGACGAGGAGAGCATGGAAGACTCTCGGCAGGCGGCGCACTTTCTCAAGACGACACTCATGGAGCTTGGCGCGAGCGATGTGCAACTTGTGTCGGGTGGCGCCCGCGCCAATCCTATGGTGCTGGCGACGTTCCGCGCGACGCGCCCGGCGCGGCGGCGGTGCCTGTTTTACGGGCACTACGACTGTATTCCTGCGAGCGGCGACTGGGAGAGCCACCCGTGGACACTGACAGGTCGCAACGGCTATCTGTACGGGCGCGGCGTCAGCGACAACAAGGGCCCAGTGCTGGCAGTTGCCTGTGCGGTCAGCGACCTGCTGCACTTGAAGCGGCTCGACGTGGATGTTGTGATGCTCGTCGAGGGCGAGCAAGAGACCGGCTCCAAAGGCTTTGAGAGCTGCCTGCGTGCCTACAAGCATCTAATCGGCCCCATTGTACGTGTGCGGAGGCTAACGTTAGGACACAATCCTCGTGTGCAACTCGTACTGGCTCGGCGAGCAGCGCCCGTGCCTGACCGTTGGCCTTCGTGGTGTGATTCAGGCGACGGTTCGCATCTCGGGTCGCCATGCGGACCGGCACTCGGGTTTCGACGGCGGCGCAGACCGCGAGCCGATGATGGATGTAGGTGCTGCCACTGACGCCAGATGATCAAGCTGCTTTCCACACTCACGGATCCGGCCGGTCGCGTGACACTGCCCGGCTTCTACGACGAGGTGCGCCCTGTCAGTCGAGAAGAACGCGCGTACTACGAAAGCATCGTGCACGAAGCCCTTGACACGTCATCCACGGCCGAAAGCCTCGTGGCGCTTTGGCGCCGGCCCTCGTTCACCGTGCACCGCGTGTCGACCAGCGGCCCGGGACACTCGACCGTGATCCCAAACTCGGTTGAGGCCTCGCTGAGCATCCGCATCGTGCCTGACCAAAACCTCGCCGGAATCGAAGCCCTGCTGCGCGCCGAGATCGAACGCAACTTTACCGCACTGCAGTCTACCAACCGCATCGAAATGCACGTCGTGCACCGCGCCGACTGGTGGCAGCGCTCTGTGGGGCTCCCGTACTGGGACGCGCTCGCGGACGCCGTCGAGGCCGAGTGGGGCGAAAAGCCCATCGACATCCGCGAAGGTGGCTCCATTCCTGGAATCGCCATCCTCGAAAAGGAGTTGGGCGCCCAGGCCGTGCACCTCCCCATGGGCCAGGCCTCCGACCACGCCCATTTGCCCAACGAACGCATCCGTCTCGTGAACCTGAGTCGCGGTCAGTCGGTCGTACGCCGCTTCCTGCAAGCACTCGGCGAAATGTCCTAGAGGGGGTCGTAGCCGCCCTGCATCTCGCGCGCGCTTGACCCGTGCATGATGTGCCGGATTGTGTCCTGAACCATGTACGGCGTCTCGCGCCAAAAGTCGCGGTTGGGTAGTAGGTCCCAGCCGCGCGCACCGTAGTAGGTATGGTTGGCCCAAATACCGCCCAGCAGGTACAGCACAAATGCAGCGACGCCTACCCAAAAGAAGAAGGAGATGACGTGTTTGACGCTCGTCAAGAAGCTACGCGCCGCCGACGGAGGCCCGTACCGCCCACGACACACGGCTGCTGAGCGCAGTTTGAGCGTCAGTTCAAAGTCGCGGGCATCCGTCGCCTCAGTGAACTCGAGCGCGGCCTTGGTATGCTCCGGACTGCATAGTACATGGATGACCGCCGATTGGTTCATACCAGCGTACATAGGGCCCACAAAGTACAGCCAGTATCGGAGCGGGTTGCGGTTGTGTATCCACTGGATGTTAGAGAGCCCCGTTTCGCGCGTCGCGGACGGAATTACTTGCGTCACCCGCTTGTCACCGTGCTTCTCATTGATTACTTTCTTGCAGATGGTCGTACCATCAGGACACGCGTCGCTGGCATCTGCGTTGGGGTCGCGTGGCAGTGGCGCACACAGATCCACCTGGACTTGGGTATGTGTAATGCTCGGCGGCGTGTCAAGAGTGTGGGTAGCCGTCAGTGGTCCGTCCTGAAACAGGGGTGTGACGTCCACGCTCTCTCGTTTGGCGCCTTTCCTGTGCACCTGCAACACACACGCTTCGGCGTACACGCCGAGCACCCCGCACGCGGCCCATGCGGCCCAACGCAGACGCATGATGGTGGGATCGGGCAACGATCGGGAGGTATCTACAACGCTAGTTCTCGGGGATGCGGAAGAAGGTGATCTCTTGCTGCTTGAAATAGCGGCGGTTCTCCTCGTCGATCAGCACCAAGTTCAAATAGTAGCGGGTACTGAACTTTTTGTTCACGTCGCGGAACGTCGGTGTCAAATCAAAACCGCCCAGGAACAGCCGGATTGGGATGGTCTCGCCACGCACAGGCGTACCATCCATGATCTCAAACTTCGTGATCGTCTCGGACTCGTTGTATTGGTTAGGAACGGCCCCCGTTGTCTCCCTCCGGATAATAGACATCTCCATATGCTTGATTTTGATGCGTACGAGTAGGAAGTAAATCTTGCCCACAATCACGTCTTTCAGGTGGTATTTGGACTTGTTGTACTCAAACTCGATGTGCAGGCAATCCTCGATGCCTACCTCCATCTTGATTGCGTTGTTCGATTCGGGCGGGAGGCGGAACGAGTGGACCCAAATGTCGCGCTCCTTGACCACATCGGACATGCGACGACCGATCGTCACACGGAGGAAATAGCGCAGCTTGACATTGATGCCGTTGTAGCTTTCGTGGATCTTTTCCACATTTTTGAACTCAAAAGGGATCGTCTCCGAGCTGCGGATCTCGCCCGGCGCAGCCAGCTCTTGGACCAACGAGAGGAACTCGTAGTGATTACCCCGGTCGAAGAAGAGCTCTGTGGTCAGGACAAGCAAACCCACCAATGCAACCAATCAATTCGATCTTGATACCGTCGTGCTGCAGGCGCTTCGCATTCCGCGGCTGCACCACGACAGTGCCTTGTACACTCTCGCCATCGAAGTACACGGGCAGTGTCTCCTTGGTGGGGTTTTCCAGTTTTACGTCCACTTGTTTCCGATCATGCTCATCCTCTAGCCGCACATCGATGTCCACAGGTGCGGAAAAGCTGAACAGCGAGGTCATGTCGTTCTCCCCGTGCGCTGTATCGACCTACCCCGGTCGATTCCAACGACGTAGCACGTGGTAGGCTGATTTACATCCCAGGCCGCTTACGCGGAATTCATTTATGGCCCATGCAACGCGTGCGGGGATGTGGATGTCGCCCGTATCCGAGCATGTCTCATCCGAGCAAGGCGCAGAGAAACATGGCAGTTCTTTGATCTCACTTGATACCTATAGAAAAGAGCAAGATTACTGTACAAACTCTGGGACAAACGAGAGAACTGGGACCATTACGCATCCTTCTTGCCGAAGTGGATCATGCCGTTGAACACGACGGCCAGCTCGGCGCGCGCCTCCCACAAAGGCAAAATGCCCACAACAAGAATACTCCAAATCAACCACAAGAAGCCGAGCCACACCCAAGCACCTAGGCCCGCCGGCTTCCAAATGCGTGCCGACGTCGCAATGGCCGGAACAACAATCACGAGCAGGAGTGACGCCGTGACCGAGATGGCGATGACGCGCTTCGCAGTCGCATTCACCTCCGCCGGATCCAGACCCGCGGCGCGCACGTACTCAATGTTGTCTTCACCCGCATC
Source organism: Malassezia brasiliensis (assembly GCA_029542985.1). Taxonomy (NCBI): domain Eukaryota; kingdom Fungi; phylum Basidiomycota; class Malasseziomycetes; order Malasseziales; family Malasseziaceae; genus Malassezia; species Malassezia brasiliensis. The sequence continues at coordinate 1,598,849 of CP119952.1, forward strand.
GCGGTAGTAGGTTGGGGTAGAGACGTATGCCTTGCCCATGTTGTCGAGGTCAGAGGAGGCCTCTTCATCGACCGGCTTCTCCTTCGTCTCCTGCGACAGTTCCGGAACGAGCAGCGCATCTGGCGGCGCATTGTAGGCGCGCGTCTCGGCGAACGTGTAGTTCTGCGGGCGCAGCAGACTCCAGACAACCGTGATGATGGTCGAGGTGCAAATAGCGACGAGGTTACCGGCCAGCGTGGGGTATTGCTCGTTCGTCGTGGCGACCGTCACCTCATTATACAAGCCGTACGCCGTGACGAGCCACGAGAGGATGCCGAGGCACAGACCAGTAATCATCCCCACGACGCAGCCCATCGGGTTCGTCTTCTTCCATGTGAGCGTGCCAAAGATGGGGAACACGGCGGGGGACACAATGATGCCCATCATGAGGTATAGCCAGCCAAGCGAGATGCCTGCATAGTGCCAAATCAGACCAAATATGGCCATGATCAGTGCCCACACACACACTGCGCCATGCGACACGAGCTGAATGTGCTTACCGGCCGCATCGCGCTTCAGGTACACCTTGTAGATGTCGTACGTGAACACGGACGAGACGGCAATCTGCTGCGCGGATGTTGCCGAGGTCACAGCCAAGAAGAGCAGAATCAGTACCGCCACAGCGCCGCCCTTGCCACACAGCGCGACGGCTACCGAGGGCGCGGGGAGGCCCGCGGTGACTTGATCGCTGGTGAGGTCCGCCATGCTCGGGTCAACACCGATTAGAGCACGCGCCGCCAGACCCATGGTCGTTGCGAACAAAAAGGGAATCGGGAACCACGCGCTGCCACCCAGCAGGAAGCCGCGCGAGGCGGTGGTGGGCAGCGACGCAATGGAGCGCTGGTGGTAGGACTGGTCACAGAACACAGTGGCTAGGTTGCCGCAGATGTTGATCACGCCAAAGATGAGACCGCCCTTGGAGCGCATCGTGAGGTACGAGCCGCCAGCATTGCCGTCCACACCATGGCCACGGTCCACGGCGTTGGCCAGCAGCTCCGACATGCGTTCGAGGCTGCCAATTTTTCCATGGCCTGTCCATACGTTAAAGAAGAAATAGAGGATCACGACAAACAGGCCGATGGTGTGCGAGTAGTCCGCAATGAAGGTCGCACGCAGACCACCCGTCACCGTGTACACCGCGACACTCGTCGGGATCAAAAAGAGACCCGCAAGCACATGCAGACCGGTGAGTTCGGTGACCACCGCGGCGCCGCCCAGCACGAGCTGCGACGAGACTAGCAAGTTGGTGACGAGCGCAAAGGCGATGAAGAGGCAGTGTACCTTTTTCCCGTAGCGGATGCGCACCACCTCTAGGAAGGTAGACACGAACGGAGCACATGTTTTGATTTTGCACGCCATGATGGCACACAACATGATCTGCACCATGGCGCCGGCTGCGTACCAGTACGCGCCCGACACACCGTACGTGTAGGTCATCACCGAGCTCTGCAGCAGCGTTGCTGCCCACGTCCAGGCAGACACAATGCCTGCGGCAATCAGACCCGGCTTGACCGAGCGACTCGCACTGTTGAATTCTTCGAGCGACTTGGTGCTGTGGTCCGTGAAGCGGTTTTGCAGGTAAGTAATCACCAGCATAAAGGCCGCAAACGCAAAGCCGAGGCCGACGACGACGGCCCATCCGACGCCAACACCCAGCACCTGCGCTGGAGATTCTGCCATGCTAGGAGGATGTGAGTTAGGAAGAAGGCAGACGCAGCCCCCGGCGCATCTTGGGGTGCCTTGTTATCTACAGCGCGCTGCTAGTTTTGCTCGAGGAGCCTGCGTCATCATGCTTGCCTGAAGGCTGGTTATCAAGCGGCGTGCAGCGAGATAATTCGGGGGCATGAATACGCGCCACATGATTGGCTCGATCTCGACAACGAAAATGCAATGCCCAAGATGTCGATGCGCCTGTGCAGTACGTGGGCGATAAGAGGAATTGGTGCGAGTGTGACTGGGCGTGCGCGGTCGTGGATGAGATATCGCCGGCGAAACGATGTGGGGCAGGTATCTGGCTTGGTATTGCGCGAGGTAGGCGTGTGCCTCGATCATGATGTACGAGAGGATGGCATCCCCCCACCCCACCATACCCGTGTCCGTCCGAGAAGCATAATCCGTGCGGCCACCTTTGGCGTCACTGGCGCAGACGTGTTCATAGACCAAGTGCACGGCGGGCCGCGCGACCGTGTACAGCGTCGGTGTGCGTAGTAGCGCTCGGATTTGGAGGTCCTCACGTGCCCTACAGAGCAATCCGAGGGTCGTCTGTGCGCCGGTCTCCGCCGTCCGCACGGTAGCGCCGTTCGCGCAGGTTCGAGCGAGCGGCGTACGTGCCATGGCCCGTCAACAGGCCTGCCACTACCGCATGCACGTAGCCATTCCCGTGTAGCCTTTGCAAAGCGGCTGGCGCCGATGCAGATGTCCTCACAGGCGAACCTCGTCTCCTCACGTATGCTAGCAAACACTTTCGGGTCTATCACGGTATCCGCGATCCAGGTATTGTACACGACGTGGCGATTTGATCGCCGATGACCGAAAAACTGCTGCACCGTTTTATTGCCGGCCACCACGGAATCCGCCGCGGGCGCCGCGGAATCCGCCGCCGCTGCCGCCGCCACGGCCACCAAAGCCACCGCCACGGCCGCCGCGGCTGCCAAAGCCGCCGCGACCACCGCGACCGCCGAACCCGCCGCGCGGCGCACCACGGCCGCCGGCGCCGCCGCGACCACCGCGGCCGCCGGCCGCACCACCCCGAGGCTTCTTGGGTCCCTTGTTGACGCTCTTGGGCTTGGGCAGGAAACGCTCAATCGGCAGCAGACGGTCGTCCGAGATGAACACGGTGTCGTCCGCCTTGAACGAGGTTGCGACGATGCCCGGTTCCGTCTTGATGGTGAAGTACACCTCGTTGATGGGACCGAGGATCTCGTCCACTTTACCGATCTGCGTCTTGTTTTCGAGGCTGTGTGAGCGGGAGTGCGACGTACAAAATGGGCGCGTTAAAGTACGGGACGTGTTTCGGGTCGGTGCTCGCGCAGAACATCTCGCCCTCGACGGCGTGCTTGAACGTGCCGAACGGGATCACATTGGCCGGCGGCCCCATCGCCATGCCGCCGCGCCCGCCGCGGCCGCTGAAACCGCCGCGACCGCCTCCACGACCACCGCGATACATGGTCGTCGAACACTGGCCGGCAAAAAAGAAAAGGCACGTGACGTGACTACGGGGCCGCGGGCTTCGCGGGGGGTGCGGTCTTGGCCGCGAGCTCCTGGCGGAGCTGCTCGCCGAGCGCAATGTACTCGTCGAGCACCTCACTGTTAAGGAGTGTGGCTTTGTTGATGGTGCTCATCGGTGCGCCGTTGATGACTGGGTGAGTGCATGGGCGACGTACGCTTCTTTACCGGGACCTCGACGCGCTTGCCGTTCAGCGTTTTCGGCACGCCCTGGACGCGACGCACAAAGGCGGGGACGTGGCGGGCGCTGCGCTGTGCGCGGATCATACGGCGCGTTTCTTGCTCGATCGCATCCCAGTCGGCCTCATCGTCGGCAACGAGGAACAGCACGACCACCTCGTCGTCCTTCGCCGGCGTCTTGAGCGCCACGACGAGCGAGTCGGTGACGTGCGCGAGCGGGGAGGTGGAAGCGGTCGCCTCGGAGCTCTCGAGCACTTCGTAGATTTCTGCACTGCCGAAGCGAATCCCGTTGGGGTTCAGGATCCCGTCCGAGCGGCCCAGCATGATCAGGCCGTGGTGCCGCGAGCGCATGACCAGGTCGCCGTGGTACCACACACCGGGGTACTGGGTATAATAGCTGTCGCGGTACCGTTCGTTCGGCTGGCGCCAGAAGCCGAGCGGCTGCGCCGGGAACGGCTTCTTGCACACGAGGTTGCCCTCGACCATGTCGGGACAGCTGTGCCCCGCGTCGTCAAACACGTCGACGTCCATGCCCAGGCAGATGCACTGCAGCTCGCCGGCGTGCACGGGCAGCGCGACGTTGTTCGAGGCGAATAGCGAGCAGAGGTCCGTACCGCCCGTGATGCTGCCCACCTGCACGGGGCGCCCCACGAGCTTCTCGGCGTAGCGGTACAGCTCTGCCCGCAGCGGCGAACCGGTCGACAAGATCGCACGCACGCGCAGCTTGTCGTGCAGGTCCTCGGCGTAGTAGCCGCGGCGCTCCATCATGCTGAGGTACGCCGCCGAGGTGCCAAACACGGTGATGCCCAGCTGCGCCGCACGCTCCCACAGCACGCTCGTGGGGTGCGCCGGCGAGCCGTCGTACAACACCACGGGGCACCCCGCCAGGAGCGCGCCCACCAGCCAGTTCCACATCATCCAGCCCGTGGTTGTGTGCTGGAAGAAGACGTCGTCGCGCGACAGGCCACCGAGCAGCAGATGCTCCTTGCCGAACTGGAGCAGCATGCCGCCCGCACGGTGCGTGATCGCCTTGGGCTTGCCCGTCGTCCCGCTTGAGAAGAGAATCCAGAGGGGGTGGTTGAAGTCGAGCTGTGCAAACGTGGTGTGCGCCTCGTCCTCGCCATCAGCGGGCGCGCCACTCGCGAGGAAATCGGTCCAGGTCGTGCGCTGCACGCCGTGCGGGTCCTTGTAGCCCGAGACGCCGTCCTTGCGATCGGCTGCCTCGGGATGCGAGCCGGTGTAGGGGATCACGACGACGTGCTCGAGCTCCGGGCGCGTCTCGCGGCGTGCGCGTTTGGCATGGCGCTCCCCATCCCCACCGGCATCGCCGTCCGCGTCCGCCTCTGCACCGGGTGCCGGGGCATGGGCGCTGTCCGCGTCGAGCAGCGCCTCGACGGTCGCATCGAGCTTCGCGAGGTGGTCGTGCAGCTTGCCGTTGTACAGCACCGCGTTCACGCTAAACAGGACGCGCGGGCGCACCGTCTTCAGGCGCTCAAGTACCCCGGCGGTGCCAAAGTCGGGCGCGACGCTGGTCCACACGGCACCGACGGCGCTGGTTGCGAGGAACGCAATGAGGTTTTCGGCCGTGTTGCTCGCGTAGCTCGCGACCGTGTCGCCCTGCTTGACGCCGAGCTTGCGCAGTGCACGAACCGCGTACGCGACCTTCTTGCGGAGCTCGCCGTAGGTCGTCTTGTGCGTGTCCTCGTCGCGTTCCGTGCACGCGATCAGCGCGACGTCCTCGTCGCGGCCGTGGTGCAGGATGTTTTCGGCAAAGTTGAGGCGCGCACCAAAGAACCACTCAGCCGGCGGGAACATCTGCGGGTCCTTGGGCAGCACCTCGCTCGCCGGTGCACTGGCCACAACACCGATCTCGTCCCAGACGGCCTGCCAGAAAGGCGCGAGCGACTCGACACTCCACTTGTGCAGTTGAGCATAGTCCTTGAGCGCCACACCGTGCTCCGCATTGATGCGCTCACGGAAGCGGTCGAGCCGCGTGGGCTGCGGCGGCGGCGTCCACACCACGCGTCCCTGAATCGGCTCCTCGGCAATGCTCATCGTTGTGGGATGATCGGCGTCCCCCCACACAGTGCACGTGACGCACGAGGGCCGCTGCGCGGCGCCCACAGCTTGCCACCGCGCCCGGCGTGGATCGACTGGAGTGCACCGCGGCTGCCTGAGCGCGATGGAGCCGACGCCTACGTCCTCAGACGCGCCTGCGTCGCGCAACGACCTCTTCTTCCAGACGATCCACGTGCCATCGCCGCCCAAGGCCAAGCCGCCGCTCCGCGCAGATAAGAAGCAACCCGCACCCCCGCGGCAGCCGTCGTCGCTCGCCGTCGCTCGCCGCGGGCACGCCAAGCGCCCATCGTTTGGGCGTATTTCGATGGAGCAGCGCGAGTCGGAGCGCGAGCGCATCCGCGCGGAACACGGCGTCGATATCCGCGTGCTCCTCGAGCGCGAATACAAGCTCGGCGAGGGGCGCAATGCCGAGGTGTACCTCGGCGCATACCGCCGCGTGCACGCAGATGTGTCCGACGATGCATCCATGCCGTGGGACCTGTGCGCGGTGAAGCGCATGCAAGTCGACCGCGAGTCGCAGCTCGCGGGCCTCGACGAGGTGTTTGCGCTGCGCCGCCTCGGGCCGCACCCGCACATTGTGAACCTGATCGCGGTCGTCGACGAGGTGAGCCTGCGCGCGCCGCCGCCCATTAGCAACCTGCTTACGCCGCCCGCATCGGGACCGCCGGACCTGCCGCGCCTGCTCATCCTTCTCGAGTACCTCCCGTGTACGCTGGGGCAGTTTGTCAAGCGCGACCCGCGCGCCGTTGACCTGGCGCAGTGGACGACGTGGGCGCTGCAGCTCACGCGCACCATCGAGTGGCTCCACAACCGGGGATGCGTGCACGGCGACGTCAAGATGCAAAATGTACTGCTCTCCGCCGACGGACAGATCAAGCTGTGCGACTTTACCTCGGTGCTCTTTTCGAACGCTGCCGTGCCGGCGACCGACTGCCTTACTGTTGGCACGCCAGCGTACAGTGCGCCGGAACTGTTCACCTCGTCGCGCTGGACGCCGTCCGAGGGGCAGGACCCAACCCATCCCGCGCTCTCTTTCACGCTCGACGTCTTCTCGCTCGGCGTGCTACTCTACTCGCTTGCGACCGGCGTCGAGCCGTCGCGGCACGTCCACGGCATCATGGCGATGCGCCACCGCCAGTACCAGTTCTTTCAGTCCGAGGAAGAGGACCGCATCGAGCGCATGGCACTGCCGCTCCGTGACGGCGGACTCCGCCCGCGCGACATGCACCGCGACGCATCCTTGGGGCGCAGCGCATCGAAGCGCAGCAGCAGCACATCCTCGTTTGGCGTATCGGACGCGGCCGTGGACCGGCTGCTCGACCCGGCGTCGCCGGTGCATGGCGTAGTGTCCAAGACGCGGCAGGCGTCGCCGGAAGCCGCGGCGCTGCTCCGTACCAAGTCGCTGTCGGCGACCGAAAAAGCACCGCACAACACACAGCGCACGCATGCCACGCACCTCGACGTGCCCGGGCGGCCGTGCACGCTCGAGCGCGCCTCGTCGGACGTGCGCAGCAGCGCAGCCGTCGGCCGTGCGCACGCCCTCGGCGACCTGCCCGAGACCCTCTCGCCGACGCCCGCATCGCCCCCCTCGACGCGTGCCTCGTCCGCGGCCTCGACGCGCTCGGTGACGCACGGCTCGCCGCCGCGGCGCACCGCGTCGCCGGACACCTCGGACGCACGTGCCACCGTTGACCGCCAGCCGTACCAGGACGGCGCGCCAGCGCTCATTCTCCCCGGCGGCGGGCGGCTACCGGACGCGGTGCGCACGCTCATACAGCAGATGGTCTCCCCCATACCCGAAGAACGGCCCACCGCGTCGCAGGTGCGCCAGCAGCTCGAGCTGTTCTCGTAGGCGCGAATTGTACATTGTTCACGTGACGTCGTCGGCTTCCACCATGTACCTGCTGGGCGCGTACCTGCCGGACCACAAGCTCGTGCGCGTACGTACTCCGTGCTGACCCACAGATTGCGCTCACGACCTTCTATGGGATCTCGTACGATACTGCGCTCAGAATCTGCGCGCGTATCGGCGTGCATGAGCGCGCGACGGTCATGTCGCTCACCGAGGCACAGATCACGGATCTCTCCGCGTACCTCTCGTCGCCCGGTCTGATTCCCGCACGCGGCGCAAGCCCGACGCGCCCCGACGTCGCTGCACCGACCGCACAGGTGCCGCAGGCCGCGACGCCCCCGCCGTCGCAGCGCGCACAGGCGTCCACCGACCCGCTGCGCTCCATCAAAATCGAGGGCGACCTGCGCCGCGACATGCTGGCGAACATTGCACACCACCGAGCCATCGGCACATACAAGGGGCGGCGGCATGCTAACGGCTTCCCGGTGCGGGGGCAGCGCACGCAGCGCAACGCGCTCACCGCGCGCCGCCTGAACCGCCTCGAGCGCCGGCAGCTGTCCACCGCCACGGCACCGTACGCCCCGGCGAATGAGGCAGCGGCGCCTGCACTGTCGCTCACTATGCTGCTGGCGCCGCTTGCGCGCGCGCGTTTTGTGTAGCCATTTACATCTAATGAAACAATATCCTCTCTGGCGCTCAGAACAAGTCCTCGAGTGTGAGCTGCTTGGCCACGTCGGTGTTGTTCACCATATCGAGAAACTCGTGAAAGTCGAGTTTGCCGTCGCCATTCTTGTCCGCCTCCATGATGGTCTTGTCAACGATTTGCTGCAGCTGCTGGTCCTTGAGGTTGCCGCCCACCATCATTTTGAGCACGAGGAACAGCTCACCATTCGAGATGTAGCCGTCGCGGTCCATGTCGTACACTTTAAACACAACTGCACCGTTAGTCTCCGTGTGCACGTACAGTGCAACTTTTCTTCGCGGCTGCCCTGGCTGCTAAACACGCTCAGGCCATGCACAAACTCCTGGAAGTCGACCGAGCCGCCGCCACTGTGGTCAGCGCCAGAGCACAACGTACTCAGCGTCAAAGATCGAGATGAGCCGGTGCGCCAGCGGGTTGTTGGCAATGGCGGGAATTTGCAGAAATTCGTCGCGGTCGATGCATCCCGACCCGTCGCGGTCGAGTTTAAGGAAGCGCTTTTTTAGTCGCTGAATCTCGGGAGCGGAGACTGCGTCAGCATGCGCGCGCATCACGTACAGTTGGTGCTCCGCTCCATGTCGTTCAGCAACTGCGAGCCCTGTTGCCCCATCGTCGTCCGTCGCGCAGCGCCCCGCAACCACTCGATCACGTGGGAAGATCGGGGGCGCTTACGCCAGCGCTCGACTACGATGGACGCGATCGACCTGACGCGGCTCAAGAAGGGCGAGGTGGACCTCGGCGTACGTCGCACAACGCTCACAGCAGACCTCCATCATGGCCGTGGCGTTTGACGGCGGCGTGGTGATTGGCGCCGACTCGCGCACGACGATGGGAGCATACATTGTGCGTCGCACCGCGGCTGACCCAGGCAAACCGCGTCACGGACAAGCTCACGCACCTCGCGGACCGCATCTACTGCTGCCGCTCGGGCTCGGCGGCCGACACGCAGGCGCTTGCGGACGTGGTCACCTACCACCTGCAGCTCTACTCGGTGATGCAGGAAATGCAGCCGCCTACCGACGTCGCGGCGAATCTGTTCCAGGAGCTGATATACCAGAACAAGGACCGGCTCAGCGCAGGCATCATTGTTGCCGGCTGGGACAAACTGCATGGCGGCCGCGTGTTCAACATTCCGCTCGGCGGCGGCGTCTTTGAGCAGCCGTGGGCCATCGGCGGCTCGGGGTCGGCCTACATCTACGGCTTCTGCGACGCCAACTGGCGACCGGGCTGGAACAAGGACGAGACGCTCAAGTTTGTCCAAAACGGTACGTGGCCCACACTCACCCACAGCACTCAGCTTGGCCATGCGTCGCGACGGCTCATCGGGCGGCACCATTCGCATGGCAGTCATCACAGAGGAGGGCGTCGAGCGCCACTTTATCCCGGGAGACAAGCTGCCGCAGCTCGCGGCCATGGACGTATAGTTGTGCTACAGCTAGAAATAGGCATTCAGATCGTACGCCTCCCCAGGCGCGGGCTTGCGCTTCGTCGCACCCTTGTCGGCCTTGACGGCCTTGGGTGCCGGCGCCGCATGCCGCTTGTTGGACGGCGCGGCCGCCGGCGCACGGCGCTTGCGTGACGGCTGGGGCGGGGGGATTTCCTCCTCCTCTTCGTCCTCCTCTTCGTCCTCCTCTTCCTCCTCTTCTTCCTCCACCTCTTCGTCTTCCTCTTCGTCCTCCTCGTCGTCACCATAGACCGGTACATTCTCGTCCTCATCCTCGTCCTCGTCCTCGTCGGGTACCGGTGCAAACACGAGCGGCTCGTCCGCGAGCGGACCCTGCGGCAGCACGGTCAAACGCAGCTCGCGCTTCTCCCACTGCTCGCGCCACAGTTTCCGGGGCAGCACCGCCGCGGCAATGTGGTCCACCTGCGCCTGCGCCTTGTCCCACCGCGTCTGATCGGCCTTGGTGCCCGTGGTCTGCACCGCTTTGCGCGTGACGGGCGGCTTGGCATAGTACGCAAGGCCCGCGTGCGACCAGTCACGCAGAATCCGGCGCGCGGCGCCAATCGTGTCCGGCACACCCTTGCGCTTGAGCCGCCCGACGGATCGCGCGACGCCAATGAGGAACTGCTCGGTATCCGCGTGCGCCTTGTCCTGCGCCAGCAGCTCCTGCTCCAGCAACGCCTCGTCTGCCGGCGCATCCTCGTCGAGGCTCGCCGGAGCAGGCACAAATGAACCAAAGGCCGGCGTGCCATAGATCAGCATGAGATCCTCGGGGTGGGCAACGCGCGAAAGCAGTGTGCTCACCAGCTGCAGCGGGTCCTTGAAGCGCTGCAGGTTGCCCCGATTCCGCGCGAGGATCCACAGGAGCTTGTGCCGCTGCTTTTCCAAGCGTGCAAGCTCGGTCTGTGCATCTTCCCCCTCCTCCTCGTCTTCCTCCTCGTCTTCCTCCTCCTCGTCTTCGCTGTCGGCAGGGACCGGCACCGAGGCGTGCTTGGGGATCATGGCCGGCGTGTCGTACACGAGCTCATCGCCGTCCTTCTCTTGGAACACGCCCTGTAGCGCAGTGGCCAGCGCCGTTTTCCCGGCGTTTTCGAGGCCGAGAACCGCGGCAGCCTTCTTCTTGAGCTTGGGTGAGAGGTACTCTGCCAGTGCCTCGATGCCCTGTGCCTGGGTAGACGGCGGCACACATACGGGGAACACGGCGCGCTTGGTGTCGAGCAGCGCATACACCCAAGCGGTCAGCACCTCGGCGGGCACCAGATCCGCCTTGGTCAGCGCCAGGACCACCTCGGGGCTCTTTTTCGTGAGCTGCGCGTCGAGCCATGCACTGCGGAACGCCGATGGGTCGCGCGCATCGAGCGCGATCACCAGCACGCCGACTTCGTTGTTCTGCGCCAGCACGTCCTCGAGCGGCGTGCGCAGCATCGGCGCGTGCGGCAGATCGAGCGGCTCTTCATATCCTGGCGCAGGCTGGTGCTCCTCCTCGTCGTCAGACGCGTCGCTGGTCTCTGCCTCGGTGGGCTGCTTCAGGCTCATGCGCTGCTCCTCGGCGACCCGGCGCTTCTGCTCGATCTCGTTGAGGAGCTCCTCCTTGTACGGGAAGCTGTTGGGGATGCCCGGATCGTCGCGGCGGCGCGAGCGCCATTGCGGGTTCGGATTCCGCTTGGCCTCGCGGCGCTGCTTGCGATGGTGCTCGCGCACCTTGCGATTCACCTTCTCGCGCTGCTTGGTTGTCTGGCGCTTGCTAGCACGTTTCTTCACGCGCACCATCGTGGCAGAGAGCAGCCGCCAAATTTTTTCGGCGCGCACGTGGCGTGTGCAGGGACCATGGCGACGGCGCACAGCGCCGTTGTGCATGCGCAGGGCGTCTCGTACACGGCCAACGTGCTCGTTGAGGGCACCGGCGTGCACATAGGCATCGTGCGCAACGTCGGCGAGCACGCACGTCGTGCGCCATGGTGGATTGTCCGTGTCCCCCGGGCGCCCACTGCCTCAGGCGCCCACGACGCGGCGTGGGCGCACCGCGTCGTGGAGCACTGGCCGCATGTGTCGCTCACCGTGTCTGAGCCTGACACACCCGACGAGGACACAGAGCAGGAGACGCCGGACGAGGTGTGCACGGTGCATGTGCCGCTTCCGACGCCGCTCGTCGTGCAGGCGCCGCCGGCGAGCGAGCGCGCCAGCAGCGTGTACAGCGCGCGCCTCGTGCACGCGCTGGCCGAGCACACGCAGCGCCAGGTTGCCGGGCTGGAGGCGGCGGTGCGTGCGTCTCATGCGGCGCTCGATGCGGAGCGCGCCAAGTACCGCGAGCTGCTTGCGGCGCACCCCCCCAGCACCGCGCGGTACGCCGCGGCGTCGATTGTGCATCCTGGGCGCATCCGGTATGTGCCGTGCTGACGCAGCCGCCAGACGGACCTGGGTGGATTCGAAGGCGACCCGTGACGTGTTTTCCTGCTATGGCATGGGCGCCTGCGCCTGCCGCGCCTCGTCGCGCTCTCTCCGCAGCTGCTCCATCTCGGTCTCTAGTTCGTCTTCCCGGAAGATGCGCGACTCGACGAGCGACTCGAGCTCCGCGATCTCCTTAGCGTGCGCCTCGGACTGCTCGCGCTGCGCGCGCTCCAGCGCCGCGATCTTCGCGTGGAGCTCGGCAGTGTCGGTGTCGTGCGGCGCGGCGCGCATCGTCTCGATCGTTGTACGCTCGTGCTCGAGGGCGGCCTGCTCGGCGTGCAGCGCCTCGCGCACGCGCGCAAGCTCCGCGTCGGCGGCCGCCAGCGCGTCTTTGTGCTGCTGCGCTTCGGCCTGTGCGGCGCGCAGCTGCGCCTCGAGCGCTTGCGCCGCGCTGTCCCTCGTGGCGCTGCGCTGCTGCGCCTCGTCGCGCGCGCGCTGCAGCGCGTCGCGGCTCTCCGCCAGCTCTTCCTCGGCGGTCTCGTGCTTGGTGGTGAGGTGCGCGAGCTGCTCGCGCAGCGTCGTGAGCTCAATGTCGGTCGCCGACACGGACGCATCGCCCTGCTCCTTGAGCGTGAGCTGCGTCTCGAGCTGCTGCACCTGCGAGCGCAGCGCCTGCTGCTCGCGCGCGGCGAGCTCGAGCTGGTGCTCGAGTACCGAAATCGCCTCGCGCCCGGCGCCCTGCAGCTCCTCGATGCGCGCCGCAAGCTCGGTGCGCTCACGCTCCCATTCCGCGACCATCGACGCCATCTTGGCCTCTGCATCAGCTGGGCGGTCCGCGTCAGCCGACTTGCGCAGCGTGGCGAGCTCGGTGTCGCGCGTGGCGAGCTCGGCGTCGCGTGCGGCGAGCGCCTCCTTCAGCGCGGCCACCTCCGCGTGCAGGGCCTCGACGGCCGACTTGGCCGAGCTGGGCGTCGCACTGCGCGAGCTGACGCCGAGCGCGATCGCCTCGCCGACGCTCTCCGGCGCGGTGCTCGCCGAGTCGCGGCTCTTGGGCGCCTCGGCGCGCTGCATGGGCTTCTGGGCGTGCAGCTGCATCTGCTCCAGCAGGCCGAGACGGCGGTCGACGTCGTCCGTGGGCGTCGGCACACTCTCTTCAAACACAAACCCCGACGGGACGCGCTGTGGCGTCCGCAGCACGCTGCCCGGGCGCACATGTGTCGCGGCTGCCGACGTCGGACGGCGCAGCACGCGCGGCATCGACGTTGTGCGCGTCGCCTGCGGCGTGGCACTGGCGCCGTGCGGGCGGCGCGGCATGCCCGGCGCGGTGCCTGGCACAGGCCGCGGCGCGGGCGTGCGCTGCAGCGTGCCGTTCGGCAGCGACATCTGGCTGCGTGTGCGTGACACGGGCCGCTCGTCGGTGCGGCTGGCGCTGCGCGACGACAGTGGCCGAGCGGTCGCGCTGGTGGGCCGTGCATGCAGCGGCACGAGCTTGGCTGCGGGTCCAAACACGCCGTTGTTCGGCGCCGTAGCAAAGTACTGAACGCTGTGTGAGCTCGTACACGTACCCTGCGACCGTGCCGTCGTTCTTGCCGCGGCCGGTGCTTGCGCCGATCAGTTCGAGACCGGCAAAGTGGCCGTCGCGGCCCGTGACGGGCCCGAGGTAGCGGAGGACGCCGACGAGGTCGCTGCCCTCGAAGCGCACCTCGTCGCCGATCTCGAAGCGCCGTATCTCTGCCTGGGGCGTCGACACGCGCGCGAGCGACGCGCGCGGTCCGCGGCGCAGCGGCGTCGCAGCGCTCATCGTGGAAGCAACACTTGCACGTGATGCGTGTTTGGTCGCGTCGAGCATGACCGACGCGCCGCGGTTCAGCCATGCCGCCGAGGAGGCGCAGCACTACAAGGCGCAGGTGCAGCACATGCAGGATGCGCTGCGCGAGGCCGAGAATGGTCTGCAGGAGTTTATGGAGTCCTCGAAGGAGCTCGAGGCGGAGCTCGAGGCGGACATTGCGCAGACCTCCGCACGCGCCGACGCGCTCCAGGCCGAGAACGAGGCGTTGCGGGCGGACGTCGACGAGTGGCGCAGCAAATACCAGCAGTCGCTCGCCGAGCACAACGCAACGCTCGGTGAGCTCCATCGCGAGCTGTCCAAGCTGCGCGAGTCGCACGACGCGTACAAGACCAAGCTGCGCGACATGGAGCTCGACAACGACGAGCTTGAGAATGCCGAGCGCATGATCAACTCGTCCCTCGCCGACATGGAGCGCCAGTACAACTCGGCGATGGAGCGCACCGCACTGCTCGAGTCCGAGCTCGAGGACAAGACGCGCCTCGAGGAGGAGAACCAGCGGCTCAAGGACGAGCTGCGCGACCTGCGCGAGGAGCTCGCGGTGCGCCAGCGCGCCGCGCCCGCGCCCGCGCCCCAGGAAGTTGCGGAGGACACGGGCGCCGACGACGACGAGCTGCAGCTCAGCGACCTCGTCACGGCGCGGCGCGGCGCCCCGTCCGGCAAGGCCTATACCCTCGAGCGCCTGCGCGAGCACATGCGGCAGCTCCAGATGCGTCTGCAGAACGCCCAGACCGCGACGCTCGCGACACGCCCGCGCGCCGAGCGCAGCTCACTCCCGCGCCCGCGCTCGAGCCTGTCTGTGAGCCAGAGCGGCGCCGTGTCGCCGCGGCGCACACACACGCCGCTCGGGCGCGCCGAGACGCCCGTCGCGCCGCGGCCCGCGACGCCGACGAGCGCGCGTGCCGAGCGGCGCAAGTCGAACAGCTTCATCCCGGTGCCTGCGAACGGGCTGTCGCGCTCGCAGACGCGCACGCGCCCCCCGTCGCGGTTGTGGGACGCGCCGTCGTCCGCGCCCGGCTCGGCGCCGAGCAGCGCGCGCCCCCCGAGCGTCGCGTCGCCCGCGCCCGCGGTGCCGTACGAGTTCATGGAGCACGACCCGTCGACGTCGCCCGTGCGCCGCGGCAGCGTGCTCGGCCGCCGGCGCAGCATGACGCATGCGCCCCTGGCCAGCGGCGCGGCGACGTCCCCGAGCGGCCTGCCGCGCGCGCGCGCCGCGTCGCCGAGCAAGCTGCGTTCGCCGAGCAAGCCGGGGACGTCGCCGAGCAAGCCGGGGACGTCGCCGAGCAAGCCGGCGGTGCCATGGAGATAGTGTTTACAGAGGGACTACGGCGCCTACCCCGCCGGGCCCCACTCGTCGTCGGGGCGCGGCAGCTGGTTGACATACAGCGGCAGCAGGCTCGGCGCGGCGCGCGAGTCGCGGCGCGCGTCGCGGCGCTCGCCGTCGTAGCGCGGCGCCCGCGCCGGCGATGCGTACGCGGTCGAGGCGTAGGCATCTGCGCTCGGCGGCGGCGGCTGCGCCATCAAACTCGTGTGTCGCGTGTGGTGCGTCGCGACGCTGTAGTGCGTGGCGCCCACGGGCGCGAGCGGCACGAGCGACGACACGTTCGCTGCATCGGTGCGCGCATGCGGTGTGCCGCGCGCATGCGGTGTGCCGTGCGCGTGCGGCGTCGTGCGCCGCACGTCGTACGGCTCGTTGCCGTGCACCACCACCGAAAAGGCCCCGCTGCTGCCCGCGGGCGGCGCGGCGGGCGGCGGCAGCGCGTACAGAGGCGCGTCGTGGGCGAGCGGCGTCGCGCTGTTCCACGCGTATGCATGCGTCGTGGCACTGCTCGTGCCGACGTACGGCGCGGGCGGCGCGGCGGGCGCCGGCGCGATGGGCGGCGCGTAGTCGTACGCGCGCTGTGGCTCGAGCGGCGGCGCCGGCGCATAGTAGCCGCTGTCGGGCTCGTGGAAATACTCGCGCGGGTGGCGCACGTCCTCGAGCGGCGACGGCGGCGGCGGCTGCCACGCGCCCTTGAACGGCTCGCCGGTGACGAACGGGTGCAGCTTGGCCTGCTGCGGCGTCCAGCGCGCGAGCGGGTCGAGGTTGAGGAGGCCAGCGACAAAGTCGGTGAACGCCGCGCGGTTGGCCATCTCCTTGTCGGTGTCGGCGGCGCGCCCCGAGCGCCGCGAGATGGGTGCGAGGCGGATGATCTCGGGGAGCGTCGTGCCGGGGAAGTACTGCTTGCTTGCCTGCTCCTGCACGCGGTGCTCGCGCGAGTACTGCTCGAGCGGCTTGATCGAGTACGAGGTGCGCCCAAACGCGTCGGTGTGTACGTTGAAGAACTCGCGCGTCTGCCGCCCGCCATCGAGCATGTACGCGGGCGGCAGGCCGAGCATGTCGACGATGCGGCTCATCTGGTTGTACTCCGACGTCCCGGGGAACAGCGGCAGACCGAGGAACAACTCGGCGGCAATGCACCCCAGCGACCACATGTCGATCGCCGACGAGTACGGCACGCCGAGCAGCACCTCGGGCGAGCGGTAGAAGCGCGACTGGATATACGTGTACACGGTCTGCTGCTCGTGGCACGCCGAGCCAAAGTCGACGAGCTTGATGCTCGGCGCCTGCAGCGTGCGCAGCAAAATGTTTTCCGGCTTCAGGTCGCAGTGGATCAGCTGCGCATTCTTGAGCACGACAAGCGCGTCGAGCAGCTGGGTGATAAACACGCGCACCAGACTCGTGCTCAGCCCACGGAACGAGTTCTGCTTGATCAGCTCGTACAGGTTCGACGACAACAGCTCAAACACCAGGCATAGGTGCTTCGCGTGGATAAAGGTGTCCTGCAGCCGCAAAATGTTGTGCTCGTCCCGCGGGTCCCAGTGCTGGTTGAGCGTCTCGAGGATGGTGACCTCCATCATGCTCTGGTTGAAATACGCCTTCTTGTTCTTGATCACCTTGACCGCCACAATCTCGTGCGTCGTCATGTTCTGGCACTTGACCACCTGCCCAAACGTACCCTGCCCGAGCACGTCCAGAATCAGGTAGCGGTGCCCCTCCTCGGTGCCTAGCCAGTCGTTCACATACAGGATGTAGTCGCTGTCCTCGTTGTCGTGCCCATCGTTGTACATCGGCTTGCTCGGCTTGGTCAGGACCCGCCGGGGGTTGAACGCCAGCTCGTACACAAACGCAGGGTTCACCAGGTGGTACGTGTGGTGCAGATTCGTGGCAAGCGCCTTGAGCGGCTGCGTCAGTGCCTCGTTACATACGCTCACAAAGCCCCCGTTGGGGTCCGCGCGCCGCTGCTTCATCACCAGCGGGCTGTTGTCCAGCATCGGGCGCAGATCGTCCAGCGAACGCACCTGCCAGAACCCCTCAAACTGCGGCTGCCCAGGCCGCTTTGTCGGCACATGCACCTGCGTCGTCGCCGCCGTCGTTGCCGTGCTCACCGACGACGCCCGCGACGATAACGGCTCGCCGGTCGTCCGCGAGGCCGTCTGCGACGTACCCTCGACGGACGACGACGAGGACGACGAAAACGACGAGCGCGAGTGCGTTATCGACGACGACTCGGGCGTCACCACACCCGCCGCCCGCATCGTCTGCGCATAGCGGCTATCATGCCGGAGGCGCTCCGCCCTCGGCGCTCCGCCCGCCTCGGCCGCCGCGATCGGCACCGGCCCCGCCTCCGCCTCGACACCGGCCCTCAGCCCGTGAGGATCCTCCTCCTCCTCCTCCTCCTCTTCCGCATCGTCCTCCTCTTCGTCCTCCGCATCATCATCAGCGTCGCCATCACTTCCGGCATCGGGATAGGTGTAGGCGCCACGCACCGCGTCATACGTGCCACGGTCCGCATCCAGCACCGAGTCAGAGCCAGGCGACGGCCACGCCGCAGACTCGACGTCCGCAGACGCCTCGCGGCCACCGCGCATCCGCGCACTGCTCGACATCGCACCACCCGGGGAAGTGGCGCGTGGCGAAGCGGGGGGGAGGGGGGCACACTGCTTACGTGATTGCTACGGCAGCACAATGTACTTGCGCAGGTGCGCAGGGACCGCCTCGTACAGCCCCTTGCTCTCGAGCCACTTGCGCGAGAAGAGGCGTGTCTGGTAGCGCGCCGCACCGTCACAGATCACGGTCACCACACGACTGCCCTTGCCGAGCTGCTGCGCCATGCGGTACGCGGCCACGACGTTCAGCGCGGACGACGCGCCAATGTACAGGCCCTCCTCGTCCAGCAGGCGGTAGATCATCGCGATGCTCGCCTCGTCTTCAATGTGCAGCGCATTGTCGAGCTTGTGCACGTCGTCGCGCATGTTGTCCGTGATGCGACCCTGGCCAATCCCCTCGGTCACCGAGCCGTTGCCGGTGCGCTCCATCTTGGCACCCTTGCTGGTGACATACGAGTACAGCACCGAGCCAGGCGGGTCTGCCAGCCAGCACTGCACCTGCCCATTGGACACCTGCTTCAGGTACGACGTGACACCGGCCAGCGTACCACCCGTACCAGTCGCACAGATGAAGCCATCCAGGCCCGTCCCGCGCGTCTGCGCCCAGATCTCGGGGCCCGTGGTCTGGATGTGCGCCTCACGGTTCGCCACGTTGTCGAACTGGTTCGTCCACACCGCGTTGTCGAGGCGCTCCGCGTGCCGCCTCGCCTGGTGGTTGTAGTTGTCGGGATTGTCGAACGGCACCGCGGGCACAGGGTACACCTCCGCACCCAGCATGCGCAGCAAGTCAATCTTCTCCTGCGACTGCGTGTTGGGCATGTAGATCACACAGCGGTAGCCGCGCGCACGGCAGACGTGCGCCAGGCCAATGCCCGTGTTGCCGGCCGTGCCCTCGACGACCGTGCCGCCGGGCTTCAGCAGGCCCTTCTTCTCGGCATCGAGTACGACAAACAGCGCCGCACGGTCCTTGATACTGCCACCAGGCTCCATGAACTCGGCCTTGCCGAGGATTTCGCAGCCCGTCTCGTCGCTGAGCGAGTTGATACGCAGCAGGGGGGTGTTGCCCACCGCGCCACAGAAGCCCTTCACGACATTTCCGCGGTTGTTTTCGTAACGCAAGGCAGCCGAGGTGCTCAGCGCACGCACAGCGCCGCGGCGCGCCGCTACACGCACGCCCACGGCCACGCTCAACGGCCGGAGAGCGAGCATCGTCGGAAGAAGCAAGTGCCACGTGCGCGTCGAGCACGCAAGACCTACATCCGCCTACTTGGTCCACAGCTCCACAAACTCCTGCACCGGCATCGCCGCAAGGCGCTCGTGGTCGGTGAGCAGCGCAAGGATGTTGTCCTGCTCCTCCTGCGAGTAGAAGCCGTTCAGGTGCTTCTTCAACTTGCTCGCAATCAGGGGCACGGCCTCCTCGCGGCGACGCGCGTGGCCGACCGGGTAGTCGATCGCGACCGCCTCGAGCTTGGTGCCGTCGTTCAGCTCCAGCTCGACACTGTTGCCGATCGAGCGCTTCTCGGGCTCGAGGTACTCGCGCGTGTACCGCGGCTCCTCCTCAACCGTAGTCTTCTCGCGCAGCGCATCGATGCGCGGGTCCGCCGCGAACTCGTCCGTGTAGTCGCCCGGCTCGAGACTGCCCTTGATCAGTGGCACGGCCACCATGTACTG
Source organism: Malassezia brasiliensis (assembly GCA_029542985.1). Taxonomy (NCBI): domain Eukaryota; kingdom Fungi; phylum Basidiomycota; class Malasseziomycetes; order Malasseziales; family Malasseziaceae; genus Malassezia; species Malassezia brasiliensis. The sequence goes on from CP119952.1 coordinate 1,618,203, forward strand.
GATGCAGTGGTCACGGTCCGCGTAGTTGTTCAGCTTGCCCTGCTTGCTGATAATGCGCACCGCAGCCTCCTGCGTGCGGATCTTGATCGACTTGATGTCGTCGCTCGTCTTGCCGAGGTCCTGCAGCTGCTTGTGCAGCTGCACGGCGGCCTCCACGGCGGTCTGCGCATGGAACTCGGCCGGCACCAGCTTGAACAGCACGTTCTCCATCACATACGACGTGTACGGGCGCTGGAACTTGAACGGCTGGCCCTTGAACAGGACATCGTAGAAGCCCCACGTCTTGGCCGTCAGCACCGAGTTGTAGCCACCCTCGCCCCGCTGCACGAGCAGCGCAAGGTTCACCGCACGCGCACACGCATCACCGGCAGCCCACGACTTGCGCGAGCCGGCGTTGGGCGCATGGCGGTAGGTGCGCAGCGACTGACCGTCCACAAAGGCCTGCGAGATCGCATCGATGGTCTGCTCACGCGTCAGGCCGAGCATCTTGGACACCACCGCAGTGCTTGCGACCTTGACTAGCACCACATGGTCGAGACCCACGCGGTTGAAGCTGTTCTCGATCGCAATGTTGCCCTGGATCTCGTGCGCCTTGATCGAGGCAGTGAGCACATCGTGCACCGTGAGCGGCTTCTTGCCCTCGGCCACAGCCGTCCGCGAGAGCCAGTCAGCCACCGCCAGAATCGAACCAAGGTTGTCCGACGGGTGGCCCCACTCGGCAGCGAGCCAGGTGTCGTTGAAGTCGAGCCAGCGGATCAGCGCGCCGTTGTTAAACGCGGCACGGATCGGGTCCAGCTGGTACTCTGTTCCAGGCACCTTGGAGCCATTGGGAACAACCGTGCCGGGCACCACGGGGCCGAGCACATTGCGCGCCGCAGGGAAGCGCAGCGCCTCGATCGCACAGCCGAGCGAGTCGAGCAGACACAGACGCGCGGTGTTGTACGCGGTCTCAGACTGGATCTCGTAGTTGTGCACATAATCAGCAATGTCCTGGATCACTTGGTCCGGGGGCGGGCGCACATTGTCCTCGCCCTTACCGACGCCGGCAGCCACGGCCATGGTACGCTGGTGGGTGTGGGGAAGCGAAGCACGGAAACGAGAAAGGGCGTGCTGTGCGTGGGTCGACACAGCAGGACGCGAAAGAGATGCTTGGCTCAAGATTCCAGTACGCGCAGAAGTCGTACGGCAGGCGCGCAAGGTCGTTGGGATCACAGCACGCGGCATGAGGCAGGAAGGTGTGGACCGGCACGGCTACCCCAGGCTCCAGCTCCGCGCACGTGATTCACTCCAGACGCCGTGGCACAGCGTTGCGCGGAGAAAACGCGTGCCGGGCCGCGCAGCGCACGGGCAGGCCGGCGCAGACCAGCTGGGCACCGCAGCCATGGCTACCGATCCGTCGGGGTATCTAGCGTCTATAGCAGGCAACGCTCGTGGTCAGGCACGCCTAGGGCACTTGGGCTGAAGCACCGTTCGGAGGCGGTGAAGCACTCCCGCGAGTGGCCTCCATGTGCTCCCCAACCGGCACGGACTTGCCCGGCGGCGCCTCCGGATCACTGGGATGAGACGTGTCCCCTGGAGCTGCGGTTGACTCCGGCGCAGGCGCCTCCTTGGCCGCCGATCCGGCCTCGGGCGTGCCGTCCCACTTGCGCTTGCGCGGCACGTCGTCGGCGGTGCCCGCCTGCTTTGCACGCAGCTGCGCCTGCTTCTTTTTCTCGCGGCGTGCGCGGTTTTTGGACGTTTTGCGCTCGTCCTCGGCGGCAAGCTGCTCTTGGCGCTCGCGGAATTCAGCGTGTTGCTTTTCCTGTGGTCAGCCTAGCACCTACGCGCTCCGCCTTTTCGGCAAGGATGCCCAGGCGCTCATACTCGCGCTGCCGCGCCTGTGTATACACGTGGAATTCGCCACTGCCCGCGCCTGCCGTGCTGCTGTTCACGTTCGGCACCATCTCGGGCGGAGGACGTATGGCCTTTTCTTGTGGGGGTTCGGGCAGCTTCACGGGCTTGTCTGGATTCTGCATGAGCCGCTCAAGAGCCGCGGCTTGCATGCCCATCGGCGTGTACTTGGCACGTTTCGCACCCCCGGGCGGCGCGTCGGGGGCCATGGCGTCGGAAGGGCACGGCCTCCACACGCACACTGTCTTCGGCCGTCGATCTCCATGGTGGGTGTTGGGCGCTCACGCAGCCGTCTGAGCGCGATATCCGGGCGCGGAACGCCAAGTTTGCGAAGCGTGCGCGCGACACGCAAAACATGCGCAATGCCGGTGGCGTCGCGCGTGGCCTTGTGCACAAGTCCGAGGAGGAGAAGCGTGACGAACAGCCTCCGGCGTACGTGCGCTACCTCTCGCTGTTCTGCCTCGCATTGCTAGGCGGCGGATGTACGTGGGGAGCCTCACACAGTGATCTTGGAGCTGGCCTACCTCTTTTTCCGCTCGTAACTAGTGTACACGCTACATAGGCAGCGACACATCGCCGTTGCGCGCGCGCTGCGCCGAACGGCCCAGCGACACGTGCCGGAGCTCGCTCATTGCCGCGCCAACGGCGTCCTCGACGCGCGCACGCGCGGTTGCCATGCCGCTCAACAGACTCGCGAACGACATCGGTGCCCCGGTGCGCGCTCCGGGCGGCGCGGGAAGGCTCTCGCCCCAGTGGATGGGGCGCACCCAGTTCGCCGCTGCGCCAGCGTTGGTGGGCGGCCCACGGAGGAGATCGTCCAGAAGATTGGTATGTGTCGCACGCTGCGTCTCGCGTCCGAGCGCGGATGTAGACGGTGCGTGTGCGTCGTCCGCATCGTCACCCGCGTCAAACAGTGTCTCGCGTTCAGGGTTCGTGGGCGCCGCACGCGCGCGTGACGGCCCAAACGTCCACACGTTGGGCCTCCAGTCCTCGTGCTGTGCCGGAGCACGTGCGGGCGCCGACGGCGCGGCGGGCGTGCGTGTACGCTGTGGCAGAGCGGTATCGGCAGCGTCGGTGCGGTCGCGCCGCGCCTGCTGCAGGCGGAGCAGGTCGTCGACGCCCGACTCGCCGTGGTCCGAGTAGGGTGCGGGCGCTGCGCCAAAGAACCCTAGCGCCTCGCGCCCGACCTGCTCGCGAGCGACCGATGCGCCGGCGTCCGGCGGATGGAAAGAGCCGTCGGCATGTTGCGTGCGCTCCTGGATGTGAGCATCGGCCGGCCGCCACTTGCAGCTGACCACAGGTATATAGATGCGCTCGCGCATTTGGGCCGCGTCACCAGGCCAGAGACGGTTGCTGCGCCGCACGACGCGGGCGTCGGCGCCGTAGCGGAGCGCGATGCTCTCCACCGTGTCGGTGGGCGCGACGGTGTGTACGAGCACGTCGACGGTTGACGCGCCCGAGTCTGGGACGCCGCGCGCGGTGCGCGCGACGCTGCCGGGCTGGGGTTGGGCATTCGCAGCCGGCGCCGGCGTGGGTCGTGGGCGGTGCGGTGCGGGTGCCGCAGAGCGCAGGCCGAGCCAGTTTTCAAGGCGGTCGAGTGCCGTGGCCGTGCGTACGTGCGTGTGACCCTTGGTGGTGCCGCCGTCGAGCTGCAGCGGCGCAGCGGGGCGAGCGTTGCGCGCGACCGGCGGGGGCGCTGCGGTGGAGAGCGGCGCGGCGCGGCGGCGGCTCGGTCCCGGCGCGCCGTCGTCGTCGTTGCCAAGCTGGAGCAAGTCGCCAGTATGCACGTTGTCCGGCGTGCGAGGACGGGAATGCACACGGCGCACGACGTTGGGCATGCGCCGCGCCCCGACGCCGCGGACGTCGTCCATGGTGCGCGTGCGAAGGATCGGGCGATCGGGCCACGCGGCGGGCGGGGGAGGGGTCGGACGCTACGGGGCTACGGCACCGGTGAGCTGGGCAGGGTGGTGCGGCTCGAGCCGGCGAGCAGCTGCTCAAAGAGGCCGAGCGCCGACTCTTCCGAGCGCATGTGCAGCATGTATACGACGCCCGTCAGGCGTCCGTCGTCAGAGATCTCGACCGCGAGGCCCGTCTTGCCGACGCGCTCGACGGCGTCCGGCAACACGATGGTCGATATGATGAGTTTCTTGTCGTTTTGCACCACCAGCTGGTTCGTGCCGGAGGGCTGCAGATGGTACACGCGCAGGCGCGCGCTGCCGAGCGACTTCCACTGTGCGTAGCTCTGCTTCAAAAAGACCTTGCAGCGCATCTGCGCGCACAGGTGGAACGACGGCCGGCGCCCTTCCTGCACGGCCGGCGGCGGCGGCGCGTCGGACAGGTTGAGCCACTCGGGCGAGTTTTGGCGGCCGCCCTCTTGGAGCATCTGCGACGGCGGCTTGATGCTCCCCGCACCGCCGAGGCGCGGCTGGCTGTGCGAGCGCAGCGGCGCAACGAGGTTCGCCTGCATCGTGTTCGGCTCCGACGGCCGCCGCGGGCCGCTGCCCGGGCCCTGCGCAAACGGCGACGGCGGGAAGCGCATCGACAGCGGCGACGACGTCTGGCGCGGTGGCTCCTGCATGCCAGCGGCACTCACCGCACTCGGGCCGCCCGGGGAAAACGTCGTGCGCGTCGGCGACACGGGCAGCGAGTGCGTCGTCAGTGGCGAGCCGACGCGCTGCTCAGGCGTATCGGCGCGGCGCACACCGGCAGCGCGGGGGAACGAGTCGATCGAGTTGAGCGAGCTCTCGCGCGTGAGGTGCGCACTGTGCGCGAGCGGCGAGCCGAGGCCTGCGTCCTGCTCGCCGAGCGGCACGCCCGGCAGCGCCTCGCTTACGCTTTGCGACGGGACAAGCAGCGGCGGCAGGCCGGGGCGCACAGCACGCGGCGTGGCCGGCCCCAGGGGACCTTGCCCGGCGTTCGTCGGGGAATTCAGCGGTGCACCGGATGCGCCGCGTGCGCCGACGCCCACCGACGGCGTGGGGCCCGCGGGTTGCGGACGCGCGTCGGTCGTGAGCGCGGTGGGGCCGGGCAGAAAGCCGCCAGGCATCGGCGGCGCGGCCGGCGGCGCATCCATGCTCGAGGCCTTGGGCGGCGCGGCCGGCGCAGGCTCCGGCTTGGGTGCCGCGGCGGGCGGTGCGGGGGCAGGTGCCGCGGCGGGCGGCGCGGCCGATGCATTGGATGCGCCCGCCACAGCGCCGGGCAGCGGCGGGGCGGGCGCCGACGAGCCGTGGAGCGGCCGTGCGCTGCTGCTGACGCTGCCCGAGCGGTACGGCCCGCTCTGGCTCGGGGAGCGCTGCATGCCACCGGACGGCTGCATGCGCTGCACCCCAAACTCGTAGCACGCACGGAACTCGCGCAGCCAGGCGGCCTTGCGGTCCTCAGACGGAAGGTACACCAGCACCTCGGCGCGTTTCATGATCTGGATGCGGATGGCGTGCTCGTGTGGCTCGCCGTAGCTGGTGGCCTCGATAAACTTGCCTGCGAGTGGGGGAAACATGAGCCACACGTCCTGCTTGCTGGGCGCCTGGCCAGGCGGCGCCACGACGTCCTCGCCAATGAGCACCAGGTCGGTCAGGAGGATCAGCCGCGCAGCTTGCACGATCCGGGTATCCAGGTGGTTGGAGGGCTTGACATGCATCACGGCACCGTCGGTGATGCGCAGCTTGCGCTGGAACGGCAGCGAGGGGGGATTGATCTGCAAGCGGCAGCTCTTGGGCTTCATCGTGAAGATGTCAATCGTGTACGACGAGTTGATGCGGTCCTGTATCTCGCCAATCGACTGCTGCTCAAGTGACGCAGTAAGCGCCTGGCGCGGCGACCCACCACCTGTGGCACTGCCCGCCGCAACGCTCGGCACCTGCACAGGCACCGGCTGGCCCATCGGCGCAGCGCGCGTGGGCGCCGCTGCCCCCGCCGGCGCGCCAGCCGCGGGCGCAAACGCGGGCGGCGGCAGGGCCCCAGCACCGATCGGCGGCGCGGCTCCGTTGGGCACGGGCGATGCGGCACCGATCGGCGGCGCCGGCTTGGGCGCCGATGCCGCCGCAGGCGCGGCAGGCGCCGTAGGGGGAGCCGGTGCCACAGGCGCCGCCTTTTGCGCGCCGCTCGTGACGCTCCCGCGCTGCTGCACAAGGTCTAACAACGTGTCGAGCCGCTCGTTGGCGCTCAAAAGCAAGTCATGGTCCGACCGGCCTGGCTGGGTGCTGCGCAGCAGGCGGGCATACAGCGTTTTGTAGGAGCGCAACCGGGCAATCGGCAGCGCAAACAGTGCATCGAGGGTCCATGTCGGTGCGCTGCTTGGGTCGCTCGAGGTGGAGCGAGGTATATCGCGCGACGCCTGCGCGAGGATCTGCGGCAGCTCGCGGTTTTGGACGATGGGCGCCCAAGTGTCTAGATGTGTGCAGTATACGGAACAGTACTGCTTGTATGGCGCGTACAAGTTCCCGATCCATTGCATGAGTAGATTGCCCAGACCCTTGGGCGAGCTAGGGTTCGGCCCAATCTCTTGCAAGGAACGCAGGAACGCATTGTTGGTGCGGAACACCACCTCGATGGCGCGGAACATGGCGTCGAGCTCGGGTGGGGGGAAGTTGGTCGGCGACCATGCGCCCGCGACGCGGCGGATAATCATGCTGAGCTCTGCGACATAGCGCACCTCGGCTGTGATCAACTCACTCAACGGGTTCGCGCGGCGCTTTTCGGTGTGCTCTGCGTCAGCGGACATCGCCGACGCCTGCGAGACATCGGCGTACGACCCGCCTCGGCCCGAGTCCGCACTGCTCATCGTTTCGCGTCTCCCAGCGACTCCTGTGAGCAGTATTTTTTGGATGCGGCGAGCGCTTCGCAAAGGCTACGATGTGGCCGCGGCGGCTGGAAATGAGCGTGTGTCTTCGCTATGACACGAGGGTTTTTTTCGCCCTAACGCGCGCCTATGGCCAATCTGCGCGCCCCTTGGGTCTCGCGCGCCCACACGCCCCCGACCGGTCCATGCCACGTGCCTGCTGCATACGCGTGCAGCGTGTCGCGCGTGCGTCGCCGGCAGGAGGGGCCGATAGGTCCGATCACGCAGTCGCGCCCAACGCGCGCAGGAGCTGCTCGGCCTCCCACGCGCCAGACCAGTAGCGCACCGTGCAGCGCACATTGCCCTCGTTCAGGATGCGCTGGGCAAGGCCACGGTGCCGCCGCACGAGTGCCACATCGTTCGGACCCAGGCGCAGGATCGGGCAGTAGTCGTTGCCGCCGTCGCCCACATACACAATGCGCTCGTAGTGCTCGTCGGCGTGTCGCGCTCGGAACGCGTCGAGTTCGTCGCCTGTGTGTCAGTTTCCCAGGCTCGGTAGACTCACCCTTGCACATGTTGGCACTGCACCCCACTGTGCACGTGTGCTGCGGCCCATCCGGCGCAATGCGCCGGCGTAGCTGTAGCAGGCCGCTCTCGGTGAACGAGGCGGGGTTCGTCACAATCTCGCGGAACACGGGCGGGTCGAGCATGCCATGGTGCCCGAGAATCGTGCGGATGTACACCTCATTCGAGTTCGACAGCAGGAAAAAGTCGGTGTGCGGCACCGACTGCGCACCGAGCCAGCGGACGCCGCGGAGCATCGCGGGGTGCTGTCGGGTGAGTCACACGACGTACGATCGGCATCTGGCGCAGGGCATCCTCGAGTTCCTGGCGCGTGTGTCCCTCCTTGTGAAGCTCCTCAAGCAGATAGGCACTAGATCAGCAGCGCGCTACGCACCACATGTCGGTGAACTGCATCGTCGGCTTGCGCTCCACAAACTCGATACGGAGCCGCGGCGACAGCACCTCGTGCACCCATCGGTCCGTGTCCTGATCCGCGAGCGACCAGTCAAAGTCAAACACGACCAGCTGCGACTTGACCGGGGGTAAGGGCGCAAAGTCCAGCTCGGGGTCCTCGAGCACAATCGAGTGCACCGCACGCGTCCGGGCGTCCATCGTCGAGCTTCGCAAGCTGAGTCAGCATCCCTCCTCCGCCTGCGGCCATGGCGTTGGACTTGGATGCGTGTATTGAGAAGCTGCTCAACAAGCAGCTTCTCGTGGATACACTGCTCAAGGAGATCTGCGAGAAGACCAAGGAGCTGCTCATGCAGGAGAGCAACGTAGTGCACATCAGCGCGCCCGTCACCGTCGTCGGCGACATTCACGGGTAGGTGGGGTACTGCTGACGCACAGTCAATTCTACGACCTGCTCGAGATCTTCCGCATCGGCGGCGACGCCCCCAACACCAACTACCTGTTCCTCGGCGACTACGTCGACCGCGGCTTGTCGTCTGTCGAAACCATCTCGCTGCTCACCTGCCTGAAGCTGCGCTACCCTCACCGCATCCAACTCGTGCGTGGCAACCACGAGAGCCGTGCCGTGACCCAGACATACGGTTTCTATGCAGAGTGCATGCGCAAATACCCCGACTCGAACGTGTGGCACTACTTCACCGACATGTTCGACTTCCTTACGCTTTCGGTGGTGATCGACGACCGAATCTTTTGCCTGCACGGCGGCCTGTCGCCCTCGGTCCACTACATCGACCAGATCAAGATCATCGACCGTTTCCGCGAGATCCCGCACGAGGGACCCATGGCCGATCTCGTCTGGTCTGACCCCGACCCGGACAAGGAAGAGTTTGCCATCTCTCCGCGCGGCGCTGGGTACACGTTTGGCGCGTCGGTGGTGAAGCACTTCCTTGAGATGAACAACATGAACCATATTCTGCGGGCACACCAGCTCTGCATGGAGGGGTACAGCGTGCTCTATGACGACCGCCTCAGCACGGTGTGGTCTGCGCCCAACTACTGCTACCGCTGCGGCAACCTCGCGTCGATCCTCGAGGTCGGCACGGACGGCTCGCGCCACTTTAATACGTTCGAGGCCGCACCGGAAAACGAGCACGACGGGCCACTGCAGGCGAGCCAGCCCCGCGTACGTTTCATGACTCACCGCAGAGCGAGGCAATCGAGTACTTTTTGTGATACCCCCGTGTCGATACCCTCTATAGCTCTACAGCACGCGCAACGGTCGCCAGCGCCTCGCCCACCGCGTCTGGGGTATCTGGGGCCTGCGCCTCGATCGCCCGTGCGAGCGCATCATCAATCGTGCCGCGCATCGGCAGGTGCTGCCAGACGCAGGCATAGGTGTACATATCGCGCGCCACGCCAAGGGACTCGAACGCCCGCAAAGCATACAGCGCCGCCGGTACGTCGGAGGCCCTCAGCAGTGCATCCAGCGCACAGTTGAGAAGATGCGTCCCATGCCGCGCAACAAAGGCCGCGCGGGATGTCGCGCCCAGTGCACATAGTGTCTGTATACACGACGCCAAGACGCCGCGGGGTGTAGCGAGCCCCGACCATGGCGCCAGCCGCGTGCCACCGGCATCGAGCGCCGCACACAGCGCCGCACTGCCTTCTTCTCCTGCGGCATGTACCGTAAACAGTGCCGCGTAGGTCGTTACATGCACACGGTACTGGTTCGCCGCCCACGGCACACTCAGCGCCTGGACGGCAAACTGCGCGGCTGGCACCAAACGTCGGCGGCCCGCCTCAAAGCTCGTAAGAAAGTTGAGCATCGCGACACCGGGGACCACGCCGTCGGTGTGCATGCACCGCAGCAGCATATGCACCGCTGCGGAACGGAACGGCGCCTCGGCCGCCGAGGCGCGCCGGCGGAGCATGCGCCGCGTTGCGTCGGTGCTCTGCTCAAAGAACGCACGAATGCCGGGGCCCGACGAGCATGCGTGCATCAGCGTCAGGTACGGCGATGCAGTGGGCGGGGGGCGGCACGTATGCTCTACATGTAGCAGCAAACGGTACCGGTCGAGCCAGACGTGGGCAGCGCCGACATCGCCGGCGACGATGCGAGCACGGATGAGCGCGTTCCATATGGCCGCCGTGCGGCACCACGCACCGACAGGTACATCGCGCGGTATGCGTGCGGTACGGCGTGCGCGGCATTGTACAAGGTAAGTAGCTGCATGCGGATGTCGGAATTTGTGCTCCAGCGCCAGCGCTCGAAACGAACTCGCCAATGGATCGACACCGCGCTGTGCGCAAGTAGCCAAGAGCATCTCGCCACGTTCAGGACATCCCGCACGGCCGTATGCCGCAATCAGCGCACACAGCGCACTCGTATCACCGGGCGGCTGCGCAAGGAAATCAGCGCGGAGCACATCGAGGACATCGACAAGTGTCTCGCTTGGAAGCACACGTGCCATGGCCCCGACGATAGTTGCAAGCGAACCATGCGGAAGCACGATGTCTGCTGCTCTGCACCGATCGTACACAGACGCAAGTGCCAGAGCTGGATGCATGGTATAGGTGCCTCTTTGGCGCGTCGCACTTGCCAGGGCAAAGATGCCGCGTTTCAGGGCGGAGCGCACTTCGGCGTCGTCCGCGCGATGTGTCTCTGCGACCGCAAGATCAGCCATTGCTCCGAGAGACTCGGCGGCGTGCGCCAGGTCGCGGGCACGTACGGCGTCGAGGGCCACCGAGGCCAGTGCCTGATGGGTATCCGGCCGCGTCGAAGGGCCAGGCAGCGTCGGCTGCACGAGGGACACGAGTGCGAGCACCGTATGCACCGCTGCATACGTCTGCCCTATGTGTACAGATTCAGGCGCATGCACCGGCGCGACGCTCTGCGCGAGCAGCGGCGCCAGACGCCGCACCGCACGCAACGCCATGGCGTCGAGAAGGACGTACTCCACGTGATCTCCACTTTTTTTGGCGAGCCACCTGCATGCCGGCGGAGATCGACTTTTTGGTGGGCGACCCGGTCGCGGCGCCGCCGATCGCGCCAAAGCGCGGCGTGGAGCCTGCAAAGGAGGACAGCGACGACGATGCTGCGTTCATTGCCGAGGCGTCGCAGCGGCACAACGTCAAAGCGGGCACCGAGGTCGCGAAGCAGGCGCAAAAGGCCAAGGGTAAGGCGTCCAAGACGGCCAGCGGCGTCACAACGGGCGGTGGCAGTTTCCAGAGCATGGGTACGTTGTGTGACTTACGCAGGATTGCACCCTTCGCTGCTGCGCTCGCTACTCCTGCGCGGCTTTACGACGCCGACACCGATTCAGCGCCGGGCCATCCCGGCGATTCTTGCGCAGCCGCCGCAGGACGTCGTGGGCATGGCGCGCACGGGTAGCGGCAAGACGCTTTCGTATATTGTGCCTCTCATCCAACGGCTCAACGGGCGCCACTCTAGCACGTTTGGCATCAAGTCGGTAATTCTGTGCCCGTCGCGCGAGTTGGCGATGCAGATCCTCAAGGTAGGCAAGGACATTGCGCGCGGCTGGCGCTCGGACGACGAGGCGCGCAGCGAGGCGATCCGATGGGCGCTTATTGTTGGTGGTGAATCACTCGACCAACAGTTTGCCATCATGGCAGGCAACCCCGACGTGGTGATTGCGACGCCCGGGCGAATGCTCCACCTGGTTGTCGAGATGAATTTGGACCTGAAGACGGTCGAGTACGTCGTGTTCGACGAGGCCGACCGTCTGTTCGAGATGGGCTTTGCCGAGCAACTTGAGGAGCTGCTGCGCCGCCTGCCGCCCACGCGCCAGACACTGCTGTTCAGTGCGACGCTGCCCAAGACGCTTGTCGAGTTTGCCCGCGCCGGCCTCGACGCCAACCCCAAACTGATCCGCCTCGATGCGGACAGCAAAATTAGTCCCGACCTGCGCATGGCGTTCTTTAGCGTGAAGCCATCCGAGAAGGAGGCGGCGCTCCTTCTCCTTCTCCGGCACATCATCAATGTGCCGCTCGGTGAGGTTGGCGACCCCACCGACGAGGAAGAGGAGGAGGATGACGAGGAGGACGACAAGGCTAGCGGCAAGCGCAAGCGCAAGACGCGTGGGCCGCGCAGCAAGCGGCGAAAGGGGGCCGTGACCGATCTTCAGCCGTACCAGACCATCATCTTCTGTGCGACGAAGCACCACGTCGAGTACCTCTTGCTCCTGCTCACGACGGTCGGCTATGCATGTTCGCACATTTACTCGTCGCTGGACCAGACCGCGCGTGCGATCCAGATGAACCGCTTCCGCACGGGGCGTACGTCGCTGCTGATTGTCACCGACTTGGCCGCCCGCGGCATAGACTTGCCGGTGCTCGAGCATGTGGTCAACTACGACTTTCCTCCGCAGCCACGCATCTTTGTACACCGCGTCGGACGTACGGCGCGTGCCGGGCGCCGCGGATGGGCGTGGAATCTGGTCACTCCGACGGAGCTGGCATACCTGTGCGACCTGCAGCTCTTCCTCGCGCGTCCGCTCGTCTCTTCACACACACAGCAGGCCGAGGGTCCGCTCGATTTGCACGCGGCCATGGTGCTTGGCACCTTCCCTCGCGAGGAGCTCGACGAGGAGGTTGAGCGCGTCAAGCAGGCGATGCATGCATCGTCGAGCGTCGCAACCGCCTACGATTCGCTGGCGCCGGTGGTGAAGCGTGCACACAACATGTACGTCAAGTCGCAGCCCAAGGCGAGCCAAGAGTCGTTCCGACGTGCCAAGGACATGCTCAAGGATGCGGAGCGCAGCTCGATTACCGGGCATGCCGCCCAGGGCTGGGCGCTCGCCGGCCACCCGCTGGAGGCCGCGGGCATCCACGACGTGCTCAAGCGCCCGAGCTTGTACCACGTCGGCACGGGCGACGATGGTGCCGAGCGCGTGCATGACGACCCCCTGTCGTCGGCGCGTGCATCGCTGCTTGCCAAGATCAACGCGTTCCGCCCAGGAGAGACGGTGTTTGAGGTGGGCGCACGCGGACCGAATGCGCCGCTGGCGCAGCTCATGCAGGACCGGCGGCGCACGCTCGACAGCAAACAGCGCCGCGCGCGTGTCATTGAGGAAGGCAAGACGCATGCACCGATGGACACCGTCGCCGAGGCTGGTGAGGCCAGTGATGCAGATGAGGCCGACATTGAGGCCGTGTTTGACACCGGCAAGAAGAAGACGTTCCGCGACCCCAACTTTTACATGGGCTACGTGCAGGAGGGCGCGGACGAAGACCGCGGCTACTCGCTCAACGGCTCATTTGCCGAGCAGGCGAAGCACGTCGCGGTGGACCTCGGCGGCGACGACATCGGTCCAGGCCATGCCAACCAGCGGCCCAACCAGATGCGCTGGGATACCAAGAAGAAGAAGTTTATCAAGGGCGACGGCACCGGCGCCGACAACCAAAAGCTCATCCGCACGGAGACAGGCCTCAAGCTCCCCGCCACCTATCGTTCAGGACGCTACGACGAATGGCGCAAGGAGCAGCGCGTAGACATGCCGCGCGTCGGCGAGGACGAAAGCACAATGCCGACGTCGGCACGGCGCATCGCCGCGTCTGCGCGCGACGGCGCAGCGACGCACCGTCACCGCGGCTTCCACCACACGCAGACCAAGGCGCCCAAGCCGATCGACAAGACGCAGTACGACTACAAACGCAAGCTCAAGCAGCGCGAGGGCCGCGCGGCCGGCTCGCCGCGGCCGGTGCACAACGAGCTCAAGAGCGCACAGCAGATCCAGCGCGAGCGCGAGATCAAGGCAAAGCGCAAGGAGAAGAACGCGCGCCCGTCGCGCAAGCGCAAGTAGGCCCGCTGTGCGCGATCGGCGCACGGTTTCGTGCGCAGGGCTGCTGGAGCGAGCGGCCGCACGTGCCCCGATCCCAGGGTGGGTCGCTTGCGCGATCGCGTCCGGCAGGTTGGCGCGTGCGGGTCTTGGCTTGCTGACGCGCCTAGAGATCTATAGTCTGTAACATCTAGGGTACAGGGTAAGCATGCCCTGCCGCGGTGGGCTATTTGTCATGCTACACGGGTCCTGAGTGGCCATGGCACGAGAGCGAGTTAGTGTCGTGTGCATCGAAACGATGCGCACGCGTGCGCTGCGGAGTAACCCCTTGGCACGCTTTGGATTGGATCATTCATGATGGATATGCACGCACATGCAGATTCATTTCGACCCCGATTCTCCCATGTGTCCACGTGCCGGATGCGCTGCACGCGACAGGAGGACACGATTCGGCAACCGCAGTGTGGAGGCGCCCCGTATAGCAGCCCCGACGAGTAGAATTCGTATTCGCCGGCGCAGGCCGCTCATAAAAAGTGCATAGGGGTCGCGCGATCTCCCCACCACTGGTACAGATCGTCCTCATCCTCATGGTCAACGTGGCGCGTTTGCTCGCCTGTGCCGCTGTGCTTGCTGGCTTCGTGCAGGCAGGCGCGAAGCCAAGCCAAGGCACACCGGTGTATACTGGTGTCAAGTCCTTCCCCACTGAAGTGTTTGCCGGGATGTACTATACCCCCAAGAACATGGAGCAGGAGCCGCGCCCGGTCGTATCGCGCCTGAACGGCGGCGTGTTCCCTGACTCGCTCAACAACCCCACACAGCTGCCCACCGCGCCGCCTGCGAGCGAGGCGCTGATGCCCCCCAAGCTCCACGGCAAGGAGCAAGTCGACGCGCTTGTCAACGATGCCTTTAACATTGCCGGCCAGCTCTTCCACCAGAGCAACCCTCCGTCGCTGTCGTGCAACCTGTGCAAGGCGGGCGTAGCGACGTTGCAGAAGCTTGCGCACGTCAACCCTGAGATCCTGCCGGACGTGATGGGCACCATCTGTGACACGTTTGGCGTGTTCGCACTGCTCAACTACAAGCAGGAGTGCAAGCGCACGCTGAGCAAGGCTGTGTACGGTGGCCCGATCACCGAAGTGCTGAGCGCTGCGAATCTCACCGAGGGCGCGATCGATGCACAGGGCATCTGTGGCCAGATCCCTGCGTTGAACCTCTGCCCGAAGCCATCGGAGCGCTTCTCGGACGACTTCCTGAACAGCTGGTTCCGCGGCAAGCGTCATGCGCCCAAGCACGTCACGAAGCGCTGGTCTCAGATCAAGCAGCGCAAGGACTCGCAGCCCAAGACGCCCAAGTCGCAGCTCCTGCGCGTGCCGCACTTGACCGATCTGCACCTTGACGGGCGCTACATGGTCGGCACTGAGAGCGACTGCACCTACGGCGAGACGGTCGCGTGTTGCCGCGTGAACAGCTACAACCTTACCAAGTACCACGGCCAGTTTGTCCACGGCCACCTGCCTGACTCGGACATTGTGCACAAAGCGAACTACTGGGGCAGCCTTGAGTGCGACACGCCCTGGTCGCTCATGGCCAACTCGTTCCAGGCGCTCAAGGAGCTCGGCGGGGACCGCGGCTGGGACTTTACCATCTTCACCGGCGACTTGGTGGTACACGACGACCTGTACCGCTACTCGCACGACCTCGTGGAGTACTCGGAGCAGTCGATCTACGACATGTTTAAGCACTACCTCGGCGACACGCCGCTCATCCCGTCGCTCGGAAACCACGACACCTCGCCGGAGAACATCATGGCGCCCGACTCGTTGCCGTACGGCATGGGCAATGAGTACCAATGGGACGTCGAGTACATTGCGGAGCTCTGGTCCTCGAAGAACTGGCTGAACAAGAAGCAGGCCAACCAGGTGCGCACACACCAGGGCGCCTACTCCATCTCGCCGCGCGAGGGCTTCCGCATCATTGCGCTCAACACCGACTTCTGGTACTACGTCAACTTCTACAACTACATCAACATGGAGAACCCCGACATGAGCGGCAACCTGCGCTTCCTCACGGACGAGCTGCTTGCCGCCGAGGAGGCCGGTGAGCGCGTCTGGATCATCGGCCACGTCCTCACAGGCTGGAGCGGCGAGGAGGCCCTGAACCGCCCGGGCAACCTGTTCTACCAGATCGTGAGCCGCTTCGCCCCGCACACGCTCGCCCACATCTTCTTTGGCCACACGCACGAGGACCACTTCCAGCTGTTCTACTTCAACGACAACGGCGCCTCGCTCACTGCCGACCGCAGCACAAAGAACGCGGTTGCGCAGGCCTTCATCGCGCCGTCTGTCACGCCTTACATCAAGCTCAACCCCGCGATCCGCGTGATGCACGTCGACCCCGAGACCTATGAGGTGATGGATTACGACCAGTACTACTCGCAGATCGCCGAGTACGACGACATCATCCACAAGAAGCTCAACCACGGTCCAGTTTGGCGCCACTTGTACTCGGCGCGCGACGCCTACGGCGACTTCCACGGCTCGCTCAACAAGGGCAACTACCAAGCCGGCGTCACGCTCAACGGTACCCGCTGGCCTGACAATGCGCCGCTCAACGGCACCTTCTGGGCCGCGCTCACCGACGAGATGGAGGCGCGTCCGGAGCTCGTGACTTACTTCTCTGAGTACCAGTCGCGCCTTAGCCCCACGGCGCACAAGTGCACCAGCGCCAAGTGCCACAAGGCCAACATCTGCTACATGCGCTCGGGTTCGCCGCTCCAGGGGCAGCAGTGCGACTCGTCGTACTCCGCCGTGGGCCGTTAATTCTCTCTTTAGTTTCCCTTAATCTAATCATGTTCATAATGTATACGTTTGTTTGTTCCATGTGTCCGCCATCGACGTCTCCGGTCCGCGCACCGCCGCCACGCGTGCACAACCCGGAGCGAAGTCGGTGCCAAGCCTTGCAGCGAAATAGCGACGAATGAGGTGCGCCAACTGGACCCCAGGCAACCAAATTTTATAAATTTCTAGAATACGCAGCCAATGTGGGGTGACGTCCAAGAGAACCTTCGTGCCTAGAGCCCGTGCATCCCAGGCAAGCCACCAGCACCGCAATGAAGGCAAGCGCCTTTGGCTTTGTAGTAGCCTCTGTGAGCTACATCACTACGGCACTTTGTACCACCTCGACGGACTATGCGCTAAATCTTCCCGATGGAAGTGCCGTCTACACGGCATCGTCCGCGTTTCCGACGTCCGACTTTGAATCAATGGACTTGATGCCCTCCGCGCACGAGGCAGAGCCACAGCCCGTGATCACAAGCCTGAGCAGCGGGAGATTTAATGATACACTGGTGAATCCAACGATGCTTCCCAACCCAACGCCCACGACGACGGGCGTTCTGCCTGAGCCCACGCAAGGCGCCACCGGCGGTTTTGCGTCCCAAGAGACCGTCATTCAGAACATCACCGATCTACTTCGTGATCCGAACGGCACCCCATGCGATACCTGTCGTAAAGTGCTGTCTGTCGGGCAGAGTATGGCAAGGACCACTCCTTCGAATGTGTCGGACACGTTGGTGGAGTTGTGCGTCAGCTTCAATTACACAAAGTCGCAGGACCCCCGGTTCGACTGTGAAGCCAAGTTTAGTGCGGCACAGATGGGACCCATGTATACACAGCTTCTCAGCTACGCTAATTTCACCAACAGCACGGCGGCGGCAGATCACATTTGCGCCTACTTGGTGGATGAAGAGCCCTGCCCGAAGAAAAACATCACCGTGTACGACGACCGTGGAGCGTTCTATGAGTCCTGGTTCAATCAGAGTGGCCCAGAGCGACCCATTCTTTCGGGTCTTCGGCAAAAGGTCGGTCCTGCTCGTGACCAACCCTTGCGGGTCCTTCATCTTTCGGATATCCATCTCGATCCTCGGTACATGGTCGGTGCTGAAGCCAACTGCGACAGTGGCCAGTGCTGTCGCGCCGACTCGTACAACTCGACGCTGGCGCAGCCCACGTTTGAGCCCGGGAAGCTCCCCAAAGAAAACATCTCCGAGCCCGCTGGCTATTGGGGCTGGTACCAATGCGACTCGCCGTGGTCCCTGGTGGAATCAACCATGCAGACCATCTCGGCCTTGGCACAGCAAGATGGACCGTTTGACCTGGGAATTGTTACTGGCGACTTGGTCACCCATGACTCAACGGTGCGCATTTCCCCAGACCTCGTGCGGTACTCGGAACAATCCATCTACGATTTGCTTCGCCAGTACGTAAAAAACACCACCATTGTCGTGGCCATCGGAACAGGCGACACAGCGCCGCAGGACCAAGCCATGCCGAACGACCTTCCCGATGACCGTGGCAAGCAGCTCAACTGGGACTACGAGAACATTGCAGCGCTGATCGAGACGGAAGGGTGGGGCAGCAACGACACCGCCGAGAGCATCCGGACGCACTATGGAGGCTACTCGCTGAGTCCACGGCAGGGCTTGCGAGTCATTTCCGTTAACTCGGATTTCTGGTCTGTGGAAAACCTGTTCAACTACATTAACCCGGATGATCCAGATCCGAGCGGCACATTCCGATGGCTTACCGACGAGCTGATGCTGGCAGAATCCGCCAATGAAACGGCATGGATCGTTGCCAGTGTGCCGACAGGATGGGACGGGACGGCCGCTTTGCCCCGCCCATCAATGCTGTTCAACCTTATCGTGAACCGGTTTGCCCAGACCATTGCGCATGTCTTTTTCGGACACACGCACGAGGATCAGTTCTACCTGTTCTTTGACGAGAGCAGCAATAGTGCTGCTGTGCGTGACAACTCAACCCTTTCCGGGCATGCGTACATTGCCCCCTCGCTTAGCCCCAACCGCAACTTACAGCCGTCGTTCCGCATTTACGATGTGGACCCAGAGACGTACGAGGTGATGAACTATCACCAATACTACACGTCGGTTTCGGAGTTCCAGAACCTCACCGACCAAGGCCCCGTCTGGCGCGAGTTGTATTCCGCACGCGAAACCTATGCCAATTACACGATGATTGGAGATGCCAACAACCAGACATCGTGGCCCACCGATGCACCCCTCAATGCTACTTTCTGGATGTCTCTGACGGAAGAAATGAAAAAGGATACCACGTTGGTCGATGCATTCAATTTATTCCAGGGGCGTAACAGCCCTCGAACGCCGGCTTGCGACTACGCATGCCAGCAAGCGAAGCTTTGCTATATGCAAACCGGCAATTCGTTCCCCTTGGACACATGTGATCCTGGCTATGGGTCTGTACAGTCGGCCTATCCGTCGGGTGAGGTGACTCCAGAAGAGGCATGACAGCGTTTCTCACAAGACCATTTGACGTTATAGTTACGAAGCAGTTTTGTATGATTACGGACGCGATATGATAGACCACCCGTGCGCACAACCTTCTTCATTCTGCTTGCGCTTACGCTGCCCATCCTATGCAGCACGTTCATTATACCGCATCATTGGACTCGAGCAAGCTACCCTAGCCCTTTTCGTGTACAACGCACAATGCATGCCGGCCGCCATAAATTAGCATACCACGTGCGGACGATCCAGCGTCTGATTGCGCGCGGAATCGCGCACGCATGCATTCATTTTGTGGAGGCGCGCGCAGTCGTGTGCGTAAAAAGCCGCGGACGCGCCGTGACGCCGGCCCCGCTCACCCCTTCAAGATGGCCAAGCCGGCGCTTTGGGCATCGTCGCTGCTGGTGTTTGCCGCAATTTCGCAAGTCCTTGCCAAGAGTCCGACGCAGTATGTGACGACCACCTCGTACGGTTCAGACGTCTACACGGTATCCTCGGCGTTCCCCACATCCGACTTTCCGTCAATGGATTTTGCGCCCTCGGGACATGAGGCCGAGCCCCGTCCCGTCATCACGGGCGTATCCGGAGGGAAGTTTGATGACTCGCTTGTGAACCCCACCATGCTGCCTTCGGCGGCGCCGTCCAGTGAAGCTGTTTTGCCTGCGCCCACGCAGAGCGCAGCGGATGCGGTCGGCAACCAGGACCAGTACCGCCAGACAGTGCTGACCAACTTTACGAACATCCTGAACGAGACGGGTCAGTCGGAGTGCCAGATCTGCCACAACGCCGTGATGCTGGGCCAGCAGGCGGCGCGCGCGGTGCCTTCGCTGGTCCCGGGCATGTTGGTGCAGCTATGCAAGCAGTACAACTACACGCAGTCGGTCGACGTGGACAAGGACTGTGAGGCCGAGTATGGTGCGTCGCAGCTGGGCAGCATCTACACACAGCTGCTCAGCTACGCCAACCTTACCTACGCTTCGACGACGGTGGACTACATTTGCAATGCGCTGGTCGACGCGAAGCCATGCAACATGCCTGAGCCGCCCGTGCTGGATGCCGACTTCCTCAACGACTGGTTCAACGGCACAGTGGTACCACCGGCTGATGTCGTTTCACGTTCCAAGAAGACCGGCCCGGCGCAGGAACAGCCGCTGCGTACGCTGCACGTCTCCGACTTCCATGTGGACCCGCGCTACCTGGTGGGTGCAGAAGCAGCGTGTGACAATGGCCAGTGCTGCCGCGCGGACTCGTACAACTCGACGCTGTGGTCCCAGCCGGACTTTGCACCGGGGTCGCTGCCGCGTGACAACATCTCGAAACCCGCAAGTTATTGGGGTGCCTACGAGTGTGACCCGCCGTGGTCGCTCATCGAGGCAGGCATGCAGGGAATCTCCGGGCTGGTAGAGAGCAGCGGTGATATCCACTTGGGCGTGTTTACTGGTGACTTGACCACGCACGACTCGGATGCGCACATCTCGCAGGACCTCGTGAAGTATTCGGAGCAGTCGCTTTACGATCTCTTCCACAAACATACCGGCAATGCCACTATTGTGGTTGCGCTCGGCAACCATGACTCGTCCCCGGCAGATCAGGCAGCACTCGCGAACCTTCCAGACGGCCGGAGTGACCAGTTCAACTGGGACTACGAGAACGTCGCTGCCCTCGTCAAGTCCGAGGGCTGGGGCAATGACACCACTGCCGAGACGATCCGCACGCACTACGGCGGCTATTCAATCAGCCCCCGCCAGGGTCTGCGCATCATTGCTCTCAACACTGACTTTTGGTACAAGAGCAACTACTTCAACTACATCAGCTTGGACCAGCCGGACCAGAGCGGCATGCTTCGCTGGCTCACGGACGAGCTGCAGGCAGCGGAGAACAGCAACGAGCGCGCATGGCTGGTCGGCCATGTGCCGACTGGCTGGGACGGCAGCAATGCACTGGACACGCCGACCAATCTGTTCTACCACATCGTCTCGCGGTATTCACACACCATTGCGCACATTTTCTTCGGTCACACGCACGAGGACCAGTTCCAAGTGTTTTACAACGTCACGAACGGCAACTCGACCTCCGCTAGCCGTAAAACACAGGACGCAGTCGCGAGCGCTTTCCTGGGCCCATCGCTCACGCCGTTGACCAATGTTCAGCCATCGTTGCGCATCTACGAAGTGGATCCGGAGACGTACGAGGTGATGGACTACCATCAGTACTTTACACCGGTCACAGCCTTCCAGAACCTCACTGACCAGGGACCCATCTGGCATGAGCTGTACACGGCGCGTGCAGCGTACAGCAATTTTTCGGCGTCAGCTGCGGCAAACAAGTATGCCGCAGGCGTGCCGCTCGACAACGGCATGTGGCCGTCGTCGGCGCCGCTCAATGCCTCGTTCTGGGCGGCGCTTACCGATGAGATGGAGCTGCGCCCGGAGCTGGTCGAGCTGCACAACCTGTACCAGGGCCGAAACAGCCCCCGCACTCCGTCGTGTGACACGCAAGAGTGCCAGGCGGCCAAGGTGTGCTACATGCGCTCGGGCTCCTCGTCGCTGGGCCGCGCCTGCCCCAAGGGCTACGGCTCCGTGCAGTCTGGGTTCTCTCCTTCGTAATATTGTATTGGGTCAATGGGGTGCAGTTAGGATTTGGCCGCGTTTTGCTTCATTGCAGCGCTGCGTAGGGTTGATGGATACGATGAAGATGGGCGCACGGTGCTAGGCTCGTGCACGGGCCATGTCTTAATGAGCGGAGCGTGCTGATTCAGCCGGAATCCAGATAGACACGTGCGTAGCTTGGCTGCATCAGGGCGCTGGGACCCACGGCACTGGTGAGCGGTGTGCGTCCCCGCGGCCATGTACCATCCGCGCAGCTCTGTGGATGATGCAGAGCTTCAGCCACTGCAGGACGAAGGCGTGGAGCCCGCGCTCCGCATAGGCTCGCGCTGGCCAGCGAAACGGATTGCCAAGTACGCGGTGCTTCTTGCGGCGTTTGTGTATGCTGTGAGCATCTGCTGGCCGTCGCATACGACGCGGATGCGCGCGGATGCGGTGATTGCACCGGCAGCTTTTCCAACGAACGAATTCCCTGGCATGGACTTTATGCCAGAAGCACAAGAAGCCGAACCACGGCCTATCATCACGCGCGTCGGCGGCGGCCGCTTTGACGACGCACTCGTCGACCCGCTGCACCTGCCCACGGCAGCGCCGAGCAGCGAGGGCGTACTGCCGAAGCCAACGGGTGCCATGCATCTTGCGCAGGACCACAAGCAGCAGCTCCGTCTCGAGAGCAAGCAGAAACTGCGCGACCTGTTTGGCTCGCGTGCGTCCAGCTGCGACAAGTGCCTCACAGCGCTGCGGCACGGCCAGACGCTTGCACGCGCCGCGCCTGAGCTTGTGCCTGAACTCATGATCGAGCTTTGCGAAGAGTACCGCTACACACGCTCGCGAGATGTTCCGCGTGGGTGCCAGGGCACCTATGGCGTCAGCCAGTGGGGTGGACCATACACCCAGACGCTCAGCTACCTGAACGTCAGCGAGGGATCGATGCCCGCGCAGCTAATCTGTGCCAAGTTCCTCAAGGGCAAGCACTGCCCGATGCCTGCGCGCCCGACACTCTCGCCCGCATTCCTGCACCAGTGGTTCCACGGACAGACCGAGCCGCCGGCATACGTCGCGCGGCGCTCCAAGAAGACGGGGGCCAAGCGTGCTACGCCGTTGCGCACTTTGCACGTGTCGGACCTGCACGTTGACCCGCGGTACCTCGTGGGTGCCGAGGCCGAGTGCGACAACGGACAGTGTTGTCGCGTGGATGCATACAACTCGACGCTGTGGGATGCAGCGACACCGATCCCGGGGCGTCTACCCCGCGCAAACATATCGAGCCCAGCGCACTACTGGGGCAGCTACCAATGCGACCCGCCGTGGGCGCTCATTGCCGCGGGCATGCAGGGCATTTCCGCGCTGATCGACCGCGACGGGCCGCTGGACCTGGGTGTGTTTACCGGCGACTTTACGACACACGACCAGCACGAGCATATCTCGCGCGACTTGGTGCGCTACGCGGAGCAGTCACTGCTTGACATGCTCGCACGGCATATGCACAACGCGACTATGGTCGTTGCACTCGGTAACCACGACTTTGCGCCGTCGGATTTTGCAGCAGTGCCCGGATTGCCGGACGATGCATCGGAGCAGGTGCAGTGGAATTACGAGCATATCGCGGCGCTCGTCAAGACGCATGGATGGGGCGATGACACCACGGCAAAGACCATCCGGACGCACCACGGTGGCTACTCGGTGAGCCCCCGCAAGGGATTGCGTGTCATTTCGCTCAACTCCGACTTGTGGTACAAGGCGAACCCGATGGCGTACCTGCATGCCGACGAGCCCGACGTCGGCGGCATGCTGCGCTGGCTCACGGACGAGCTGCAGGATGCCGAGAACCGGAACGAGCGCGTATGGATCGTGCTGCACGTCCTCACCGGCTGGGACGGCCGCAATGCGCTCGAGGGCCCCACGAACCTGTTCTACCACATTGTATCGCGCTACACGTACACAATTGCACACATCTTCTTTGGGCACACACACGAGGACCAGTTCCAGGTGTTTTACCGCGCGACCGGCGGTGACTCGGCCTCGGTGCCGCGACACACCGCGAACGCAACGGGCGTGGCGTTTATCGGCCCGTCGCTCACGCCGCTCAGCAACGTGCAGCCGTCGCTGCGGGTGTACGAGGTGGACCCAGAGACGTACGAGGTGATGGACTATCTGCAATACTACACGCCCGTCGACGACTTTGCGCACACGCACGACCACGGCCCGATCTGGCGCCTGTTGTACCGCGCACGCGCCACGTACGACTCGTTCGCCGCCTCGGTCGCGGCCAAGACATACGCGGCGCCCGTTGCGCTCGATGCCGAGCACAAGTGGCCGGCCACGGCGCCGCTCAACGCGACCTTTTGGGCGGCGGTCACGGACGAGATGGAAGCGCGACCAGCGCTGCTCGATCTGCATCACCTCTATCAGAGCCGCAAAAGTCCGCGGTCGTGGCTGTGTACGTCGGAAGAGTGCCACCGCGCCAAGCTGTGCTACATGCGCTCCGGTTCTGCGTCACAGGGGCGGCAGTGTCCACAGGGTTATTCGTCCGTACAGAGCTAGGCAGGCTACTGCGGTCCTTTCGCGAGGATATCTTCGATCTGCGTCTTGGTGATGCGGTGACGCCCGATCTCGGGCCCGAAATGCGATGCATCCTCGTCCCAGCGCAGGTGCAGCACAGGGATGTCGTATTGGTACTTGCGCCGCCAGTAGTCGACGTTGTACTCCTTGTCGTCGTGGATGTTGTACGTCGAAACGGTGAAGGGCGCGTCGATTTGGTCAAGCACCTCTTTCGCCTCATCACACAGCTGGCACTGCGTCCCGGTAAAGATGGTGATGTGTGGCAGCGGCTGGTGCGAGTACGCACGCACGCTCCTCAGCGCGGCAGGCGTGCGCACCGCCGCCGCACGGCCGGCGCGCACCGCCGGCATCCACGATGCCCCCAGTCGGGTCGCCCGTGCGTGCCACATAGTGGAGGTCGGACGGGTGGCGGCCCCGCCGCCCCACCGACCGCGTTTTGGGTAGACCAAGCCACATCTAATGTACACATGGGCGCATGCGCCCTTTCTATAAAACCTGTTAAAATTGACCCCGCTCGTTGTAGCGCTGAAAAGACGGACCCACCGAATGGCGCTTGCGCACGCCGCCAAACGCATCCACGTCCGCATCCATAAAGGGGTCGCGGCTGCGCCGGCGCTCGCGCGCGATTTCCTGGCGGCTCATGGTGCGCGCCGGAATTTCGTATGCATAGTCGTAGTAGTCGTCGCGCGGCTCGGCATGGTCCCGTCTCCCGTGGTAGGAGCGGCCGCTGTGTCGCCGCGAGTGGTGCCCGCTGCGGTGCGAGTGACGCCGCCCATCGCTGCGGTGCGAGTGACGGTGCGCCGGCGCACCGCCCGCACTTGCGGGATCGTACACGAGGCTGTGACGAATCGGGCCACGCGCCGACTCGTACGGCTGATCGCCCTGGTCGTACGAGCGGCCGAGGCCGGTGGACATGACGGGCGGCGCAACCGGCTGCAGCACGGGCGCCGAGACGGGCGCCGGTACCGGCGCCGGCATGACCGGCGCGGGGTCCGCGTAGTAGTTGGCGCCGTGGTAGTCCGCGTAGCGATTCGTGTTCGCCGCGGTGTGGTCGTAGCTGTACGGATCGTCTTCCTTGGTGTACATCGCTGGCGGCGGTTCGTAGCGCTCCGGCAGCGACTCGTCGCGGTTCAGGCTCCAGGCAAGGGCGACAAACACAAAGCCAACCACCACGGCGGCCGTCGCAGCCACTTGGAGCCAGATGGCCGGGCCGAGCTCGGCGCTGACCTGGCCGCTGTAGTTCGCGGCGACCTGGTTGTTGAGCTTGTTGCGCGCATTGATGAAGAGGATGAGCTCAATCACCAGCGTGCCGATCGACAGGAGCATCGCCCAGAACGTTGTGATGGTGTACAGCAATGTGTTGGTGCACACGGCAAGCAGCGCCGCACCGGCCGCAATCCCCGTAAAGCCCGCCGAGATGGGCTGGAGCACGAGCGCATAGGGCAGGTTGTGGATGAACGGCGAGCCGATGTTGAGGCGGGTGCCAAACAGCTCCTGCAGGGACTGCTGCTTGAAACCGAGGCCCACGGGCGAGCACTGCGAGGTGCTGGAAATGACACAGGCGGCCCAGACGCCAAACTAGCGGTGAGATGCGGGGGCAAGTACGTACGCGCAGGTCCTGGTCGCCAGAGATGAGGCGCATAAAGTAGAGGCCATGGATGTATGGCAGAGAGATGGAGTTCTGCAGGTTAGCCACGACGTCGCTGCGTACCAAGAGCTGGAGAACGAACGAAGCGCCCACGAGCAGGAAGCCCAGCAGCGCAGCGAGGCGCCCGGCGGTACCCATCGTGGCGAAAGGAGTGACGCGGGGGGGTGAGAGAGGAAGGGTCGGCGATCAATCTACGCGCGGCGGCGATCCTTCGTCTGCGGTGAGCGAGAAGACGTGGACGCGGTCGTGGCGCCCCAGCTGGGGTCGGCCCTTGCTCGCATGGTCAGGCCGCCCCTCCCAAAAAGCTGCAAGGGAGCTCTGCAATGGGCTGGCATGTGGAGGTGGTGCAGCGAGGTGCAGCTCCACGTCCGGCGTCCCCCCGCACGGGGCACGCGTCGCTGGCCAGGGCCGATCGAGTGCCTACGGCAGCTACTCCACATTGTAGAAGGCGAACGAGGGCGCGCCGGGCTCGGCGCCCTCGACGACGGTGCGATCAAAGCCGTGCTTGCCCTGCAGCTCGTCGGCACGCGCAAGCGCCTCCTTGGCGCTCTCGATGTGCACGTTGCGGAAGTTGAGCGTCTTCTTCAGGTAGCCGCTGGACGCTGCAAGCGTCTCCTTCTCGTTGAACGGCAGCTGGCGGTTGAACGCCATCTCCGGACCAAACTCGGCAATGCGCTTCTTGAACGCCATCACGAACGGCATGGCCTTCTTGTCCTTGAGCAGGCCGGCCTTGGCGACCTCCTCACGCACCTTGGCGTCGTCCACCTGGCCCGTGGCGGGGTCGTAGTGCTGCTGCACCGCGTTCACACACACGTCCTGCCACGCGGGGAAGGCGTCGGCGACAAAGATGGACACCTCCTTCGGCTTGCGCTCGTTGTACTTCTCCGAGGGCGCCTGGCCCTTGACCTTGCGGCGCGTCACAGCGATCTCCGCGTCGCGGATCGTCTTGATCGTGCCGCGGACGTAGGCGGCGGCGGCGGTCAGCGCCGCGTCCTCCGGCTGCGCCTCGGGGAAGCGCGCGTCGTGGACCGTGGTGGTGTGGCCCAGCACGCCCTTCCAGATGTGCTCGGCAAAGTGCGGCGCGATGGGCGCGATGAGCAGCGCCTGCGTCTCGATCCAGAGGCGCACGAGGTCGGCGTGCATGCCAATGTCCGCGGTCGCCTCGCGGTACAGGTCGCGCGACGACTGCAGCTCGTAGAAGCCCAGCTTGGTCACCTCCTTGTACGCCGCGCGCTCGTACGCGTCCTTCGTCGCGGCAATCGCCGCCTGGATCTCGTTGTAGAACGTGCGGTCCCAGAACGCATCACGCGCGCCCGTGCGCAGCTCGTTGGCGTTCGCCTTGGCGATCGTCTCGGTGCACCAGTCGATCAGCGTGTGGAAGCGGAGGATGTTGGCGTTGGCCGTCTTTTCCTCAAAGTTGGCGTCCTCGATGCCGTCGCCCGCGTCAGCAAGCGACACACGCGAGGCGTCCGCACCAAACTTCTCGACCGACTGGCGCAGGGAGAGCGTGTTGCCGGAGCTCTTGGACATCTTGGCGCCGTTGAGCATCAGGTGGCCGTTGGCGCGCATCGCACGCGGCCAGTGCTTCTCGGGGAAGATGGCGGCGTGGTTGTAGATGCAGAAGGTCAGGTGGTTGTTGATCAGGTCCTTGCCCGACGAGCGCAGGTCCATCGGGTAGAAGTACTCAAACTCGCGGCGCAGCTTGTCCGCCTTTTCGCGGGGAAGCGGCGCGTCCGCGGGCCATGGTGCACCGGTCAGGATGTAGTCCCACACGTCGTCGGTGAGCTGGTCGGGCGTCACGCCGAGCGGGCCCGTCTGGCTGCCGTCGGCGACGCCGCCCTGCAGCTGGTAGGCGACGGTGTAGTAGGCCATGTAGATCGTCGAGTCGCTCAGACTCTCCACCAGGAACTGCGGGTCCCACGGCAGCTTGGAGCCCAGGCCGTAGGAGCGTGCGCAGGCCCACTGGTGCAGCCAGGCGAGCACGCCCTCGAACGAGTTGCGCGTCTCGGTCTGGTAGGTGTTCATCTGCGCCAGGAGCTTTTCCGCCTGCGCCTTCCACGACGGCTCGCCGTAGTCCAGGTACCACTGGTCGCACAGCGCCACCACACAGTCGTCGCCGCTGCGCGACACGATGCGCCCCTCGGGCTCGGCGTAGGCAAACGCCAGGTGCTCGGCAATCAGGTCGCGCTGCACCTTGGCCTTGGCCTCCTGCACGCTCTCGCCCTTGTACTTGCCCACGAGCATCGTGCCGTTGTAGAAGCCCTGCTTGTACGCCACGTCCTTGGCCTCGGCGAGCGCGTTGCGGTCCTTGGGGCTCTGCACCTTGAACTGCTTCACGAGGTCCTCGGCGATCATCTCGCTGTACCCGGGCGCCTGGATCACCGGCACGGGGTCAAGCGTGAGCCACTGCGGGTCGACGTGGTAGAACTCGGCCTTCTTGCGCAGCTCCATCAGGTTCGCGTAGTCGTCGGGCGAGTCGCTCGGCACGCTCGTCACCACACCGGTGCCCTTGGTGGCAAGCACCGAGTCCATCGGCAGCACATACACCTCGTTGTGTACCGCGTAGGGCGCCTTGATGCGCGTCCCAACAAGCTCGGCACCGTGCACCGTGGCAAGGCACTCGGCCTTGCCGCGCGTGTCGAAAATGCCCTGGTACGCAAAGTTGCGCGCCGCACGCTCCGTGCAAATGTACACGTCGGTGTCGTTCACCGCAAACGCGCCGTACTCGAGCTTCGGGCCGACGTAGCAGTTCGTCTGGCCGTACATCGTCTCGGGACGCAGCGTGGCCGCCACCAAAAAGACGCGCTTGCCCTGCAGCTTCGCGTCGAGCAGGGGCGCAGCGTCCTTGCCCCACTGCACCACCTCCATCTTGAGGCCGGTGTACTCCTGCGGGCCAAGACCCTCACCCTCCGAGCGGTCGTGGTCCATGCACGGCTGCCCGTCCTTCGGCGAGAAGATGGTGTAGCGCTCGCCGAACTTGATCTTATCCATGGCACGCAGCTTGTTCACCTGCCAGCGCACAAACGAGTCGTAGTACGGGTTGACGTCCGTGGTGATGAACGCGCGGCGCCAGTCGATGCGCAGACCAAACTCGGTCGTGTCGCGCTGCGCAATCGGGGGGAAATAGTGCAGCCAGTACAGCGGGTCGGCAAAGCGCTTGATTTCCTCGCGCGGCACACCGCTGTTCTCCATGATCTGGAACTGGTACTTGAGCCCGGTGTTCTTCCCGGCAAGCTTGCCCTTGGTCGCCTTGTCGACGCGCTGGGTGTCGCCGCCGCCCGACGCCTGGACCTCGGCCTCCGCCTCGGCCTTGGCCTCCGCCTCGACCTGGGCGTCGTACTTGGCAAAGTCCTCACCAAAGAGCTCAATCTCGCGGATCAGCTTGTCGGCCGCAGCACGGATCGGCATGCCCGTGCAGTGGAAGGCCCACGGGAAGAGGGCACGCTTGCCAAGCATGCGCTCGTAGCCCGTGGCGAACTCGACCTTGGACAGCGTAAAGGCATGGCCCAGGTGCAGCGAGCCGTTCATGTACGCATACGGAATCGTCGCAAAGAACTTGGGGTACTTCGCACGGATCTCCTCGGGAGAGAGGTCCTGCAGCGCCGCATCGTTCGTCGGCGAGTCAACGTCAAAGACGCGCGCCTCACGCCACTCTTGCTGGTACTTTTGCTCGAGCGAGCGCAAAAAGTCGCGCTTCGCGGTCTGGGTCAGCACTCGCCGCTACGCACATTCTCCAGTTTAATGGGGCCCGCGGCTGGAGCCGCTGCTGGTTTCGCACTCATCACAGCCCGCGTGCAAAAAAGTCGCTGGATCAATCGCACCGTCCTGCTAGCGGCGCTCCGCGCTGGAAGAAAGGAAAGAAGCCGGTCACGTGCGCCGCCCACCATGCCGCCCGACCGGGGGGGGCTCGAGGCATACGCGCTCGCGGCGCCCGCGTGGCGCCCGCCGCTCCACGACTCCGCCGACCTCGGCTGGCCGGGGCTGCATGCGCCACAGCCCACCGAGCTCACCACCGCGGCCGTGCGCCACGGCTGGGTCGCGCCGCCGTGCGTCGCAAACGAGGGCGCCTCGGTGTACGAGCAGATCCACGATCGCCTCGCACGGCCCGCGACGCTCGGCCTGCTCAACGCGCTGCTCGACGGCGTCCAGCACCAGCGCCGCGCCACGCACCCACACACGCTCGAGGACCACACGTTTGCCGTGCCGGGGCGCGTCACGCTCAACGAGGACAAGCGCACGCTCTACGTCCGTGCGCTCGCCGACCCAGGCGCGCCGCTCGCACACCTCGCGCGCCACGTCCCGCACGGATACCGCGGCGAAATGCTGTTCGAGATGCTCTGGCACGGCGATGGCACGCGCCCGGTGCCTGTGCCGCGCGCCGTGTGGTTCATCCAGGCCTGCGGCGCCAGCGACGTCCATACTGCGCGGCGCTCACACGACCAGGCGACGCGCGCGTGCACCGATGCGGCGCTCGCATGGCTTGCCACGCAACTTGCCGCGTTCCCCGCCGCTGACGCCGCCGCAGACACGGCGGCGTGGGCCGCCAAGTGGTCGTACAGCGCGGCACTTGTGCACGCCCTGCGCGAACAGCACCTCGTCGAGACGTACGCCTACCTGGCGTGGCTCACCGCCCAGACGCACGCCGTGCGCACGGGCGCGCGTGTGTGCCTGCTGCAGCTCGTGGACGATGCGCTGCCCGCGCTCGCGGCGCGCGCGTCCCTCGCGCACACACTGGCGGCGGCGCTGCAGCCGCGCGGGAGCGACACGCCCTTTGTCGCGGCGCACACGCGCACGGTGCTTGCCCGGTGCGCAGCACTTGCGCCCGAGGCCCTCGTCGGCGTGCCCTCGCCCGACACGCGCATCACAGCGCGCACGCGGCGCCTCCAGGGGGCGCTTGCGCCGCTGCTGACGGCGCCGGCGCACGAGTCGGTTGCCGACGCGGACGCTGTACAGGTGCTCGACACGAGCAGCGACACGGTCGCCACGCTCTTCCTGCGCTACTTTGTGCCCGAGGGCGCACTGCCCGACGTCGCGCACCGCGTCACGCTCCTCCTCACCTGGGCCTGCACCGAGACGCGCGACGGCGCGGGGCGCGAGTACCTTGCCGCGGCGCTGCTTGAGCGGCTGCACACGTGCCAGGTGGGGCGCCTCGTGCTCGATGACGGGCGGCGCGTTGCGTGCACCTGGACGCCCATCTCGCTGTTCGACACCGTCGCGCGCTGGATCGACGCGGTGGACGCCGCGGCGCACGCCCCTGAGTCGCTCGCGCTGCACACGGTCAGCACGACGCAGCTCGCGCGGCTCCTGGGTGCCCTGGCGCGCGTCGAGCTCTTTTCGTTTGCACGGTTCGCGCAGCGGCTCACAGCGCGCGGCCTCGTGCGCCATGCGCTCGATGGGCAGCGCACGCACCGCCACCGCACGGGCCTGCACGCGCGCCTCTTCCGCGCGATGCCCGTCGTGCGCGCGTCCGAGGCGGTGCGTGCGCTGCGCCGGAACGCCATCTACGGCGCGCGCACCGCCGAGTCCTACGAAGAGGCCACCGAGCGCCGCGCGACGCGCGAGCTGTGGCGCGCGTGTGCGGTGTTGGGCGACGCGCCTGTCGCGCCGGCGACGGGGCCCTCGCCAAGCGTCACGACCCCGAGCCCGGTACTGCGCGGCACGCCGCTCCCGGGCGCCGACGGCCCAGACGAGGCACACGTGCCGCCGCCGACGCCGACTACGACCGTCGCAGACGCGCTCGGTCTGCCGACGCGCCTGCCGCACCTGTGCATCGCCTCGCCCTACATCCAGGCGCGCGTCGTCGCCAAGGCGCTGCCGTTCTGGCTCGACGACACGCTGCGCGCGCCGTCCGCGGACGAGTTTGCCTTCCTCGCCACCATGCTCACCTCGCTCGGTGCCCTGCCCGAGCTCGCGCAGCTGTGCGTCGCACTGCTCGACCGCCACGTCGAGTCGCGCTGCGTCGTGAGCGTGTGCCACACCGTAGCCGCGCATGCGCGCGTCTTTGCCGCAGTGCACGCGCCCGACGCCCTCGTCGAGCGCCTCGCACCGTATGCCGTGCATGACGCCTCGGCCAGCGTCGGGCAGCGCATCGTCCCGGCTCAGGGGCGCACGATGGCCGTCACGGCGGCACGCGCAGCGCTCGCGGCGCTCACGCACGAGCGCGCCGTGCGCCCGCCCGAGGCGCCCGTGCCGACCCCGGGCGCGCACGCCGCCGCCGCCGCGCCGGCGGCCCTGCTACTGCACGGCGACGCGCTTGACGCCGCGAGCGCCGCGCTGCTTGCCGCCGTGCCGCTTGCCGAGGCGCCCGGCGCCGTGTGGCCGCACATGCTGCACGCGCTCAGCCGCGCAGGCGCCGCCGTGCCGCCCCCGGCCGTCGTCGACTGCCTCGCGGCGCTGGCGGGCGCCGCGGGCGTCCGCTTGCCAATTGCGCCGTGGATGCGCACGACGTACGGCCTCGACGCTCCGGCGGCGTCTGCGCCGCCGCTGCTGGAGCCGCCGGCGCCGCCGGCGTCGAGCGCGTGGTGTGCGCTCGTCGCGGGCCTCGTGCGCTATGGCTACGTCGACGCCGAAGAGGTGCTCGACGTGCTGTGTGCGTATGCGCCGCACGCCATGCCCACCGACGCGTTCTACGAGCCGTGTGTCGCGCTGAGCGACGCGCTGCTGTGCACCACCTCGGTGCCTGGCTCGCCGTGCTCGGTGTCAACGCTCGGCGCCGCAGCATGGTACGATCTCGGCCTTCTCGCGAAGCAGCATGTACGCCGCGACGCGCTCGTCCCGTGGCTCGTGGCGATCCGCGGCGTGCCGGCGCTGCAGGCGTCGCTGGCGCCGCACCTCACCACCCTGCGCACGCAGTGGTACACCTACCCCGACGCCTTTGTGCGCGGTGCAGCGCGCGTCGCGCCCGCCGACGCGCTCGAGGTCGCACGCGCCTACGACCCGGCGACCGCGCCGCGCGACGCGCACGACGCCGCGGACGTCGCGCGCGTCGTTTCGTACGCCTCGCCGTGGACGGCGTCGTTGGCGCTCGCACTCCTCCACTGCGTGCTGCGCACCGCACCGCCCCCCGAGCAAGTCGTGCTGGCCGACGCGCTCGTTCCGACGCTCCTCCCTGCGCCTGCGGCCGCACGCGGCGCGCCGTATGAGCAGCTCGCGCGCCTCGGCATGCCGCCGGCGTTTCCCACGCAGCTGGCCCACGCCGCACTGCGCCGCTGGATGCAGGGCAACGAGGAGGCGGCGCATGCGCTCGCACGCCTCGCGCAGCACACACAGGGACTCGCGTGCGACGGCATCGAGGCCGCGATGCACCGCGTATGCGACGCGCTGGAGCGCGATGCACGCGCGTGGGCCGCCGCCCCGCGCTCCGAGGCCACCGTAGAGGCCGCACAAGACGGCGCACCGAGCGCGACGCCCGCAAGCGCCCCGTCGCCCGCGCCAGACGCCTCGGCCACGGCCTCGCCGCGCTCGCCGCCGACGCGGCCTGCCACGCCGCCGTGGCCCGACGCCGAGCACGACACGGCCGGCGGCGCGCCGCGCTTCCTCGTGCACCACCTCGCCGTGCTCCTGTTCCTCCTGTCCACGGCGCACGCACGCACCGATACCCACTGCACCGTGCTTGTGCGCGCCTGTACGCCGCTGCTCGCCCTCGCGCAGCACGCGCAGGAGAGCGGCGCCCTGGTTCCTGGCACGGCCGCCGACGTGCCGTACGCCGAACTGCTCGCCGACTGCCTCGTGCAGGTGCAGTGCGCCGTCGGCCCCGCGGCGCTCGAGCCGTGGCTGCGCACGGCGCCGGCCGTGGCGCCCGCGCTCGCGCGCCTCGTGCGCTCCGGCAGCGAGCCGCCGCCGCCGCCCGACGCGTGGCTGCGCCTCGACATGGTGAGTGCGCCGCCGCCGCCCGCGTCGCGCGACCCGTGGGCGACGCCGCTGGCCAACACGGCGTCCATCTCGCTGCACGACGTGCACGCGCGCAAGACGCGGGACACGGTGCCACACACGACGATGCGTGCCGCACCGCCGTCGTGGCTCACGTCCGAACAGACCTACGGTGATGGCGACAGTGTGCCGGTCGGCACACGCATCCGTCGTCCCAAACGCAAGGCGAGTGCCACGATGCACCCTGTCGTATAAACACGTGGGTCTATGGAGCTAGATCTGGTGTGAGTCTGACACGTACCGCACCCAGGTACGCCTCGGCGACGATGCGCGCGCGCGCGTTCAGCGAGAGCTTCATCTCGCTGATCTCCTTGTCCACGTCCTCCATAAACTGTATGATAAAGTCAACAAGCTTGTGCTTGAGCATGCTCTCGGTGTGCTTGTTGGTGATCAGGAACGAGATGTCGTAGCCCGCGATGGGTTTCCGGCGCAGCACAACAAAGTTCTCGGCACGCTGCGTCATAAACCGCGTAAACTTGTGCGCCAAGATGTGCTCGATCTCGTCCGCCTGCTTGATCTTGATGCTGACGCGCACACTATTCACCGACGGCTCAATCAGCACCACCTCGTGCTCGTTGCGGCTGATGGTCAGCGGAGCACAGATCACCTCGGGCGTCTTGCCCGACTCGATCTCGGGGATATTGTGCCGCTCGACCACCTGCGACGAGAAGTCTTGCAGCGTGAGCGCCGCCGTGAGCGACGCACGCACGCACTCCAGGTATGGCCGCAAGGTATTCGACTGCCGTCAGTCTGTACGACCTACCATGGTGGGGGGTCGCTCGGCCGATCTGGGTATCGGGAGCGTGTGGAGGCGACGCAGCTACCGCACCAGCGCCGCGCCCACCGCCTCGCGTGCCGCGTCTCCCGGGGCCAGATGCTGTAGGTATCGTCGTGGCTAGGCCCACGGCCGCTGGTGCACTTGGGACACGCCAACACGACCACACCAACATCCACAGGCAGCCGCGTGCACCGACCTGGCAACGAACCCGTTCCCTACCTATGTACATAGACCCTGCAGGCCGTCTGCACAACGACGCGATGCCACGCTACGAAATGCACCACGGTGTCCATCCCATCCTCATCGGTGCCGTCGGTCCTTGCGGCGCCGCACGCGCGCTACGCCGAGGGGTCGGGCACCGCACGCCGCGCCCGATCCACTCCACATCGGATTGGGCACGGCTGCGGCCGAGAGGCAGGTAGCGAACGCGCGCCGGCGGATAGCGAGCAGCGCATCCCACGTGGAATTCGGCGTGCTCGGCACGACGTTTTCGGCGCGAACGACGACGACCACGGGCGTGGGGGAGAATGACGTGTACGTACGACCCACTGACGTCTCCAGCGCCTGCAGGCCCAAGTGAGATGGATGGGGGGCACGGCGCAGAGGAGCACCGCACCCCAACCCCGGTCGCCGCGACGGTCTCCTCCTCGTCGCGGCGACACACGCGTCAGGAGCTGATCGACGCGGAAAACAACCCAGACCTGTACGGTCTGCGCCGCTCGGGACGTGCGCCCGCACGCCGCTCCTACGTACAGAGCGACGCGAGCGAAGAGGAGCAAGCGACGAGCGACGCAGTGCCAAGCGACAACGCAAGCGACGACGACGACGACGACGCGTTCCCTGAAAAGCGCCGGCGACGCAGTGCCCCCGAGCAGAGCGAGTGGGGTATGGCCGTGCGCATGTCGAGCCGGAACGGACGCAAAGTGACCAACTATACCGAGGACTACCACGAGATCAGCGACGAAGACGACCCCTTTGAGGACCGCGTCGAGGCGGCCGCGGCCCCCGTCGTGGACACCGAAGAGGACCAGATCGAGGGTGTGTTTGGGCACGAGCGAGACGAGGCGCATCTCGACGACCCCGAAGACATCCCCACAGAGAACATGCGTTTTGTGATCAAGTGGAAGGGCTACTCGCACCTGCACGACACGCACGAGCTGTACGACTTCTTGAAGCGTTTCCCCGGCTTCAAGCGCGTGAACAACTACATCAAGAGCGTCTGGCAGCCGATTCATGACATCTCGACGAACCCCGAAGCGACGCGCGAAGACCTCGAGACGCTGCAGATCCAGCGCGAGCGGCAGCGCGAGCTGCTTACCTCGTACCGCACGGTGGAGCGCGTAGTTGCGCAGCGCGACAATGCGCCGACGAAGGACGTGCCGTATCCCCACCTGGCCTTTTTGTGCAAGTGGAAAGGCCTGAGCTATGCAGACTGCTCGTGGGAGTCCGAGGAGGAGATTGGGCCGATTGCACGTCCTGCGATTGATGCCTACCTGCGGCGCGCCACGGCAGTCACCGTGCCGAGCCGCAGCGAGACGTTTTCGCGCGGGCGGCCGCCGTACGTGCGCATGACGGAGCAGCCCAAGTACATTGGCGACCACGGCACGCTCAAGGACTTCCAGATGACAGGCCTAAATTGGCTTGCGTACCTCTGGAGTAAGAACGAGAACGGCATCCTTGCGGACGAGATGGGCCTCGGCAAGACGGTGCAGACGGTGGCCTTCCTCTCCTACCTCTTCCACTCCTGCTATCAGTACGGCCCGATGCTCGTCGTTGTGCCGCTCTCGACGCTGCCCGCATGGCAGGCGCAGTTTGAGCACTGGGCGCCGGACATGAACGTGATTGCATACATGGGCAACTCGCGCAGCCGCGAGGTGATCCGCGAGTACGAGTTTGGCCCGGTGCGCAAGATGCGCATCAACGTGCTGCTCACCACGTATGAGTTCATTCTGAAGGACCGTGCGGAGTTGCAACCAATCAAGTGGCAGTTCCTTGCGGTGGACGAGGCGCATCGCCTGAAGAACGCCGAATCGCAGCTGTACGAGGCGCTCTACTCCTTCCACTGCGCGGGCAAGCTGCTCATCACCGGCACGCCGCTACAGAACAACGTCAAGGAGCTCACGGCGCTGCTGCACTTTCTGCGCCCGGACCAGTTTGACCTGGAGAGCGACTTTGACATCAACAGCGTCGACCAGACCAAGATCCAGGAGCTGCATCAGCGCCTCGAGAACGTCATGCTCCGCCGTCTCAAGCGCGACGTCATCAAGGAGCTCCCGACCAAGTCGGAGCAGATTCTCCGTGTCGAGATGTCTGCCATGCAGCAGCGCATGTACAAGGCGATCCTCACGCGCAACTATGCGCTGCTCAGCGGCGCAACGTCCACTCAATTCTCGCTGCTGAACATTGCGATCGAGCTGAAGAAGGCGTCGAACCACCCGTACCTGTTTGATGGCGCCGAGGCCCCGTCGCAGAGCCGCGAGGAGACGCTGCGCGGCCTGATTATGCACTCAGGCAAGATGGTGCTACTTGACAAGCTGCTCGCGCGGCTCAAGGCCAACGGCCACCGCGTGCTCATCTTCAGCCAGATGGTGCGCATGCTCGACATTCTGTCGGACTATCTGTCGCTGCGGGGCTACGTGCACCAGCGCCTCGATGGCACCGTCTCCTCCGAGACACGCAACCGCGCAATCGACCACTTTAACGCGCCCAACTCGCCCGACTTTTGCTTCCTGCTGTCGACGCGCGCCGGTGGTCTCGGCATCAACCTCGAGACGGCCGACACGGTGATCATCTTCGACAGCGACTGGAACCCGCAGAACGATTTGCAGGCCATGTCGCGCGCGCACCGCCTGAACAGCAAGTTCCACGTGAGCGTCTTCCGCTTCCTCACCAAGGGCACGGTCGAGGAGGATGTGCTGGAGCGCGCCAAGCGCAAGATGGTGCTCGAGTATGCCATCATCCACCAGATGGACACGTCAGGTACCAACTTTGCGCCGAACTCGCTCAACAAAAACTCGCAAAACTTTTCGCGCGAGGAGCTGGGGGCGATCCTCAAGTTTGGTGCCCAGAGCATGTTCAAGAGCGACAACGAGGCGGGCCAGCAGAAGAAGCTCGACGAGATGGACCTCGACGAGATCCTCACGCACGCCGAGGCGCGCGAGACCGAGGTCGAGAACAACACCACCTCGTCGGGTGGCGAGGGCTTCCTGCAGCAGTTTGCGCAGGTGCAAGACTTTAAGGCGGACGATGTCTCCTGGGACGACATCATCCCGGTGGAGGAGCGCGTCAAGGCCGAGGAGGAGGAGCGTCAGCGCGCGGTCGAGAGTGCCATCGCCGCATCGACGTCGCGCCGGCGTGCAGCCGTCGCGAGCGCCAGCGCCAGCGCCTCGGCCAGTGCCGCCGAGGCCGACGACGAGGTGGAGGCCAAGCCCGCGAAAAAGGCGGCGGTGCGCAAGACGCAGGGGCAGCGCTCGGTCGAGCTCAAAGAGCGCGACCTCCGTGTGCTTCTGCGCGGCATTCAGCGCTGGGGTGACATCCGCTACCGCTACGACGTGATCGTCGCCGAGGGCAAGCTGCAGGACAAGAACCGCGCGGTGCTCCTCCAGGCATCCGACGAGCTGGTGTCGCTCGCGGAGGAGAAGCTCGCCGAGCACCACGCCTTTATCCGCGGCAAGCAGGAGCGCGGCGAGGAGATCACGTCGGCGCTGCGGCAGCGTGCGGTGCTGATCAACTACCGCGGCATCAACAACATCAACGCCGAGACGCTCCTCATCCGGCACAACGAGCTGCACCTGCTCGCCGACGTGCTCGAGGCCGTGGACGACCCGCTGCAGTGGCGCATCCCGGTCGACTCGCTGAAGAGTACGCTCAACTGGCACTGTACGTGGGGCATCGAGGAGGACTCGCGCCTGCTCATCGGCATCTGGCGCCACGGCTTTGGCTCGTGGGAGCAGATCGAGGCGGACCCCGAGCTGCGGCTGCAGGGGCACTTTTTCCTCGAGGAGGGCAAGCGCTCTGCCGACACCAAAGACGAACACGCCGACGAGGACACCAAGCAAAAGACGGGCGCAGGCAAGTCGCGGCCCATCCCGAACGCCATCCACCTCGTGCGCCGCGGCGACTACCTCCTGAAGGTGCTGCGCGAGACGGTGGGTGCCAAGGGCACCGCCGAGCCTGCGCCGACGCACGCGCCGCACAAAAAGGCGCGGTCGTCGAGCGCCTCGCGCAAGGCGTCCGAATCGAGCAAGCGGAGCGCCGCGCAGTACTCGTCGGACTCGGAGGAGGACGAGGGGTATGCGTCGATGGACGAGCTGGCGTGCAAGGAGCTCATGCGCCCGTGCAAGAAGCAGCTCAAGACGCTCAAGGACCACACCGAGCACCTCGACCGCGACACGAAAGTCGCCACGCTCAAAGAGTGCCTTTCGGCGATCGGCGGGCACATTGACCACCTGATTGCGACCAAGTTTGCCGACTTGCCCAAGGCGCGGCAGCAAAAGTGGTACGAGCACCTCTGGGCCTTTTCCTCGTTCTTCTGGCCGAAGAAGGTCAAGCCAGAGAAGCTGCGCGCCATCTTTGCCAAGCTCGTGGGGCACACCAAGGAGGAGCCGCTGAAGCGCAAGGCCTCGGCGACCCCCGAGACGGACACAAAGAAGTCTCGCACCGAATAGACATAGTCATGATTCCCTATGCAACTAGAGTTCCTCCTCGGAGGCCGAGGCGGCGTCGCCGTCCGCGTCGCCGTCCGGGGCGTTGCCCTCGGCGTCCGCAGCGCCCTGCAGGTCCATCAGCACGTCCATGTGCACGTCCAGGCCCGCACGGCGCTTCTTCTCCTTGCGCGCCTTGCGCCGCTGCTTGCCGCGCGGCGTCGCCATCGCCTCGCGCTCCGCCTCGGCAAACTGCACATCGGGCTTGTTCTTCTTGGCGGCCGGGGGCTTCGGCGCCGGTGCTTCCTCCTCCCCGGACGCCTCGTCCTGCATGAGCGCCGCAAACGCGTTGCTGCCCGGCGCCGCACGCGCACGCGCAGGGCGAAAGTCGTCCAGGTCGTCCTCCGACTCTTCGTCCGAGTCGCGCGCATGCTTGCCGAGACTTGTGTCCGGCTCGGCCGCCATCGGCTCCGGCTCCGCGGCCCGCACGGGCGCCGGGGCCGGCGCGGCAGGCGGCGAGTAGCTCCCGTCGCCGCCGAGTGCCTCGGCGTCCGCCTCCCCCAGCAGCCCGGCCAGATCAAATGCCTCGCCGAACGACGATACGACGGTGGCCTCGTCGGCCTGTGGCGCCTCGGTCGCGAGCGCCGTCGCCTTGCGCTGCGTGATGTGCGCCGGCGGCTTTGCGGGCGGGTCGGTATGGTACTTGATTTTGCCCGTGTTCCAGTCGTGCAGCACGGAGCGTGCCGTGCCGTCGAGGTCCGGCAGGGCGCCCTTGGCGATGCGCCCCTTCTGGTACGCGACGCGCAGCAAGAAGTCGGACGCGTCACGCGAGGGCAGCGCAGGCAGCTGGTATACGTCCGCGAGGTACTGCGGATCGATGCGGTTCAGGATCGCCTGCACGGGCTCGATCGGGTCGGGGACGAGCTCGACCTTGAGCACGTTGCGCAGCAGCGCCGCCTCGGCGGCCGCACGCACCTCGTCGGGCGAGGCGCCCGGCGGCGCGTTGGCATCGGTGAACACGATGCCGGGACTGTCGAGCAGGCGCACCTGCCGGTCCAGCATCACGCCCTGGACGACCTTGGTGTGCCCTGGCGTGGCTGCTACGCTACAGACGCGCGAGCGCTTCAGCGAGTTGATCAGGCTCGACTTGCCGACGTTCGGCGCCCCGATGGTGCCGACCGTGATGCTCGACTTGAGGTTCAGGTTGCGCGAGTAGTTTTTGATGAGCTGCAGGATCGCCTTGGTGCCCGCGGCCTCGGCGCCGTGGGCGAGCGTCGCGTCCGAGTCGGCGCTCGGCACGACGAGCGCGGGCCCCTGGCCGAGGTGTGTGCGCTGCTGCTGCGTGGATGCCTTGAAGGGCAGCGTGGGAAACTCGTGGCGCAGGTATGCGAGCCACGCGCGCGTGTTGGACGCGGGCACAAGGTCAATCTTGTTCAGGATCAGCACGATGCGCTTGCCCTGGCGCTGCGCCTCGCGCTCGAGTGCGTACGCGCGGCATCCGAGCGGGTCGCGCACGTCGAGCACCTCGAGGATCACGTCGGCGTGCTCGAGCACCTTGCGCAGCTCCTTCATGTACGCCTTCAGGCTGTTGTCGCGCTCGGTCAGCTGCGCGAGGCGCGTGCGGGCAGCGAGCGCCTCGTCCGCCGCATCGGTGGTGGGCGCGGGCTCGTCGACGCGGTCGAGCTGCAGCATGTCCGCATTGGTCTGCTTGGCACAGGCGATGCGCCCACGCCGCGGCAGCGTGGGGCGCTTGCCCTCGGCGGGCGCGCCGGGGCGCGCCGTTTTTTTCGGTGCGCCGCGCTGCTTGCGCATGGTGGAGGTTGCAGTCGGACGCGGCGCCCAGCTTTCTTCTTCGATGAGTTCTGCGGACGCCTGGGTGCCGCACACGCCGCACGCGCTACCACACACCGACGAGTATGCTGCGCTGTACGCCGACCTCCCCGCGCACCACCGCCTTCCCGACGGGTCGCCGGACTACCTGCGCATGACGCTCGGCGCGCACCTGTACGACCTCGTGAAGCAGACGCCGCTGCAGCCGGCGACACGCCTCTCCAACCGCCTGGGGTGCGAGATGCTGCTCAAGCGCGAGGATTTGCAGCCCGTATTCAGCTTCAAGCTGCGTGGTGCATACAACATGATGCGCCAGCTGCCCGACACGCAAAAGTGGAAGGGCGTCATTGCGTGCAGCGCCGGCAACCACGCGCAGGGCGTCGCGCTCGCCGGCGCGCACCTCTCGATCCCATGCACGATCGTGATGCCGCGCGGCACGCCGAGCATCAAGTGGGAGAACGTGCAGCGCCTCGGCGCCAAGGTCGTCTTCCACGGGCAAAACTTTGACGAGGCCAAGGCGGAGTGTGCGCGGCTCGCCGCGAGCTACGGCCTGACCATCGTCCCGCCGTTCGACCACCCGCTCGTGATTGCCGGGCAGGGCACGGTCGGCGTCGAGCTGTGCTCGCAGGCAGACTTTTCCAGCGTCGACGCCGTGTTTTGCGCGGTGGGCGGCGGCGGACTGCTGAGCGGCGTCGCGGCCTACATCAAGCGCATTGCGCCGCCACACGTCAAGGTGATCGGCGTCGAGACCTTTGATGCAGACGCGCTCGCACGCAGCCTCCCCAAGGGCGAGCGCGTGACGCTCGACGAGGTCGGCCTCTTCTCGGACGGCACGGCAGTGCGCGTCGTGGGCGGCGAGTGCTTCCGCGTGTGCCACGAGCAGTGCGACGGCGTGGTGCGTGTGTCGAACGACGAGATCTGTGCCGCGATCAAGGACGTGTTTGAGGACACGCGCTCCGTCACGGAGCCGGCCGGCGCCTTGGCCGTGGCAGGCATGAAGCGCTACATCGCCACGACGGGCGCCGCCGGCACCGGCAAGCGCTTCATTGCGGTAGTGAGCGGCGCCAACATGAACTTTAGCCGCCTGCGCTTTGTCGCCGAGCGCGCCGAGTACGGTGAGCAGAAGGAGGCGCTGCTCTCGATCGAGATCCCCGACGTGCCGGGCAGCTTCATGAAGCTCTACGAGCACATCATGCCGCGCGACGTCACCGAG
Source organism: Malassezia brasiliensis (assembly GCA_029542985.1). NCBI lineage: Eukaryota > Fungi > Basidiomycota > Malasseziomycetes > Malasseziales > Malasseziaceae > Malassezia > Malassezia brasiliensis. The sequence goes on from CP119952.1 coordinate 1,660,172, forward strand.
TTTTCGTACCGCTACAGCGGCGCCAAGACCGCGCTCATCTTTGCATCGGTCATGCTCAACGGCACCATTCCCACACGCAAGAACCCCGTGGTGGCCAGTGCCGAGCCGGCGCCGCCGGTACAGTCGCTGCGTGACCTCGAGCTGAACGGCATCATCGAGGGCCTCCGGGACGACGGCATGCCGGCGGTCGACATCACCGACGACGACTTTGTCAAGTCGCATGCACGCTACCTGATCGGTGGGCGCGAAGATGTGCCGGACGAGCGCATGTTCCGCTTCGAGTTCCCCGAGCGCCCCGGTGCCCTGCGCAAGTTCCTCGAGATGATCGACGCAGGGTGGAACTTGTCGCTCTTCCACTACCGCAACCAGGGCGGCGACGTCGCCAAGGTGCTCGCTGGCATCCAGGTGCCCAAGCACACCGAGGCCAAGTTTGACGAGTTCCTCGCCAAGCTCGGTTACGCCTACTACGAGGAGACCCAAAACAAGGTGTACCAGCGCTACCTGCGCCCGGAACGCACCGAAAACGCATAGAGAGATAGGGACTACTGCGCTACGGACTGGTGCGACACCATCGTGCGGTAGGCCGCACAGTGCTGCAGCAGCTCGGCGTGCTTCCCGCGCGCAACAATGCGCCCGTGCGAGAAGAGCACAATGTGGTCCGCCATGCGAATCGTGCGCATGCGGTGCGCCACAGTGACGATGGTGCACGTGTGCGAGCGCTGGAGTGCCTCGAGCGTGTTCTGGAAGGCCTGCTCGCTCGTGGCATCCATCGCCGACGTCGGCTCGTCGAGCAGCAGCAGGCGGGGGCGCCGCACCAGCGCACGCGCAATCGCCAGGCGCTGGCGCTGCCCGCCCGACAGGTGTGATCCGCCCGGCCCAACATCAGTCTGGTATCCGTCGGGCATGGCCATGATCACGTCGTGAATATGTGCATCTTTGCACGCCTGCACGATGCGGGGATCCACCTCGCCAGAGGAAGTATGTACAGTGCGAGGGGATGCCGGCATCGCCGTGGACGACATGGGGTCATCCAGACCAAGCGCCACGTTGAACGCCACCGTGCCATGGAAGAGCATCGCATCCTGGGGTACAATCGCCATGCCCTCGCGTAGCTCCGCGGTGGTCACCGCCGTGGTCTGCTTCCCGCCAACGCGCACCACACCATGGCTCGGCGTGTACAAATTTTCAATCAGGCTCAGGCACGTCGACTTGCCCGAGCCGCTCTCGCCAATCAGTGCCACAAACGTGCCGGCGGGCGCCTCGAAACTCACGTCCCGCAGTGCCGGGTCGATGCGCTGGGCATACGTAAACGAGACCTGCTCGAACGTCACCGGCAGCGGCGTCCGCGGCGCGTCGTCCACAGCAGGGCCCGTGCGCTTCGCCCCGAGCTCAAGGTCGCCGCCGGCGCCCCCGGTGGCATCCGCCGCCGGTGCCTCCTCCTTTTCGTGCTCGTCGGCGTCGTCCGGCACGACATGCTCGCGGGGGATCTTGGCAAACTCGAGCACCGAGAAGAGGTGCCCGGCCGAGACTTGCGCCTTGCTCAGGTCGGGGCCAAACGCGAGCAGCTGCCCGCTGGTCTGCGCGGAAAAGAGCAGCGCGGGGAGCACGGTGAAGAAAGCCACCTGCGAGTACCGCCCCTCGGCGACGTTGCGCGAGCCCCACCAGTACGCGAAGCCGTAAATAAAGTAGGAGATACTCAACGAGACCGCGAGGAACACGTTGCCGATCACAATGTGCCGCAGACTCTCGCGGTAGGGCTTTTCGAGCGCGTACTGGAACAGCTGGAGCACGTCGTTCTCGCGGCGCAGCGCAGCGACGGTCTGGATGTCCTGCGCGGCGTCGACGGCGATCGACGTCGACTTGGCATAGACCGTCTCGTGCCGCCGCTGGAACTCGGCGAGCACCTTGAGCCGCAGGTAGCCAGACACGAGCAGGATCGGCACGGTGGCGAGAATAACGATCGCGATGCGCCACGCCACCGCATGAGCAAGCACAATGCCGGCAACAAGGTTGACAAGGATGCTAAAGATGGTGCCGATCACGGTGCTCGTCAGCCCGCCAAGATTGCTCGTATCCGCCACAAGCTCGGCAATCATCGACGAGGGCGCCGCATGCCGCGTCTCATACCACACAAGCCGCTGTGCGGCGAGCACCTCGACGATTTGCTTGCGTACGCGCAGCAAGAGGCTCTCGGCGACGACACCGAGCGATGCACCGCTCAAAAAGTAGGCAAACAGCTCAATCAGTGCCAGAATAAAGAAGAACAGCGCAAACAAATCCGCCTGTGACTCGACGCGGTCCGGTGACTGGCACGGATTGAGCGCCTGAACAACGTGGCCAAACAGCACCGCCTCGCCAGAGTAGGCCCCGCCGATCACCGCACTCGCGCCGAGGCCCACGACCCAAAACAGCCACGAGGGCGCCGTGTAGCGCGCGAGGCGGCGCAGCGTCTGCCCGTGCGACAGCTGGGGCACCACGTCAGTCGGCTTTTCGGGGAGCGCGCGCGACTCGTGCACCGGTGGGGTGGCCGATTCGACGGGATGCGCCACCTTGCCGACCCCGTGCGAGTCGTTGAACACGCTGTTCTCGATCGGCCCGTGCATCATCGCGTCGTCGTCGAGCGACGAGGCCTCGTCTTCGCTGCCGCTCCCGACGTTTTCGTCAAGCTGTGCCGCAGCGAGGTCCGCGTACAGGCCCTGCCGCGCCAGCAGCTCGTCGTGCGTGCCTTGCTCGACGACGCGGCCATGCGCCATCACAATGATCCGGTCGTAGTGCTTGATGGTCGCGAGGCGGTGCGCAATCGCGATCGTCGTGCGTGGCTCATCCATCCCATCGAGCGCCGCCTGCACCGCCAGCTCACTGTGCGAGTCGAGCGCAGCGGTCGCCTCGTCGAGCAGCAGCACGCGCGGCTTTTTGATGATGGCGCGCGCAAGCGCAATGCGCTGCTTCTGCCCGCCAGAGAGCGTGTGTGCGGCATGGCCAACATGCGTGCCGTAGCCATTGGGAAGCGCCTCGATGAACGGGTGCGCGTGCGCCGCGCGCGCTGCTTCTTCCACGAGGCGCACCACTTCGCCCAGCGCACTGCGGTACTCCTCGTCGACCGCAGCGAGCCAGCCGTCGGCGAGCGATTCGTGCAGCGCAAAGCGCGAGAGGTAGAACAGCGCGGGCTGCAGCTCAGTATGCTTCGGGCTGTCCAGCAGCCCATGCGCAATGTTTTCAAGCACGGTGCAGTCGGCCAGCATGGCGTCCTGCCCGACATAGCCCATCTGCGCGCGCAGCCACGGCAGATTGAGCTCGTTGAGCGGCGTGCCGTCGTGCAGCGTGATGCTGCCCTCGGCGGGGTCGTAGAAGCGCTGCAACAGCGCCGCGACGGTGCTCTTGCCGCTGCCGCTCGAGCCACACACACCCACACGCTCGCCGGCGCCGATCGTGAGCGACGCACCGTCGAGCACAAACGCCTCGGGGCGCGCGGGGTACGCAAAGCGCACATCGCGCAGCTCGAAGCCGAGCAGCTCGTCCGGCACGGTGCGTCCAGTCGTACCGCTCGCATCGATTGCAGGCGTGTGGTGCACAATCTCAAACAGACGGTTGCCTGCGCCGCCCGCCGACGAGAAGGCCTGTAGGTAAGGCGCGATCTGGCCCACGACAAACGACGCGTCCAGCAGCAAAAAGATGACGGTGTAGACAGCACCGACCGTGCCGCTCGGATCCTCGTTGGGGTCGCGCATGCGTTCGGTCACGAGGCGTGAGCCGCTGTGGAACGCAAGCGCATTTGCGCCGTACGCGACAAAGAAGAGGCAGCCCAGCATCACGGCAGCCGCAAGCGCACGGTAGTAGCCGCTCTTGCGTGCGCGGAGCAGGTAGCCATGGTAGACGACACGCAGGGGCTTGAGTGCCTCAAATGCCTGGACGACGCGCAGGTGCGTCATGATCTCGGTCGCGAGGCCCGTCGCGTCCGCAAGCTCTGCCGAGGAGCGTGCGGTGAAGCGCGAGCCAAGATGCGCCCCCACCAACGAGATGATCAGTAGCGCAGGCACGAGGCAGATGAGCTGCGCGGCAAGCACCGGCAGCATCCAGAAGGCCACGACATACGAGGCGACAAAGTAGGCGAGCGACGCCAGCAGGATGCCCACCTTTTCGCTCGTCCCGTTCTGCACCGCGAGCAAATCCGCACTCAGATGCGTGTTGACCGCGCCGGGCGGCAGCGTGTCAAAGAACGCCATGTCCTGCGCGAGGAGCGAGCGTACATACGACTCGCGCAGGCGCCGCACGACGCGCTCACCAAATGCCGACCAGCAGCTTGTGTAGATCCAGATGAGCGCAAAGTTGGCCGCCGCGACGGCGATGATGTCGATGACGTGGTCGGCAACGAGGTCGAGAAAGTGGTCCGTGTCCTGCATGCCGCTCTGCGCCTGGCACACCTGCTGGTTGAACTGATCGAGCATTTTGCCGAACAAGACACCGATCACGGGCAGCGGCACGCCCGCAGCGATCGCCGCGACCGTGCCGATGATGATCAGCGCCCAGTCGGTGCGCTCGAGGTTGCGAAAGAGACGCAGGTAGCTCGCCGATGGTCGCCGCGCGGCGATCCAGGCGCGGCTGCGCTGCGTCCAGGACATGGCCGACGTGCAAGACACTCCAAGAGAACTCGAAAATGCGCCGCAGCGTCCGGCACGGCCTGGGAAGAAAGTTGTCGCACCTCAGATGCACGGCGCCGCGTAAGAAAAAAAAACCGTGCGTGGTACGTCCGATGACGCTGGCGTTCTTCCGGCCGCGCCAGGTCCAAGATACGCGAGGAAGATCCGATCGGGAAAAATTTTTTTTATCGATGGGCTCCAACCAGTCGTTGGTGCTCGATGCCGCGGCACTTACCGGCGACGCGGGGGTGCTTCAATCAGATGCCCTGCCCGCGCGCACGGTCCCTCGGCCGAGATGGATCACTGATGCCAAGCCGCCTCAGCGCACGCGTCCGTCTGCAGGTCAAGTTCCTGGCGGCGTCGCTTGCGAAGAACGGTGTGCCCACGCCTTGGACGAGGCCATGGCACGAGTACCGTTCCCGGATGTGACAGGCCTCCGTGTGCGTGCGCCGGCGCGCGATGCGTTCGAGCGCACGACACTCAGCGCGCGCGTCCGCCGCGCGGACTTGGAGGCCGTCGAAAAGCAGCACGACGCGGCGCCAGGCACGCTGGTGGCCGCGGCGTTTGGTTATGTGCTGCGTGCGTACCTCTTGCACGAGATCGACGAGGTCGCATTTGATTATAGCGCGGAGCGCACGTGCGAGATCGTCGTGCGCGACGCACCGACGGCACACGATGCGATTGCCGCGGTTTCGGCGCAGCTGCGTGCGCCAGCAGGCTCTGCGCAGGGAACGTATGCCCTCGTGTTTGCGCCTGACCAGCCGCTCGAGGCGCTGCCACGGCGCGACGACCACACGACGCTCGTTGTATATGCCCACCGCAGCGGACATGGCGACGACTTGGCGTTGACGCTCGCAGCGTCGTCGGCCGTACATATCGAGGCATCTGCGCAGCTCATGCTCGCACAGACGCACGCGGTGCTTCGTGCGCTGCTGCAGGAAGCGCCGCCGCACACGGCGTTTGCGTCGCTCGCCTACTCGTCGCTGACGCATCCGCACCCCGTTGAGCTCCACACCGAGATGGGCCCCGGCGGGGTGGACGCCGAGCGCCTCGAGGACCAGTTTTTGCGCCGTGTGCGCGAAATGCCAGACACGCCCGCGCTCGCGTGCCGCACGACGCTCGAGCACACGGACGAGCTGAGCTATGCGGCGCTCAATGCGCGCGCCGATGCCATTGCGCAGCAGCTCTGGACGCTCGGCGTGGGCTATGCGTGTGCGAGCGACGAGGACGACGAGATTGTCGCGCTGTGCATGCCCAAGACGCTCGATATGTATGCTGCGATTCTCGGTGTACTCAAGGCGGGCGCTGCATGGTGCCCGATCGACGAGGCGTGGCCGGCCGCACGGCAGGCGGCGCTCCTCGAAAAGTCGCGTGCGCGCGTGGTGCTGGTGGGTGGCGCGGGGGCCGACGCGGTCGCGACGGCCGCGCCCGCGTACATGGATGCGGTGCACCTCGACGCCATCCCACAGGCGCCGCAGACGCCATTCACGGCGCCGAAGCGCTCGGCGTTCCGCGCGTCGCCCGAGCGTCTCGCGTACAAAATCTGGACGAGCGGCACAACCGGTCTGCCGAAAGCGGTCGGCATTGCGCACCGTGCCGCCGTGCAAGGCATGCGCGCGCTGTGCGATGCGGTGCCGACGACGTTTGCGGCACGCGTCCCGGGCCAGCTGCGGTACCTCCAGTTTGCCGCCTACGTCTTTGACCTGTCCATCTTTGACATCTTCTACACGTGGGCGCATGCCGGCACGGTGTGCTTTGCGCCGCTCGCGCTGCTGCTCAACCACCTCGCGCCGGTCGCGCGCGCGCTCGAGGTGACCCACACGCTGTTTACGCCCGCCGTGTCGGCGATGGTGCCGCGCGCAGCGATCCCCTCGATGCGTGTGCTGATCAACGGCGGCGAAAAATTGTCGCAGGCGGTCGCCGACGAGTGGTCGCGGGGGTGCACGCTGGTCAACATCTACGGCCCGGCAGAGGCGACGCTGTCGATCACGATGCACACCGTGCCGGAGGGCGACCCCTACAAGGCGCACAACATCGGGTACACCTTCCCGACCGGCCTCACCGTCGTCGTTGACCGCGACGGGCAGATCGCACCGCGTGGCGCGATCGGCGAGCTGCTCCTCGGTGGTCCGCAGCTCGCGCGCGGCTACATTGGCGACGACGACAAGACGCGCGACAAGTTTGTCACGCACCCGACGCTCGGGCGTGTGTACCACACGGGCGACCTCGCGCGCTGCCTCTGGGACGGGCAGCTCGAATACCTCGGGCGCAACGACGACCAGGTCAAGATCAACGGCGTGCGCATCGAGCTGCTCGAGATCAACGCGGCGGTCAAGACAGCGGACGACCGCGTGCGCGACGCCGACACCGTCGCGCTGCCTGGGCCCGACGACGAGCCGCGCATCGTGAGCTTTGTCGTGGCGCACGCCGACGACGACGCACCGGTGCCCGAGCCGATCGCCGTCCGCGAGGACGCCGAGGCGCGTGCGCTTGCGGCCGCGCTGCGCACGCGCGTGCAGGCGCTGCTCCCGTCGTACATGGTGCCGAACCACTTTTTGATCCTGCCCGCCTTCCCGCGCACCTCCTCGGCCAAGATCGACCGCGTGGCCATCCGCCGCGCCTACGATGCGCTCGACCTCGTCGCATGGGAGGCCGCGCTGCACGACGGCGCGCGCCGCGCGGACGACGCCGGCGCCGATGCCGACATCCTCGCGCATCCGCTCGCCCAGGCGCTGCGTACCGAGCTCCTGGCCCTGTGCCCGGTGCGGCCCGAGCAGGTGACGGCCCACGTACCGCTCGCAGCGCTCGGCGTGAACTCGGTGCGGGCCATGGCGCTCGCGGCGCGCCTCGCCCAGTTCGAGCTGGGCGCCGCCGACTTTGTGCGGCACGACACCATCGCCAAGCTCGTCGCCGCGGCGTCGCACGCCAAGGCGGACGCCGGCGCACAGGAGCACAAGGCCGCGGCGCTGGCCGAGGCATATGCGCGCGTGTTTGCGCAGCACGCCGCAGACGGCGTCCAAGTTTTGCCGGCGACGGCGCTGCAGCAGAGCATGCTGCTGGAGAGCGCGATCGATGCGCGCCGCTACTGGCTGCACCGCGTCGTGCCGTTGCGCCGCACCGTCGCGCTGGACGCGCTGCGCACGGCTTTTGCGCACGTCGTCGAGACGTACGCGTGCCTGCGCACCGGCTTTGTGCCGGTGACGCTTCCGGACGGCGCCGACGGCGTGCCAGGGAGCACGGCGGCCACCGCGGCGTACGCGCCGCTGTACGCCGCGCTCGTGCACCGCGACGTGTCGCCACGCGTCGACGAGCTCACCGTCGAGGTGCGCGCAGCCGACGCCCTCGAGGCGGTGCGGCAGGACACGTCGCCGACCGACGGCACACCGCCGGTGCGCGCCGTGCTGCTCCATGCCGCGGACGGCGACGCGGTCGTCTTGGTGGCGCACCACGCCGTGTACGACGCCGAGACACTCGAGCGTGTGCTGCACGCACTGGACGCGGCGCTGACGGGCGCCGTCGCAGCGGGCGCGCCGGCGCCGCCCTTCTCGGCCGCGCTGCGCGACCTGGTGCCGCTCGACGACGCGGACGCCGAGCGCACGCTCGCTGCGTGGCGCGACGCGCTCGCCGCCTTCCCGCACGGCCAGCGCGTCGCCTTCCCCCGCCTGCTCGACGCGCGGCCGCCGCGCGAGCGCGTGATGCAGCGCACGACACACGTCGCGCAGCGCCCGTTTGCGGCGCTCGAGGCGGCGGCCGCACACCTCCACACGTCGGTGCGCCCGGTGGCGCAGGTCGCGTGGGCGCGCGTGCTGAGCGCGCAGCTCGGCACGCCGGACGTGCTGCTGGGCGATGCGGTGTCGCTGCGCAGCGCGCAGCCACACTATGCCGCGATCGGTGGGCCGCTGCTCGCGACGCTGCCCGTGCCCGTGCACGTGGCCGGGCGCGCCGCCGAGGCGATCCAGGCGGTGCACCGCTTCCACACCGCGATGCTCGACCATGCGCATGTCCCGCTCGCGTTCGTGCGCGAGACGCTGGGCGTGCCGAGCGACCGCCCGCTGCTCGAGAGCGTGTTTGTGCTCGAGGCCGAGGCGGAGCCTGCGGGCGCCGGCACGGCGCTGGCCCTCGACGCGCCGACGGACCTCGGCGTGGCCGTCGAGCATGCGGTCGCGCTCGAGGTGCGGATCCAGCGCGACGGCGCCGTGCACCTCGTGCTCAACCACGACACACACCATGTGTCGCCGGCGTACGCGGCGCTGCTCCTGGCGCAGGTCGACGCGACGCTCACGACGTACCTCGACACGCCCGACGCCGACGCGCTGTGGATGCCGAGCGATCCCGCGCTGCTCGGCGCGCCCCCCATGGCCCCGGCGCCGCCGACGGCCGTGCCGGTGACCGACGCGTTTGTCGCGCAGGCGCACAAGACGCCGGACGCGTGTGCCGTCGAGGTGCTCGGCGCCGACGACCGCCCGGCGGCGCCGCAGACGCGGACGTATGCGGAGCTCGAGCGCGCGAGCCGCGCGGCCGCCGCGGCCCTGGCGCAGCGCACGGCGCCGCAGGCGGTCGTCGGCGTGGCGCTGCCGCGCAGCGCCGACACCTACGTGGCGCTGCTGGCGGTGCTGCGCGCCGGACGCATCTACCTCCCGCTCGACGAGACGCTGCCGCCCGCGCGGCGTGCGCAGCTCGTGCAGGACAGCGGGTGTGCGCTCGTCGTGGCCGCGACGGATGGCGACGTCGGCGACGTGCCGTGCACGACGGTCGGCGCGCTCGTCGAGGCGGGCACGGAGCAGGCTGCACCGGCGCCGCCCGCGGCGTCCGACGTCGCCTACCTGCTCTACACCTCCGGGAGCACAGGCACGCCCAAGGGATGCCTCTTGTCGCACGCCAACCTTGGCGCGGCGATCGCCAACTTTTTCGCGCGCTTCGAGGCCGCACGGCCGCACACGCTGGACGACGGCGCGCGGTTCCTCGCGCGCAGCGCCGAGGCATTTGACGTGCACCTCCTCGAGGCGCTGCTCCCGCTGACCGTGGGCGCGACGATCGTCACGATGCCGCGCGCGCGGCTCCTGCGCGACCTCGGCGCGGCGATGGCCGCCGCGCGGCCGACGCATGCGTGCGTGGTGCCGTCGCTGTTCACGACGCACGGGCGGCGTGTCGTGCCCGAGGACCTGCCGACGCTGCGCCTGCTGGTCGTCGGCGGCGAAAAGATCGACGACGCGATCCTCGCGGCGTGGGGCGACGCGCCGATCCCCGTGCTGAATGCGTACGGCCCGACCGAGGCGACGATCGGCATCTCGTGTGCGACGGTGACGCGCGACGCGCTCGCGACGCAGATCGGGCACGCGTTCGGCGGCAACCAGTACGTGGTGCTCGCCGGCGACGCGTCCGACGCCGCGCGCCGCGTCGCGCTCCGCGGCGAGGCTGGCGAGCTGTGCATCGTCGGCACCCACGTGGGGCTGGGCTACCTCCACACGCCCGACGCGCGCGCGTTTTTTGCCCATGCGGGGCACGCCGCGTACGCCACGGGCGACCGCGCGCGCATTGCGCCGGACGGCAGCGCCGAGTACCTCGGGCGCCTCACTGCGTCGCAGGTCAAGGTGCGTGGCGCGCGCGTCGAGCTCGACGAGGTCACGGCGCGCGTGCGCGAGACGAGCGGCGTGCCGCACGTCGCGACGGCGCTGCTGACGCACGGCGCACGGCCCGAGCCGCACCTCGTGACGTTTGTCGCGCGCGCGGCGCATGCGCCGGACGAAGCGCTGGAGCGCGCCGACGACGTGTGCGACGTGCACGCGCTGCATGCACGCCTGCGTGCCGAGCTGAGCACGTACATGGTGCCGAGCGTCGTGGTGCCGCTCGCGTACCTGCCGCTCGCGAGCGTGTCCGGGAAAGTGGACACGCAGGCGCTGCGCGCGTGGTACGAGGCGAGCGCGATGGAGGCCATTGCGCCCGCGGACGACGCGCCGCCCACGACCGACGCCGAGCGCCGCGTCGCCGAGGCGGTCGTGGCGACGCTGGCGCTGCGCACGCCGCCGGGCGTGCACGCGGATCTGTTTAGCTACGGCCTCGACTCGATCCGTGCGGTGCGGCTCGCGTACGCGCTCGAGGCGCGCGGCGTGCGTGTGCCGCTCGCGACCGTGCTGGGCACGCCGACGATCGCGGGGATCGCCGCGCACCTGCCCAACACCGCGGAGGAGGCGGACGCAGCGGGGGCGGCCGGCGCGGGCGACGACGCCGGCGCGGGCCTGCCGGCCGGCGCCGCGGCGGCCGCGCGGGACGTGCCTGGCGCGCTGCTGGTCGCGCCGTGTGTGCCGCTGCAGGTCGCCACGCTCGCCCACACCCTCGAGACGCCCGCCGAGCGCCTGTACATCAACCACGTGCGCATCCCCGGCGGGGACGCGCGGGTGTGGGCGCGGGCCCTGTCGCGGCACCCGATCTACCGCACCGTGTTTGCCGCGGTGGACGACACGTTTGTGCAGGTCGTCACGTCGGCGCGCGTCAGCGCTGCGACGCACCACGGCGCGTGGACGGACGCGGCGTGCGATGCGGTGGCGGACGCGCTGATTGCGCACCTGACCGACGCGCCGCCCGTGCGTGTTGTGCAGTACGACGACGGCGTGTGTGTGAGCCTGCACCACGCCGTGTACGATGCGGCGTCGTGGGCGCTGCTGCGCGCCGAGGTCGACCGCGGCGTGCCGGAGGGCGATGCGCCCGCCGACGAGTACGCGGTGTTTGCGCGGCACGTGGCGGCGCACGAGGCGGACGCCACGGCGTACTGGGCCGCGTCGCTGGCCGACATGGTGTACACGCCGTGCCCGACGCTGACCGGCGCGTACGGCCCGCCGCAGCGTGCGGCGTCGCTGCGGTACGTTGTGCCGCTCGCGCTGCACACGCTCACGGCGCGTGCGCAGGCCGCGGGTGTGTCGCTGCACGCGCTGCTGCTCGCGGCGTTCTGCACGCTGCTCGCGCAGTACGCCGGCGAGGACGAGGCGACGCTCGGGCTCGTGCTGTCCGGCCGCCTGGGCGCCGCGCGCGACGCGGACGTGCATGGCCCGTGCACGACGACCGTGCCGTTCCGGTGGCGCGCCGCGGACGCGCTGGCGACGACGCACCGCCGCCTGTACGAGATGCTGCCGCACCAGTTTGTGCGCCTCGCGTCGGTGGCGCGCGCGGTGCAGACGCCGCGCCTGTTTGACGTGCTCTTCTCGTACCTGCCCGAGCGCGCCGACGACGGCGGCGTGCGCGACGAGATGGCCACGGGCTACCCCCTGGCGCTCGAGGTGCACACGAACGCGGCGCGCGACGAGCTCGCGTGCGAGCTCGTGTACGCGCCTGACCGCGTGCCGAGCGCGCAGGCCGCGCTGCTCGTCGCGCAGTGGGGCGACGTGCTCGGCAGCGCGCAGGGCGCGCGCTCGCTCGTGCACGCCGTGCCGCGCGAGCCCGCGGGCGCGGATGCGTTCTTGGCGCGCTTTGCGGGGCACGCCGCGGCGCGCCCCGGTGCGGACGCCGTGACGATGGCCACGGCGCTGCGCCCGCTGCGCGCCACGACGTGGACGTACGGCGAGCTGGATGGCGTGAGCACGCGGTACGCGGCGCACCTCGTGCGCCACGGCGCGGCGGGCAGTGCGGTGTTTGTGCACCTCACGCGGCGCATCGAGCTGTATGCGGTGCTGCTCGCCGTGTGGAAGGCGCAGCGCACGTACGTGCCGCTCGACCCGACGCTGCCGGCCGAGCGCCTGGCGTACATGATCGACACGGTCGGCGGCGGCGTGCTGGTGACGGACGGCGAGGCGCCGCGTGCCGCGCAGCCGCTCACGGTGCTGGCGCTCGGCGCGCTCGGCGCGGACGCCGCGGCGCCGCTGCCGCCGCCGTCGCTCGACGTGCCCGCGTACATCTTGTTCACCAGCGGGAGCACGGGCAAGCCCAAGGGCGTGCAGGTGTCGCAGCGCGCGCTGGCCGCGGCGCTCGTGTCGTGGGAGGCGATGCTGCCGTACACGCCGGCGTCGCGGCTGCTGCAGCTCGCGTCGCCCGGCTTCGACGTGAGCCTGTTTGAGGTGTGCCTGCCGCTCGGCCTCGGGTTCGCGCTGGCGAGCGCGCCCAAGGACGTGCTGCTCGCCGACCTCGAGCACGCGTTCCACGCGCTGCGCATCACGATGGCCGACGTGCCCGCGGCGCTCGCGTCGCTGCTGCACCCCGCGCGCATGCCGCCGCTCGAGTGGCTCATGAGCGGCGGCGACGTGATCGACGAGCGCGTCGTGCAGACGTGGGCCGCGCCGCCGCAGCGCCTCGTGAACGCCTATGGGCCGACCGAGGGCACGATCGGCAACACGCTCGGGTTCATGACGCCCACGACGCGCCGCAGCGTCGTCGGCGAGGTGTACCCCGCCACGACGCTGCTCGTGCTGCCCCCGCCGGGCGCCGCGGACGCCGCACAGCCCGTGTACGCGGGCGCCGTCGGCGAGCTCGCCGTCGCCGGGCCGCAGGTCGCCGACGGCTACGTCGGCGCGCCCGAGCTCACCGCCGCGCGCTTCCCGACGCTCGGCGGCCGCCGCGTGTACCGCACGGGCGACCGCGGGCGCCTGCTGTGCGACGGGCGCGTCGAGTGCCTCGGGCGCATGGAGCGCGGCCAGGTCAAGGTCAACGGGCAGCGCGTCGAGCTCGACGAGATCGCGCACGAGCTCGCCGTCGAGCCGGGCGTGCGCGACGCGCAGGTGCAGTACCTGCAGCACCCGTCGCACCCCAGCCGGCAGCTCGTCGCGTTCCTCGCGGCGGGCGCCGGCCCGGCGCCCGCCGGCGCGCTGCGCACCGCCGCGGACGGCGCGGCGCTCGCGGCCGCCGCGCTCGCGGGCGCCGCGCAGCGCCTCGCGGCGTACATGGTGCCGGCGCACACGCTCGTCCTGCCGCATTCGCTGCCGCTCACGCCGAACAACAAGGTGGACGGCGCGCGCCTCGCGCGCATGTACACCGAGCTCGACCGCGCCGCGCTGCACGCCCTGCGCCCGCCCGCCGAGACGCCGCGCGACGCGCCGCCGACGCTCGGCGCGCTCGTCGCAGCGCTCGGCGAGGCGGGCGTCGCCGACGTCGACGCCCACGCGACGTTCTACGCGCTCGGCATCGACTCGCTCTCGGCGATCCGCGTCGTGCGCGCGCTGCGCGAGCGCGGCCTGGCCACGACCGCCGCCGAGCTGCTGCAGAGCGGCTCGCCGCCTCCCCGCGGCGCGCCGCCTCGCGCGGCCGCCGCCCACGGCGCCCGCCGCGCGGCCGCCGCCCGGCCTGCCGGACCGCCCCGCGTTCGCCGCGCTGCGCACGCACGGCACGGCGTACCCCGCGACGCCGCTGCAGGCGGGCATGCTCGCCCAGACGGTCGCGTCCGGCGGCCGCCTGTACGTGCACACGCACGCGCTGCGCGTCGCCGCGCCCGCGGACGCGCTCGAGCGCGCGTGGGCGCGCCTCGTGGAGGCCAACACCATCCTGCGCACCACCTTCCACGCGGCCGACGACGCGGACGTGCCGTGGGTGCAGGTCGTGCACGACGCGGTGCCGGCGCAGGTCGCGCGCGGCGCCTATGTGCCGCCGCGCTGGACCGCCGAGACGATCAGCGCACGGCCGCTGCACCTCCTGCACATCGGCGCGTCCGACGCGGCGCACACCGACGCGACGCTCGTGCTGCACCACGCGCTGTACGACGCGCACGCGCTCGACGAGCTGCTCGACGACCTCGACGCGCTGCTCGGCGCGGCGCCCGCCGACGTCGACCGCCCGCCGTACGCCACGCTCGTGCCCTACCTGCTGTCCGGCGACGCACACGTCGCCCACTGGGCGGACACGCTGCGCGGCTACGTCCCGCGCCCGCTGCTCCGCGCGCCCGCCGACGCCGCGGGGTGCGCCGCGGAGCGCCCGCTCGCCCTGGCGCCCGCCGAGGCGCGCACGGCGTGCCGCCGCGCGGGCGTGTCGATGCACGCGCTCGCGACGCTCGCGTTTGCGCAGCTCGTCGCGCACTGCACCGGCGCGCCGGACGTGTGCATCGGGCAGGTCGTCTCGCTGCGCGCCGACGTGCCCGACGCGGAGCGCGTCGTGGGGCCCGCGCTCAACACGCTGCCGGTGCGCGTCGACACGGCCACCGCCGACCTGCGCGCCGTGCAGCAGGCCGCCGACGCGGGGCGCACGCACCGCCATGCGCCGCTGCGCGCGATCCAGCGCGCGGTGCGCGCGCCCGCCGCGCTCGTCGACACGCTGCTCGACGTGCAGCAGGTGACGGGCGACGCCGCGCGCGCGGCGGTGCGCCTCGTGCCGAGCGACGCCGCGCACGACGTGCAGTACGCGCTGAACGTCGCGCTCGTCGAGCGGCCCACCTCGCTCACGCTCGTCGGCACGGCGCGCACCGCGTGGGCCGACGCCGCGCGCCTCGCCGCGCTCCTCGAGCACATGGAGGCGTGCCTCCTCGCCCTGGTCCGCGGCGTGCCCGCGCCGCGCGCCGCGCCCGCGCCGCGCGCCGCGCCGAGCGAGGCGCCCGCCGCGGCACACGCAGACCCCGCAGTGGTCGCGACGCTGCGCACGCTCGTCGCCGAGCTCGCGGGCACCGACGTGGACGAAGTCGCGCCCACGACGCCGCTCCTCGCCCTCGGCCTCGACTCGATCGCCGCCGTGCGCCTCGCGGCACGCGCCCGGCGCGAGGGCCTCGCGCTGCGCCCGGCCGACCTCGCGCAGCCGCATGTGCACGCGATCGCCGCATCGTACGCGGCCGCCGCACCCGACGCCGCCGCACAGGAGGCCGCGCCCGAGGCGCCCCTCGCGCCCGCCGACGCCGCCGCGGCCCTCGGCTGCGACGCGGCGCACATCGCGGCGGTGCGCCCCGTCGCCGCGGGGCAGGCGATGCACCTCGCCAACTACGTGCAGTCGTCGTACCGCGTCGGCGTCTTTTCGTTTGCGTACGCCACACCCGCGCTCGACGCCGCGGCCCTCGATGCCGCCTGGACGGCGCTGCAGACGCGGCACGCGCTCCTGCGCACCGTGTTCCTCGGCGCGGGCACGCCGGTCGCGCCCGTGCAGGTGCAGCGCACCGAGACGCACGCCGCTCGCACCCTCACCGTGCGCAGCATGCCGCGCGCCGCGCTCGTCGACGCGGTGATGCGCGAGCGGCAGCGGCCCGCGGCGCCCCTCACGCGCGCGATCGCCGACTGCGACGTCGTGCAGGGCAGCGACGGCGATGCGGTCGTCCTCACCCTGTTCCACGCGATGTACGACGCCTACTCGCTCCGGCTGCTCGTCGACGACCTGCGCGCGCTGTACGAGGCACACGCGCAGCACACCGCCATCGACGACACGGCGCTCAGCGTGCCCGGCATCGAGCGCGTCCTGGCGGCCGCGGCGCCCGGCGCCCTCGAGGCGCCGTACGCCGCATACGCCCGCGCCGTGCCGTGCTGGCTGCGCGACTCGTCGCGCGACGAGACCTTCGTGCAGCGGCACACGCCGCTCAGCGCCGTGCGCCACGCACTCGACACACGCACCGCCGACCGCGTGGCGCTCGCGAGCGTGCTGCTCGCGAGCGTCGCCAACGTCCTGCACGAGACCACGCAGTCGCCGCCCGTGCTGGGCGTGCTGCAGCACGCGCGCCTCGCGTCGGTGCCGGACGCCGACCGCCTCGCGGCGCCCTGCCTGAACCTCGTCCCGCTGACGCCGGCGGCGCAGCGCTCGGTGTACGCCACCGCACAGGCCATCGACGAGGAGCTGCGCACGCACCGCGCGTACGAGCAGGTCGCGCTCGACACGCTGCACCGCGCGCTCAAGCTCCCGCCCACGCCGCGCTTCAACGTCGTGGTGAATGTGCTCCAGGACGATGCGCACGGCGCGCCGGACGCCTGGCAGCCGATGCACGGCGCCGGCCTCGACCTGCTCCGCACACGCACGCCGCTGGCCGAGCGCAGCCGCTTGGACGACTGGGACGGCGCACACTGCTACCCCGCGCACCCGGTCAACCTCGACCTCGCGATCCAGGGCGACACCCTCATGCTCGCGGTGCGGTCCATGCTCAGCGAGGACGACGCACGCGTGTTCCTCGACGCCATCGCACAGGCACTGCACACCGTCGCAGCGCCCACACCGTAGACGCCGCCCTGGCCGCCGCGGCCGCCTCCACAATTCGGCCCATTTCCCCGACGCCACTGCCTACCTATCCGACGTGCGCAAACTGCTCCATGCGGCCCAGGTTCATCCAGAACACGAGGAACGCCGCAAAGTGCGCACCGCGCGCAAGGCTCTCGTAGCCCTCCTCGGCGAGCATCTTGCGCACACAGTCGACCACGCCGCGGTACGGCGCAACGGTCGCCGCGCCATAGAACGACTCGGCCTCGTTCAGCGGCTCGGTGCACGGGCGCAGCGAGATCACCGGCTCCGTCGTGGGGTCGACGGTGCGCGGCATAAACGTGTCCGGCGCATCGCTGCCACTCACGGCGTACGCCGCGGCGCGCTGCGTCATGAGCCGCACCGAAACCACATAGACCGGCACCGTACACACGACCGTCAGCAGCGACCACGCCACCACAAGCGCAACACGCACCACCGTCACCTGCGCAACGCGCTCCGGCGCACCGAGCAGCACCTGCGCCCAGTCGGTGCGGTACGAGGTCATCACCACCGACGGCGTCATTTGGAACACGTTGGTCAGCAGATCGCGCACAAGCATCGAGACAAACACGCCCGGTAGCGCATACAGCCGCCACGGCTTCGCGAGCTCGTCGCGCGTCAGCACCGCCTTGACCGCACGCCGCGGCTCCAGCCAGTTCAGCCGGTGGGGGTACACCATCGTCCGCAGCAGCAGCACCTCGAGCGGCAGCGTCAGCACCACAGGGCCCACCCACGACCCCACAAGGAACACCGCATACAGCCACCCAGCCGCGGCAGGCGCCACATGCACGCGCGACGACAGCAGCACAATGCCCACCACCACGGCCATACTCACCACCGCCAGCAGGTAATTCATCACGATAGCCAGCGTTGTGCCCTGGTACAGCCCACGCCAGCCTTCCAGCTTGCGCGTGCGTGTAACCATCGCAAACACGCCAGGCACATCCGGGCCGAGCTTCGGCGACGCACTGGCCTCGCCGTCGTCTCCACCCAGCGCCACCCCTTTGGGGCGGTAGTTCGCACACTGGCGCACATAGCCCATCCACAGCCAGAACGAGGTCACGACAGAGATCGAGGCATTCGCCAGCAGCAGCGCAAGCACCGCCACCACAAAGCCCACGACCTTGGCAGCGCGGATCGCCGCATACTTGAGACTGCGCATCACGGGAGTGGGAGGTGGAGGAGCACGGACCGTGTGGGGGGAGCAGGACAGCGGCGGCCCAGCCCCGCGTGCAGCCCTACGAGCGCACCACCGCCACCCGCACCCGCTACGTGGGGCCCGAGCACCTCGAGTCGCTATGGCCTCCTGCCTGCCGCGCGCTCCCGCTGGACGACAGGTCGGCACCGCCACCCCACCACGCCCGCAGGCCATGGCTGAGCGACGGCTTGCCGGTCCACCCCACTCGCACCATCGACCCCCATGCCCTATTCCTAGCTACGTAGCACCGACACGCCCCGCGGCGGCCTCGCGGCCTGCCTGCGCGTCCCCCCGGACCGCTCGTTCGGCCCCCACGGAGCGACGCTGGCCAAGCAACACATCACGTGCACAACAACATCCTGCGACCATGGCCCAAGTGCTCGACTACGCGCTGCAAGGTACGCATAAGCCTCACCCAGTGCGCGACCGGTTCAAGGATTTCCGCGAGACGCGCCTGTCGACCGTGCGGCCGCTGAACGAGTTTGTGGACTACCACCGTATCAGCCGCCCGCGGGATACCAACGAGGCCGTGCAGCGTCTCACGTACAACACGCGGCACTTTTCGGGCAACTATGCGGTGGTCATTGTGTTGCTTGCCGTCTATGGCCTGTACGTAGTGGACCGACTCACCCAGCATCATGGCGCCGCTCCTGATCGTTGCAGTCGGCATCCTCGTCGGCGGCTTCGCGGCAATCAACCGCTTCGGTACGTCGCTCGCCCCACTGACGCAGCGCCGGAGCCCATGCAGGTCGGAAACCACGTTGTGACGCAAAAGGGACTGTACACCGCGCTGTTCGTCGTCGGTACGTATGCGCGCGTCTCACGGCAGGCATCGTGTTGCTCTGGTTCGCGAACCCCTTCTCGTTCGTGTTCTGGCTCGTGGGCAGCAGTGCGATCCTTATCCTGGGTCACGCGGCGTTCATCGAGCCGCCCGTCTCGAGCGAGTACGCGGGCGTCGAGGTACGTCCCGGCACTCACCCAGACCGTGTAAGGCACGCCAGGGCCCCTGCCCACCTCCACGTGTCCCCCCGCCCTTCGTTCCCCCCAGCCGGCCGGGATGGCACGGCGCGCGGCAGCGGCGCAGGCGACCGTGTTCCGTCATGTATTGCCACAGTACTATCATAGGGTCGTCCCGCTCTACGCCTACGTGCAGGCCTATGCGCCTGACGTGCTGGACGCCGTCGCGCACTGCGACGCGGCGAGGGCGCTGCTCGACGGCCTCGTGGGCCTCGTGGCCGACGCGCCGCCCGTCGACGGCGACGGCCTCGCGCGTGTCGAGGCGGAGGGCGGTGCATGGACGCTGCTTGCCGTACGTGGCGCGACTGACCGCAGGCATTGCAGCACACGCAGCGCGTCCTCCTCGATGCGCGCCGCACCGACGTCCTGACGCTCGGCTACCGCCGCGACCCGATCGACGGCACCGTCGTGCACACGCACCCGAATACCGTCCTCACGAGCATCGCGACCAGTCCAGCATGGCACATGCTTGTGCAGCACCTGGGTGTGCGCCGCTTTGTCGAGATGCTGCTCACCACGGCATACTTTGCGCCGCTGCCCCACACGCACGACTGCTACGCACAGCTGTGGGGCGAGCCGGTGGTCGACCGCGTGCCACAGAAGGGGGCGAAGCGGCCCGCCGACCCGCCGGGGGTGCCGGCCAAGCGCGCGCGCCGGCCTGCGGCGCCGGCGACGTCGGTCGCGTTCCGGCGCACGCGCCTCTTTTCGGCACGCCCAGCCACCGTGTACGGCCACGGCATTGTGCTCGGCCTCCCGCCGCACCACGTCCTCAATACGCCGGGGCCAATGCACCGGCGCACCGCGTGCCTCGCACGCAGCGTCTTCCCCGGCGAGTTTGCGCCCCGCGGCGGGCGCTGGCCGCGCTGCCTGCGCCGTGTGCGTGCGGCACTCGCAGCAATGGTGCGCCGGCACGACCGTTTCCACTACGCGGCGGCGCTGGACGCGTGCTGCCCCACGGCGCTCCCGCGGCTGCGCCCCGCCGACCTCGATGCACTCGACGATGCCCTCGTGGGGCCCCGCACCGATCCGCCCGTGCCGGCAAGCACGCAGGCGCCGGCGGCACACGACAGCGCACGTACGCGGGGGCTGCAGCAGCTCGCGCGCGCGCGCAGCCAGGGCGAGCCGCAGTTCTACCGGTACGCGACCCCGCACAGCCGCGTGTGCTTCTACGTGCGTACGGTGCTGCGCCGCGTCGTGCCGCTCGCGCTCGTCGGCTCGCGCGCCAACCGGCGTGCACTGTGCCGGGCCGCGGCGCGCCTCGTCTGCGCCCGGCGGCACGAGCGCGTCACGCTGCACGACGCGCTGCAGTCGTTCCGCGTGTCGCATTGTGCGTGGCTCGGCGCGGGGCGCGCGCGGTCGGCGGCGGCCCACGCGCGCGCGACGGCGCTCGTGCACAGCGTCGTGCACTGGCTGCTCGAGCACCTCGTTCTGCCGCTCGTGCGCACGACGTTTTACGCCACCGAGACGGCCGCGTTCCGGCAGCGCGTGCTCTACTTTCGGCAGGACTTGTGGGCGCGCGTCAGTGCGCCGCTGCTCGCGCGCCTGCGCAGTCGGCTGTTTGAGCGCGAGCGCGACACGGGGCACGCCGCGCCCGTCGCGCAGGTGCGCCTCGTGCCGAAGGACACGTCCATCCGCCCGATCATCAACCTGCGTCGGCACACGCTCGGCGGCTCGGTGAATGCGCGGCTCCAGACCGCTTTTGACGTGCTGGCGCTCGAGGCCGCGCGCCGCCCGGGCGCGTACGGGGCGGCGGTGCACGGCGCGAACGCGATTCACGCGCGCCTCGGCGCGTACAAAGCGGCGCTCGTCGCCACGTACGGCCGCGTGCCGATGCTGTACGCGGTCCGCGCGGACGTGCGTGCGGCGTTCGACTCGCTCGACCACGCGCGCCTGCTGCGCCTCGTGCGCGCGCTGCTCGCGGGCGGCGCGGCGTACGTCGTGCAGCGCTACACGCAGCTCAAGCCGGCGCTCGGGCGCCTCGCGCGGCACACGGTGCGCCGCGCGGTGGACGATGCCGCCTACCCCCGCTTCCTCGCGGTGCAGCCGAGCGCGCGGCACGCCATCGTCGTCGACCACGTCGCGTACGCCATGACGGATGCCGCGCAGGTGCTTGCGCAGGTCGAGCGGCACATCACGCAGAGCGTCGTGCGCTTCGGACGCGACCTGTACCGGCAGCGCGTCGGTGTGCCGCAGGGCTCGGTGCTGTCGACCGTGCTGTGTAACCTGCTGCTTGCCGACGTCGAGCGCGCCGCGCAGCTCACGAGCCTCGAGGGATGCCTGATGCGCTACACGGACGACTTTCTCTTCCTGACCCCCTCGCGCACGGACGCCGCGCGCTTCTGCCGCGCGCTCCACACCGACCTGCCGCGGCACGGGTGTGCCGTAGCCCCGGAGAAGACGCTGGTCAACTTTGACGTGGCCGTCGGCGCGGCGCTCGTGCCGCGCATCGACGCCGCGGCGCCCGTGCCGTGGTGTGGCTACACGATCTGCCCCCGGACGCTGGCGGTGCGCGCCGACGTTGCGCGCTATCCATTCCACTTTGGCGACACGCTGACGGTGCCGCCGGCGCGGCGCGGCGCGGCGCTCGCGCACCGCCTGCTCCACGCGGTGCGCGCACGCACGCATGTGCTGTTTACGAGCGCCCAGCTCAACACGCCGCGCGACGTGTACGCCAACCTGCTCGAGGGCGCGGTCGTCGCGGGGGCCAAGCTGCATGCGTATGCGCGCGCGCTGCGGCCGCACCGCCTGCGTGCGTCCGTCGTGTGCGACGCAGTGCACCTCGCGGTGCGCACGACGTACCCGATGGTCGTCTCGCGCCTGCGCCTCGTCCCGGGCGAATGCGTGACGGTGACGCGCGCTGCCGTCGAGTGGGTCGGCTACGTCGGCTTCTACGCGGTGCTTGCCGCGCGGTCCACGTACGCCGACGTGGCCCACGCGCTCGCCCACGAGGTGGGCCGCGCCAAGTACGCCGCGGTGCGCCGCGGCCTCGGGCGCTGGGCGCTCGCCGAGGCGCAGCGCTGCGCCGCGCAGGTGCGCGCCCGGTGCTAGGGTATGGAATGCAGCTACAGATGTACATTAGCGAGGTAGGCAGCAGCAGCGGCGCCTACCTATCGTCGTCCTCCATGGCCTCGGTCCCGGTGTCCGCCGCGGCTTCGGCCTCGTCCAGGGACCCCGCGCCGCCGAGCACCGAGTCCATCGCCTGCAGCGTGTACTCGAGCATCGCGCTCTCGACCAGCATGCGGTCGGCGCGTGCATAGTGCCGCTCCGTGTACGGCACGAGCGCATCGAGCACGGCCGCCAGCGAGCCCGGCTTCTCGCCCTTGGCATACGCGTCGAGGAGCGTCTCGGCGCTGTGCAGCCGCACGATCGCATGCAGAAGCAGCTGCGCCGTCGGCGCCGTGCGCGCCGACGTGTTCCAGTCGCGGATGTAGCCGAGCAGCTGCACGAGCTGCGGCTGCGGCAGCTGCGCAACGATCGCGTCGACGGCCGCCAGGCCGGTGATGCTCGCCTCAGGCACGGGCGTGCCGAGCGCCTGGGCAAACAGCTGGTCGATCGAGTGGATCGCGTCGCCGTCGGGGCGCGCGGCGGCGACCTGCGCAAACAGCGCAAGGAGGCGCCGCGGCTGGTCGAGCTGCAGCGCGAGCGCAATCGCGTTGCGGTAGTCCTTGAGCAGCACCAGGTTCGCAAACTCCTGCTCACGCTCGACGGCGTCCTGCGCGGCCACGGCGCGCTCGTGCTGCACCGCCGCCGTGGTATCGTTCCAGCAGGTGATCGTGCTGTCGGCCGCGCCGCTGATGAGCTGCAGCGGTGCGTCGTCGGCGTGGCGCACCGCGAGCGTCCAGATCTTGTCGTCGGCGGCGTCGATGGTCGCGGCGCACGCCTCGTCCTTGACGTTCCACACCTTGACGAGCCCGTCGCTTGCCGAGCTCGCGAGCTGCAGGCCGTGTGGCAAGAAGCGCACACGCAGCACACTGCCCGTGTGCCCCTCAAACACGCGCACGCACGCATAGTCCTTCAGGCTCCACAGGCGCACGGTCTGGTCGCCCGAGCCCGTGGCGAACGCCTGCTCCGCGGGGGAGAACTGGCAGGACCACACGCCGCGTTTGTGGCCGCGGCACGTCGCAAGCGCCCGCAGCGACGCCGCAGCGCGGTGCTGGTTGCTCTTCGACGGCGCCGTGTACTCCAGGCGGAAGACGCGCGCAGTGCGGTCCTGCGACGCGGACAGCAGCAGCGCATTGTTCGGCGCCACGTCCACTGCATTGATGTCCTTCTCGTGGATCTTGAGCGTGACGAGTGACGAGGGCTTCGCGGGCGTCGCAGCCTCGGCGTCGACCCCGTGCAGATCCCACACCTTCACCGTGCGGTCCTGGCTCGCAGTCACCACAAACGGCGGCGCGTGCGCTCCCCGGGGGAAGGCCACGCACCCGATGCTCTCCGCGTGCCCTTCGCACACGGCGACCGTGCGCCAGTCGCGTGCGCCGTGCGGCGCCCAGATCCGCGCGGTGCGGTCCTTGGACGCGCTCGCGAGCCACGCACCGTCCGCCCGCGCGTCCACACTGAGCACCATGTCGCGGTGCCCGGGGAGGAACACCACGTCGTGGTCGTCGGCGCCCAGCCTGTACACGCGCACCAGCGGGTTGTTCGACGCGACGGCCAGCAGCGAGGCGCCGTCGCGGCGCAGCAGCGCGAGGTCGACGATCTCGTCGTTGTACCCCACAAGCTGCCGCGCGAGCGACAGGCGCCGCGCCGACGCATCTACCGCAATGAACGCCAGGTCCTGCGACGCGGTCACCACCACAACGGTGTGCGCCGCCCGCGCAAAGTGCGCGTCCACCAGGCCGCTCAGCTCGTCGTCATCGTCCGCGTCCGCCTCGAGCGCGGCCGCCTGCGTGGCGAGCGGCGCGTCGCGCCGCACGTCCCAGAGCCGCAGGGCACCCAGGGCGCCCGCCGTATAGAACAGGTCGCCGGCCACGAAGCCGGCCGCCTCGACGCGCTCGCCCACCACGCGGATCTCCTGGCGCTCCCAGCGTCCGCTGCGCTGGCCATAGATCGCAAGCGTCTGGTCGCGCGCGCCGGTCACAAGCGTCTGCCCGTCGGGCGCAAGCGCAATCGCCCGCACCACACCGGCATGCGCGCCGAGCACTGCCGTGGGCTTCGCGGCGGCCTTGGTGCCGCCCTGCAGGTCCCACACACGCACCTTGCCGTCGACGCACCCGCTGAGCAGCTGCACGCTGCGCGTGTTGTGCACCTTGCGGACGTCCCAGCAGAGCGCACTGATCACTCCGCCGTGCCCGGCAAAGACGTGCGTCACAAACCCACGCGCAAGGTCGTACACCTTCACGCTGCCGTCCGCGCCACCCAGCGCCACCAGACTCGAAGTGGGGTCCACGGACAGCAGCGCGACGGGCGCATCGTGCGCACGCGGAATGCTGCGGACCAGCGTCCAGTCGGGCAGCGCATAGATGTGCACGGCCAGCGAGCGCGCCATCGTCACAAGGTACGCGTCATTAGGCGACAGCGCCAGAGCGCTAATCTCCGAGCCGTCCTGCGTCAGCATCGCGCCTACATACCCCTGGCAAACGCTGCACGACGCGCGTCGTGCGCGACTCGACGACGAGCACCTCGGTGCCGAACGTCGTGACACACCATGCGCCATCCTGCGTCACAGCCACGGCACCCCCCGTGTAAAATGGCTGAAACGTATCGCCCTTGGCAAACGACGTGCACAGCGCCGGCGGCGACACCGCTCCGGACGCCATCGCAATACGCACGCAGTCTGTCCAAAAAAAAAAGGGCGAAGAAGGCCGGCGAGGAATTATGGAGGTGCGCCCCACGGCCCGCCGCGGCCCGGCCAGCAACGCGCCGGCGCGCCCGCCACGCACAGCGCGCAGCAGCTGTGCATACGTATCGCCATCGACTACGTCTCTACGTGCGCTCGGGGTTGAGCTTGAGGCCCGACACGTCGACCTCACCACCCACAGGCAGGTTACGGCGGGGGAACTGCTCAAACGCACTGGGTCAGCCACGGCGCGCCACGTACTTCAGGTTGATCATGCGGTGCGCACTCGGCTTCTGCGCATCCTGGATAAGCAGCTGCGACTCGGCCTTCTTCATGACCCAGTCCAGGTGCCGCTGGTTGTTCGCCGCCGTCTCCTCGGCAGACGTCGAGAGCGACTCAATCAGGCGCGTGATCGCCGACGGCTCATCAGACGCCTTCTTGGTACTGGTCAGACGGTACGTCGCCCACCCGCCAACCGCGGCAAACAGGCCGTACTTCCACAGCGACGAGTTGAAGCCTGTGTGAGTGCTTTGTCCTACGCACCCTCAGCCGGGTACTCGGCGGTCTGCGCAGCCGACGTCGGCGCATGCTCACCACACGCCGCACGCGAGGTATGCAGAGTGCGTGCACCCGCCCGGAACGCGGGCGACGCAGCGATACGCGAACGGAGCGCCAGGATCACCATAGTTCGTCGACAGCCGCCCTCGCCTACCGCCGGCCGACCACGCGGTTGGGTCACGTGAGACTGTGCCTCGGTCGCGACGGCCATGCAGGTGCGCTGCGTGTTGGGGGGTGCCGCGCTGCTCGCCGTCGTCGCAGCGCACACGCACGACGCACGCAGCGATATGCTGCGCCGCACCAAGCCGATTCCGCATACTTCGGATGTACCTACTCCGCCAGCCAGCGCACACACGCATGCCGTCTACCGCGCCGCACCGCCAGCGCACGCTATCCACTCCCACACACACTCCGCATCCGTCGCGCCCCGCGACGCACCCCACGCACCACCTGGGATGCCACGCAAACACCTCGCGTCCGGCGCCGTGATCGGCATCTCGATTGCTTTGGGTTTCGGCGTCGCATTCCTCGTAGGTTGCATGGCCGTCCTGGGTGCTGTGTGGACACAGACGCAGACGCGCCCGACCCCCTTGACGGCCGCATCAAAACGCGCACAGTGACGCGCGCCCTACCGCATACGAGCGCACGCACCGATGCGCCGCGCGCACACGGTACAGACCTCCCCAGCCCCGACCCTCGCAATTTCCCACGTGGCGTGGCCCCTGCGCTCGACCACGATGGCGGCCGCCGATGCGCCGCACTTGGGGGCGGCGGGGGCCATAGCGGCCCTCGCCGAGTTGATTGTACATACCCTGCTCGTACTCTGTATGATAATGCCCGTGTTTGGTGCGCTCGTCCGTGTGCGCGCCGCCTACCGCCCCGTGTCGTCCGACCACACATCGTCGGCGTCGGGCGCCCACACCGACGTGCGTGCGTTTGTGCGTGGCCTATTCTCGCACTGGAACGACGTCGTGCACGAGATCCAGCACACACGTGCCGTCGAGGGGATCCGCGGTCTGTACCGCGGTTCGACGGTGGCTTTCGTGCAAATCGTCGGCGAGACGCTCCTCTCATTCCTCGTTTACGAACGCGCTAGTGTGCTCGGGAGCACCCTAGGACGCCTGCCGCATTGGGTACGCGTCACAGGCTCGTCTCTGGTGCTCACCCTCATGGACCTGCCCTTCGAAGTTGTGCTGCAGCGGTACGTCCCCTGTTGCTAACCCAGCACTGTAACATGTACGCCGCGTGTCTCGTGGTGGAGTGTGCGGGCAAGCTGTGCGCAGCTCCTTTCGCGTGATGAGCTGCGTGCGCCGTGGCGGCTGTACGCTGTGCCTGGCCTGCTGCCAGCAGTGCTCCTGCGCAAGGTGTGGACGATGGGTCTCTTCCTCGTCTTCCCGAGCGTGCTTTTCCCGCGCTTTGTCGCAGTCAATGGCGACGCAACGCCGGGTCCCGAAGGATCCAACGTGCACACGCTCTCGTTTAGCTGGGCACATCTACTGGGCTACGTCGTCTGGAACGGGCTGAGCCTCGTCGTCGCGCTCCCGCTCGATTGTATCATAACGCGGCTCGCCACGCAGCGAGATACGCAGTCGTATGCGCAGATTGATGCGGAGGATACGCTCAATACTCCAGTCGCCCGCGATGCGGAGAACGCGCCGGACGGTGCGCCAGACGACCAAGGTGAAGGTGCGTCCCATGCGCCGCCGGCAGTGCTCGTCCACCTGCGCCCATCCGGCCGACCCTACACCACCATGTGGGACTGCCTCACTACGATGCTCGCCGAGGAGGGCCCCACGAGCCTCACGCGTGGCGCTGGCGTCGCGCTGGCTGCGCTGCTCCTCGAGCACGCCGCGGCGCCC
Organism: Malassezia brasiliensis; assembly: GCA_029542985.1. NCBI lineage: Eukaryota > Fungi > Basidiomycota > Malasseziomycetes > Malasseziales > Malasseziaceae > Malassezia > Malassezia brasiliensis. The sequence continues at coordinate 1,687,334 of CP119952.1, forward strand.
GGCCAGTAGCCACGTGGCTCCATGTGGGGTCGTGCACGGCCGCGCGGAGCCTGACACGCTGCGTGCACGATGACCGGGGTGTCGACGGTGACGTTCCTGGCGGAGTCCGCGGCGTATGCCGTGGGCGTTGGTGTAGTGTTGTTGTGTACGATGCCATTTTTCGTTTCGATCACGCGTTTGCGGGCCAATTACCTGCCCAAGGCCGTATCGCTCACCAACGTCCTCAACGAGGGCGAGCTTGATACGATCGAGCACCGCTCCGTGCTGCGCTCGCTGCTCATGCGCGCGAAGCGCGCCACGGCCAAGATTGGGCCAGTGGTCGACGGCGTGTTTCCCATGATCGCACGCACCAAGCGCCTCGAGGGCTGGCGGGGGCTGTACCAGGGCTCGACGATCGTCGCCAGCGGGGTGTTTGTCACCTATACCATCGGCATCGTCTTTTTCCTGTCGTCGGTGACCACGATCGACGACACGATGGCGAGGCCACGCACACCGTTCGTCTGGGCGGTCGTCTCCGAGCTGCTGCAGGCACTCGTCGTGCTGCCGTTCGATGTGGTGCTCAAACGCACCATGGTGCATCCCCGCCGGCTCAATTGGTTCCGGCCGCGCGAGAGCTTGCGCGAGGTGCTGTCACCCGCAGAGCTGCGGCGGCCATGGCTGCTCTTCCGCCTGCCGGGGCTGCTCCCGGCGATGCTGCTGCGCGTGTCGCTGGTGTCGACCCTGTCGCTCGCCGCCGACCGTGCGCTGCTGCCGCGCTACGAGCCGCTCGTCCCGTCCGATCCAGCGCAGGACGACTTTGAGGGACCGAGCTCCACGACGACCAAAGCAACCGTGTTCGGGTTTGCAGCATACCTGATCGTGATCCTCCTCCTCCAGCTGCTCGCCGTGCCGCTCGAGTGCATCGTCGTGCGGCTGTCGGTGCAGCGCCCGGTCGCACAGCAGCCGCTGCACGTCGCCTATGCACAGAACGCATCGGTCCCGGCGCCGTCGGCCCACAGCCACCAGGCGTCGGTCGGCGCCGCCCCAGAGGCCCCGCAGGAGGGCGCCGAGGAGGCCACACAGGGGGCCCAGGAGGCCGCACAGGGGCCCCAGGAGGCCGACGCCGAGCTTGCCGCCTCTGACGAGGAGGTCGCGCAGCCAATACTGTCCGACGGCACGCCGCGCATGCGTGTGCCACCGCCGCGCACCAAATCGCCGACGAGCGAGCCGGTGATTGCGCTGCGCCCGTGCGAAGAGACGCTCGACGAGATCGACTCGTACTACGGCGCAACGCCCGTCGAGCCCTACACCAGCGTCACGGACTGTTTCCGCAAGATGGTCGCCGAGGAGGGCTACGAGAGTCTCTACCGCGGCCTGCCCTTCTCGATGGGCCTCGCATTCCTGCTCACGCTCGGCCTGCTCCCCGAGCTGATCGACCTATTTTCCCTGTTTTCATAGCAAACTCGGCAGCAGACCACGCAGCGCCGCCAGTGCCCCAGGAGGGTACACGAGCCACGTGTCCCACGCATCCAGCACGGCGAGCACAGGGCGCAGCACGGCGTCTGCCTTGACGCGCGACGCATACGCACGCACGACGTCGCCGAGGTGCGCAAAGATACGCACGAGGTGCGGCTCGAACGCGCCGCGGTACCGCCAGGCATGCGGCACCCGCGCCGCGCTATTATACAAGATGTCGGACACGACAAACAGCCGCGCGAGTTTCCGGGGGACCGGCGTGTGGGGCAGCACCAACGACGCGGCGATCCGCGCAGCCACCGCGTCCGCCGCGTACGCGTGATCGAGCGCCAGCACCATGCACCGCGCGATGCGTTCGCGCCGCGGCGTAAGTGTACGCAGCAGCGCACCCAGCCGCCGGTCGGCGAGCGGACTCAAGGCCGCTTCCTTGGCCGCGCGGCCGGCCTCAGCCTCTTCAACCTCTTCCGAGTCGGTCGAGTATGGCGACGCCTCGCCGTCGTCCACGGTCGGTGCTTCGGCGTACACGGGGCGCGTATGGCGCGAGCGCACGGGCGCTTTGGATCGACGCGCCGGCACTCGGCGGCGCACGATGCGGGGATGAACGGGCAGGGGCACCGCCCGCGCCCACGACACGGCGAGCGCGGAGGCACCCCAGGGCATGCCGTCGGCCGCTTCCAACGCAGCCTCGGCATCTGCGCGGCACTGGAAGGCAACAAACCCCACGTCGCGGTGCGGCAACAGCTGAGTAAGCGGGGCACGTACCTTGACCGCGGCAATGTCGCCCCATTGCGCGAAATAGTCGCCGAGCGCCTCCTCCGTGACGCTGCGTGCCAGGCCGCGCACACATAGGTTCGTAGAGGTGGGGTCCGGCGCAGCCTGGCGAGAGCCGACATCGGCGGAAGGACCGGTGGCCTGCTGGATCTCGGAGAGGAGCTCGGCGAGTCCGCCCGGGCGCGACCCGGGGCGCGACACAGGGGGGGGATGGTGGGTATCTTGTGTGGGCGCCGCCTGCGTGCGCACCGGCGCGGCCACCGATTTCGGAGGGACATAGGCTTGCCCTGCGTTAGTAGGCCCACCTACCGCCCTTGGCAACGAATTGCGTGCCGAGCACGCTACGTCCGCGCGCCTCGTCCGTATCAAGATCGCGCAGGAGCGCATCGTAGGCCTTCTGCATCTCGGCGTCGTCGCGTGCCTTGCGCTCCGCCTCAGCTTCCTGCTGCCGCTCGAAGCGCGTCTTGGGCACGGGCCCGTGCTGGAGCTGCTGCAGCCGCGCGACGCGCGACGCCTCGCTCTCCTGCTGCGACGCCCAGAACGCGGCAAGGTCTTTCTCGCGCAGCTTGCCCTGCGGCGGCGCAAGCGTGCGCCGCAGGTCGTTGCGCACGTCGGGCGCGTCCTGCGCTCCGCCGGCCATGTGCTCTGGCGGGTGGAGGTCGACCGCGCGGCCACTTGGCCTGGCGTCGACGGCCTGAGCTGGATGGATCGGGTTGCACTGGCATACATTCAGGCCACTATGAACTACGCAGAGCCAAATGGCCGGTCATGCTCGGAATATGGGGCTCTGACGCATCCCCCGCCAGTGGGGGATTCTCCGCACGGAGCCGAACGCCAGAGGCCAGACAACGCAATTGCTTTTGGACAGAAACTGTCGGCACCTTTAACCCAAAGATGCTTTTAGTCCCAGCTGGAGGTGGCCGGGGCCGCGCCAGTGTCCGCCGCCCAGTCCTGGGCAGCGTCGGCGCTCCAGTCGACCTGGTCGCCGCCCGCGGGCAGGTTGGCCGCGATCGAGGGGTTGACGCCACCGGCGCCCGCGCCCTCAATGTTGAAGTCGGTCACGGTCTCCATGCCCGGCTCGGTGTTGGCGGCAATGGCAGCCTGCTTGGCGAGCTGCGCCTCGGCCTGCTCACGCTCAATCTCCTCGGGGTCGCGGTAGAAGAACATGTCGACCATGACGTTCCAGCCGTTGGGGGTGCGGGGCACAATGCCGCGCAGGCGGAGGAACTCACGGCAGAGCAGCCACCAGAGGAGACCGATCGAGTGACGGCCCTTGTTGTTGCCCGGGATGGCAATGTCGACGTGACGCAGCGGGGCGTCGGTGTCGGCGAGCGCGATCACAGGGATGTTGACGTAGGCCGACTCGCGGATGGCCTGGTGGTCGACACGCGGGTCAGTCACCACAATCACGCGCGGCTCCTTGAACGAGCGGGTGATGTAGTTGGTGAACGAACCGGGGGTGAAGCGGCCGGCAATGGCGGTCGCGCCCGTGTTCGCGGCGAACTTGAGCACGGCACGGTGGCCGTAGGTGCGGCTCGAGATCACCACAATGTCCGCCGGGTTCTCGACCGCGGCGAGGACACGCGCAGCGAGCACGAGCTTCTCCCAGGTCTTGCCGAGGTTAATCAGGTGGATACCGTCGGCGCGGCGCTTGTACACGTAGGGGATCATGGCCTTCTCCAGGTTCTTGGTACCGATGTGGGTCTGGGCGGCCAGGAGGAGGCTCATGTCCTCCGGCGTGGGGTTCAAAACGGACGGGTGCTTCGACATCGTGTCTAGGTAGCGACAAGAGATCCAAAGATGCGTGTGAAGAAGCCACCGTTCGCGGCGGACGGTGGCTTCGGCCGGCCAAAACTAAATTTATGTCACGTGATGTGGAACTATAGGATGCCACGCGCCCGCCCAAAGAAGACGCCGTTTGCAGCGCAGGCACGCTCTCTCCTAACGACTAACGAAGCAAGATGGTTGAGCGTGGACGTGGTGGATTCGGACGTGATCGCGGCCGCGGTGGCCGTGGTCGCCGTGGACCTCGGAAGGACGAGAAGGAGGAGTGGGTGCCCGTCACCTCGCTCGGCCGTCTCGTCAAGGACGGCAAGATCAAGAGCATGGAGGAGATCTACCTCTTCTCGCTCCCCGTGAAGGAGTACCAGATTGTCGACCTGCTCCTTCCCAAGCTCACTGACGAGGTCATGAAGATCACGCCTGTGCAGAAGCAGACCCGTGCCGGTCAGCGCACCCGCTTCAAGGCGTTCGTCGCCATCGGTGACTCGGACGGCCACCTTGGTCTCGGTGTCAAGTGCGCCAAGGAGGTCGCCACGGCCATCCGTGGCGCCATTATCATGGCCAAGCTCTCGGTGGTGCCTGTCCGCCGTGGCTACTGGGGCAGCGCGCTCGGCAAGCCCCACACCGTGCCCGCCAAGGTCTCGGGCAAGACCGCCTCGGTCATGTGCCGTCTGGTGCCCGCCCCCCGCGGTACCGGCATTGTCGCCTCGCCCGCCCCCAAGCGCCTGCTCCAGCTCGCGGGTATCGAGGACGTGTACACCCAGTCGAAGGGCCAGACCGCTACGATGGGCAACTTCCTCAAGGCTACCTTTGCTGCGGTGTCCAAGACGTACGCCGTGCTCACCCCCAACCTCTGGGCCGAGGTTCCGGTCCCTGCTACGCCATACGTTGAGCACGCGACGCACCTGTCGCGCGTCGGCAAGAAGCTGCGTGGTTAAATGCGCGATCCTGTAGCCATGCTACGCCAAAATGCAACCTGATGCTCTATTGCCGTCTTGGGACCTTCGCGACGCGCAGCGCTGCGCCCGCCCCCCGTAGATATCACGTGACTTCCGGTCGGACCCGTTCGGCCGCCGCGCGCGGCAGACCCTCCCTCCGACCGCCGACATCATGATTGCCCGTGCATTTTCCAAGATGAACCCGGCTGCCCGCTCGCTGCGCGTGGGCGGCCAGCAGGTGCGCAACGCCTCGGGCCTGCCGATCCCCCCCAAGATCGCGACCCCGAAGAGCGTCGGCAGCAGCGGCTCGGGTGCGAACACCGACGCCGTGGTGAGCTTCTACAAGGCGCTCCCCAAGGGCAACGAGCCCGAGAAGCGCGTTTCGGGCATCAAGGGCAAATACTTTGACGGCAAGAATGCCAGCGGCAAGCCCATCATCGGCGTCATTGCCGCGCTGATGATCGGCGGCTACACGCTCGAGTACAACGGCCACCTGAGTACGTATACACACACTGACACCGTGCAGAGTACCACAAGAACGCGCACCACTAGATCCTTTAGCGTGAAAAGTGATTGCCTAGCGGATCTCGAGATCTCGGCGGGAAACGAAGATGAGGGAGCAGAGGCAGGGGGTGGTTGTCAGTCGAGTCACGACCCGGCACGGTTCGGCATCGGCCGCAATCGCGCGGCAGTACGTCAGGACCGTTGCGCTGCGCCGAGGGCTGCGAGGCGGAGTCGGTGTGTGTGTCAGAACGCAGGGTACCTGGCCCGCCAGCTGGTCGATGGTTTTAGTACGTCGTATGGGCCGAGGGTTCTGCGTCTATGTGTCTCTCTTCGTAGCGTAGATGCGGCGTGTGTGTTGTGCATCGCTGGGTAACCAGCGTGCACGGGGGAGGCCCCGCAGGCGCCCGGGGCTCCCGCCGGCGGCCACGTCGGCGATCCGCGCGATCGGCGCTCGTTGGCTCCACGTGCCATGTACACCTATACCCTGCCCCTGCCCTACGCGGTCTCGTTCACGGACCACCTGCAGACGAGCACCTTTCATGCAGAGCTAACGCTCGCGACACAGCTGCGCGCGACGGTCGAGCAGACCGTGCGGTCGCCGCAGGGCGTGCACATCGAAAACATCCGTGTGATCCAGGCGGTGACCGAGTACCTGCCGGTGCTGGCGGGGGTGTACAATAGCTTGCTCATGGACACGGTCGTGGAGCGACACGAGCTCGTGTTCCCATGGCGCTCGGCGCTAGGACACAACGCCAAATACACGCTGCGCGGCATCGTGCCCGAGCTGTGTGCGATGCACATGCTGCTGGGCATGGCGCTCGCGAACGAGGCTGCGGCGGCCGTCGAGGCGCTCGGCCTCTACGAGCTGGACACCGCGCTGGACACGGCGACGCGGCGGCAGAACGACGAGCGGCTCAAGGTCGCCGCGGACCAGCTGTGCCGCGCGGCGGGTGTGTTTGACTACGTCGCGACAGAGCTGCTGCCCAAGTGGGAGAGCGACGTGCCGCGCCCGCCGGAGCTCATGCGCGACGTCGCGACGGCACTCGTGCGCCTTTCCATGGCCGACGCGCACCGTCTCGCGGTGCGCAAGCTGCAGTCGCCCGCGCTGGCGCTGGCGACCGACACCCTGACGCCCGGGCCACCCCTGCCGGCGGGGCATCCGTCGCCGGCGCTCCTCGCGAAGCTGCACCTGCACACCGCGTCGCTGTACGAGCAGGCCGCCTCGCTCGTGCGTACGCACGAGGCACGCACGCCGCTGCCCCCCGGCGCGCCGGACGCCGAGGCCTCCACGAGTCGGCAGCCCGTGCACAAGCTCAAGACCACGCTGCAGCACATGCGCCCGGCACCGACGCGCGCCCACAAGGTGGACGCGAGTGTGCTGCGCTATGCGGCGCACGAGGCGCAGTGGCACCGTGCGCTCGCGCACAAGTGGCTCGGCATCGACGCGGGCGAGCAGAGCAAGCAGACGGGCGTGGGCTTGGCGCACTTGCAGGCGGCGCGCGAGCAACTGCATGCGATCCTGCCCAAGGGCATCGCAAGTGGTGAGAGCAAGCCGCGGGGGCCGCTGTGGGAGCAGCGGCGCGCGGCCAAGTTCCACGGGGACCTGGGCCTGTGGTGGATGAGCGTCGAAGCCGCGAGCGTCGCGCGGTGGCTCGATGTGTACCGCCGGCTGAACGATACGGTGAGTTTCCAGCGTGTGCCGCCACTGGCCGAGCTGCAGTACGCGTCCGAGGGACGCGCGGCGCTCGTGGTCAAGCCCTTTGAGCCGCCTACGCCGCGGTTCGGGCCGGCAAGCGGCGACGTGCTGGACGCGTCGCAGTGTGTCGGCCTGGGCGAGCGCACGGGGTCGTCGCGGCCGTATGCGGGCGCCGGGGCGTACTACTAGGATGCATAGCGGGCTAAGTAGCTGTCCAGGCGCGGGAGGTCGTCGGGGGCTTTGCGGCGCGCCGCGGAAGCGGGCCGCTTCCGCGCCGCAGGCGGGGGCGTGGTGCGCGCCGCGGGGACGGGCCGTTTCCGCCGGTCCGGGGGTGGCGACGTGCGGCACAGAGGGCCGTGCGGGGCTGCCTTGGGCTCCTCTATGCCCAGACAGCGGTCCATGTGTCGGTTGATCTGCTCGCTGCGCTGCAGCTCGCTCGTGCGCGGCTCGACGTGGATCGGCTGGCTGCACACCGGGCACCTATGCACCGGCGCGGCCTGCAGCCATCGCTCGAGTGGCGACGTGTCGTGCGCACCGACGTCGACGAGCGCCGACGCACGGATGCCCAGCAGGCGGAGGGTGAGCGGGCGGTGCTGTGCGGCTGCCGCCTCGTGCTCCTGTGCCAGCAGCGAGCGCCCGAGTGCGTACAGCTCGTCGAACGTCGCGACGCTGCGTGGCGCAAGGCTGAGCTGCCGCGTGAACCGCGCAAAGGTGTCGTGCTTTCCGACCAGCGCAAGGGTGCGGGCGCGGAAGTCGAGGCGCGCGAGGTCCGCGGCGAGCTGCGTGCACGTCTGCCGCAGCTGCGCGTCGAGCGCCTCACGCTGCGCGGTCGGCGCAAAGGTGTTTTCGCGCCCGACCGACTTGCGCTCCGTGCGCTCCGGGCGGTGCAGGCGGCTCGCGCCGATCCCCAGCGCGGCGGCGAGCAGGAAGGAAAAGTGGTCCATGCACACGCTGAGCTCGCCGCGCCGCTCCCACAGCGCGCCGCACGTCTGCACGTCGAGCGCGTCGAGGATGCGCTCGGTGACGTGGCCGATGCCAGGCACCTTGCGCACGGGCAGCGCATGCAGAAACGTGAGGATCGCGTCGCGGTCCGGCGGCACGCGGCACTGTCCGTTGGGCTTGTTCCGGTCCGAGGCGATCTTGGCAAGCAGCGTGTTGGGCGCGATGCCGACGCTGACGGTGAGCCCCGTGGCGCGCTCCACGTCGGCACGCAGCTGCGCGACGAGCTCCTCGGCGGTGATTTCCTCGCGCTCAAGCACGGGCGTGACGTCCAAGTACGCCTCGTCGAGGCTGCGCGGGACGAGGTCGGGGTCGTAGCGGCGCAGGACGCGCATCACCGCCTCGCTTACGGCGCGGTAGCGTTCCATGTCCGCGGGCACGACGTGCAAGTCAGGGCACAGCGCACGCGCGACGAACTCGGCCATGCCGCTGCGCACGCCGAGCGTGCGCGCCTCGTAGCTCGCGGTGAGCAGCACGCCTTGGCCCACGGCGAAACGCGTGCCGCGCAGACGGGGGTCGCGCTGGAGCTCGACGGCCGCGTAGAACATGTCCATGTCGCAGTGCAGCAGCGTGCGCGACAGATCGCGCTCGCCTTCGAGCTGGGCGGCCAGGCGGTCGGCGCGCGCGGTGAGCTGCGTGCGCGCATGCGCAGAAAGCGACGCGAGCGCCTCGTCGCGCCGCGCACGCACGCGCGCGATGCGCCGCGTCACGGCCTCGTGCCGTGCGCGCTGGTTCTCGTAGAACTTGGAGCCGCGCGAGACGCGGTGGATGGTGTCGGCGATGCGTGCGTCGTCGTCCGGCGCAAGGCCGGCCTTGTGACTCGAGGCTGCGTGAGAAGAGCGACGTACGTCCGGCCATGCGCTTGCGGAAGCTCGCATCGTCCTCGGCCGCGGCCGCCGGCGCGTCGGGCGGCGCGTCGAGCATGCCCTGCCCGCCACGCTGCGCGTGCGGCGCCCTCCACCGCACGCGCCGGGGGCCTCCACACGCCAGGCACGCTCGCTCGCCCACGTGCGTCCGCCCCACACCCCATGTCGGACGGGGCGCAGCCGGGCGACGCGGCGACGCGCGCGCCGCGCAGCGCGCGGGCGCGCCGCGTCGCCAAGTTCCGGAGCGAGCTGCCGCGGCGCTTCTCGCTGTCGCGCAGCGAGCGGCCGGCGCGCACGGCCGACGCGCCCGCTGCCGCCCCGCACGCGTCCGAGACGCAGAGCGAGAGCGCCGCGATGCCGTCCGGCGCGCACGCACCGCAACGCACGCCCGCGCTGCGCGATTCCGAGCTGGAGCGCGCGGGCGGGGACGACGCCGTGTTCCCCCGCCGCATCGTGCAGTGGATCACGCGCGTCGCCAACAGCCACGACGACGGCGCCGCGGACGCCGACGCGTCGGCGCCCAGCACGATACCCCCGCCGCTGCCGTCTGCGCCCCAGCAGCTCCGCCGCGAGGTGCGCCGGCGACGGCACAACCGCATCACGCGCCCGGTCCCCGCCGAGGCCCCCGCACCCTGGCGGACGCAGCTGAGCGACCGATGGATACCCGTGCGCAGCCCGTCGCGGCTGTGGCAGATGACGTCCGACCGGCTGCTGGGGCCCGGCGCATCGGACACGGGCGTGTGGCTGCTCGGCACGTACTACGGCCCGGCCGAGGCCGGCGCCGCGCCGGGCGCCGACGCGCCGGGCGCCGCGGACGCGGCGTCGGAGCCCTCGTCGAGCGACGCGAGCAGCGGCGCCTCGCCGCGGCGCGCGTGGCGCGCCGAGCTGGCCGCGGCGGTCGGCAGCCTCGTGTGGTGCACGTACCGCTCGCACTTCCCCCCGATTGCCCAGGACGGGTTCATCGGGGCGGACGAGGAGGCGACCTCCGCGGCGGTCTCGGCCGCGACCGAGGAGCTGTGTGCGCCGCACGACGCGGACGAGGCCGCGGAGAGCACCCGCTCTGCGAGCGAGGCGCCCGCCCCGCTCACGGAGCTCCTCGCGCGCTCGCACGAGGAGCTCGACAGCACGGCGGCCACGCGCGGGTGGCTCGTGCAGCAGCTCGCGAGCCGCAGGTGGCAGCTGCCCGGCCTGCTCGCGCAGCTGCCCGTGACCGCGGGGCTGCTTGCACGCCAGGAGCCCGCGACGCCCGCGGCGGTCGCCACGAGCTTGCAGGCGATTCTCGACGCGGTGGAGCACGACGTGCTCTCGGCGCTGCCGCGCCCGCTGGCGGCCGGCGCGCCGATCGCGCGGCTGCACGACTCGCTCGTGTCGAGCCTGCCGGCGCCCACGGGGCTGCCCGGCGTGTGGGGCTACGTCAAGGCGATCTACGAGAGCGTCTCGTCGATCGCGCAGCCGGCGGGGCCGACGTCCGACGCGGGGTGGGGATGCATGCTGCGCACCGTGCAGAGCCTGCTCGCGACGGCGCTCGTGCGCGTGCACCTCGGCCGCGCGTGGCGCCTGCCGCGCGTGCGCGACGGGTGCGTGCAGTGGCGCAGCGACGCCGAGCACGCGGCCTACACGCGCATCCTCACGCTCTTCCTCGACGACCCGAGCAGTGCGTGCCCGTTTGGCATCCACCGCCTCGCGGCCGAGGGCAAGCGCCTCGGCATCGACGTCGGTGCGTGGTTCGGGCCGAGCACCGCGGCAAGCGTCGTGCAGCGCCTCGCGCAGCCGACGCACCTGGGCCTCGGCGTCGCGGCAACCAACGACGGGCTCGTGTACGTCGACGAGGTGGTCGCCGCGTCGCACGACTGGGCGCGGCCCGTGCTCGTGCTCGTGGCGCAGCGCCTCGGGCTCGACGAGGTGCCCAAGGCGTACCGCACGGCGCTCAAGGAGCTCTTTGCGTTCCCCCAGTCGGTCGGCGTCGCGGGCGGGCGGCCCGGCTCGTCGGTGTACTTTGTAGGGAGCCAGCGCGAGCACCTCCTGTACCTCGACCCGCACACGACGCGCGCTAGTGTGCCGTTCCGGCACGCGCCGCCGTCGCTGCGCGGCGCAGAGCTGCTCCGCACCGCCCCGGCTGGGGAGCCGGACGACGGCGCTGCGGCGGACGACGGCGCTGCGGCGGACGACGGCACCGCGGCGGACGACGCGCGCCGCGGCCTGCTCGCCTCGTGGTACTGCAACGCCTACGCCCCCGCCGAGCTCGCCACGTTCCGCACGACGACGACGCAGGCCATGCCGCTCGGCATCGTCGACCCCAGCGTGCTGCTCGGCTTTGTGGTGCACACGCGCGCCGAGCTCGACGACCTCGCGCGGCGTGCCGAGCAGCTCGGCGCGCCGCTGTTCCGGGTCGCGCCGCACCGCCCCACGTACGCCTCGAGCGATGCCTCGAGCGACGCGACCAGCGACACCGACAGCTCGTGGACCCTGTGACGCGCCACCGTTCCGGTTCCTAGCTACGCTACTGCTGCTTGCACTCCTGCGGGTCCTGGCGCGCGCCGCCGCGGCGGGGCGCGTCGTCGTCCTCGTCGTCGTCCTCGTCGTAGTCGTCGTCGTCACCAAACTCGTCCTCGTCCCACTCCTCGGGGTTCTCGTAGTGGAGCGCCTTGCCGGTGAAGAAGTCGACCGCGTGCGGGATGATGCGGTCCTTGAGGTCCTCGCCGATCTGGTAGTCGAGCTCGAGACGCTCCTCGAGCGCGTCGAGCTCCTCGTCGTCCTCGTCGTCCTCGTCGGTCGGCGGCTTGGGCGGCGAAAAGAAGTTGAAGAACGACTCGGTCGGGACTAACCGCTTGACGGTGCGCGTCTCGTTCGTGTTCTTGTTGCGCTGCTTCTTGGTCTCGACGCGGTGCGTCAGGTTCGCCTCGGGCGACTTCCAGTCGATCGTCGTGCCCTCGGCGTGGTCGTACACCAGGTCGCCAGAGAACCCGACCTGGTTCGCGTAAAAGTAGGTCTTGGTCAGCGTCGTGTTGGTGAAGTGGTCGTTCGGCGCAAAGACAAAGTCCAGCTGGAAGCCCTGCTGGTCCTGCCCGGCGCTCGCGTTCGGCGCCGTGTCCAGGTAGCGCAGGCGCACGTCGGTCAGGTGCGACAGCGCACCCTCGTCCCGCTCGGTGATCACCTCCGACAGGGCCACGTGGTTCTTCAGCGCGGTGAGCCAAAACTCGGGGATGCCCTTGGGCGCGTCGGTGCGGATCGAGATGTTGGCGAGCGAGCGCGGGGCGTCGCGCTCCTCCTCCTCCTCGTCGCTCTCCTCGTCGTCCGCGCTCTCCTCGTCGTCCTCGCGGTCGACGGCCTCGCCGGCCTCGACCTCGGCGGCAGTCGGCTCAATCTGCCCCAGCACAATCTCCTTGCGGCGGTCGTACAGCGGCGCGTACTTCGCCGCAAACCGCTTCTCGAGTGCCAGGATCTCGCGCTGGAACTCGGCCTCGATCTTTTGGTGCTCCACGTTGAGGCCCTTGAGGCCCTCGACGCGGCGGCGCACCTCGTCGGGGAGCGACTCAATGTAGCCCGACGAGCGGCCCACAAGCCCGTTCAGCTTGTCCTGGATCATGCCCTGGATCGCAGCAGAAGGCAGGCCCGCCGCGCCCACGGCCGCAGCACCAGCAGCCGCCGGCGCGTCGTCCTCGTCGTCGTCCTCGTCGCGGTCCTCTTCGCCGATCGTCTGCACCGTCGGGCGCGACAGCGGCTCGCGCCCGATCGGCGCATTGTTCAGCGGCGTATTCTGCGGCGTCGGCGCCGTCAGGTCCACGTTTTTGTTCCTGCCGGTCAGCGGGGCCACGCACTTGCCAATGTCCACCGTGTTTGCCATCGTGGCGCAGCCGCACACCGGGCTCCGCGCGGTCCGCACCTCTGCGCGGGCTCTCGGCGCTGACTCAGCACCCCGCCGGGCGCCGCGTGGCCCGTTCGGTCGCACGTGGCACCACCATGGCCGCGGACGCGGTGGACGCGCTGCTCGGCCTCGCGCCGGGCACCGCGCCGGGCGCCGCGGACCTCGCGCGCGCGCGCGCGGCGCTCGACGCCAAGATGCAGGCGAATCGCGACGAGGCGGCGGCGCTGCGCACGCGCCTCGCGGACGGCGCGCTGCACGATGCGCCCACGCGCGCCGAGGCCGCCGACACGCTCTTCACCACGCTCGCGCGCCTCGAGACACACGCGGCGCGCGCCGAGGCGAGCGTCGGCGAGATCACCGCCGAGATCCGCTGGCTCGACACGGCAAAGCGCAACGTCGCGCTCTCCATTGTGACGCTCAAGCGCCTCCAGATGCTCGTCAACTCCACGTTCCACCTCGAGCAGCTGTGCGCCGCCGAGGCGTTCGGCGGCGCGGCCCAGACACTGCAGGCAGTGCAGGCGCTCCTGGCGTACTTTGCGCCGTACAGCGCGGTCGAGCTCGTGGTGCAGCAGCGGCGCCGCGTCGACGAACTGCGCGACGACCTCCGGCGCAAGGCGATGCAGGCGTACGAGCACGCCTTCCAGAGCGCGCGGCCCCACTGGGACGCAAGCGACTCGCCGCTTCCCGAGGCCGCGCGGGCGATCGACGCGCTCGGCGACGAGACCCGCACCGCACTCATCGACTGGTACTGCGCGCGCCAACTCCGCGAGTACCGCCGCGTGTTCCGCGCGGTCGACGAGGCGGGGCAGCTCGACAACGTCGTGCGGCGCTATGCGTGGATCCGCCGCGTGCTCCGCACGTACGCAGACGAGCACAGCGCCGCGTTCCTCCCCGCGTGGCACGTCGACCAGCGCCTCCTGTCGCTCTTTGCCGAGATCACCCGCGACGACCTCAAGAGCGTGCTGGTGCGGCAGCAGCCGCGCCTCGACGCCGACCTGCTGCTCGGCGCACTGAACGCCACGAACGAGTTCGAGGCACAGGTCGCGCGGCAGTACGCCCGGCCGTTCGCCGAGGTCGTCGCAGCGCACCGCACGGCGGCCGCCGCGGGGCAGCCGCGGACGATCGCTGCGGCCTTTACGCCGTACCTGCACGTGTTTGTGGACGCGCAGGAGCGGCGCCTCGGCGAGCTCTTTGCGCAGTTCGGGCAGCAGGCCACAGGGCAGGCGCCGGCCGGCAGCTTCGAGGCCCAGGTGGCGCACCACGCCGAGGAGCCCATGAAGGTGCACCTCTCCTCCACCGAGCTCTTCTGGTTCTACCGGCAGACGCTCGAGCGGTGCGCACAGCTCGGCGAGCACGCGCCGTTCCGCGAGCTGGCCGCCCTGTTTGCGCGCTGGCTGCGCCGCTACGTCACCGACGTCCTCCAGCCGGCGCTCGCGCAGCGCCACACGGACGCCGACGCCCACGTCCGCGCCGTGTGCCTCGCACTGAACACGGCCGACTACTGCGCGACGACCTGCACACAGCTCGAGCAAAAGCTCAACGAAAAGGTGCGCGACGCCGAGGCCCACCCCGTGTCGCTCGACGGCGAGCGCCAGGCATTCTACGGGGTGGTCGCCGGCGCGCTGCAGCACCTGTGCCGCGCCCTGTACCACGCGACGGACGCTGCGTTCCAGCAGATGCTGCGCCCCGAGGTGCCCTGGGCACACGTCGAGCACACCGTCGAGCGCTCCGCGTACATGGACACGCTCGCCGCGGCGCTCGAGCACGTCGGCGTCGTGGTACGCCACGAGGTCGAGAACCGGCGCGTGGTGCGCAGCTGGTGCGACAAGGCGGTGGCGATCGTCGTGACGCGCTTCATGCACACCGTCGTGCGCCTGCGGCCCGTGCACCAGCGCGTCGCGGCGCAGCTGCGCGCGGACGCCGACGCCCTCGCGACGCTCCTGCGCGAGCTGCCGCAGTTTGGCACGCACGTCTGGAGCGGCACGCCGAACCTCGCGGCAATGCACGCCGCGTACGACCGCATCGTCGAGAAGCAGCTCGCGCGCGTCACGCCGGTCCTCGCGGTGCTCGCCGCGGTGCCCGACGAGGCGCCGCCGCCCGACGCGCTCGTACACACCTACCGTACGCACCTCCACGACCAGTCGCTCAGCAACTTCCAAAAGGTGCTCGACCTCAAAGGCCTCAAGCGCCTCGACCAGACGCCGCTCGTCGAGGCCTTCCTCGCGGCGATCGACCGCGAGCCCGAGCCGCTGCCGACCACCTCGGCGCTATCGCACTGGTCGATGGACCCCGCGGCCGACACCTACGCCCCGCCCGAGCTCCCGAGCGAGCGCCGCACCGCGCGCAACGACACCCACGAGGCTGACGGCTCCACCCACGCCTCCGCCTCGCTCACGGCCTCCACGCCCGCCAACGCGGCCGCCGCACGCCTGCCAGACTGGATGCGCTTCGGCAGCATGCTCGGCGCCGCCCTCGGTCGATCACAACGGCCATAGTCTACGGAAGGTAGCGCACTATGTCCTCTGCACGCAGCTCGCCCCGCAGCCGCGCGCCACGGGCCGGCACATCGTCGTCCATCGGCTCCGCGGGCGGCTCGGCGGCGTCCGCCGCACGCAGCACCGCACCGAGCGCCACGGCCTGCGCCGGCGTCGCCGCACGTACCCACACGAGGCCATTCAATCCGATCGCCGCCTCAAACGGAAAGTGCGCCGCGACGTGCGAAAGCAGCGTATGCTTGGGGTTGTACAGCGCGTGCGCCAGGCGCAGACTCACGGGCCACACCATCGTCACGCCCTGCTCGGCCTCGCGTTTGAGCTCGCCGAGGCCTTCGGCTTTGCCGCTCACCGCATCGACGCAGCTTAGCTCCGGCTCCGCCCATGGCTCCGCACTCACAACACGCGCATACACCAGCGCGCCCACCTCGAGGTTCGGCCGGTTGCGCCGCGTCGCGCCCTCGAACGCCAGCACAGGCAGCGACGCACTGTGCGCAGAAAAAAGCGTCACAGTGTACGACTCAACGCCCCGGTTCGTCACCTGGCCAATCACCAGGTCGTCCGCCGCGGGCACGTACCGCCGTGCAGGGCTGTCGACCCACCACCCATGGACGGTCGTGGGCGCCGCGCCCGTCGCGCGTTTTTCGCCTTTCGGCGCCTTGCTTCGTTGCTTCGTCTCGACGTGGCCCAATGCACCGCCCTGGATCGCAGTGAGCGATAGCTCGTCCGCGGTCGCACGCGCTTGCGTCGGCGTGTACAGCACGCCAGGGCCTAACTTGACGGCCTCGCTCGCTTGGGGTATCACATCGCCCGGCAGCACCACCACCATGCTGGCTGGACGACGGGGGTAATGTGGAGGTGCCGCATTTCGGCAAATTCGCGCGTTTTTCTTCGCCCGCGTGCTTCTTGCCAACCATGACAGGTAGGTGTCCCCATCCATGGCGTCGATAGGATGATCGTTTTTTTCCTAATCTTATCCACATTATCCGAGCTCCTACGGGGCATCGACGAACCATTCGACCTGACTCTCGCGTGCCAAGAGCAGCGCTAACCACAGATCCAGGTGATCTCTACTCGTACCATAGCGCATACAGGACAGCGTTGCGATCCCGCACGGAAAGACACGCACCTTTGTAGCACGGCGGTCGACACACCAGCCGCTGCGCTGCCCCCCGCGCCTGTGCCGCGCGACTGGCGCACGCCGCGCTCCGCGCCATCCTCCGACGACGCCGGCGCCCCCTCGGGCAATCACGTGACACACCCGAGCCAATGCGGCGCTGGCGCTTGGTCAGCGCCAGCGATCCTCGTTTGTCGCCATGCCGATTTTGCCCACGGTTGTGCGTCGCAGCGTGACGGCCGCGCGGCCGTCGCTCGCACGCTCGCTCCAGGTGTCTGCGCGCAACATGAAGGAGGACAACGGGAACTACATGGCTGGTGTGCCGATCCCGCGCACCGGCGAGCGTTCGACGCGGGATCTGGTCCGCGAGCAGGTCGACCGCGAGAGCGAGCCGACGCCCGTGTCGATCCTGGGCGATGCGCCGAGTACGTGATACCAACGCTGACGCAGACTCGCTTCACCAGCGCGTCGTGCGCATCTACCAGCCGGCCAAGCCTGCGACCATGTCGGGCCGCGCCGGGACGAAGCACTGGCGTGTGGACTTTGACGTCCTGCAGGGCTCGGGCCGCTGGGAGAGCCCGCTGATGGGCTGGGCGAGCACGTACGTGGCAAGCTAACGCAGTGCGGACTCGCAGCAGGCGCTGTACATGAAGTTTGATACGAAGGAGGACGCCGTCTTCTTCTGCCAGAAGCAGGGCTGGGACTTTTTCATCCAGGAGCCGCACAAGGCGCACATCCCGCCGAAGCAGTACGCGAACAACTACAAGCATGTTCCGGGCAAGCTGCGTATCCACCACACCAAGTAGACGAGACAGCCGTACGTGCTTTGATAGAGGACGTGCTCGGGCGCCGGGCGCCGGCGGGCGTGCGCGCCGTACGGTGCACCGTGTACGGCGGTGCGCTCCTGCAGGGCCGCTCGTGGGGCGGCGAACGCGGTGCGCCGTCGCGGCGGGGCCGCGGCCCCGGCCGTGGGCGGCGACGGTCGTACGACACACACCTCCACCGGACACCATGCCCAAGTACGGCCAGTTGGTGGTAGGTGCGCGCGCTGACGCAGATCGGTCCGCCGGGGTCGGGCAAGACGACGTATTGGTAGGCGTGCGCTGCTGACGCAGCCATGGGATGTACCAGTTCCTCACGGCGATCGAGCGCCCTGTGCACCTTGTGAATCTGGACCCCGCGAATGACCGTGTGCCGTACCCCTGTGCGATCTCGCTGGCGGAGCTGATCAGTGTGCAGGATGTGATGGAGGAGCTCAATCTTGGCCCGAACGGTGCGATGCTGTACTGTCTCGAGTACCTTGAGCACAACCTCGACTGGCTCGAGGCGCGGCTCGAGGCGCTCGAGGGCGACTATGTGGTGTTTGACCTGCCGGGCCAAGTTGAGCTCTCGACCAACCACCCGAGCCTGGCGCGCATCCTGACGCGGCTCCAGAAGCAGCAGGACTGGCGGGTAGGTCGTGTGCTGATGCAGTTTGTTGCCGTGCACCTGGCGGATGCGACCAACATTGTTGATGCGTCGCGCTATATTTCCCTACTCATTCTCGCGCTACGTGCGATGCTCATGCTGGAGCTGCCGCATGTGAATGTGCTGAGCAAGATGGATCTGCTGGACGACGAGCAAAAAGCGCAGCTGGGTGCGTTGCCGCGTGTGGCTGATGCAGATTTTCCGCTCGACTACTATACCGAGGTGCAAGATCTGTCGTACCTCGCCGACCGGCTCGCCACGACGCAGCCGCGCGTTGCGGGGATGAGCCGCGTGCTGTGCGAGCTGGTGGACGACTTTGGCCTGGTCAGCTTCGAGACGCTTGCGGTGGAGGACCAGGCGTCGATGCTGCACCTGCTCCACGTTCTCGACAAGGCGATTGGCTACGTAGCGGTTGGGGATGCAGCCCATGCATAGAGGTGCAGGCTGCGCGCCGAGGGCGAGGGGCGGCCTCCGCCGCACGACGCTGACGACGGCGGCTGCCGAGGAAGTTGGGCTTTGCTCGTGGGGCCATGCGCGCGGTGAGCTGGCTCGTGACGGCGTTGGCGCCGCTGGCGGCATGGGCCGCCGGCTCGTCGCCGTCGTCGATCAACGGCACCAGTCTGATCCCGGCGAACATTTCGTCGAGCTGCTACACGCTGCTGGTGCAGCTCGACAGCGACTCGCTCTTCCAGCAGTGCACCGAGCCGCTGATCCAGGCGGCCGGCATCTACGCGAATGCGTCGCTGTCGAACGCGACGGAGGCCTCGCTCACGGAGTCGCTCGACTCGCTGTGCCACCAGCAGAACGGGTGCGACCGCGCGCTGGTGCGGCAGTACATTGCGCAGTTCTGGGACGAGTGCTCCACGGAGCTCGAGGCGGGCAACGACGAGGTGACGCAGCTGTACGACTACCTGTACATCTTCAACCCGTTCCGCGACGCGATGTGCACCAAGACCTCGAATGGGACGTACTGCCTCGAGTCGCTCGCGCCGTACATGCGCCCGTCGGCAGACCTGCAGGCGCTGCAGCTCGATGCCATCCCCGACGCGGGCGACGTGTACAGCGAGCAGTACTGGGCCCATGTCCTGACGACCGTGCCCACGTCAAACACCACGTCGACGCAGTCGACGAGCGCGCTGAACGCCGACCAGGTCTTCCTGTTCCTGTCCGGCTCGACGGAGCGCGACACGCTGTGCAGCGAGTGCACCCAAAACGTGCTTGCGTCGTACATCGCCTTCGAGATGGCGACGCCGTACGCGCTCGGCGTCGAGCGCTCCGCGGTGCTCAGCCCACAGGTGACCATCTACAACAACGCCCGCAAGGAGTGCGGCGCGTCGTTTGTCGAGGCGATCAGCACACGCGCGGGCATGAGCGAGTTCCCGAGCGCCGCCGCGCGCACGCGCGCGCACGCCGCGTGGCGCAGCGTCGGGGTGGCAGCAGCGCTGGCGCTGCTTACGTTGTATTCGTAGCTACGAGTCGAGGTTGTGCGGCGACGACGAGGGGCGCGGCGGCGTGCCGACCGACGGCGGCACCTGCAGGTGGCCCGCCGCGCCGGGCGGGCGCGCGACGTAGCGCGGCACGCCGCCAAACGCGCCGCCGGGCGTGCCGGGCGTGCCGGGCGCGGCGCCCTGCGGCGCGGCGGGTGCGGCGGCACTGCCCGCGGGCTGCTGCGCCTGCTTGTAGAGCTGCAGCGCAAGGCTGTTGATCTGCTCCTGGCTCAGGTGCGACGCCGCGAGCGTGATCGCCAGCTGCTGCTGCAGCGCGTGCAGGTTCGGCGGCGCGCCGCTGCTCGGCCGCACCGCCACGGGCGGCGTCGCGCCGGGCTGCTGCGCGAGCGGCACGCTCCCAAACGCGGCGCCCTGGCCGCCCTCGGGCGCATACGGCACGCCCCGCACGGGCGCCGCGCCGGGGTTGCGCGCGCGCAGCGCCGCCTGCTGCTGCGCGGCGGCCGTCGACGCGGCGATCACGATCGGCTGCCGCGCGCCGCCGGGCGGCGCCGCATTGGCCGCCACGGGGCTCGGCTTCTTGTCGAGGAAGTGCGACGGCTGCAGCTGCGCCTGCGCCGCACCGGGCGAGCGCACGGCCAGCACGGGCGGCGACGACTGGTACCCCGACGCGTGTGCGTCGACGGGGAAGTAGGGCTGCGTCGCGTTGCGCACAAACGGCGCCTGGCCGCTCTGCGCGAGGAGCAGCGCCTGCTTCGCGCTCTGGTTCGGCAGCGACGCAAGGTAGTTGGGCCGCGGCGTGGCCCCCGCCGCGGGCGCCGCCGCGCCTTCGGCATGGGCGGGCGACGCGCGCTCGGGCGTCGGCGTGCCCGTGGCCGGCGCCTGCATCCGCGCCGGCACGCTCGGCGCGGGCGGCGCCTGTGCCGGGGCCTGCGCCTGCGCCTGCGCCTGTGCCGGGGCCTGCGCCGGGGCCTGTGCCGGGGCCTGCGCCTGTGCCTGCGCCTGCGCCTGCGCCTGCGCCTGCGCCTGCGCCGGGGCCTGCGCCTGCTGCTGAAAGACGAGCTGCGCGGCGCGCTGCTGCTCAAAGAACTGCCGGATCGCCGCCTGGTCGCGCTCGGCCTTGAGCAGGCTGAGCGCCTGTGGCGTCGGCGTCGCGCTCGCCTTGGCCTGCGTGTGCGTGTCGTGCGTCGCGAGGTTCACGCGGCGCGCGCCGTTCGCGCTGGCGGCCGCGGCCGCCTGGCGCTGCGCCTGCTCGCGGCGCTTGGCGGTGCGCCGCATCGCCTCGAGGAGGTGCGTGCGGTGCTGCTTCTTGCGCGCGCCCTCGGCCTTGGGCGCGGGGCGCTTGCCGCGCAGCGCCGCGGCGTCCGCGCTGGTGGACGCCTCCGCCTCGGCCTGCAGCCACTTGGCGCGGTCGTAGCAGTCCCACGGCGTGCGCCGCTCGGCCGGCAGCGTCTGCCGCGCGGCGTTGAACAGGTCGCAGATCAGCGGCCAGTGGTCGTGGTACTGCTTCGCAAGCGCCGCGAGAAACACGTCGTCGTCGCCCGTCCACGTGAGCTGCGCGGCACGCGCCTCGGGCGCCGCCGGCGCCGCCGGCACCACCGGCGTGTGCAGCGCATAGTCCCGGCTCGCCTTGCCCGCGCGCCGCGCAAACAGCAGCGAGCCGGGCTGCGGCGCATACGCCGCAGGCGGCTCCGCGGGCTCGGCGCCCAGCGCCTCGTCCCACGCCGCGCCCGGCCCACGCGCGCGCCGCGCCGCAGGGTCCAGCGTGCTCACCAGCGCGGGGCGCGCGTCGAGCAGGCGCGTGACGTGCGCGATGCGCGCGGGGTGCGCCGTCGAGCCCTCCTCGCGCCGGCGGTCGCCGTGGGGCTTGTGCACGTCGTCCGCGGACAGCGGGCCGTATGCGGGCAGCTCGGGGAAGAGCTTCGCAAAGTCGAGCGACTCGGCGTCGAGCGCCGCCAGCGCCTCGAGCGCGGTCTGCTCGTCGACCTGCAGCAGCGCCGCGGCCGTGCCGGGGTCCAGGCTGCGCAGCAGCGTCCACGGCGACACGCTCGTCGTCATCGCGTCCACGCCAAAGATCGGCGCACGGATCGCCGTCACCAGCGCCAGCGGCAGCTTGTCGCTCAGCGTCGCGTCCTTGTCGGCGCCCGCGCGCAGCGGCGCGTCGCCGGGCACGGGCGTCGTCGTGGTGTCCAGCGACACCACGGGGCCACGGCCGGGCTTGGCCGGCGCGACGTCGTCCTCGCCCTCGGCGTCCTCGTCGTGCTCGTCGGGCGCCGAGGTGGAGGCGGCCGGAGCCGCGGGCGCCGGCGCCCCCTTGGCCTCGGCGGCCTCGGCAGGGGCCTCGGGGGCGGAGGCGTCGGCAGAGGCATCGGCGTCGGCAGAGGCATCGGCGTCGGCAGAGGCATCGGCGTTGGCAGAGGCATCGGCGTTGGCAGAGGCATCGGCGTCGGCAGAGGCATCGGCGTCGGCGTCGGCGGCACCCTCGGTGCCCTCGGCCTCGGCCTCGGCGCCCTCGGCGGCCACCGCCGCGGGCTCCTCGTCCATCGCCTCCCTCGGCGGCCGCGCATACCGCACACACAGCGCGGCGCGCGCCTCGGGCGTCGGCGCACGGTGCCACTGCACCGCCTGGTGCGCCAGCTCGTACGCCACGGCTATCTTCCACTTGCGCTCCTCGCGGTAGTCCGTCTGGAGCCAGCGCATCTCGTCCAGCAGGTAGTCCCAGTGCGTCTTCTTCTCGATCGGGCCCTTGATCCGCTTCGGCTGCCGGAAACTCCATTCGCCCTGCGCCTTGAGCTGCTCGATGCGCGCCATCGCCTTGACAAACTTTTGCTCCGCAAACGCCACCTTCCAGTCGCACGTCAGCAGGCACTTGCTCGCCTTGCGCACCAGACTCGCACACGGACTCGCCCGCGCACGCACGCCCCAGCGCCACAAATCCGTGTGCCCCAGCGCGGCTTTCGCCTTGCCGACCTGCGCCTGGCCTCGCAGCGCCGTCTTGCGCGCGCTGCGCTGGTGCGTCGAGCCGCCACTCAGCCCAATGCCCGTCAGCCGGCGCATCGGGTCCGTCTGCAGCGGGCGCAGCGACGACGCATACGTCACCGAAATCGGGTTCGGCGCCAGCTCCTGCAGCGTCAGCGGCGGCGGCGTCCCAGGCGCCGGCTGCTCCTGCTCGCTCGGCGCCAGCAGCAGGCTGGGGCTCGGCGGCAGCCGCAGCGCCGTGTACGAGCTGCGCGTCGCCAGCTGCGGCGGTGCGGCGGGCGCCGCCGCGCCGGCGCCCTGCGGCCCAGCGCGTGCCTCGGTCGCGCCCTTGGGCGCCTCGCCCTCGGTCGCGCCCTTGGGCGCCTCGCCCTCGGTCGCGCCCTTGGGCGCCTCGCCCTCGGTCGCGCCCTTGGGCGCCTCGCCCTCGGCCGCCTCGCCCTTGGGCTCGGCGGCCTTGGGCGCCTCGGCCGTGGGCGCCTCGCCCTTGGGCTCGGCGGCCTTGGGCTCGGCCGCGCCCGCGGGCGCCTCGCCCGCCAGCACCGCGTCGGCCCGCCGCTTCAGCGCCGCGACGGCGTCGTCGACCCGTGTCTGGAGCGCGGCGGCGCTGCGTCAGTGCGGCGACGTACCTCTCTCCCTCAAGCACGACCTTTTCCAGCGCGGCATCCGCCTCGCCGGGCAGCGCGCCCGGCGGCCGCGCGGCGTCGTCGGTGTGCTGCTCGGCGGTCTGCAGCATATAGTACAGGCGGTGTACATCGGCGCGGCGCGACGCCGTGAGTTCGCTGCGTCAGTGGTGCACGTACGCAATCTCCGCATGCCATTCGGCCGCACGCGCCTTGCGCAGCGACTCGAGCGTCACTCGACTGCTCGACGCCGCGGCCCCCGCGCGCTCGCTGCCCATCGCACCGGGGAGCAACGCGGCAGAAAAAATGGTATCCGGGCCTTCTAGGTCCCACTATGATCGGGCGATCGGGCACTACACGGCCCACCCCCCCGGCTCGAGCGGCTCGTGGAGCGCAATGGTCGCCGTGAGCACGGTGATGTCGTCGTTCTTGCCGCCGACGTAGTAGATGCCCTCTTCGTTCGCCTGCTGCTGGAACGGGCTGGTGAGCAGCCGCGGGTCCTCGCTCGCGGCCTTGGCCATGCGGCACAGCGACTCGGAGATCATGTACGGCAGGTCGACCTTGCTCTCCGGCTCGCTGTCCGACTGCGTGCCAAAGTGGTTCACGATCTCCTCGACGCGCTCGACAATGTCCTCGTCGAACAGGTTGTCGAGCAGCCCGTCGCTCGCCAGGATCACAATGTCGCCGTCCTGCACATGCAGCGCCCAATACCCCGCGTCCTCCTTCGGCGAGTCCCACTCGGTCTTGTCGCTCTTGCCGTCGAACGAGTGCAGCACATGGTTCAGCCGCTCGTTCACGTCGGGCAGCTCGTCGTCCAGCGCGCCGTCGGGGATGTTGCCGTCGCGGTGCTGGCACAGCGCCGACGCCAGACTCACGCTGTCCACCGTCGCATCCATCATCCCCAGCTGCAGCGGGAAGTTGAACGAGTGCTGCTGCTCCGCGCTCCGGAAGATCATCTCGTTCTGCCGGATGAGCATCAGCACACAGTCGCCCAGGTTCGCGATGCGCAACTCGTTGCCCCGCAGCATCGCCAGCAGCGCCGTCGAACTGCCCATGATCCCCTCGCGCTTCGATGCCCGCACACACCGCTCCCACGCGGTCTGCAGCACCATCACGGGGTCCACGTTGCTCCACTGCACCACCGCATCGTCGTTCACGCTCGCGTCGCCGTTCGCATCCGCCTCACTCTGCTTCGCACACGCCGCGTCCAGCTGGCTCAGCTCCGCGTAGCAAAAGTGCATGAGCAGCCGCGAAAACAGCGCAGGGTCCGCGCGCTTGCTCGACGCCCAGCCCCCCACGCCGTCGGCGATGCCAAGCGCATCGCTCTTGAGAAAGTAGGCATCCTCGCCGACCTGCTGGCTCTGCAGGCGCGTATGTACAATGCGGCCCTTGTCGCGGATCGCCGAGTGCAGCCCTTGGCCACAGAGGTAGTCGACCTCGCTGGGGAGCACAAACTCCTCCTCCTCCTCGGGCGGCGGCGGCGCGCGGCTCGCCGCGCCACCGCCAATCAAAAAGTCGGCAATCGGGCCAAACATGCTCTGGCTCTTTCCGCGCGCCGGCGGCGTCTTCTTGACGCGGTGCTTGGGGATGCCGTACGCGGCCGAGTGGAAGACGTACGGGGTGCTCGGTGGACCCACGCTGTGGCTATAGTACAGGCGCCGGGGGGGTATCGCACGCGCAACGCGTGGGCACACGGGCAGCGTCCGCGGCGCAGGCCGCGAGCGCTGCGCGCCTGCGGCGCCCGTCGGCGCCGCGGCGGACGCCGCAAGGTCGCGGGTAGGTGCGCGGCACGAGGCAAGCATGCAGTCCAAGGCACGTGCCGACAGCAGCGGGCGGCAGCGCGCGTAGCTCGGGCCGGATCGTCGCGGATCCCAACACTCGTGGACCGTGGCGAACCGGAGGCCCTCGTGCGCCATGCGCCTCCACCTCGCGGGCGCGGGCCGATCACACGTGCATACCCATATACCGCGGACGCACCGGGACTCCCTAGGCGTCGACGAGGTGCCGGAGTGGTTATCGGGAACGCCTAGAACTTGTTTCTACACCGATTCGGTGGCCAGCGTTTGGTCTCTGACCGCACAGGTTCGAATCCTGTTCTCGTCGTTTCTTTTTTTTGGGGGCACACACGTGGTCCCTGCTGATCGGCGCACGCGGCCAGGCACGCCGGAATTCCCGCATCGGTCCCTGGTTGGAGTTGCCGTGGGATGCCGCCGCCTGTGCCCCCCGGGGGCATCGCGCTGCTTGTCGTGGATGTGCAGCACGACTTTTTGGACGGGTCGTTGGCCGTGCCTGGCGCGCGCGCGATCGTGCCGAACCTTGTGCGCATCATCCAGGAGGGCGACTGGGATCTGGTGGTCGCGACGCAAGATTTCCACCCGCCGAACCACATCTCGTTTGCGGAGCGGCACGGCGTCGCGCCGTTCCAGCTGCACGACGTGCCGCACCCCTTCTGGGAGAGCAAGTCGACCGTGTCGCAGATGATGTGGCCGGTGCACTGCGTGCAGGGCACCCAGGGCGCCGAGATCGACGATGCGATCACCGCGGCGCTCGACGAGCGCCTGGCGTGGGGCACGCCGGTGCGCTATGTGCAAAAAGGGCAGGACCCCCAGTTTGACAGCTACTCGGCGTTTGCGTCGAACGAGTACGTGATGTTTACGGAGCTCGCCAGCGTGCTGTTCGGCGCACAGCCGCATCCGATCCGCACGGTCGTGGTCGTCGGGCTGGCGACCGACTACTGCGTGCTGTCGACGGCGGTGGATGCGGCCAAGTTTGGGCTGCGGGTGTATGTGGTGGACGAGTGCATGCGCGGCGTCGATCCAAGCACCACGCAGGACGCCCGCGAAAAGATGCGCGCGTACGGCGTGCAGATCTACGAGACGACCGACGAGCTTCTTGCGGCTATACATAGACCGTCGGGATTTTAGCCCGTAGCCCTGCGCGAGGAGGAGGTATCGTGCGCCGAGGGCCACGAGGCCGAGCCGGTGGGCGACGCCGAGCCGGTGGGCGACGCCGAGCCGGTGGGCGACGCCGAGCCGGCAGACGAGGGCGTGGCCCGCGCGTGGCCGTCGGCGGGCGCCGGGGCGACGTCCGACGAGGGCGCGAGGTAAAACTCCTTGTGCGGCCCCTCGCCGGCGATCGACTGCGGCGCCACCAGCGCGCCGAACCGCCGCGACCAGCGCTGGCTGCGCGCGATGAGCGCAAATGCCACCTCCCATACAAACACCACAAACACAAACACGATCGCGATGGCGGTGACGGCCATCAGCACAAAGCCGAGCACTGCGCGCGGGATGCCCCACACGTTGGCCTGCGTCGTGAGCGCGATGCACAGCGCCCAGCCGACGATGCGGAAGAGGGCGAGCACGGCCTGCACAAAGTCGGCCCACCGGTCGCGCCCCGGGCGCAGCGCGAGGAGCGCGGCCAAGAGGAGCACGTCGACGACGAGCAGGCCGACCGCCTGGCGCAGTGCGCGGTTGCTGCGCTGCGGGAACGCGACGAAGCACGCGCGCAGGAAGGCGCACACGAGGTGCACGGTGCCGAACCAGTAGTACCGCGGGCGGTACGGGTGGGCCAGCGCGCCGTACTTGGCGGCGGGCGAGTGCTCGTCGTACGGCGAGACGTCGTGCGTGAAGTAGAGCGTGCGTGCGTCGCGCGTGCGGGCGACGTGCGCAAACATGGGCGCGAGCATGCCCACCCATGCGGCGACGAGCGCGGCGAACGTCAGCGCTGCGGCGACGTGCGACGGCCAGCCGGTGGCGTGCGCCCACTGGAAGAAGAGCAGCACAAGGAGCGGCGTGGTGGCGACCTCGACGAGGCGCCCCATCGTGGGGTGCGCAAACTGGAAGAGCATGCGCTGTGCGGGCTGCAAAACGTAGCGCACGCGCGGGTGGCGCGCGAGGCCAAACGTGCGGGCGCCTGGGCGGAGCGGCGCGAGCGGCGCGGCGGCCTTGGTGTCGGCGGGCGGCGGGCGGTGGCGCGCGGCCTGCTCGGCGCTCGGCGGGCGGCGGCGGGCGGCGCGCTGGGCGGCCCACAGCGTGCTGGCGAGCGCAAACACGGCGGCGGCGATGCACAGGACGAGCAGCCAGTTGACGAGCGCGGTGAGGAAGGCCGAGTGCGGCGAGATGTCGAGGCTCTCGGTGTAGTACGGCACGCCCGTCTGTGTGAAGCCGAGGTCCTCGGCGGCCCACACGATGGGGTTCGTCTCGCCGCCGGACACCATTTCGCCGCCGGCGCCCGTGTTGGGTGCGTACAGGGCGCGGCGCGCGGCGCGGCGTGTGTGGCGCGCCCAGAGGTCGGTGAGTGTCCCCGTGGAGCCCGTGTAGACCGCGGGCTCGTCCGGGTTGAGGCCGACGGCGGGGAACAGGTTTGCGAGGCGCGCGTACTGCGCGTCCATCAGCGCGGCGTACGGGACGTGGTTGTCGTTGCTGCCGTGGGCGAGGCGCGTGGTGTAGATGGCGGCCTGCATCGGGCGCATGTAGATCAGGCCGAACGACCACGCCATGCTGAGCGAGTAGGCGTGGAAGACGCGCGGGACGATGAGCGTGAGCATCGACGTGAGCACGACGGTGTGCAGCGTGCCGACGATGTCCACGACGCGCCACTGCAGCGCGCTGAGCGAGTCGCGCCACAGCATCGTGGCGACCGCCGCGGCGACGGCGAGCAGCACGAGGCCCACGGTGCCCCACAGCACGCCTGGCGAGCGCGCGGTGAGCCCGTTGGCGAGCGTCACCTGCATGCACCCGACGGTCTTGCTGGTGTTCTGCTCCGTGAGGCGGAGCACGCCGAGCGCCTCGATGTCCGGCACGCTGAACACCACGTTGGGGATCGCCGACGAGAACCGCGTCGGCACGTCGAACACGCCGGAGCCGGAGAAGTTGTACGGCGGCACCGGGCACAGGCTGCCCCCGCCGATCTCGCACAGGTCGATGGTCATGTTGAACCAGTCGCGCCCGTACGCAAACAGGTTGAGCTCGGCGGTCATGTTCAGCGTGCTCGGCAGCGCCGCGGCGGTCAGCTGGAAGTCGAGCGAGTGGTTCTGCCGGTAGAAGCGCACGTCCATCGCCGAGATCAGGATGGGCCCGGGCGGTGCACAGTACGCGGCCGTCGACGTGTACAGCCTCTGCTCGTCCGCGGACAGCACCTGCGCGACGCCGGGGTGGTACGCGGCCGCCCCCAGCATGCCCGCGGCGGCGGCGCCCACCGCCGCCGCGCGCGCCGCGGCAGGCCGGGCGAGGCGCATCGTGGGTGCGCACCCGCCGCGGCCGCCGCGGCGCCGGCCCCGTGCGCCGGTGGAGGCCGCCGCGCGCTGACTCAGCCGCCGGCGCCGCGGGCTCTCTCCGAGCAATGGCGACCGACGGAGCTCGTGAGCAGCAAGCGCGTGACGGCGCCCCGAGTGTGCCGATGGCGGACCCCTTTCCGAGTTTGGGCGGCGATGTGCCGGCGCCCGCGGCGCCCGTGGGCGGCGCGGCGCGCGCGCGCGAGGCGCGCCCCGACGTCGGCTCGGAAGAGGCCTTCCCGGCGCTCGGCGGGCAGGCGCCGGCGCGCGCGCCCGCGTGGGTGAGCCGCGTGCCGGTGCTGCAGCGTGTGACGCACCAGGCGCGGGTGCAGCTGCGCCTCGAGGACGAGCAGCTCGCGCGGCTGAGTGCGCTGCTGCAGCGTGTGCAGGCGGCGTGCCCCGACCTGCAGATCGAGGCGAGCACCACGCGCAAGACGCACGTCACCACCTTCATCCTCAAGGGCCCGAGCGACGCGCGCGTGCAGGCGGCCAAGAAGGCGCTCAGCGCGCAGTGTGCGCGCCGCGTGTCGCTCACCGTGCTCGTGCCCGCGTCGCTGCGCGCCTACGTGATCGGCGCGGGCGGCAAGAACGTCAAGGCGATCACCGACGCGACCGGCGTGCGCATCCACATCCCGCCGCGCGCCGCCGAGGCGCCCGCCGAGGCGTCCGACGACCCGCTGCTCGACGAGCAGGTCGAGGTCGTGATCGAGGGCGACGAGGTCAACGCGCTCGCCGCGCAGGCGCAGCTCGAGGCGCTCGTCGCGGAGCGCACCTCGAAGCGCACGCAGCGCCTGACGGACATCGACCCCGCGTACTACCCGTTCATCGCCGGCGCACGCAACGCGCACGCCGCACACCTCGCCGAGACGATCGCGCACGGCGCCGCCAGCGTGCATGTGCCGCCGCGCGGCGCGTTCCGCGCGCGCGAGGACCGCGCGCGTGATCTCGCGATCGTCGTGCAGGGCGAGCGCGAGGCGGTCGCGCAGCTCGTCGCCGCGATCTACGCCGAGGTCGCCGAGTGGAAGGCACACTTCCGCACGCTCACCGTGCACATCCCCAAGCGGCAGCACGCGTGCCTCGTCGGCGACGCGGCCGCCGACCTGCTCGCCACGACGGGCTGCGCACTCGAGCTGCCCGCCGCGCACGACGCGACGGACGCCGTGACGATCCGCGGCCCGCAGCAGCAGCTGCCGCACGCGCTCACCGCCGCGCTCGAGAAGGCAAGCGCCGTGTGCGTGCGCACCGTCGACCTCGCCGGCCTGCACCCCGGTGCGGACGCGGCGCACGCGCGGCGCCTCGCGCAGTGGCTCGCGCTGCGCGCGCCGCGCACGCCCGGCGTGCACGTCTACTTCCCGCGCGCCGACGCGCCGCCGGTCGTCGAGGCGGTCGGCACGGACGCCGCGGCGGTCGACGCGGCCGCCGCCGACCTCGCGGCCGCCGCGTCGCGCGTCGCGCCCGCGCAGGTGCGCGTCGTCGACGTCGACCCGCTCGCGCACGGCATGGTGATCGGCAAAAAGGGCCACGGCCTGCGCACGTTCGAGGCGCGCGGCGTCGACGTGCTGCTCCCGCCGGAGCACTCGGGGCGCGCCGACGTGCTCCTCGTGCTCGGCCGCGCGGACGGCGTGCAGCGCCTGCCGGCCGGCGCCGCGCGCGACGACGCGGCGCGTGCGGTGCTCGACGCGGTCGCCGCCGAGCTCGCGCAGCTCGGCGGGCCGGGCGCCGAGGTGCACACCGAGCAGCTCGAGATCCCCGCGCAGTTCCACAAGGCGATCGTCGGGCCGGACGGCACGGTGCTCAACGCGATCCTCGGCGAGGACCGCGTGATGGTGCTCGTCGGCTGCGCGCGCGACGCACGCGCGCAGCAGGTCGCGCCGCGCACGCTCACCGCCGACTCGATCCTCGTGCGCGGCGCCCGCGACGCCGTGGAGCGCGCCGTCGCGCAGATCACGCAGATCGCACGCGACGCGGAGCACGACCAGATCGTGCAGGGGCACGTCGAGGAGCTGCGCGTCCCGGCGGCGCATGTGCCGCACCTCATCGGGCGCGGCGGCGCGGGCCTCGGCCGCCTGCGCGACGAGCTCGGCGTGAAGATTGACGTGGCGGACGCGGATGCACAGCGCACGGGGCCCGTGCCGATCCGCATCACCGGGCGCAAGGAGTGCGCGGTCGAGGCGCGCGCGCGCCTCGCCGCGCACGCCCAGCGCCTCGCGGACGAGCAGACGGCCATCGTCGAGGTGCCCGCCGCGCTCGTCGGCGTCGTCATCGGGCCCGGCGGCAAGTACGTCTCGCGCCTGCAGGACAAGTACGACGTGCACATCCACTTCCCCGCCGAGCGCGGCCGCGACGCGGGTCACGTCAGCGTGCGCGGCAGCAAGAAGGGCGTCGCCGGCGCCCGCGCCGAGATCCTCGAGCTCGTCGCCTACGAGCAGGAGACGTCGCACACCGACACGCTGCACGTGCCGCCCGCGGCGGTGCCCCGCGTGCTCGGCCGCGCGGGCGCGACGATCAACCAGCTGCGCCTCGACACCGGCGCGCAGATCGACCTCGAGCGCAAGGACGGCGGCGCAACGCTCCGCCTGCGCGGCACGCGCGCCGCCGTCGACGCCGCGCGCGCCGCGCTCGACGCCCTCCTCGCGCAGGTCGCCGCCGAGGCGACGCACACCCTCCACATCCCGCCGCGCTTCCACGGCACGCTGATCGGCGCCGGCGGGCAGCACCTGCGCGCGCTGATCGTCGCGGCCGGCGGGCCGGAGGACGCACGCGCCCAGGCGCAGTACGTGCGCTTCCCGCGCGGCGGCGACTCGGACGCGGTCGTGGTGCGCGCGCCCAAGGAGGTCGCCGCACGCATCGCCGCCGCGCTCGAGGCCGAGGCACAGCGCCTCGCGGACCGCGCCGTGCTCGGCGCCGCCGTGCCGCCGCACCTGCACCGCCAGCTCGTCTCGCGCGGCGGCACGCGGCAGAGCGCGTGGCAGACGCAGCACGGCGTCGCCATCGTGCTCCCGACGTGGCGCGAGTACGACGAGCTCGGCACGCCCGCGAACGCCGACGCCCTCGCCGACGCCGCGGCGCCGGTCGTCAAGGTCGTCGGGCCCGCCGAGGCGGTGCCGCGCGTCCTCGACGAGATCGCCGCGCTCTGCGCCGCGGACCAGGCGCGCAAGCAGCGCGCGGCCGCCGCGCGCATCGACGCGTGAGCCGCCGCGCCGCGCCCGCGCCGCGCCGCGCGGCGGCGCGGCCCGCCGCGCCCCGCGCCCCGGCCTCCGTAGCCCGATCGCCCGATGCGGATCAGATAGGCTCCGCGCGCCTCCACTGCGCGCGCCCCCACCGCCTGATTCCGCCATGTCGTCCGCCTCGTCCTCGTCGTCGGACGCGGCGGCGGACAGCGCGGCGTTCGCCGTGCCGCCGGACCTCGGCGCGATCGACGCGGGGTCGTACGTGCGCGAGCGCGAGGCACGGCACGCGCGCGCGCGCGCCGCCGCGCCGCCGTCGCCCGCGGCGTCGGCGCCGCTGCCGCTCGACGCGCAGCTCGGGCGCGATCCAGACATGATGAACTGGAGCACGCACATCGACGCGGTCGTCGAGGAGACGCCGCTCATCTCGCTGCGCGCGGGGCCCAGCCGCGCGCGCCGGCGCACGCTCGCGCTGCTGCTGCTGTACGCGTCCGTCTTTGTGATGGCCCTCGCGATCTCGCTCGACTCGATGTCGTTCCAGCTGTACCTGAACTATGCATGCTCGGAGTTTGACGCGCTCTCGTCCATGGGAACCGTCGTCATCGTCCAGCAGCTCGTGCGCGCCATCTCGAAGCCGCCCGTCGCGAAGCTCGCCGACGTCGCCGGGCGCATCAGCACGCTGCTCGCCGTGCTCGCGCTGTACGCGGGCGGCTACGCGGTGATGGCGTCCGCGACGTCGTTTGCGATGCTGCTCGTCGGCACCATCGCGCAGTCGCTCGGGTCCACCGGCGTGCAGGTGCTGCAGTCGGTGATCATCGCCGACACGACGTCGGTGCAATGGCGCGGCCTGCTGATCGCGACGGTCAATCTGCCGTACCTGATCAACTTTGCGGTCACCGGCCCGTTCGTCGACCACATCCTGCGCACGCACGGCTGGCGCGTGGGCTTTGCGTTCTGGGTGGTGTGTGTGCCGCTGTCGGCGCTGCCGCTGCTCGTCACGCTGCTCGTCGGCCTGCGCCGCGCGCGCCGCCGCGCCGCGCGCGCGCCGCCCGCCGAGGCGCGCCGCCCGCCGCCCAACGTGCTCCGGCAGATGGACCTGCTCGGCATGGGCCTCTTTTCCAGCGGGCTGACGCTCATCCTGCTCCCGCTGTCGCTCGGCGGCGTCGCAGCGGTGCGCGCCGGGTGGACGAGCGAGCGCACCGAGATGCTCGCGGGCGCCGCACTGCTCGCCGCGTTCGCGTGGTGGGAGACGCACGCCACGGCGCCCTTTCTGCCGTACCAGGCGGTGTCGAACCGCACGGTGACCATGACGTGCGCGATCGCCGCGCTCGACTTTGCCGGCTTCTACCTCAGCTGGACGTACCTCGCGCCCTTCATCATGATCCTGCGCGACTGGGACCAGCTGCGCACCGCCTACTTTGTCTCGACACAGAACGTCACCTCGACGCTCACCGGCATGCTCGTCGGCATGCTCATGGCGTACACGCGCCGCCTCAAAGGCTTCCTCACGTGGGGCTACGTCGTGCGCGTGCTCGGCGTCGCGCTCATGATCCACTACCGCACGCTCGGGCACACCGCCGCGACGCTCGTCCTGTGCCAGGTGCTCCAGGGCATCGGCGGCGGCTCGGTGGCCGTCACGATGCAGGTCGCCGTGCAGGTCGCCGTGCCGCCCGCGCGCGTCGCACTCGTGACTGCCTTTGAGCTGCTCACCACCGAGGTCGGCGCGGCGTTTGGCAGCGCGTTCGCGAGCGCCCTCTTCACCGCGCGCCTCCGCCCCGCGCTCGCCGCGCACCTGCCCGGCTTCCCGCCCGCCACGCTGGACCACGTGCAGGGCAACCTCGGCGCCGTGCTGCGCTACCCGCTCGGCTCGCCGGAGCGCACCGCGATCGCACAGGCGTGGGTCGAGGTGATGCGCGCGCTGTGCGTCGCGTCGCTGCTCGTGCAGCTCCCGGCGCTCGTGCTGTCGTTCTGCGTCCCAGAACTCGACCTGCACGACCCACACACGCACCGCCGGCGCCACACGGACCTCGAGCACGGCAGCACCACGCCCCCCGCCGCGCACGCCCTCACGCCCACCGCGACGCCGCGCACGCACAAGGCACGCAGCACACGCATCCCCTCGCCCCCGTGGCGCTCGAGCCGCCCGCCGTCGCGGCCTACATAGTCTGGATACCCTACCGAGGCGCATACAGGGCCCACGCACCCCCGGCGCCCGCCGCCACGAGCGCGCCGTGCGCGTCGTCGCACAGCGCATCCACCGCGTCCGCGTCCCAGCCGACCCACTCGTCGACGACGCGCACGTCCGGCGCCAGCGTCCACCGGAACGGCAGGCCGTCGCTGGTCGCGACCGCCACGGCGCCGCCCAGCCACCGCACGTCGGTCACCTCGGCGGTGTTGCGCCAGACGGCCGCGAGCGGCGCCTGCAGCTGCCGCACGTCGTACACGGCACACACGCCCGCGCGCGTGCCCACGGCGACACGCGCACCGTCGACCGCGAGCGCCGCGACGCCGCGCGCGTCGCCGTCGGGCGCCGCGGGCACGGCGGCCGCCGCGGCCGCCGCGGCGCCCGCGCGCACGTCCCACACCGCAAGCGTGCCGCGCTCCGTGCCGCCGACTGCGTGCTGCGGGCCGTGCGCGTCGAGCGCAAGCACGCCGTCGTCCGCCGCAAGCGTCGCGGTGGTGCGCGCCGCGCCGACGTCCCACAGGCGCACGGTCGCGTCCAGGCTGCCGGTGAGCACCTCGCGCCCGCGGCCGAGCATGGCGCTGGCGTACACGGCGCGCGTGTGCCCCGTGAGCGTGCGGGGGTTCGCGCCGTCGAGCGCCGAGTAGATGCGCGCGGTGGTGTCGAGCGAGGTGGAGAGCACGACCTCGCCGCTGGGGAAGAAGCGCACGCTCGTGATGTCGGCGCGGTGCCCCGCGAGCGGGATGGGCACCGCGAACGGCGCGTCGGCCGCCGGCGCCCACTCGCCGACGTGCAGCGTGCCGTCGGGGCCGCCGGCGCACCAGCGGTGCAGGCCCGAGGCGGGCGACGTCGCGAGCGCGAGCGCCCAGGCGCCGCGGCGCGTGCCGTGCGCGCCGGGGAGCAGGCCCGTGCGCGTCGCAAGGTGCACGTCGGTGGTGGGCATGCCGAGCGGCGCACACGCCGCGGCCACGCACGTCGCGGAGCGCGCGTGCACGGCGAGCGCGGGGTCGGTGGAGGCGAGCGAGCGCCCGTGGTCGGCGATGTGCACGGTGGCGTGCACGCTGGTGCGCTGCGGCGCGGCGCGGTACGCGCTCGCCCACACCGCGGCGTGCGGTGCGGCGCCCGTGCGCACGTCGGCCCACGCGTCCGCCGCGTCGGGCTGCACGGCGAGGTACGGCAGGACGTGCATGGTGGCTGACTAAACCTACAGGAGGGTGTCGAGCGCGTGGCGCGTGTAGTCGTTGCGCGCCGTGTTGAACGCGGCGAGGCGCGGGTAGTAGGGCACGAGCGCGTCCTGGGCGCCGAGGTAGGTGGTGTTGTACGTGCGCACATACACCTCGCGCACCTTGCGTGCGGGGTGGAAGAGGCCCTGGAGCGTGTGGTACAGCAGCACGCCCGGCCCGAGCGACACGCGCAGCGCCTCGACGGCGTCCATCACGGACTGGATCACGTGCGGGGACGTCTCGAAGAGGTTGGGCCACACGAGGTTGAGGAGGTGCTGCATGCTGTCCTCCTGGCCGAGCCCGGCGGTGCCGAGCGCGAGGTGCTTGACGATGCTGGCGGCCGACTGCCGCTGCACGGGGTCGCGGTCGGTGAGCGCGTCGTCGA
The DNA here is from genome assembly GCA_029542985.1 of Malassezia brasiliensis. Lineage (NCBI taxonomy): Eukaryota > Fungi > Basidiomycota > Malasseziomycetes > Malasseziales > Malasseziaceae > Malassezia > Malassezia brasiliensis. The sequence goes on from CP119952.1 coordinate 1,722,562, forward strand.
GGAGCGTCACGACGCTGTACACGTAGTCCTTGCTCATCTCGCCGATGTACTCAAACACCCACCCGAGCGCCTTGAGGCACCCGTGCTGCACGCTCGACTCCGGCGTGCGGTACTCGTTCAGGATCGCCGGCAGGCACGTGAACGGCCCGCACGTCTCGGCGACGATGGCGATCGCCACCGTCGAGCACACGCGGCTCTGGCGCTCCTGCACGCGCAGGTTCGTGAGCAGGACCTGCAGCACGTCCTGCGGCCCGATCGCCTTGGCGATGTACCCGAAGCTGTTCACCGCGGCGCGGCGCACCGACTTGCGGTGCGCCTTGAGCAGGTCGAGCAGCTCGAAGCAGATCCGCATCCACTCGCGCGCGCTCACAAACTCGGCGCCGCGATCGGCGATCCGCCCAATCAGCTGGATGCTCGCCTCCTGCACGCGCTCGTGGCGGTTGCGCAGGATGGGCGTCATGCGCGGCAGCAGGTCCTTGACCGGCGGGCTCATGTGCGTCAGGCCGACCGCGTCGGCGATCGCGCCCTCGGCGGCGATGATGCTCGCGAGCGCCTCGGGGAACTCCTCGCCGAGCTGCTCGAAGAGCACCACGCCGAGGTTCGCGAGGAGCGCCTCCTCGCCGCACTGCTGGAGCACCGGCGCGAGCCGCGTGGTGAGGTCCGCGGCCTGCTGCCGCGTCTGTGCGTTCTTGTTGTTCAGGCGCCACAAGATCGTCGAGACGATCTGCGTGAGGTACGGCTGCATGCGCGTGCCGAGGCCCGCGGCGACGGTGCCCACGCCGTCGAGCACGACGCGGTCCTCGACGCTCTGCTCCTGGAAGGCGTACAGCATCCCGTCGACGAGCAGCGCCTCGAGCCGCTCGTCGATGCCCGCGGTGCCGAGCTGCGCGACGACTTCGCGGATCGCATCGAGCGCCATGCGCCGGAACGGCTCGCTGTCGTCCTTCAGCAGGTGCACGAGCCGCCCGACGACGTCCGCGGTGCCGACCTTGTGCGCCACCGCCACCGTGCTGCGCACCACCTCGCGCACGTTGCGCCGGTCGAGCGCCATGCGCCGCACCCAGAAGTGCCGCAGGAAGTCGGGCAGCAGCGCGTCGCGCACATACGCGCCACTGACGCCGTCCGCCGCCGCGCACTGCTGCACGACACGCAGCACGATGCGGCGCATCTCGTCGTCCGCGGAGCCAAACTCGCGCACGAGCGTCGGCGTGATCTCCTTCACAAAGTAGAGCGTCGCGTCCGCGTCCATGAGCGGCACAATGAAGCCGACCGCCTTGAGGAACGCCGCGAGGCCCTTGCCGCGCTGCTGCCGCACGCCGAGCCACAGCGGCTTCAGCACGTGCTCAAAGCTCTCGATGCCGTACGGCGCGGCGGCCTCGGCGAGCGCCGCGAGCGCCAGCGCGGTCATCGTGCGCACCTTGGGCTGCTCGTCCTCGAGCCCCGGCCCGATGCACTCGACCAGCGCACGCAGGTGCGGCAGCACACCGACCCCAAGCGCAATCGCGATCTGCTGCACGACCCGCACCGCCGTGTGCCGCGCGTGCCAGCTCTTCTTCGAGCGGCACACCGCGCGCAGGAAGGGCAGCAGCGCCGGCACGCCCAGCGCGGTCGCAACGACCGCCAGCGCCCGCGCCGTCGTGTTCCGCACATACTCGTCCGCATGGTCGATGTCGGGGCGCATCGTGCTGATCATGTGCGCGAGGCCCGCGGCCTTGGCGAGGTTGCTGATGATCTCGCGCCCCTCGACACGCACAAAGTAGTCCTCGTCGATCAGCAGCGGCTCAATCACCACCAGGATGCGGTGCACGTACGGACGCACCAGGTCGTCCAGCCGGTACAGCACGCGGTCCACCACCTTGACCAGCAGGTGGCGCTCCTGGTCCTCGAGCGAGCGCTCCATCAGCAGCGGCAGGATCTTGTCAAACAGCGGCCCGGCGCCCAGCATGCGCGCGCTCTCGGTGAGCTGCTTCAGCGCCGCCTTGCGCAGCGCCGGCGTGCCGTTCTTGATCTTGAGCAGCAGCTGCAGGATGAGCCGCTCGCGCCGCGCCTCCTTCGGCAGGCGCTGCGGGCCCTCCTCCGCAAGCGCCGCGCGGAAGTACGTCTGGTCCTCGGGCTTCAGGTACGCCAGCTCGCCGATGCCCGGCACCTCGGTCGACACGTCCGCCACCATCTCGGGCAGGCCCGTCGCCGCACGCGCGCCGTCGCCCGCCGACGGCAGCTCGTAGCCGCCCGCGGGCGGCGCGCCCTGCACCGGCTCGTACCCCGGCGGCGGCGGCACAATCGCATAGCCCTCGCTCGGCAGATACTGGTCCAGCTCGGCGTCCGAGATGTAGTGCCGGCGCGGCGCGTGCGCGGCGGGCGCCGCAGGCGCCTCGGCGGGCGCCTCGTCCCAGCGCGAGCGCCGCGGCGCGGCGGGCGCCGCCGCCTCGTCCGCGGGCGCCTCGTCCCAGCGCGAGCGCCGGCGCTTGGGCTCCGCGTCGGCGGCCTCCTCGGGCGCGACGTCCCAGCGGCGCTTGCGCTCGGGCGCGCCGTCGGGCGCCGCGCCCTCCTTCGCGGCAGCAAAGCGGCGCACGCGCTCCTCCTCGCGCTCGAGGTGCGCGCGGCGCATCGCATCGCGGTACCCCTCGTCCGCGCCCGGCGCGCCCGGGTCGCGCTGGAAGCGCCGGCGGTGGTAGTCGGACTCGCGCGCCTGGACCTGGCGCGCCTCGACGCGCTCCGCGAGCGGGTCGTACGCGTCGTCCGCAAACTCGTCGAGCAGGTGCTGCGGCGCGGTGAACTGGTCGAGCGGGTTCGCCCGCGCCCCGTCTGCGTCCTCGCCCGGCGCCATCGTGGTGGCGGCTCGTCACGTGCACTCTCCTCCATGGCGCCGCGAGCGGGCGGCGGTGGCGGCGGCGGCGCGCCGGCGCGCACGAGCGCGGGCGGCACGTACACGCTCGACGACGTGGCCGTGGGGTGCAAGCTGTATGTCGCCAAGACGAACCCCGAGAACGGCGAGACGGAGGAGCGCCGCGCCGAGATCCTCTCGATCCGCACCAAGCGGCAAAACAAGCTGCACCGCCTGCAGGCCGAGCAGGAGCGCGGCGTGAAGCTCGAGGAGGACGCGCCCGAGATCGACTACTACGTGCACTACTGCGAGTTCAACAAGCGCCTCGACGAGTGGGTGCCGAGCGCCCGCCTCGTGCTCACGCGCGAGATGGAGTGGCCCAAGCCGCCGGAGCCGTCGCCGGCGACGAAGCACACCAAGCGCAAGGTCGTCCACGGCGTGCGCGCCACGCCGGGCGCCGACGCGGGGCAGGAGACCGAGGAGACCAAGGAGGACACCTTCTCGAAGGAAAAGGAGGTCGAGAAGCTGCGCACCTCGGGCTCCATGACCCAGTGCGCCAGCGAAGTGTCGCGCGTCAAGAACCTCAACACGATCCAGATGGGCCGCCACCAGATCGAGGCCTGGTACTTCTCGCCGTACCCCGTCGAGTACGCCCACATCGACTGCCTGTACCTGTGCGAGATGTGCCTCTCCTACTTCCCCTCCGAGGCGCTGCTCACGCGCCACCGGCACAAATGCACCCTGCTGCACCCGCCCGGCAACGAGATCTACCGCAGCGAGGACATCAGCTTCTTCGAGATCGACGGGCGCCGGCAGAAGACGTGGTGCCGCAACCTGTGCCTGCTCTCCAAGTGCTTCCTGGACCACAAGACACTCTACTACGACGTCGACCCCTTTTTGTACTACGTCATGTGCCAGCGCGACAACACCGGCTGCCACATGATCGGCTACTTCTCCAAGGAGAAGGAGAGCGCCGAGGGATACAACGTCGCATGCATCCTCACCCTCCCACAGCACCAGCGCACCGGGTTCGGCCGCCTGCTCATCGAGTTCTCCTACGTCCTGTCCAAGCGCGAAAACAAGCTCGGCTCGCCCGAAAAGCCGCTCTCCGACCTCGGCCTGCTCGGCTACCGCGCCTACTGGACCGAGATCATCGTCGAGCTCCTCCTGCACACCGACGACGAGATCAGCATCGACGACATCGCCACCAAGACCTCCATCACCCACGCCGACGTCCTCCAGACCTGCCAGGCGCTCAGCATGCTCAAGCAGTACCAGGGCAAACACTACCTCGTGCTCAGCGACGCCATCATCGAGAAGCACGAGCGCCAGATGAAGAAGAAGCGCCGGCGCATCCACCCCGAGGACCTCAACTGGAAGCCCCCCGTGTTCACCCGCGACCAGCTCCGCTTCGGTTGGTAGCCCATAGCCCCTCCACACGCCATGCGCGTGGCCATCCCCTCGCTGCCCGCAGGGCCCCACGCCCCGCCCACCGTACACACCGTCGAGCACGCCACACACCTCATCGAGCAGCTCCTCACCCGCAACGCACGGCCCCTCGTCCTCACGGGCGCAGGCGTGTCCGTCGACAGCGGGATCAAGTCGTACCGCGGCGAAAACGGCATGTACCGTACGTCCCCCGCCTCACCCAGTCAACCGCGGCTACCGCCCCATCTACTTCCACGAGTTCGTCGATCGCGGGGCCGCCGGCGACGCCAAACGCCACCGCTACTGGGCACGCTCGTTCCTCGGCTACCCGCCGCTCCGCACCGCCCAGCCCAACCCCACCCACACCGCCCTCGCCGCCCTGCAGCGCACAGGCGCCGTGCACGGACTCATCACCCAGAACGTCGACCGCCTGCACCACGCCGCATGGCACGGCGTGCCGCCACACTCGGTCGAACTCCACGGCGCCCTGTCCGAGGTGGTGTGCGTCGCTCGCGGCACACAACCCCCCCAGCCCACGTCGCGCTGGTGGGACGTCCCCACCTCCAAGACCTTCGGGCCCATCGACCGCTACACCACCGCACACATCCACGACCCAGGCACCGGCTGCGGCTTCGTCGCACCTCGCGACGCACTCCAGGACGAACTCGCCGACGCCAACCCCGCGTGGGCGGCGTGGGCCGAGCGCCTCCTCCATGAGCCGGACCTCGCCCTGCGCCGCAACCCCGACGGCGACGTCCAGCTCGAGGGCGTCGACTACGATACCTTTGCATACCCCGCGTGCCCGTCGTGCGGCGGCATCCTCAAGCCGGACGTGGTCTTCTTTGGCGAAAACGTACGCAACTCGGTGCGCCTCGCCGCCGAGCGCCTCGTGCACGACGCCGACGCCCTGCTCATCATCGGCTCAACGCTCGCCACGCACTCCGCATACCGCCTCGTGCGCGATATGGTCGAGGCGGGCAAGCCCGCCATCCTCCTCAACCGCGGGCCGACCCGCGCCGACGCCCTCCTCAAGCACCGCATCGGGCTCGACTGTGCCCAGGTCATGGAACAGGTCGCACACAACATGGCACATACATAGCTACGAAGTCGAACTCGGCGCTTTGCGCTGCGTTAGTTGCTCACGTACCGCACGCCGTTCTTCGCGCAGGCGCTGCAGCTCGGCCATCTTGGCCGCCATCGCCGCCGAGGGCACTTTGGGTCGGGGGGGCTCGGCGGCCGGCGCACCCGCCGCCGGCACCGCGGCTGGGCGCGCCGGAGTCGTCGCCGGCGCAGGGCGCACCGCCGGCGCAGAGGCAGGACGCACCGCCGGCGCAGGGGCAGGGCGCACCGCCGGCGCAGGGGCAGGCGCTGCGGCGGCCGGCACTTTCGCCCGCGCCTCGGGCCCGCCAAAATTGGGGCGGATCGCCGCGCCACGCGCGGCGCCAGACGCCTGCACAGGCCCATTGGGCTTGACGCCAGCACCCAGCCGCATCGCCCCGCCCGCCGGCTTGGGCGCCGGCGGCTCCACGCGCGGCTTGGGCGCAGCAGCCGGCGCAGCAGGCACCACCGGCTCGCCCGGCCGCTCCGGCGCCGTCGTTTCGGTCGGCGTCAGCACCACCGCACCAGGCTTGGCACCCGCCGCATTCGCAGGGGCCTCGTCCGCATCGAGCTGGGCGATCGCCCAGTCGCTCAACGCCGACGCCGCCTGGCCCGCAGTGGCCGACAGGAACGAAAAGGCCGAGCGCCCCTCGCTCGGCGCCGCCGCCTGCGCACTCACGAGCGTCGGCGCCGGGGGCAGCTCACTCGACTCGGACGAGAGCTTCGCGGTATACGCCTGGATCTTGTCCAGGTAGGTGTGCAGCGTGGCCAACGCCGTCTCGCGCACCTCGCGATTCCGGTCCACGAGGCAGGGCGCCAAGGCCGGCACGACACTGCGTGCCGACGCCTCGGCATCAAAGGACACCTCGTTCGCTCGGAAGGCCTCGACGCCGGCCAGCCGCGCCTGCTCATACACGTCCTTCAGACTGCGCGCAAACGCAGGCACCAGCACACTCGTGCGCGTCGTCGGCGTCACAAACGGCGTCAGCTTGCCGAGCAGCTGTGTCGTCTGGATGCGCAAGGCCGGCTGCCGATCCGTCTGGGTCTTGGCAAGCTGGCGCAGCAAATCGTTGTTCAGCACGCGGTCGCTCAGCTTCGGCGCCAGCAGCGGAAGGCTCTCAAGCACCGCAGCACGCACCACCTCGTGCGGGTCTTCGAGCCATGCCGCGACCGCCGGCCACACACGGCCCATGACCGCCCGCGTGTCGAGGTGCTCGGCGTACAAGTCGAGATGCTGCAGCAGTGCCGCGCGCATCGGCGAGTACGGCGTGCCGAACGCGTCGAGCACCGGCGTGCCGAGCGTGTGTCGCCAGCGCGCCTCGTCGAGCGCTTCGCCGAGGCGCAGCATCAGCGGCAGCAACACGCGCGTCGACAGCTCCAAGCCGTCGTTCAGGCCATTGGGTATCGGTTTGCTGCGGAACGCCTCGACGAGCACGGGCAGTACCTTGCACTGGGAAAAGGTGGGCAGCAGCCGCGGCTGGAGCTGCTCGAGCTCGCCGAGAATCGCCTCCTTGTGGTGTACATCGGCGAGCCGGAACTCTTCGACGAGCGCGCTCGCACGCACCAGCTCGTTCTCAGTGAGGAAGCCGCCCGGCTGGTTGCCCGCCGCGACGAGGTCCGCCGCGGACAGCCGCGTGTGGGGGTCGGCATGCACCATCTGCCGCACGAGGGGATACAGCAGGGGAGGAATGCGCCCTGCGGAAAAGGTGCGCAGATTCGCAGGCACCTGGTCGTTGAACGCATCAATGGCCAACACGCCGATCGCGAAGCTGTCCACCGCTGGCACCGGCACGTCGACGACGTGGCCCCAACCCGCCTCGACCTCGGGCGCGACACGGTCGTAGGCATGCGGCGGCTGCCCACCGTACGTCGTGAGGAATCCGGGATCGTTGGCGGGCGCCATCGTCTCGAAGCCGCCCAGGAGCCATTCACCGGCGCCGGACAGGAAGACACTCGCTGCGTGAATGTTGCCGTGGATCGCGCCGACCTGCGTGTGCAGGAACGCGGCGGCACTCGCAATGTGGCTCACGCCCCACGAAACCCACGCATCGCTGCCTGCATCGCGCACGCCTTGGCGCCAGCCGTCGAGCACCTGCGTCAACGGCGTGACGCGCTCAACCGCGAGGTAAATCGAGCCGTTCGTCTCAGCCATGTCCAGGTACTTGAGCACATAGGGAAAGCGCAGCGTGCGCAGCTTGCGCACCGCGTTGTGTGCCATCGCGATCTGCGCAGGACTCGCACGCGGGCCGTCAAACACAAAGACGCTTACCGGCAGCTGGTCTTCCTGTGGGGTAAGCACACGACGTACCTTGCGCACGCCCTCGTAGAGCCGCCATAGACTCTGGCCCGCATACGATGTGACCTCGTCGCCCACAGATATGCCGGGAAGCGGCCCCCCGCCCTTGCCCAGCGCCGACGAGATCTGGCGCAAATAGTCCATGACACGCGAAGGTCTTGGGAAGAACGAGTGGAGGTGCCCCTGGCTCCGTCCATGAGCGACGCGTCGCGAATGCACGACGAGGCGCTTGCGGGTGTCTCGCAGGAGGAGCTGCTGCAGGAGCTGCCTATCGAACAGTCAGACCTGATCCCCCTCGCAGCCCTCGTCGAGCGCCTGTCGAACAATGCGTACCAAACGCTGCAGAGCCTGAGCGACACCACCTCCTCGCTCTCGAACGACGCCAAGAAGGCCAAGATCTTTGCGACGGCGATGGACTTGCGCAAGCAGTTTGTCAAGCTGCTTGTACTTGTGCGCTGGTCCAAGGACGTGGCACTCCTGAACAAGGCGCGCAACGTGATTGCTCTGCTGGTCGATCAGCAGTGGGCGCACGAAGACGTCTTCTCCGGACTGACGCAGGCGCGCAAGATTCTGCCCAACGCCCGCATCTGTGACGCAGACCTTGTCACGGCCATCGACGTGATTCGCACGGGGACATACCAGCGCCTCCCAGCGTCCATCCGGAACAGCACCGTGCCCAAGGCGCCCATGTCCAATGCGCAGGTCCTCGACGTGCTCCGCGCGCTTGACCAGGTGCTCCGTGTGCGCCTCACCTGCAACACGGTCACTCCTCAAGCCTTTCATCTGCAAAAGATTGCCGACGGCAAGGCGTACTTTGTGGTCGAGGGGCTGTACGACGCCTGCCTCACCACCAGTGGGCCCACCGACGAAGACCGCTGGTGGCTCCTCGACTTCCACTTTGCGGATGCGGCCACGGACGGCGACGAGGACCTCTCCGAATCGCTCACCACGCCGTACCTCGAGAATGTGTTTGCGGCTGCCGAGACCATGCTGAGCGAGCCGGCGTCGTCGGACGAACCAATCCTCGTGCGTCTGCACGCCTTCCTGGAGCAGCAGGCCCTCCAGCGGCAGCTGCACATCCTGTACCATCAGCTCCAGCGCGTGAATCACCTGCACTTGCGTGGCAACGTGCGGTTCTCGCTCGACTTGGCGACGCACACGCTCGAGTTGCAGTACTGGGCAGCACATGCGTCGGCCTCGGCGCAGGAGCGGAGCAAAGCGCTCCACCGCCGCCTCTTGCATGGCAAACTGCACCTCAAGCTCCATACTGAGACGCTGACCGGGGCCAGCAAGGTCCTCTCGGACTTGCTCTCGGGCAGTGCGACATCAACAGGGCGCAGCTCCATCCTGGTCGACTGGGACGTCGACACGGCCATTCGTGAGGCGACACAGACGCTCCCAGAGCTCCGCTTGGAGCAGCTTGACATTGAGGCACTTGTCCTGGCCGCCATGGACCGGCATTCTCTTGCGCTTATGAAGATCTTCCAGCAGCAGATCGTCGAGCATCCAGGTCTCGGTACCGGCAATCCCGCGCAGTGCATCCTGCGCTCCCTGTCCAAGCAGGGCTTCGGGCCTCGGCATGCGCTCGAGCTGCAGGTCACCGACAACATCCACATTATGCTCTACGTCTCCCTTATTACGGGGCGCATCGGTATCAAGTCGCTGGATATGATGCAGAGCCAGCGGGACGACATGCTCCAACTTGGCCTGAGCGAAGCCCAGGATGCAGCACTGCAGCGCATGGCCAACCAAATCAACGCCGACACAGAAAAGCTGGCAGATACACTGCTCACGTTCCGGCTCCAGAGCCTCGCCAAAGAACTCGAACTGCAGGCGTCCTGGCTTGGCCTGGCATACTTGCCCACCATTGCGCTCCGCCCCGGTGAGCTCGACAAGATTGGCCTCCCGAATGGCTACCCACTGCTCTATCTTCCGCTGGGAATCCTACCGTCGTACTATATGTCGATCTACTTTGTCCCGGGTCAGCCCATCACCATGGCACTCGTCTCGGTGATGTCCATCATGGAGGCCGGCAAGGCGATGCAGGTCATCAGCTCCGTCAAGTGGCTGGACCGCAAGCACCTTGCGAACGTCGCCGTGTCGGGCAAGCTGCTACTCAATGCACCCAACAAGGCCTGGGGTGAAGAGGGAAACGCCTCGTTGCTGCGCTACGATCTTACCTCGGAGGAATTGCAGCTGGCCTACAACTATTGCATTGCTACGGTGGCCTACTCCCACCTGGAAGAACAACTGCGCCTCAAACTGATACCCTTTATGCTGGTCGGCGCCACCACCGACAAAGCGGCGAGCCTGGCCCAGCGTGCCGACCCTCTTTTGCCCAGCCTGCGGGTAAGCGCCGCGGAACTCGTGTCGCCATTTGCTGGGATGACCGACTCGAATGTCTCGCTGCAAATTTGCGACTGGTGGCTGCCGGCCGACCGGCGTGTGGAGATTTCGTTGCGCGTCAAGTGGGAGGCGCCGAAAGATGCCGGACCCATCACCCTGTTCAACGACACCACACTGGAACCAGCCACCGGGCAGCTACGGCACACGTCGCGGGATCTGGCGGCGAGTGTCACGCAGTTCCAGCGCCGCTGGGATCAGGTGGCACGCATGCTCCTTCTGATCAACACTGTGGCGCAGTACCAGTCGGCCCATCGTTTCCATATTGCTCTGTCACACGTGGGAGACAACAGGGTGACCCTAAGCTACGGAACGTCGGACACGGCCCAACTGTCGGTTATCATCGTTTTCAATGAACTTGATGAGAGGCTGCCCAAGGACCGGGTGGAACTCGAGTTTGGTGTGCCTGACGGTGTTTCACCCGAAACTGGCAACCCCCACGAATACATTGCTACATTGATGCAAAATAAGCTAAACACCATTGCGAGCTCAACGGCCAATTACTGGAGGGGATTTATCAGCGTACGTTGACAAGAGCTAACCCACCTAGATGCTGGAAAACACTTTGTCCTTGCTCTCGCTACTTGGCCCTTATATACAACGCTCGGCCACCGACATCGAGTGCCCTGAAATCAACATACAGGATGTCAACTGGTACCAAGTTCGCTTCCCGAACAAGTACGTGGACAGACCCTATAACATGATGCTAACCACCAGTTACAATTTGGAATTGCGCCTGCTAACCGACAATCGACTATTGATTGTTGATGTTGCTAGTCAAGGGCTGGAGGGTGCTGAATCGGGCACCAGCGAGAGAGCCCAGTCAAACCTGTCCAATATGTGGGCTGAGGTGACGGGGCGTCCACCTGCCACTGAGGATCAAGGACATACGACACGTGCTGTGTCCAAACCTAACGTCATTGTGGTGCAGGTGACTCAAGCGGAGACAAACCTCAGCAAACTATTCGAGACCATCAATAAAATATAGATTTAAATATAAGATATTATTACTGTAAAATAATAATAAAATCAATTATATTAATTGTAAAGCTATTACAAATTGTTTCAAAATAAAATAAAATTAATAAAGAAAATTTTTTATTTAAGTTTTTATTTTCCGTATATATTATTTATGTTATAAATCTATAATAAAATAATACTTATAAATTATAATTTCATAAATTTAATCCTCTACGTTTAAATAACAATTTAATTATTTATTTATTAAATTTGTTTAATTACTTTTGCAGGGTTTCCAACAGCAACCGTGTTAGCAGGAATTTGTTTTGTCACGACACTTCCTGCGCCCTTTTTGTTAATAACATAAAAAATAAAATAATTTCTTACAATTGTAACATTTTCTCCAATTGTGACGCCAGCCCTTTTTGTTAGTAAATATCATACAGAATGGTTGTATTTCCACCGCTTAATGTTAGTTTATTTATTTATTTATTTTTTAGACTTACATCCAACAATTTTTGCCAATCTTGATTGGTAGTGCACGTTCTAGCACTGATTGTCGCTCTGCGGGGTTTGTGGAGTGGGTCCCTGCGTAGAGGTGGACACTGTTCACGGTTAGCTGATGAGCTTTACTCGGAGGTTTTGACGCAGCATTTACATACTTAGGTCCAAACAGTACTCCATCGCCGATCGTAATCTCAGCACAATCTAGAAAGGTTGCATTGAAGTTACAATAGAATGACCCCTCGAACTTTACGTTGTCGCCATAGTCACTGTTGCACGTCAGAACCCGCAAAATCGAACTCACATCCAAAGCGGAGGTTCGATTTCGATCTTGTCTTCTTGTCCATTCTCCAATTTGAAGATCTTGGCAATCAGTTCTCTGCGGTCGCTACCGGTGATCTCGAGCTTGGGCTCTGCTAATTCTGGAAAGTTGGCCGGTGGGGACAGGTTAAAAGCGTGTACAAGCTTTCGCACATTGATACGTCGTTCCGTAAGTTCCCTGTCGGTAGGGTTGTAGGCGAGACCAAGCAACATCTGGTGTAAGTTTCTGGGCTCGGAGGAATCCTTACTTTTTGCCTCTCAGTCATTTGATCATACTGGTCTCTATACTTCTTGTCAGTCTCAGCATAGCGTTCTTCGGCTGTCATTTTCGATATCAAAGCAATCTGGTAGCAGAGTTCGACCGATTAAGCGTTGGGGCGTGTTGGAACGCGTTGGGCGCGTAAATGGGGCCAGGGCGCATTTACTGTGCACGTGGATTTACTACGCTGCATACTTCCTATGAGCACTTTGGTAGTCGCGCCGGACTTCCTCAATGGCTGACGCGCGATCATCAGTGACTTTCGCGACCGTAGTAGCCATTGTTTGACGTGAGAAAGGTGGAATGTCGTTGGATAGGAGGGATTTATTGACCGAGACTGGATTCCCAGCCCAATCGGTCAAGTGTTTGTCCATGTCCTTCAGAAGAGATAGTGTTGGTGCGAGGACCTCCTTGCACTTCCGTGAGCTCATACCACGTACCGGCTCCTTCTTGCGCTGAGAAAAGGTCTCAACGATGCGCAAACCCTGCGCCGTTAGTCATCGCACCTACCTCAATACCGATCCAAGCAGCATGCAACGCTGCGAAGCCATTCGCTGCTTTCTCCACCAAGCGGACAATGCCTGCGGTCAAGGAACACCACGTACGCTGAAAGAAAGACTCCACCGAGGTGACGGGGGTATTTGAACCGGTGTCCCTGCCGTACAAAGATCGCACAAGGCAAACCAACGCTGTTTCGGCCTCTGTCAGTTCGTCGCCCAGCTCTTGGGATGTGGGGGCCTCCACCTCTAGCACCGAGGCCACGACTTCTAAGAAGACAGAAATCCACGAGGTCGCTCGTTTGGGACCGAGGGAAGTGGCGCGTTGAATAGCGTCCCATTTGCGCCGATCGTAGCATGGGATCAGTGTGTCATCTCGTTGATCACTGAATCCCCCTTGTGCTGCAATATCCACCAGCCGTTGGACCGTTTTGACTGCTTGTTTCTTTTCGTGCCCTTCGAGGTCCCCGTGGATCAACTTGGCACGGATCAAGTCGAGCTCGACGAGGGCACGGGTGCAAGATGTTTCGACACGCTTCTCAAACTCACAGAGATGCGCAATCTGCGAAAACTTATTGTTCGAGAACGCTTGTCCAATGACATCCGGGACTTCAAATTGGCTCTGTGCATAGAATTTCTTGAGATGGTCGGTGTACTGCTTGGCGTAGACTTTGTGGAGCGTACCTCCAAAAGCTGTATTGCGATCCAAGCCATAATGCGAAGCTGTGTCCCACTGCACTGCCTTTAAGCCCAAGGCGTCGAAATGATCGGCGGCCAAGTCCAGGGCGCCCAGCTGGAGTAGCAGGCGAATCAGCAACAGACGAATGTGATAGGCCTTGTTGCTCTCCGTCACGCCATACAGTGCGAGACCGGTTGCACTGATAATGGACTCCGTCGTATTCAGGGCCAACGTGTTATAGGCAGCCAGGACGACGAAATCGTCTCCCACTTGCATCTCAGTGTTTGGAAGCCGTACATGATGCAGCGACTCGGCATATTCGTGCAGCAGATCCATGGACTGTGCCTCAGAGTCCTTGGTATTGCCCAGCAGGTAACCGATCTTTCTCAGATTCACACAGGTCCTCACGCCATTTTCGGACGCCAAGTTCAACTTGGTGTCCTTCACCTTTTCCATAAACGCGCGGCTTTCCGACTCGTTTAAGTTGGTCAGGTAGGGGCACAGATCATCAAAGCAGGAGGCCCGCGAGCAGAACCGCGCGAAGAATTTGGTCATCAAGGGAACATAGCCCAGTCCGTATTTCGTCAGGGATTGCTCTGGGAGTTTGGCATCGCGCGAAAGCCGGAATGCTTCGAGGATGCCCAGGAACGAGCCTCGGTCCGCCCATTTGTCCTGCTCACACGCGGAGATCAGCACGCGGACTTCGTCGTCGGGCAAGGTTGGCGTCTCGGCTTTCTGGGACTCGCGCACCAGCGTCTGTACAAACAAGGAAATGACGGCCCAATTGCGGTCCCCGTTCTGAATGCGGGAGCGACAGTCGTTCAAGATCTGGTCAAAGTCCCCGTTGGCCTCCCAAGCCTCGCGCAGCAGGAACTGGATGCTCAGGCTGTTTTCCACAAGTCGCTTGGGTCCCGGCTCTTGGAGAAGGACGAGCGCGGACTGGAAGGGGTCCTTCCCCAACAGCATGTAGAAGCGCAGGTAAAGGAACAGGGTCTCTTCTGTCAGCTGCGACACGTCCACCGGGTGATCTTGGATGAGGCGGTTCGCGACCTGCAGCGCCAGCGTCGACCCCGGCGGCTTCAGCGATTGGGACTGCATCAGTGCCGTAAGACCTACATGAAGCACGGCCAGCTGGATGTATCGCCAGAAGCTCTGCTTGTCCTTTTTTGTCTTGAACTGCTTGAGCACCAGCTGCTGTGCTCGCTGGTACATACGCGCTTTCAGCAGGGCGGTCAAAGCGTCCTCGGCCATCTCCTTGTCCTTGGGTTTGGCTTCGCTAGCAAGCACGTAGAGCTCAGCCAGTTTCTGAGCCATTCCCAGACGTGGCATCACGATGGACAAGGGGAGCAGCACACTTGTGCTCACATTGCCCTGAAGAAGCTGCTCGACCTGGGTTTTGGCCTCGTCTTCTTGGCCCAGCTGGAGCAGCGCGATGGAGCGCAGCGCGCCCGCGAGCGGAAGCCAGCCTTTGCGCAGCACCTGGTCGGCCTTGGTCAGGGCCAAAGGGTAGTTTCCCGTATCGAGCGCATTGTAGATGTCGGAGCACCGGTACTGGTCCAACACGCTCCCACCAGTCGACATGAACAAAGACAAATTGAGGATTCCTCCACCTGCATGGATGACCAGCCGAGTGACACTTCGTTGTCCCTTCCAAGTCCGCGTCATCTCGCAGGGGCCGGGGCAGGTCCAGCATCGGTAGTAGAATCGCCTACCCTATCGATTCGCCAGCAGCAGGGGCGCACACACCTCCCGGAATGCAGTTCACCTTTGTTTCTCGCGGACCGCACGTCGCCCACCCCTGCACCGTCGCCGAAGCGACCGCGTCGCGCGCGCCTTACCGCTGAGGAACGCGAGAAGAGGCAAGCGGAGCGCGTGCGCGAACTGGCAGAGCGACAACGATGGCGAGAAGCGAACCGTATCCGACAGCGGCGGTCGGATACCATGCGAGACTTGATTATCCGGCTCGACGCCGAAGCCGCGCAGGGCCCTCTAGCGCCGGTCCTGCCCCAGCTCCGGGAAAAGTGGGAGGCAGACGGGGCTACGGTGTACATTTCGACCCCCTCGCTCGTGCAGGAGCCGCAGCAGACGGGCATCATTGTGTTTGAACGTCGCGTGCGGTCAGAGTATGACCCGGTTCAGAAGCTGTGGACCCCACTGGACGAGGAACAGATCCAGCGCGAATCGACCCGTCTGCACATCGTCGCACCCGAGACTCTGCAGGATCTGGTACGCCGCGGAAGCCTTGCCGAGGCGCTTCTACGCGCGACCCCTCCGGCGTTGGGACCCAACGTGCATGTGGAGACGCCGGCGCGGCACGTCTTGATGATCCTAGGCCTCGATGCCTACTTCAAGCAGCTGCGCACCGCGCAGCACCGGGCGTATACGGAGCATGTGCGGCAGCGTGTCCTGCACGGCCAAAGCAGCACGCGTCTGCACCTCCCTAGCGAAGAAGATGCACGCGCCGACATCGACAAGGCACTGCTTCGGCTACAGATGCTACATGCCTGCTACGTGGTCCAGGTTCCCCAGGTGCATGACGCGGTGGACCACCTGTATTCTATTGCCTGCGACGTGTCTATACGTCCGTATAAGCTGCTCGAGGGCCGGCGCGAGGCCCCCACGCGTGCGTCGCGTACCATCACGGGGCCGTCTCCCCTGGCCACGTTCCAGGCGATGCTCGAACAGATTCCGCGGTGCACGCCGGCGGCCATTTACGCCATCACGGAACGATATCCCACCTTCCATTCGCTGATGGAAGCCTTTGCCTCAAAAACGCCGGAAGAGGGCACGGCGTTACTGAGCGCACTCGAGGTACGTTGCCTACTCACCAAGTGTCGAAGCGGACGAAGCACACGGCGACTCGGCCCGCAGCTTGCGCGGCGTATCTACGAGGTATTTACAAGCGAGCATGGCGAGGCACCTATCGACGCGTGAGCTACACGGACGGCGCCGGCGCCTCGCCCAGATGCAGGAACGAGGCGGGGTACCGCACACGAAACTGGACGGACGCCAGCGCCTCCTGCGCATCGCGCACCATGCGCACGTCGGAAAAGAAGGCTTGTGCACTGTCGAGCACTTGCCGGTCCTTGGCCGAGAAGCCGCTCTCGATCCGGTCGACGTAGGCGCCCTCAGTAAATAGGACATGGGCGGGCGTCAGGGACGGCGCTTCCCAGCCGTACAAGCTCGAGATCGACTCGTACAGTTCGTAGCGGAACGACTCGTACGACGTCCTGTGTGTCTGCCCACGGTCGGTCCACGCGCCGCGCAGCTCACGCGGCCACCCACCGGAGAACATGGACGAGTTGAGCTTGACGCGCTGTGACTCCTCCGATTCGTTCAGCACCGGGCCACTTCCGATCCAGCGGATATCCAGCTGAAGGAGCCGCGATGCGCCCATCTTTTCGAGCAGCACATCCTCGCCTTCGACACTCAGCTGCTGGAAGAACGGCCGAAGGCGCGAGGCCATAATGTCGGTAGGGCGGTACGAAAACTTGCGTGTATCGTACCGGAGATAGGTAACGCCCGGCGTCCAGTCCAGGTCCAACGCATCCTGCGACAGGTCGATCTGTTTGTTGGCGTTCAGCACCAGGTAGGCATGCAGGAAGCTGCCCGGGCTCGTGCTGCCGACACACAGCGGCTCCAGCACATCAATGGGCATGGGCAGCCCTGTGAGCTCGCTTTGGGGATCGACGCCGGTGATGTGCAGGTACCGTAGCCGGCGCCGTAGCACCGGTACACGCTCCCTCCATGTCTGCGGCACAGTGTATGCGCCGCGTGCCGCATTCGCACTGGGGTACGGGGGGAAGATGGTGCGCAGCAAACTCTCGTTCCCATTGTACACGAGCCGCAGGCTAACGGGCGACACTTTGTCGAGGCACGCAGAGAAGGCCTGCGTCTCGGCACTTCCGAGTGAAAGGGCGTCCAGATTCGGAAAGTAGGCAAGGAATTCATGCTCGCTGACCATACGCTGCCGGACGTCGGCGGGCAGTTCAGCGAGAGTGGTGAGTAGATCGGTGGATGGCGTTTCCGTGTTGACTAGCAAGATTCGGGTATACTGGGCCGGGTTTCCACTCGGAACCGACACCGTGCTCTGGGTCTCGCCCGCGGTCTGCACGGCGTACAAGAATTGCAAGAGGCACACGAGGGCCTCGATTGAAGTCAGCGAGATGGACCGCCAGCGCGCTTCCTTGGTACAGTTGCATGCCAGCTTCGACACGTATGCCAGCGACCGTGCCGTACGTTGGTCTGCGTGGGCTGCACGTACGAAAATGCTACGAAGCAGTTCGGACGGGAGCATGGTGCATGGTGGGTGTGGGGCTCCTCCGATAAGCGCACGGACGTGACGACCTCATCGAATTACATACGCGCATGACCCAAGGGACGGTGATCGCAATGGCAGGGTAGCAAAGTGGTCTAATGCAGCGGCCTTAAGCAGCCGAGTGTTTTACACTCGCGAGATCCGCCATTCGCGGGTTCGAACCCCGCCCTTGCCATTTATTTTTCGCGCAGGTGCACGCCAATCGGACCATAGGCATGCGTCTGGTGCAGGCGCAGGGCCCCGGCCGTGGCCAGCACGAGCAGGTGCCACACTGGTGAGCGACGCACGTACGAGCGTTGGCTGCATGGTGCGCAGGATCCGTAGGCGCCACGAGCTGGTCTAAGGTGAGCCGACGTGTCGCGGACGTCTGGCACAGCAGCCGCACGTACACAAGGAAGTCGTGCGTGTCCGGCTCGACCTGTGCTTCAGGCTCCTCCGAGACTGCATCAGCACGCCACGTACCGTCAAACCGCGCGTCCTCGGGGCCTTGGCCAATCCACGATGGCACGAGCGACGAGCGCGCACTGACCACCGGCGACGCCAACCGCGTACTGAGACTCGACTCGCGGGGTCTGGTGAGTCTACGGCGTACCTGCGAAGCTCGAACAGCTCACGCGACAGGTCCGGCGAGGGCAGCGAGTAGGCACCATGCAGCACACTCGCAAAGCTCTCATTTCCGTACGTATCGCTGCGGCTCGGGGTGCTCCGACCCGGCACCGGCGCTGCGCCCAACTGGCTCCAGGGGTACACGGCCGGCATCAGGTCGCCGTCGCTGGTGTCTAGGGCACGGCCGACCTCGGGCGAGGGTGGCGGCAGCTCACTTGGCTCCAGCGGGGCCAGGTCCATCGGCTCGGCGTCGTGCGTCGCATGCTGCTGCGCGGCCCATTCGTGCTTGCGCACCTGCGCACAGTGCCGAAAGTGGGCCGCCAGTGATGCGAGGCGCTGTCCAACCGTGCGCTGCCACAGCGGCTCGCGGTGCGGGCTCGTGAGGGTGCCTGGGTCAGCCGTGCACGTACACAACCATGCGATGGGTCCGTGCGGCGCCGCATCGGCGATCGTGTAAAATGCCGGCTCGCGGTGCGGGGGGATGCACCGCCGTGCCCACTCCTCGGGCGTATATCCGATGCGCCGGTCGTGGCGGCCCGCCGTGCTCCGCTGGGCGGCCGCGTGCACGCACACGGCGCGGTAGTCGGCGTCCGGCGCAGCTGCCGGCACCGGCAGGCGGCTCAAGTCTGCGCGCGCCTGCGGCGTGCGGTCCGGGATGAAGTCGACAGGGACAGGCACGCCGCGTGGCTCTTCGACGAGCAGGTCCAAGTCCATCGGCTCACCGGGGTCGAGCGGCGCGCCCAGCTCCGTCGACGCCCACGACGTCTCGGCATGGTCCGTGCGAGGCGGCGTGGGCGACGGCGGGGTGCGGTGCGGCGCCAGGAGGGTGGCGTGTGCTGGGGCGGCGCGTGCCGGGACGCGGTGCACGGGGTCGTATAGGAGGGTAGCTATGTCGTCGAGCGCGTACGTGTACGACGACACCGGGGGCGCTTTGCGCAAGAGGTGCCGCAGCTGTGCCTCGGTGGTCTGCACGTCCTGAGCAGCGCGCGGGCGCTGGCAACGCTTCCACTCGCGTGCGGTGCGGCGCACGTCGCGTGCCCATGCCTCGAGCTGCGCGTGCAAGATGCGTGCGGCGCCGAGCAGCACAAAACTCGCTTGGACGAGCATGCGGGGCGTGGTGGAGAGCTGGGCGGCGAGGCTGATGAGCCAGGGGCGTACCAGACCTGTGCGACATCCACGCTCAGGATGTGGCGCATCTTGAGGTGCACATGGTTCGACGCCGTGCCGAGCGTTGCGGCGATCCTGGATAAGCGGCAGCGCACGCACCACACCGTGTCGGCGCTCGAGGCCATAGAGAGCGGGGTGGCGGCGTGGCCTGATATACGTGTCTACGTGTGTGTCTGTGGCTCGTTCGTGCGGCTCGGTCCGCTGCCGGCGCGGCCCTGTTGGCTATGCGGCGGTGCGGCTCGGCCCGATGCCGTCGCGGCGGCGCTTCGGCGGCGCGGCGCGTCGGCTCCGCCGCACGCACGTGATCCTCTCCTCGCGCATGCTACGACTGCTGGCACGCACCTTCTCGTCTCTCGGCTGTGTGCGAACCCGCTCGACGCTTCCCGCCGCGACGTACGCTGCGCAGATGAGCGACAAGACGTGGACGCCGCCCGCGCCGGACGCGATCCCCGCGCCCGCGCAGGGCAAGATCTTTGACCGGCACTCGCTTTCGAACCTGAACGAGCTGCGCCCCGAGCGCCTGCACCTCGACTGGACGGTCGACTGGGAGAAGAAGCGCATCGCGGGCACCGTGACGCACACGCTGCGCGTCCTGGAGCAGGGCACGTCGCAGGCCGTGTTTGACACGTCGTACCTCGACATTGGCGCCGTGCGTGTCGATGGGCAGCCGGCCGAGGCCGAGCTGCGCCCGCGGCACGGGGCGCTCGGCCAGCCGCTAGTGGTGCCGCTGGGGGCGCGCGACGTGGGCGCCGAGGTCACGGTCGAGATTGCCTACGCGACGACCGACGCGTGCACGGCGCTTGGCTGGCTGTCGCGTGAGCAGACGCGCGCGAAGCGGGCGCCCTTTTTGTACTCGCAGTGCCAGGCGATCCATGCGCGCTCGCTGGTGCCGTGCTTTGATGCGCCGGGGCGCAAGATCACGTACACGGCGACGGTCACCTCGTCGATCCCCGTGCTGATGTCGGCGCTGCAGGCCGCGGAGCCGAAGGACGTCGGCGGCGGGCAGAAGCAGTATGCCTTCCGGCAGCCGGTGTCGATCCCGACGTACCTGCTGGCGATCGTCGGCGGCGAGCTGGCGTTCCGCGCGCTCGGCCCGCGCACGGGCGTGTGGGCGGAGGCGCCCGACGCGGACGCCGTGCAGTGGGAGTTTGAGGCCGACGCCGAGCGCTTTCTGGCGCTCGCCGAGGAGGTCGTTGCGCCGTACGTCTGGACGCGGTACGACTCGGTGGTGCTCCCCCCGTCGTTCCCGTACGGCGGCATGGAGAACGCGAACCTCACGACGCTCACGCCGAGCCTCGTGTGCGGCGACCGCAGCGCGACCGACGTGCTGCTGCACGAGCTATGCCACTCATGGAGCGGCAACCTCACCTCGTGCGTCAACTGGGACTCGTTCTGGCTCAACGAGGGCTGGACCGTGTACCTCGAGCGCCTCCTGCTCCAGAAGAAGTACGGCGACGCCGAGGGGCCCGCGCACCGCGGCTTCTCGTACCTGCTCGGCGCCCGTGCGCTGCGGGCGGCGCTCGAGGGCTTTGCGGACAAGCCGCGCTTCCAGCGCCTCGTGCCCGGCTACGAGGACGGCGAGGACCCCGACGACGCGTTCAGCTCGATCCCGTACGACAAGGGCGCCAACTTCCTCCTGTACCTCGAGCGCGTCGTCGGCGGCCTCGACGTCTTTGCGCCGTACATCAAGGCGTACTTCTGTGCCTTTTACGACCGCGCCGTGAGCACGGAGCAGTGGAAGGCGCACCTGCTTGCGTACTACGCGGACAACGCCGAGGTGTCGCGCCGCCTGCAGCAGGTCGACTGGGACGCCTGGATCTACGGCGAGGGCACCAAGCTCCCGGTCGCGATGGAGTACGACACGTCGCTCGCGCGCGACGCCTTCCGCCTCGCGGACGCATGGCGCGCGGCCGTCGACGCGGCGCCGACGCGCGCCGATGCGCAGCGCACGTTTGCGCCCGACGACATGCGCGGCTGGAACGCGAACCAGAAGGTCGTCTTCCTCGAGCACCTCGCGGCGCAGGGTGCCCTCCCGGCGTACGCCGTGCAGTGGCTCGACGAGACGTATGCGCTGGCAGACAACGCGAACGACGAGATCCCGCTGCGCTTCTTTGAGCTGGCGCTCGCGACGCCGCACAGCGGCTACGAGGAGAAGGCCGCCGACTGGGTGCGTCTTGTGCTAACGCAGGTCAAGGACAAGGGCCGCATGAAGTACTGCCGCGCGATCTACAAGGCGCTGTACAAGGCGAACGCGCCGCTCGCGCGCAAGACGTTCGAGACGCACCGGAGCTTTTGTACGTGGCCGCCGCTCACCCAGACCACCCGATTGCCGCGGCGATGATTAGCAAGGTGCGTATTTTTGCGGCGCAGGACGGCGCAGGGCCTGCGGTCGTCTGGACAGAGGCCAACACACAGCGCGACTCCAGGACCTTGAGCTGTAGTGCCTTAGACGCAATTCTGACCCCACTAGGATCTCGCGCGCACCGACGCACCGCTCCTCGCCGTCGTCGGCAGCACCGGCACCGGCAAGTCGCAGCTCGGCGTCGAGCTCGCCGCGCTCACCCACGCAGAAATCGTCTCGGCGGACAGCATGCAGACCTACGAGGGCCTCGACGTGATCACCAACAAGGCCCCCGCCGACGAGCAGCGCGGCGTGCCCCACCACCTGCTCAGCTTCCTCCCGCCCACGCACGAGTACGACATCACCCAGTTCGTCGCCGACGCCACCCGCCTCTGCACCGACATGCAGCGCCGCGACACGCTGCCGATCCTCGTCGGCGGCACCACCTATTACATCCAGCACCTCCTCTTCCCGGGGCGCCTCGTCTCCAAGGCACCCGACGCCCCCGCACCCGACGCGCGCCTCGGCGACTCGCTCGCGACGCTGCCACCGCCCCTCCGCGCCGCGTGGGACGCACTCGGGGACGAGCACGCCACGCTCCGCCACGCCGACCGCCTCTGGCCGCTCCTCCATGCCCTCGACGCGCCCAGCGCCGAGCGCTGGCACCACCGCGACCACCGCAAGCTGTACCGCGCACTCTGCATCCTGCGCGACACCGGCGCGCCCCAGTCCGAGTGGCTCCGTGCGCAGGACGCCGCACGCGCCGCGCCGCACGCGCCCGCGTTCGGCGCGCGCCGCCTCCTCTTCTGGGTGTGGAGCGAGCGCACGGCGCTCAACGCGCGGCTCGACCGGCGCATCGGCCAGATGGTCGAGGTACGTCGCCTCCTCACACAGCGCGGGCTCCTCGACGAGATCAACGCCCTGCGCGCCCTGGCGCGCCAGGCACCCACCGAGGTCGACTACACGCGCGGCATCTACCAGGCCATCGGTACGTGCGCCGCTCACGCAGGGTACAAGGAGTTCGACGCCTACCTCACGCACCGCGAGCAGCACGGCGACGACGCCACCGCCCAGCGCCTCTTTGACGCGGCGATCGACGCGATGCAGGTCGCCACGCGCCGCTACGCCAAGCGGCAGACCGCTTGGATCCGCAACCAGCTGCTCCCCGCCGTGCACGCCGCGCAGGACCGCGGCGAGCAGGTGTTCCTGTACGTGCTCGACGCCACCGACCCCGCGCGCTGGGACACCCACGTCCGCCAGCCCGCCGAGGCGCTCACCCGCGCGTTCCTCGCGCATGCGCCGATGCCCGAGCCACGCACCGTGTGTGCGGCCGCCGACGAGCTGCTCGCGCGCGCGCCCCGCGAGCAGGGCGCCCTCGAGCGCAACGCCCTGTTCACCTGCGAGGTGTGCACCAGCGACCCGGCGCGCCCGTTCCGGGTGCGCGAGGCCGAGCGCGCACAGCACCTCCACTCGCGCACGCACCGCTACGCGCTGAAGCGGCGCACGCGCCAGCAGTGGATCGCCGAGCACCAGGAGCACGGCGAGGCGGTGCGCCGCGCCCGCGCCGCCCAGCGCCAGCAGGCCGCGCCGCCGCCCGGCGCCCCGGACGGTGCGTGACCGCGTGGCCTCGGTCCATCACGCAGTTCCCTAGACTATGCTACAGCAGGCCGGCGAGCGCCCGCGCCCCGCGCTCACACCGGGTGCGCCGCATCGATCTCGATCGTCGGCACGATGCTCGCCATAAACTTGAGAAAGAGAATCAGGTACTGATCGACTTGCACGCCGCCCTCGTCGCGCACCGGCTCCGGCGCGCCCCACAGCCGGCGCACGGCGCCCGCCCAGGTGCGCGGCTTGGCGCGCGCCGCACACGGCTCCGCGGCCGCGTCGTTGATGCGCGCAATCATCTTGTGCATCATGCTCGCGTGCTTGCACGGGTGGATGCTCGCGACGTGCATCGCCATGCCCCGCGGCGAGCGCGAGGGGTCCGCGCGCCGCGCAAGCAGGCGGTCCACGTCGCCCGCGCCGGGGCTCCCGTGCGGGAACGGCTCGATGGTCACCGTCTTGAACGCATAGTCCGACGCGACGTCCTCAAAGATCTGCGCCGGCTGCAGCGGCAGGCCGTTCTCGTCGTACCCAATGAGCCACATCCGCGGCGTCTGGTAGTACTTGTCGTACGTGATCATGCAGTCGTACGTGCGCACCGCCGTGACGTGCGCGCGGCCGGGCGCGTGCGCCGGCGTCGGCGCGCGGGCCGGCACAAACTGCGCGGGGTCCTCCTGCTCGTGCAGCCCGTCCGCAAAGCCGCTCAGCTCCGCGTCGTCGTCGGGGCCGTCGGCGGGGCGCGCGGCGCTGCTCGCGCGCCGCCGCTCGCGGCGCGTGCGCGCCGCGTCGCGCCCCATGTCGTCGCTCAGCACCGACGTGCGCCGCGAATCGGGCGACGCCGCTGCACTATGGTCCGGCGTCGCATGCATCACGATCCAGCTCTCGCGGTCGTCGTGCTCGTCATCGAGGTACAGCACCTCCTCGGTGTCGTCCGCCGCGCCGCCGTACGCACGCGCCTCGCGGTCCAGGCGCGCGAGGCTGGTGGTCGAGCTGGGGGACAGCAGCCGGCTGCGCCGCTTCTTGGCCGGCAGCGTGCTCACGCGGCGCAGGCACGGCACGCCCTTGTTCACGAGGAACTGCTTGTCGCGCGGGAGGTACTCGCGCGCCTTGGACGACTCGCCAGACGCCCACTGCCACGCCGGATGCGCGCGCACGAGAAAGTCGCCCGCCACCACAAACTCCTCCGGCGTGATGCGCCCGTGCTCGCGGAACTTGCTCTCGCGCAGCACGGGCGCGAGCGAGTCACGCACCGCCCAGAACCGCGTCTGGCGTCAGCCCCGCGCCGCCTACCTGCACCGCATGCATGCCCACACGATCGACGTCTATCACGTGGCTACAGACGCTCGGCCACCCACTTTTCCATGCCGCCCGCGACATAGATCTCCTGGATCGAGCGGCCGATGCCCGCGGGGCGCGTCGTGTACCGCGCCACGCGCCCGTCCGCGTACCGCAGCTCCACGGCCCCCGTCGCCGAGTCCAGGCGCAGGTCCGCATCGCGCAGCAGCACACTGATCTCGCCGGGCGCCTTGCCGCCCTGGCCACGTGCGCCGCCCTGCGCGTACGCCGCGGTGAGGTCCTCCACCAGCTCGGGGCACTGCAGGCAGATCAGCCCGTTGTTGATCGCGTTCCGCTTGAACACGTCGCTGAACGAGCCGGCCAGCACCACCGGCACACCAGCGTACTTGAGCGCCGTCGCCGCCTGCTCACGCGACGAGCCCGTGCCAAAGTTGTAGCCCGACACCAGCACCACGCCCGGCTGCGACGCAGCATCCGCCGCCCCCGACTGCAGCCGCGCACGCTCCTGCGCCACCATGCCCGCAAACGCGGGGTCGTAGTTCTCCATGACCACCTCGGCCTGGCGCTCCGGCGTAATGTCGTCCTGGTAGGTATACTTGCCAGGGTACAGCGCGTCGGTGTTCAGGTTGTCCTGCGGCGCAAAGATCAGCGAGCCGCGGAACGACGCGGGGAACGCAGGGTCGAGCTGCACGCCGCCACCCGCCGCCGCGCCGCCGCTCGCCGCCGCAGCAGGGCGGTCCACCACCTGGAACGTGGGCGCCGCCGGCGCCGTCGGCGGGCGCAGCGACGCAGGCGCACAGATGCGGCCCTCGGCGGCACTCGCAGCAACCACCGCGGGCGACGCAAGGTACGCCAGCGCGTTCGGGCTGCCCATGCGCCCTTTGTAGTTGCGGTTCGTCGCCGAGATGCCCACCTCGCCGTCCTCCAGCAGGCCGACACCGAGGCCGATGCACGGGCCGCACCCGGCCGGCAGCGGCCGCGCGCCGGCGGCAAGCAGCGCACCCCAGTCGCCCGACGCCTCGGCCTCCTTCTGCGCAAGGCTGCTCGCCGCGCCCAGGTAGAACTCGACGCCAGGCGCCACCTTGCGCCCACGCAGCACCTCGGCCGCCGCCGCAATGTCAGACGCCCGCGAGTTGACACACGACACCAGGTACGCCTTCTGGATCGCAATGTTCTGCTGCTCGAGCTCCGCGAGCGGCGTCGAGACCTTGACGCTGTTCGGGCCCGAGACGTGCGGCGACAGCGTCGAGAGGTCCAGGCGCAGGTGCTTGGCGTACACGGCATCCGGGTCCGAGGCCAGGCGATGCTGCTCGAGCTCCGCGAGGCGCGCCCAGTTCAGCCGCGGGTGCACGTCGGAGCGGCGCGGCGCACTGCCGACGTGGAAGTGCAGCTTGTCCATCTTGCGCAGCAGCTGCTCGTACCAGGCGAGCGTCGTGTCGTCCACAGCAAACACGCCCGCAAGCGCGCCCCACTCGGTCGTCATGTTGGCGATCGCGAGGCGCTCGTCGACGCTCAGTGCGCCGACGCCCGAGCCGGTAAACTCGATCGCGCCGTTGAGCACCTCGTCGTGGTTAAAGTAGCCGCACAGCGCCACAATGACGTCCTTGCCGGTGACGCCGGGGCGCAGCGCGCCCGTGAGCTCGACCTTGATCATCGGCGGGATCTGCCACCAGGTCTTGCCGGTCGCCCAGATCGCCGCCGCGTCGGTGCGTACGATCGGCGTGCCGACGGCGCCGACGCCGCCGTACATGTTGGAGTGCGAGTCGGACGCGACGACGAGCGCCTCGGGGAACGCGTACCCCTCCTCGACCAGCACCTGGTGGCCGATGCCGCGGCCCGCCGGGTAGAAGTCGACGCCCTGCTCGCGCGCAAACTGCTCGATGCGCTTGTACTTTTCGAGGTTCTTCGGCGACTTGTTCTGCACGTCGTGGTCCAGCGTGAACACCACCTGGTCCGTGTTGCGGATCTGCTTCGCGCCAATCGAGCGGAACTTGTTGATCACCGGGCCGGTGTTGTCGTGCGTCATGACCGTCGCTGGCTGGATCGAGACGTAGTCGCCGGACTGCACCTTCACCGACGGGTCCCAGTCCACGGCGTACTTTTGCACGACCTTTTCGATGTAGGTCTGTGGTGTGGCCCGCGGCGCACTCGCCACCAGGCCACGCACGCCCCCGCGCAGCATCTGTACCGCGGGACGCACTGCACGCACACGCTGCATCCGTTGCACACCCACGAGCATGGTGCTTCACACGTCTTCGCGCGCACCGCTCGCCGGGGCGCGATTGGTCAGCACCCGATCCAGATCGCCGTGACTCATTCCCGTCGGCCGAAGAAGCCGCCGGGCCCCGCGCGGCGAGCCGACCTTCTCGCTTCGATTGACAGCCATGCGCCCCACCACCCTTTCTCGCACCGGCCTGCGGTCGGCCACCCGCGCCGCTGCGCGCCAGATCGCCCCTGCTGCGCGCCCCATGAGCGTGCTCGCTGCGCGCGCGGTGCGCCCCGCCGCCGCCCGCGCCGCGGCGATGCCGTCGATGGCGCGCGCCTACCAGACGCTCGACTTTGCCGGCACCCCGGAGAAGGTGTACGAGCGCTCCGACTGGCCCCTTGAGAAGCTCCACGAGTACTTCAAGAACGACACCTTTGCGCTGCTCGGCTACGGCTCGCAGGGCCACGGCCAGGGCCTCAACCTGCGCGACAACGGCCTGAACGTCATCGTCGGCGTCCGCAAGGACGGCGAGTCGTGGCGCCAGGCCATCGACGACGGCTGGGTGCCGGGCAAGAACCTGTTCAGCATCGAGGAGGCCGCCGAGAAGGGCACCATCCTCATGAACCTCCTCTCGGACGCCGCGCAGACGGCCACCTGGCCGGAGCTCAAGAAGTTTGTCGTGAAGGGCAAGACGCTCTACTTCTCGCACGGCTTCTCGATCGTGTACAAGGACCAGACCTCGGTCGTCCCCCCGCCGGACGTCGACGTGATCCTGTGTGCGCCCAAGGGCTCGGGCCGCACCGTGCGCACCCTGTTCAAGGAGGGCCGCGGCATCAACTCCTCCGTCGCCGTCTTCCAGGACGTGACCGGCCACGCCCTGGAGAAGGCCGTCGCCATGGGCATCGCCGTCGGCTCGGGCTACGTGTACGAGACGACGTTCGAGAAGGAGGTGTTCTCCGACCTGTACGGCGAGCGCGGCTGCCTGATGGGCGGCATCCAGGGCATGTTCAAGGCGCAGTACGACGTGCTCCGTGCGAACGGCCACTCGCCGTCGGAGGCGTTCAACGAGACCTGCGAGGAGGCGCTCGAGTCGCTCTACCCGCTTGTCGCGCAGAACGGCATGGACTACATGTACAAGGCGTGCTCGACCACCGCGCGCCGCGGCGCCCTCGACTGGGCGCCCGAGTTCGAGAAGGCGTGCCGCCCGGTGTTTGAGCGCCTGTACGAGAGCGTGCGCAACGGCAGCGAGACGCGCCGCGCCCTCGAGTTCGGCTCGCGCAAGACCTACCGCGAGGACTACGACAAGGAGACGGACGCCATCGCCGACCAGGAGATGTGGCGCGTCGGCCACGTCGTCCGCAGCCTGCGCCCCAACCGCAAGTAGGCGCCTAGCACGTGATCCACTTCGCGCATCACCAGTGCACCTCGTGCACATGCAGGCGCTCCGGCGCCGCGCCGACGTACAGCGCAGCAAACGCGTACGCCAGCGTGTGGCGCGTGCGGCCCCACGTGCGCCGCCGCTCGTAGCGCGTAGTGATCTCCAAGGCGCTCTGCCGTCCGCCGTACGCTCGGCTGATGCCCGTATCGATCACATAGACCTGGCCGTCGCAGCGCACCTGGAAGCCCTGCAGCGACGGCGTGTGGCCCATGACCAGGTACTGCGCATCGAGCGCGTGCATCGCCTTGCGCGCCGTCGCACACGCCGCCGCCGCGCCGTCCACCGCATAGCCGCGGTACCAGAACGGCCCGTCGGCGCTCCATAGCGCCGCCTCGGCCGGCGTCGTATTGAACGGCAGGCCGCCGCGCGGGTCAGGGTCCGCCAGCGCCTTCTGCAGAAAGGCGTGGCCGAGCGCATTGATCGCCTCCGTGCCGACCTTGGCCCACGCAGGCGTCAGGCCGCCGTGCACAAACGTCGCCTGCACGGCCGCCGGCGGCCGCTCCGCCATGCCGGCGGGCAGCGGCAGCGCAACGGTTGCCGTGACGTTGTACGTGTCGAGCCACGCGGCGCCGATCCACCCGTCGATCGACATGGCATGCCGCCGCGCAGCCGCGCCGCCAAACGAGCGCACGTCGCCGGGCGTGACGTAGCGCCAGTCGTGCAAGGCATTCATCATCTCGTGGTTGCCGAGCAGGTTGACGACGCGCCCGCCCGCCGCCGCGCTCTGCTTCTGCAGCGCCAGGTAAAGCTCGTACAGCTGGATCGTGTCGTCGCCGCGGTCCACCGAGTCGCCCGTGCTCACGAGGACCGTGTCGCCGGCGACCCAGTCGGTGGACTCGGGCGCGAGGATGCGCGCGTTGCGCAGCACCGCGAGCGCATGCGCGTAGTCGCCATGCAGGTCCGCCACGGCCACCAGGCGCCGCTCGTGCACCTCGGCGTGCGACGCAAACAGCACGTACGCGCCCAGCAGCGCGACCAGCACAAGCCCCACGCGGCGCCGCCACGACATGGCCCAAGCGGAGGTGTGCGGTACACACCTCCACACACCACCATGGCCGGCGCCGCGACGATTCTGCCGCTCGAGCTCGTGGACCGCTGCATCGGCAGCAACATCTGGGTCGTGATGAAGACGCAGCGCGAGTTTGTCGGCAAGCTCCTCGGCTTTGACGACTACGTCAGTACGTACCACACTAATCAAGACATGGTCCTCGAGGACGTCACGGAATAGTACGCCTCTTCCTCACCCAGCGAAGCGACGCCGCAGGGGTACAAGAAGAACAAGCTGAGCAAGACGCTGCTCAACGGCAACAACATCTGTGCGGTACGTGGCGCGCTCACGCAGTTGATCCCGGGCGGCGCGGGCCCCGAGGCATAGACACACGACAGCAGCGACCCCGCGGCGCGATGGATCCATAGAAAGGCCGCGTGCGCCGCGCGACACGCACCACACCCCGACAGCAGGGAGGATAGGATGGCTGCAGGCACTACCCGCGTGCACCTACTTGCTACTTGCGTTGCGCCACGTCATGTACGGCAGCCGCATCTGCGCCGACTGCTCCGTCCGCGCACGCGCCGATCGCCGCGTCTCGATCGCCGGCTCGCGGTAGCCGAGCGCAATGTCGTCGTTGCGCCGCCGCATGCCGCCCTCGATGTAGTCGCGGTACTTGAGCAGCTGCGCCTTGAGCGCGTGCTCGCGCACGCCCTTCACCCGGAGCCACGCAATCAGCTCCTCCACCTGCTCCGGCTTGGTGTACACGGCCCAGGCATCGAACGCCACAGGCGCGTCCGCAGGCTCGTCGAGCTCGCGCGCACGCCGCGCGGCAAGCGCCGCGGCACCGTCCGCGTACGCGCGGCACAGGTCGTCCCACTCGCGCCGGCTCGTGTTCTGCACCAGCAGCCGGCCGGTCTGGTAGGCGACACCGCCGCCGCTCGCCGACAACGAGGCGGCGCCCACGCCGTCGACCCAGTAGTACTTGTTCGCGAACCGGTCGCGCCCGAGCGGGCGCAGCCGCGGGATCATCGCATAGCGCCGGAACTCGCGCTCGATCGCCTCTTCGCGCCGCGCAAGGCGCACCTCCTCGTCCTCAAGGCGCCGGCGCTCGGCGTTCAGCTGCTTCGTCTCGCGCTGCTGCTCCTTGGCGCGCGCGTGCTCCGCGGCGAGCCGCGCCTGCTCCGCGTCGCGCTGCAGCGCCTTTTCGCGCAGCGCCTCCTGCCGCGAGCCCAGCACGCGCTTGTACCGCTCCGAGCCCACATCCGACGCCGCGGAGCTGGCGTCGTCGCTCGCCTCGCTGCCCGAGTCGCTGCCTTCGTCGCTGCCCGAGTCGCTCGCCAGCTCGTCGCGCTCCGAGTCGGTGTCCGAGTCGCTCGGCGCCGCGGGCGCCGGCGCCGGCGCAGGCGCCTCGTCCTCCTCCGCGCCCTCCTTCTTCACCCCATCGAGCTCGTGCCGCTGCTCCTGCGCGCGCTTGCGCAGGCGGATCAGCTCGACACGCTCCTTGCGCAGCTCGGTGAGGTGCGTCTCGCACTCCTCGTAGTACGTCTTCACCGGGCGCGTAACCACCGCCTGCTCACACAGGAACTGCAAAATCTGCAGCTTGTCGCTCAGCGCCAGGCGCACGTAGCGCTCGGCCGGCGTCTTGAAGGTGTGCGCAACAAACTCGCCGTCCGCCAGCGCATCCGCATGCTCCTCGCCGGTAAGCAGCGAGAGGATCGCATACAGCCGCGGCATGGCCTCTGGCGTCGCGCGCTGCGCCAGGCACCCGACCACCTGCGCCTCCCACCCCGCGCGGTGGTCGTCGGCGTGCAGGATGCGCTTCTCCCAGCCGCGGCCGATCGCATGCGCGGCGTCCATGACGCTCTTCTCCGGCGACTCGTCCCAGTCCTCGGGCTCAGAGATGTCGCTACTCGCGTCGCTCGCGGGCGCAGGCGACGCCGGCGCACTCGCCGCCGCGCTTGCCGCTGCGCTCGCTGCCGCACTCGCCGCCGCCGCCGCCGCCGCCGCCTGCCGCTGCTTGGCAGCAATCACGCCCGGCGCCAGGTCCCGACTATGGGCGCCGTCGCGCACGATCGCATTCAGCAGCACGCCATGTACCTCGGCAAGCAGCACGCACGGCGGGTCGTGCGTCGGGTGCCGCAGCGCGCCCTCCAGATCGTCCCACGCCATCGCCGAGATGCCCAGCGGCCGGCCGAGCGTCAAAAAGAAGTAGTACACCGCCAGGAACGCGTCCAAAGCGTGCGCAGGCACGCCAAGCTGCTGCGCGCCCTCGACGGCCGGCCGCGCGGCCCGCTTGAGCAACTCGCCGGGCGTCTCCGCCGCGAGCTCCTGCGCGGAAATCGCGTCCAGCAGCAGGTCCTCGGCGGGGAACTTGAGCGGCTTCTTCTCCACGGGCGCGGGCGCGTCGGCACGCGCGCGCTTCTCGTCGCGCGCACGCCGCCGCGCACTCGACGCGTCGCCGTCGCCGACCTTGCGCCGCTTCGACAGCTGCCCCTCGCGGATGCCCTCGCTGCGCTGCGCCAGCTCCTCGGGCATCTCGCGCGGCAGGCCCAGCCGCCTCGCGAGCGGCTCGCGCACCACCCACGGGCTCCCCAGCTGCGCGTCGCGCGTCACGCCGTCGCGCAGAAACTTGCGCAGAATCGACTTGGAAAAGGTCAGCCGGTCGCGGCTTAGCACCTTGGCGCGCACCTCCATGATGCTGCCGGTGAAGCGCCCGTCGTTGTCCACCAGCTGGATCGAGTAGAGGTACTCGGCGGCATCGTCCAGGCGTGCCGCCTCCTCGGGCGTGCGCCACAGTTGCGTGCCGAGCTCGTGCACCTGCGCGGCCGGCGCCTCGGCCTGCCGCGGCCGGAAGACCTGCTTGACGAGCGCCAGGTAGCGGTCGCCGTTCACGTCGACCGACACGGCCTCGTCGCGGAAGAAGCGGTCCTTGAACCGCTCGGCGACCTCCTCGACAAGCCCATCGAGGCGGCCCGTCGTGTGGAAGTGCGCCGCGCGCAGCACCGGCGCCTTGAGCGCGTCCGGGAAGCGCTGCTGAATGGCCCGTGCCTGCTGCGCCTCGGTCTCGGCCGCCTCAAAGAACGTCAGGTTGCCTTTGCCGCTCGGCTCACTCTGGAAGATGCGCTGGTGGTAGTAGCCCAGCCGCGCAATGTACGCGCTGCGTCAGCGCCCGTGCAACGCACTCGTAGTCCACAAACACCTCGCCCGTCGCCGCCAGGAAGAACACGGCGGGGTTCTGCCCGGCGGCCTGCGCGTCCACCAGCGCCGCGGGGACGGGCAGCGGCTCCACCGCCTTTCGCTTCACAAACGGCATGCACGCTCCGCCGACGCCGTGGAGGAGGTCAGACAGCCGCCAGAAGCCCCGGCGCCGCTGCCCCGGCCGCACGCGCCGCGTCGCGCCCCTGCGCGCGTTTATTTCCTCTACGTGTCGACTCGGACGTCGGCCGAATCGCACCCTTCCTCGCGCTACAGCCGCGCACGCCCCGCCTCCAGAAACGCAGCGAGGGGGCGCACCCATGCGCTGCGCAGGTCGTAGTAGTCGAACCACATGTGCCCATACGCCTCGCCGTCGCGTGGCACGTACCGCTGCGCCTGCGGCAGGCACGCCTCCAGCTCACGCGACTCGCCATAGTCCACCATCCGGTCGCTCCGCCCGTGCACAAGCAGCACAGGCAGGCCGCGCGGCACCCGCCGCAGCGCCTCGCGCGCATCGTACTGCGCCATCGCACCCATCTGCTGCAGAATCACCACCTGCGGCCGCCGCGTGCCGACACTCGCATCGATGCGCGCCTGCAGGCGCGCGGCCAGGGCACCGTTCGATGCCAGCGACGCCTCGTCGTACTGGTACCGCAGCATGAACGCAGCCAGCGCGCGCGCACGCTCCGCGCCGCTCATCCCGTCCGTCGACGGCCTGCGTCAGACGCTCACGTACTGCTTCTTCAGATTAAAGTCGCTCTTGGGCATTTTGGCAAACGTCGCCGTGAGCACAATCGCCCGCACCTCGATGCCGCGCACCACCACGCCCGCGCCATCCGCACTCGCGTGCGCCGCGGGGTGCGCGACCATCGCCTGCGTCACGAGCCCGCCCATCGAGAAGCCCAGCAGCTGCACGCGGGTCAGGCCAAGATGCTGCAGCAGCGCAAGCACATCGTCCGCGAGCAGCTCGATCGTGTACGCCTCGTCGCCGGCAAGATGCGACGCGCCGATCCCACGGTGGTCGAACACGACGACTGCGTCAGCTTTGGGCGTACCTTGGCGCGTCTCGCCCAGGGCGGCGGCCAGCTCGGCCCAGTCCTCCATAATCGCGCTCATCCCGTTGATCAAGACGATCGGCAGGTGCGCGGTGCGCGTACCGAGCACATCGTACGCAATTTGCGCCCCGTCCGCGGTGCGGAACGTCGACGTCGGCATGCCGTTCCCCACACCTCGTCACGTGCGACGATGGACGCGGCGGAGTAGGTCCCCCTCGCTAACGCAGGCTCCGCACGTACGAGTGTAGGTAGCGCCCATGCTCACCCAGTCCAGCTCGGCCAGGTCGAGGCGGCGCTGCAGGCCGAGCCGGACAATGCCGAGCTCGTGTCGCTGCGCGACGAGCTGACGAATCTGATCCAGCTCACGAAATCGCTCGCGGACACCAACGACGCGCCGGACGCGCGCGCCGCGCCGGCCGAGGCCGCGCCCACCTTCCGCACGGGCGACGAGGTGATGGCGCGGCACGAGGCGGACGGCAAGTGGTACCCTGCGCGCATCGCGTCGGTGACGAACGCAGGCGAACACGCGGTGTACTCGGTCATCTATACCAAGACGCGCACGACCGAGACACTGCGTGGCGCCGACCTGCGCGTGCGCAAGACGGACCCGAACGCGCCAGCCGCGCGCCCCGCAAAGAGCGCGGCCAAGGCGCAGGCGCAGCGCATGATGACGAACGACGAGCGTGCGCGCGAGCGGGAGCGGAAAAAGGCGCGCAAGGAGAAGAAACTGGCGCGCGAGGCCGAGAAGGACCGGGTGCACGCCGACAAGCAGGCGGCCTGGCAGCAGTTTGCGGCCAAAGGCGTGCGGGGCCTGAACAAGGGCTACCCTGGGAGCAGCCGGACGTCCAAGTAGGGGAAGCGAACCGCCTACGTAGTCCACGCACATGCGAACGTGGCACTATGAAACACACGCAGTCGAGCCCGCGGTGCACACGCCGTGCGCATGCGCAGCAACGGCGCCATGAGGCGCACCGCGTCCACGGTTTTTTTGGGGGGCGTCGTCACGGGCGCAGCGGCGCACCTTACTCGTCCTGCTCAATCACGTTGGTCTCGAGGCCGTGGAAGTTGGTGATGCCGAGCACCGGGGTGGCGTAGGTGTACAGCTTCTCCTTGGCGTCCTCGTCGTCGTTGCGCTTGCGCTCGAGGCGCACGCGGATGCGGCGCGGCACGTCCTTCACGCCGTACTTCCACACCTCCTGGTTGAGCTTGGGGTCGAGGCGCACGTCCTTGGTGCCCATGGCCTTCTGGGCGAACTTGACGACCTCCTTGACGCCCTTGGGCGCACGCTTCTTGAAGGCGACGGCGTGCACGCGCTTGTGCAGGTGGATCGTGTATTCACGCTGGGTCAGTGTGCGGGAGACGTACAGTCACCACATCGTCTGTAGGTTAGCCAGCATGCTGGGTGTACGTACTCAGAGCCGAGCGGGTCTTCTTGCCCTTCTGAGACTTGTCCGTGGGAGCCATGGCGAATGCAGTGGGTAGCTCGTACAGAAGAAAGAGCGCCCGGCGCGGGCGCACCGAGATTTCGCGGCGCCGCCGCGTGCGTCAGGGGTGAGTCACGTGTACTATATAGTTTTTTCCACGTGTGGAGGTCTATGGCGCGTCTAGCCCAGGATCTTGGTGACGATGCCCGTGCCGATCGTCTTGCCGCCCTCGCGCAGGGTGAAGCGCGAGCCCTCCTCGAGGGCGATGTCGTGCACCAGGTCGCACACCAGCTCGACGTTGTCGCCGGGCATCACCATCGCCTCCTCGGCGTTCTCCGTGCCCGGCGGGTGCGTCAGCGACACGGTGACGTCCGACGTGCGGATAAACAGCTGCGGACGGTACTGCGTTAGTAGCGATACGTACATTGTTCATGAACGGCGTGTAGCGACCGCCCTCCTCCTTGGTCAGGATGTAGCACTGCGCCATGAACTTCTTCACCGGCTTCACCGAGCCCGGCGCAATCACCACCTGCCCACGGCGCACCTGCTCGCGCTTCACACCACGCAGCAGCGCACCCATGTTGTCGCCGGCCTCGCCGCGGTCGAGCTCCTTGTGGAACATCTCGATACCGGTCAGCGTCGTCTTCAGCTGGTTGCCCAGGCCGATGATCTCAATCTCGGAGCCCTTGGTGATCGTGCCACGCTCCACGCGGCCCGTCACCACCGTACCACGGCCCGAAATCGAGAACACGTCCTCCACGGGCATCAGGAAGGGCTTGTCGAGGTCACGCGGCGGCAGGTCGAGCCACGCGTCCGTCTCGGACATGAGCTTCAGGATGGCGTTGCGGCCGATCTCCTCGTCGCGGCCCTCGAGCGCAGCAAGCGCCGAGCCGAACACGATCGGCGTGTTGTCGCCGTCGAAGCCGTAGGTCGAGAGCAGCTCGCGCATCTCCATGTCGACGAGCTCGAGCATCTCCTTGTCGTCCACCTGGTCGACCTTGTTCACGAACACGACGAGCTTCTTGATGCCCACCTGGCGCGCAAGCAGCAGGTGCTCACGCGTCTGGGGCATCTGACCGTCGGTCGCCGACACCACAATGATCGCACCGTCCATCTGCGCGGCACCCGTGATCATGTTGCGGATGTAGTCGGCGTGGCCAGGGCAGTCGACGTGCGCGTAGTGGCGGCCGTCCGTCTCGTACTCGACGTGCGCAGTCGAGATGGTGATGCCACGCGCCTTCTCCTCGGGCGCCTTGTCGATCGACGCATAGTCCACAAACTTGCCCGAGCCCGAGTTCTCGTGCAGCACCTTGGTGATCGCCGCCGTCAGCGTCGTCTTGCCGTGGTCGACGTGGCCGATCGTGCCGATGTTCATGTGCGGCTTGGTGCGCACAAACTTGCCCGAGTCGGTGGCGTACGTACGCAGCGCACCCAACACGCGCGAACGCAGCAGCGGACGCACCGGCGCACGCGACGCACGCGGCGCAAGCGTGTGCTGGGCACGCAGCAGCACCGGTGCAGCGGCGCGCGCAGGCGCCACACTGCGCAGAGCAGGCGCCGCGGGGCGCAGCGCACGCAGGGGGACAGCACGAGCGACACTCATCGTGGAAAAAGGTACCGGCCGTCGTCTTCCGAACGCTGACTAAACACGGCGCCGCTCGTCGGTTTGCACCACGCCATGGACGCGGCGCACGACGAGGCGCGGGGAGCGCACGGCGCCGAGGACGAGATGCGCGCTGTCGTCCCGAAGGAGGAAGACGGCGGGGACGCACAAGGCACGCAAGGGCCCGCCGGGCCTGCCCACCCCCCCGAGCCCGCTGAGCCGCCCGCCGCCGAGCCGCCGGCCGCGGACGCTGCGGAGCCGCCGGCTGCGGAGCCGCCCGCCGCCGAGCACGACGACGCCAAGCCCGACGAAGAGGGC
This sequence comes from Malassezia brasiliensis, assembly GCA_029542985.1. NCBI lineage: Eukaryota > Fungi > Basidiomycota > Malasseziomycetes > Malasseziales > Malasseziaceae > Malassezia > Malassezia brasiliensis. The sequence goes on from CP119952.1 coordinate 1,759,391, forward strand.
GACGCCGACGCCAACGAACAGGGCGACGCCGACGAAGACGGAGACGCCGACGAAGACGACGAAGACGAAGACGAAGAGGAAGACGAGGACGACGAGGACGACCGCCGCGCAAAGCGCCAGCGGCGCAACCGCTTCCTCGATGTCGAGGCCGAGGTCGACAACGACGACGAGGACGTCGACGACGAAGAGGCCGAGGAACTGCTCCGCGAGGACGGCTTCATCGCGGACGACCTCCTCGACGAGTCGCGCGAGGCACAGATGCAGACCGCCGCGGACAACCAGCGCCTCGACCGCTTCCGCCGGCAGGAGGAGGAGATGAGCGCCGAGGCGCTCGCCGAGGAGCTGCGCCAGCGCCACGCGCGCAACTCGCGGTACGCGTCGCAGTCGGACTACGCCGAGGTGCCGCAGCGCCTGCTGATGCCGAGCGTCGACGACCCCGGCCTGTGGCGCATCCGGTGCAAGCGCGGGCGCGAGCGGCAGCTCGTCGCGACGGTCATGCGCCGCGCGCTCACGCGCGAGGCCGAGGGGCGTCCGCTGCGCATCTACTCGGCGTTCTGCCGCGACTCGCTCGAGGGGCAGCTGTTTGTCGAGGCGCGCCGCGCCGACGACGTGACGCATGCGTTCGAGGGCCTGGCGGGCGCGTACGTGACAAACACGAAGCCGTTCCTCGTGCCGATCCTCGAGATGCCCGACCTGCTCAAGCTGCAGAAGAAGCACACCGAGGTGCCGGTCGGCGGCTGGGTGCGCATCAAGCGCGGCAAGTACGCCGGCGACCTGGCGCAGGTGCTGGACGTCGCCGAGAACGGCGAGGAGGTCGGCGTGAAGCTCGTGCCGCGCATCGACCTGAACCCGAGCGAGCACGAGACGTACACGGACCGCGCGGGGCGCAAGCGCAAGAAGCCGGTGAATGCGGCGCTGACCGCGCTCGGCTTCCGCCCGCCGCAGCGCCTGTTTAGCGCCGAGGAGGTGCAGCGCGCCTACCCGCACGACCTGCCGACGAAGCGCGGCGGCGCGTGGGTGTTTGGCGGCGAGACGTACCGCGACGGCTACCTCGAGAAGGACTTCAAGGTGACGGCGCTCGCGACCGACGACGTCAATCCGTCGCTCGACGAGGTGCTGCGCTTCACCGGCGAGCCCCACACCGAGGACGGCGCGGCGCCGAACGTCGACCTCGGCCTGCTCGCCGACGCGTCGAAGCGCGGCCTCGAGGCGACGCTGCAGCCGGGCGACCACGTCGAGGTGTTCGAGGGCGAGCAGGCGGGCATCGCCGGCGTGATTGCCGCGCTCGACGGCGAGGTCGTCGTGATCGACGTCGGCGACGGCGCGCTCGGCGGGCAGCCGATCGAGGTGCCCGCGAAGAGCGTGCGCAAGGCGTTCCGCGCGGGCGACCACATCAAGGTGCTCGCCGGGAAGCACGCCGACGAAACCGGTCTCGTCGTCAAGGTCGAGGACGGCGTGACGACCTTCCTGTCGGACCTCTCGCTGAAGGAGGTCGCCGTCTTCTCCAAGGACATCCGCGAGGCCGCCGAGGTCGGCTCGGGCGTGAACGTGATCGGCGGCTACGAGCTGCACGACCTCGTCCAGCTCGACGCGCAGACCGCCGGCGTCATCTTCAAGATCGAGCGCGAGTCGTTCCGCGTGCTCGACCAGAACAACCAGGTGGTCTCGGTGCGCCCGCACCAGATCAGCATGCGCCGCGACACCGCCCGCGCCGTCGCGCTCGACCACAACGGGCACGAGGTCCACGTCGGCGACATGGTCAAGGAGATCGAGTGGCCCCTCTCCCAGTTCCGCCAGGGGCAGGTCCTCCACATCTACCAGTCCACGCTGCTCTTCCTCCACAACCGCGCGTACGCGGAAAACGGAGGGGTGTTCCTCGCGCGCGCGCGCCAGGTCGAGCCGCTCGCACCGACCAGTGTGAAGAGCTCCGCCCACGACCCCACGAAGCTCAACCCCGCGCTCGCCGAGCCGTCCGCCGACGCAGGCGCCAACGCCGTCGCACCCCGCCGCGGCGGCCCCGACCGCTACGCGGGCCGCCACGTGGCCATCGTCCGGGGGCCGTACAAGACGTACCGCGGCATCATCAAGGAGACCACCGGCAGCATGGCCCGCGTCGAACTCCACACCATGAGCAAGATCCTCACCGTGCCCCTCGACTACATGGTCGAAAAGAACCCCGTCACCGGCGAGAGCCGCCGCCTCGTCGGCCCCCCCGGACCCGGCGCCATGCCGCCGCCCGGCGCCAACCCGTACGCGGGCGCGCCGATGCCCATGGGCGCACAGACCCCCGCGTACAACCCGTACGCCGGCGCGCAGACCCCCGCGTACAACCCATACGCCGGCGCACAGACCCCCGCGTACGCCGCCGGCGGCCGCACGCCGGCCTACGGCATGGGGCAGACACCGAATCCCTACGCGGGCGGCCGCACACCCGCCTACGGCATGGGCGCCACGCCCAACCCGTACGCCGGCGGCCGCACGCCCGCCTACGGCATGGGCGCCACACCCAACCCGTACGGCGCCACACCCAACCCGTACGCCGGCGGCCGCACACCGGCGTACGCCGGCATGGGCCAGACGCCAAACCCGTACGGCGCCACGCCGAATCCGTACGCGGCCGGCGGGCGCACCCCCGCGTACGCCCCGACGCCCAACCCGTACGACGCGCCCGCCGCCAACCCGTGGGGCGCCGCGCCGCCGGCCGCGCCGCCGGCGCTCCTCGAGGGCATCCGCGTGCGCGTGGTGCGCGATGCCAGTGGCCACGCGTACCAGCGCGGCGCCTACGACGGGGCCGAGGGGCACCTGGCCTCGCGCACGCCCGTCGCGTGCCAGGTCGTGCTCGAGGCCGGCACGCAGCTCGCCGATGTGCCGCTCGGCTGTGTCGAGCCCGTGCGGCCGACGCACGCGGGCGAGCGGTGTGTCGTCGTCGACGGCACGTACCGCGGCTCGCGCGTGACGGTCGCGTCGCTCGACGGCGACCTCGCGCACTGCACCCTCGGCGACGGGCAGGCACAGGACGTGCCGCTCGGCCTGCTGGCCCTCGCGTAGTAGTGGAGGTAGCTTTTTTTTCGACCTCCACCGTATGGCGCCCAGCACCGGCCGCGCTTCGGACGCGCGGTTCGCGCATGCGCGCACCGACCCGCGCTTCCGCCGCGCCCGCCGCGACGATACCAAGGTCGTGCTCGACGACCGGTTCAAGGATGTGCTCCAGAAGAAGAAGGGGCGTGCGCTCGATCGGTTCGGGCGGCACACGCGGAACGACAACGAGGAGCTGCGCAGGATGTACCGCCTCGAGGCCGCGCCGGGCGATGCGGCGCGCGGCGAGGTCGAGCTCGAGAGCAGCAGCGACGAGGAGGACGACGAGGAGGACGAGGAAGACGACGACGACGACGAGGGGCCCGTCGTCATCGGCCGCCAGGACGCCGTGCGCCGCGCCGAGGCGTACGAGTCGGACGACTCGATCGACCTCAACGAGGAGGACGAGTTCGACCCCGAGGTCGTCGCGGCACTCGACCGCCAGGCCGCGGCGCCGGCACGCGAGCGCGAGGCCGTCGCGCGCGGCGACGACACGTGCCGCCTGGCCGTCGTCAACATGGACTGGGACCATGTGCATGCGCGCGACCTGTACAAGGTGTTTGCCTCGCTCGTGCACCCCCACGCGACGCGCACCGCCGACGAGGTGCTGCACGCGCCCAAGGGCCGCGCCGGCGCGCACGACGCGCTCACCGCGATCCGCGGCCAGGTGCGCTCGGTGCGGGTGTATGTGTCCGACTTTGGGCGCGAGCGCCTCGCGAAGGAGGACGTCGAGGGCCCCCCGCGCGCCATCTTCAAGTCCGCCTCGGCCAAGGACGCCGTGTATGGCGCGGAGGAGGGCGCCGAGTTCGACGAGGACGCGCTCCGCACCTACCAGCTCGAGCGCCTGCGCTACTACTACGCGATCGCCACGTTCGACTCGAAGGAGAGCGCCCGGTTCGTCTACAACGAGATCGACGGCACCGAGATGGAGCGCTCCGCAAACGTATTTGACCTGCGCTTCGTCCCGGACGACATGACCTTCCCCGACGGCGAGGAGGGCCGCGACGCCGACTTCCGCGACGAGGCCACCCACGATCCGGCGCACTACGAGGGCCTCGACTACAAGACGGACGCGCTGCGCCACTCGCGCGTGCGCCTCACGTGGGACCAGGACGACCCACGCCGCTCCAAGGTGACGCAGGCCGCGCACCGCAACGCACACGAGCTCCACGACGACGACGTGCGGACCTACCTCGCGTCGGACAGCGAGGACGACGACTCGGCGCACGCACAGAGCCGCGACAAGCTGCGCTCGCTCCTCACCGCCGGGCAGCCGAGCGCGTTTGACGACGCGGACGACGAAGAGAGCATGTACGCGCCCAAGTCGCGCGCCAACGAGGGCGAGATGCAGATCACCTTTGTGCCGGCGCTCGCGCCGGGCGCCTCGGCCAAGCCCGCCGAGGACGAGACGACGATCGAGCGGTACCTGCGCAAGCAGAAGGAGAAGCGCGAGCGCAAGAAGGCCAAGGCGCGCACCGCCGAGGCGGGCGCCGCCGACGCCGGCCAGCCGGCCGAGCCCGTCGCCGAGGGCGAACTCACGTTCGACGACCCCTTCTTTGCGTCGAACGACGGCGACCTCGAGGCGGCGCTCGCGGCCGAGACGGGCGCCGAGCCGCGCAAGGAGCGCAAGGCCCGCAAGGGCCGCAAGGAGCCGCGCGAGCCCGACGCGCCCGCCGCCGACGCCGGCGCCGACGCCGGCGCCGACGCCGACGCCGGCTCCGACGCCGAGCAGCACTTCTCGCTGCACGACATCGTGCGCGCCGAAAAGCGGCAGCACAAGAAGCTCTCCAAGCAGCAGCGCAAGCGCGAGGCACGCCGCGACGCCGAGCGCACGCCGCTCACGCAGCCGTCGTTCACGATGGACACCGAGGACCCCCGCTTCGCCGCCATCAAGGACGACTACCGCTTCGCGATCGACCCGCACCACCCCGGCTTTGTCAAGACGGCGGGCATGCAGCAGCTGCTCGACGCGTCGCGCGCGGCGCACGCAAAGCACACCGACGCCGCCAGCGCCGCGCCCGCCGCGCGCCCGTCGGAGCTGGCGTCGCTCGTGTCGTCCGTCAAGCGGCACGGCGCGCCGTCCGACCGCCGCACCAAGCGCCCACGTTCATAGCTACTTGCGCCTATCGCGGTACAGATCCACCTTGCTCAGCCGCTCCTTGCGCCGCGCACGCGTCGAGTCCTCGTTGCGCGCCCGGCCCCACCCGGCCAGCGGCACACACACCACCGTCGCATTGTCGACCGTGCCGAGGTTCTCCGCGTAGCGCAGGACGCGCCGCGCCGCCTCCTGCGGGTGCGCCGCACCGCAGCACAGGTCCACAATCTCCTGGTCGCTCGCCACGTCGCTGATCCCGTCGCTAAAGCCCACGACAAACGCCACGTCCGCCCCGCGCAGCAGGTGCGTCGACACGTCCGGCTCGGGCGTCACGCCGAACCGCTTCGCATCCGCATCGCCAAACGCACGCGTGTTCGCCAGCGTGCCCATCCACCGGTTCTCGCCAAACGAGTCGGTCACCACGCCCGCACCCAGCCGGCTCAGCCGCTCCGCCTCCACGGGGTCGTCGGGGTGGTGGAAGGTCGTCAGCGGCACCGCCCGCCCATCCTGCACCGGGCACAGCACAAACCGCGTGTCGCCCAGGTGCACGGTCGTGAGCGAGACGTACTGGCTCGCATACCACGGCGCCGCAGGCTTGTCGAGACTGTGCACCAGCACCACACTCGCGGTGCTCCCTGCGCCTTCGTACGCCTCGTTCTGCTGGATCTCGCGGTCCATCTGCGTCAGCACACGACGTACCATCAGCCACGCGAGCGTCGCACGCTCCTTCAGCGTAAGCTCCTTGCCGCGCATCTCGTCGGGCGGCGCAATGCGCTCCGTATGCCGCGCGCCGGGCGCCTCGTCGCCATCGAGCGCAACATAGTGTTCCAGCGCGCGCTCCGGCGCCGCCTCCGAGCTCGCCGCAAGCGCCGACAGCGACGCATACCGCTGCGGGGCCTCGTACGTCGCGGCACGGCCCAGGCGGTCCTTGCGCACCCACCGCTCCAGCACACCGCCCGTGTACCGCCGAAAATAGCCGCCGAGCGATCGCATGTACCGCACGGTGTCGGTGACCATATCGGGCTCCGCCGCCTCGAACACGGCGTGCAGGCGCGCAGCGAGGCGCTGCGACACACTCGCGCCGCCGTGCCCGTCAAAGCACGCAAACCACACGACCTGCGCACCTAAATCCGGGCCGCCGGCCTCCATGCACGACCACCCGAACCACGGGTCGCGCGTCTGGCCACGCGGCGTCGCATCCACGATGCTCTGCCGCAGCTGCTCACACGGGAGCATCACACACGCGTACGACACCGCGTCCTCCTGCCGCGCCCGCTCCCCGCGGCTCGCCAACGCACCAAACGTCTGCCCCGGCTTCAGCGGCACACGCGCACACGAGCCGCCCGGCGCACGTACACGCACGTACTCGTGGTACGCATGCCGCTGCACCGACGGGACCACGCGCAGCCGCGCAACGTGGGTCGCACGACACCCACCCGCACGCACCGCCATGATCGACCGAGCCACAAAGCGAGGGCGCACCCAAAAATCGCCGCACGGCCGCACCTCCACATCTACGGCGTGTCGGTGCGCACGCCCCGCCGGTACGGCGGCGTCACGTCGCCGTCCGCGGGCGCACGGGGGCTATGGGAACGAGGGGGGGTATCTTGGCGCGCAGTGCGCGGCGTGTCGCGCCTAGGCGATGCACCGCGCCCAGGAGACGCACCGCGCGGCGACGCACCGCGCGGCGACGCACCGCGCTCGGACCGCGCATGCCGCTCGCGCCGCTCGCGCTTGTGCCGCTCGTGCCGCTCGCGCTCAGACTCGGTGCGGTGCCGCCGCTCGCCGTCGTCGCGCCGCCGCTCGTCGCGCCGCCGCTCATCGCGTCGGCGCTCCTTCGACCGGTGCTCGTGCCGCTCGCGGCGCTCGCGGCGCTTGCGCTTCTTCTCCTCGGCAAAGTACGCGGCCATCGGGTCCGACAGGTCGATGTCGTCGTCCGCGTCCGCGTCGTCTGCGTCAGTCCACCACGTACCGTCGACGATCGTCTCGGGCGGTGCACAGTTGAATGTCTGTTCATCGGGCTCCACGAGGTTCCCCTCAGCATCCGGGACACGCTCGGGCTTGTAGTTCAGCACATGGTCGACGCGCAGCGTGCGGCCCAGCACCTGTGCGCCGTTCAGATTGTCCACGGCAAGGATCGTTGACCGCTGGTCCTCGTACATCAGAAAGCCAAAACCACGGTGCTTCGGCCGGCGCTCGGCGTCCGCCTCCGGCGGCCGTGCCCGCGCGCGGTCGTCGCGCGGCGCATCGTCGCGCGGCCGCGGCAGGTGGATGTTGACCACCTCGCCAAACTGCGAAAAGATCGTGATCACGTCGCCCTCGGTCAAGTCGTACGGCAGCCCGCCCACATAGATGTACGCCGAGTCTGCGTCAGCACGTCACGCACCCTTGTACTGCTCGTGCCACGACCCGGACCCCACGAGCCCCAGCTCGAGCTCCTGCTCGTTGCGCCGCTGGATATCGCGGATCGAGTTCATCGAAAAGCCACGTGGCCATCCCCGGGTCGGCACGCACGGCCATCGCAATGCCGTCCGACACGAGCTACTGGATTGTGAGTGTGCCCGTGCAGGAGGAGAAGAGCGCGGAGCAGATGCAGAAGGACCTCGCGCAGCGTCTCGTGCGTGACGGGGCGCTCGACGCGTCCGATATCGCGCCGATGCCGCTCCCCGCGCTCAAGACGGGCACCCTCGAGACGCTCATTTCGCTGTCCGAGGACCTGCCGCGCACCGACGCCTTCTTTGAGTCGGTGGTGACGAGGATCGTCGATGCCCTGCGCTCGCTCTTCAACGATGACGTCCAGGCAATGAACGAGCACATGGTCGTCGAGGACGAGGGCGTCGACGACTATCTGCTCCACTGGCACTGGAACGCCAGCAAGTACCGCGCGGACCGCTCGCTGCCGGACCTCATCGAGGCGTTCACGCGCGAGATGCAGACGGTCGACAACATCATGAAGCAAAAGATCAACAACTACAACCTCGCCAAGGGGCAGCTCCAGCAGCTCGAGCGCAAGAAGCAGTACGTCGGTTCGACTCACCCAGCGGCAACCTCTCGATGTGCTCCCTCGCCGACATCGTGCACAAGGACGACCTCGTGGACGCAAGCTCCGACTTCCTCGTGACGCTCCTTGTCGTCGTGCCCAAGACGCAGAAGGCGACGTGGCTCGACAAGTACGAGCGGCTCACACCGATGGTCGTCCCGCGCTCCTCCTCCGAGCTCGCACAGGACGACGAGTACGCCCTGTTCAACGTCACCGTCTTCAAGAAGGTCGAGCAGGAGTTCGTGCAAAAGGCGCGCGAGAACAAGTTCCAGGTGCGCGACTTTACCTACGACGAAGAACAGCTCGAGCGCGAGCGCCGCGAGCTCGACGAGGCCGGCGCCTCGGAGAAGGAGCTCTGGACGGAGCTCGTGCGCCTCGCGCGCGTCAACTTCGGCGAGGCGTTCCAGGCACTCATCCACTACCGCGCGGTGCGCACCTTCATCGAGAGCGTCCTGCGCTTTGGCCTCCCGCCGAACTACGCCGTATCGCTCCTTCGGCCGAACGCCCGGCGCTCCAAGCAGCTGCTCAAGTCGCTCGTCAGCGAGTACGCGTACCTCGACGAGTACCTCGGCAAGGAGCGCACCGCCAAGGACAGCGCACCCACGCAGGAGACGCCGGGCGAGTATGCCAACCTGCTCGAGCAGGAGGTGTACCCGTTCGTGCTCACCGAACAGCCCATGATCCTCGTGTAGCACTACGGCCATACCTGTCCCCCTTGCTCGTCCCGCACCACGCGCACGTAGGCCAGCGGCAGCGCACCCTCGCGCCCACTCGTCAGCACCACGCCGTTCGCCGACACCCAGAACGGCACGCCGTCGGCCAGCGCACGGTCCACATCCACCCACACCAGCCGCGTGCTCGTCGCGCGCATGCCGCTGATCACACCCGACGCACCGGGAAGGCCGCGCGCAAGGTGGATGTGGTTGCGGCCCATCGTCTTCAGCGCCCCGCTCGCGACGATCGCCGACCACGCGGGGGCCGTCGTGCCGTGGATCGCATAGTGGTAGCCATCCACCTCCGACAGATGGTCACCCACCGTCTCAGGCGTAAGCGGCGTCAGGTCCAGCTCGGTCACGCTCGCCAGCGAGTGGCCCTGCACGGCACGCACCCACAGCACGTCGCCGGGCTCGCCGGGCGCCCTGGCCGTCCCACTGGCCAGCGCAAAGCGCTGCTTGTCGCTCGCACGCACCATTTCGCACACATCGTCCGCATTCGGCGCGCGCGTCGCTCCGTCCTCGGCAGGCATCGCGATTTTTTGCAGCTTGGGGCGCGCAAGGATCGCATCCACACGGAGGTAGCCGTCGGGGCGGATCGCCAGAAACTCTTTCTCGGCGCCGTGCCGCAGCATGTACGCAAACGCTTTGGACAGCTGCACCATCGGAGAGGCGTCGCGCGGCGGGCGACTCGCCTTGGGCTTCTCGGACGTAGGCGCGGGGGGCGCCTGCTTCTTCTGCTGCGCCTGCAGCTTGCGCTCTTTCTTCCACTGCTTGGCCTGCTCGCGCGAGCGCTCGGCAGGCGCGGGCGGCGCAGGGCCCGGCGCCGGGCCGTGCGGCACCGCGCTCGGAGCGGGATGCGGCACGTCGGCGCTCGCGGCGGGCGCGGCGTCGGTGCGCGATGACTCTGCCATGGTACCTCCACACGAAGAATTCGCGCGAATTTCGCGATCCCAGTCGCCTCAGCTCACAGCGCCGAGGCGGCCCGGGGTGCATCGTCGCGGTCCCTGCGTAGTCCATAGATCGTACAGGCTATGCATGCTACCGAGTCCACTGCGGCCCCTACGCTGCGTGCCGTCGGCGCCACAGCTGAAACTGGATCACATTGCTCTTGTCGTCCAGCAGCTGGCCCACGCGTGCGGCATGTGCGGCCTGCGCGAAAAACGCGCGGTGCTCGTGTGCCGGCGCCTGCCGCCAGACCGCCGCGTTGTCTACCTCGTCGGCGCACACGCGCTCGTCGGTGGGCAGCGCACGCACACACTCTTCGGCCACCTGTGCCTCCCACGCGCGCTGCTTTGGCGAGCGGAACTCGGCGAGGAACACGTCGCACGCATCGTACGGCTCGACTGGCGCAAAGATGCGCGTCACCAGCAGGCTGTCGAGCGTCCAGTCGGGGCTCGTGTGCGTCAGCACGTAGCGGTACAGCGCGGCGCCGCCGATCACAAACGTGTGCCCCAGCGCGGCACCGCTGCTGCCCTCGACGTACCGCGCGAGGCGCCGCCGCTGCAGCAGGGCCACGGCATCCTCGAATGACGGCACGACCACCGTGTCGGGGTCTGGCGCGCCGAGGTCCAGGTCGGCCTGCGACAGGGTCGTACTGACCACGACGTTGATGCGGTCGGTGAGCGGGCGGAACCGCGGCGGGATGCTGTCCCACGTATGACGCCCCATGATCACGGCATTCTTCACGCGCACGTCCGTGCGGCGCGCGTACCCTGCGGCGGCCATCGCAGCGTCGTCGTGCGGTGTGTCGACGACGTGGCTCGTTGCTGCGCGAAAGTACGCCATGTCCTTGGGGAGGCGCCAGGGCAGCGTGCCCGACACCCCGATGCCGTTGTGCATGCTCGCCGCCACGACGATCGTCGTGCGCAGCGGGCCGAGCGTCGCGGTCGCGGCCATGGTCGCGCGCGTGGAGCTACGAGGCGCGTCTACATAATGGGCCGCACGTGGTACATCTTGGCTAAGCGGGTCAGTGACGTCACGACGTACTCTGCGGCTGCGTGTCGGTGCGCTCGTTGACAACGGGCAGCGAGTACATGTTGACCTTGCGCGTGCCCTCGTCGATCAGCTCCTGCACCGCGTCGGTCGCCGGCTTGCCTGCGCGGCCGCCGCCCGCGGCCTTTTTCGCCTCCTTCTGCTTGGCCTTCTCGGCCTTCTCGGCGGCCTTTTTCGCGCGCGCGGCGGCCGCGGCGGCCTTCTTCTCTGCCGGGTTCTCATCCGGGGCCGCCTTGCTCGCGCTCGATGCTGCGCGGCCGTCCGGAATGCGGATGAACACGCGGCGGCCGTTGGGGCCCTGCACCTGGTCGAGGATAAAGTAGCCCTTGCGCTCGAACTGGATCGCGTCGCCCTCGGCGAGCGCCGCGACGTTGGCGTCGGCGAGCGCCTCGGTGGTGAAGCGCGTCTGCGGCGAGAGGAAGTCGGTGAACTTGTCGTCCTCCTCGAGCTTCTTCTTGGTGATCAGGTAGTCAAAGTCCTCGAGCACCACGGGCGTCAGGTGGCGCGTCGCGTTGGGCTGCGCAAGCCACGTCACCTTCTTCTTGGTGGCCTTGAAGTCGCCGTCGAGGTTCGCCTCGAGGTCGAGCGCGGCGACGGAGCCGTCGGCCGCGAGGTGCTTCTTGCGCACGATCGCATTGCCCCAGTCCATCAGCGTGATCTCCTCGTTGTCGCCGAACGACGCGGCGTCCGCCTGCTCGATAAAGATCGCCGCGTCAAACACGGTCGTCTTGGTGCCGAGCTCGGGGTTCTTTTTGTGGCGCGGCACCTGGCGCTCCTCGGCGGGCGGCGCGTTGGCCAGCGTCGCGGGCACCAGCTTCGCCTCGTCCAGCGCCACGTAGCGCGGCACCACGGGGTCGAGCAGGCGCTTGTTGAGCGCCCATACATTGTCCCACTCCATGTTGACGATCTGCTGCGAGGGGCCCTGCGACAGGATAAACTGGCGGATCGTCTCGATGGTCATGCCGCGCCGGCGGATGCCGCGCACCGTCGGGAAGCGCGGGTCGTCCCAGCCGGCCACCACGCCGTGGTCCACGAACCACTGCAGCTTGCGCTTCGACAGCAGCGTGTACACAAAGTTCAGGCGGCCGTAGTCCCAAATGTCCACGTGACGCAGGCCGAGCTTCTCGAGGAACCACTGGTACTGCGGGTTGCGGTCGTGGTACTCGTTCGTGCGCAGCGCGTGCGTGATGCCCTCGAGGCTGTCCACCACGGGGCAGCAGAAGTCGTACGTGGGGTACACCTTCCACGTGGTGCCCGTGCGCGCGTGCGGCGTGTCGACGTTGCACCGGTAGATCACCGGGTCGCGCATCGCCTTGTTGGGGTTGTCGACGCTCATCTTGGCGCGCAGGCACCACTGGCACCCCTCGTCGGTGCCGCGGCACATCTCGTCGAAGCGCGCGAGGTTCTCCTCGACGCTCGCGTCGCGCCGCTTGCTCGGCAGGCCGTCCATACGCTGCGCACGCATCTCCTCCTGCGGCGTGTCGTCGGCATACGCATCGCCCTGCTTGATCAGGCGCACCGCCAGGTCGCGCAGCTGCGCAAAGTAGTCCGACGTGTGCGTCACCACGTCGCCCGTGATGCCGAGCAGCTTGAGGTCCTCGAGGATCGAGTCCTCAAACTCCTGCTTCTCCTTGCTGGGGTTCGTGTCGTCGAAGCGCACCACCAGCTTGCCTTTGTACGCCTGCGCAAAGTACTGGTTCAGAATCGCAGCCTTGGCGTGGCCGACGTGCAGGTAGCCGGACGGCTCGGGCGGGAACCGCGTCACCACCTCGCCCTCCTTCGCGCCCTTCAAAAAGAGGTCAAAGCCCGCGGCCGTCTTCTTCTCCTTGAACATGTTGCTCTTGGCCTGCGCCATGGCGGCCACCGCCGACGAAAACGCGGGCAGCGCATCGAGGTGGGCGTACCAGCGCGCAAGGTGCGTGTGCGCCTGCTTCTTGATGATGCCCAGCAGCGGCGACGAGGAGCGGATCGCGCCCCAGATCGCCACGTCGGCCGCCGTCACGCGGTGGCCCACCAGATAGGTGCGCAGCGCCAGGTGCTGATCGAGGTCGTCCGCGCGCTGCGTCGCCTCCTGGAACGGCGCGGCAGCGAGCGTGTCCGACTGCACCACAAACGCATCCACCGCGCCGCGCTCCGCATCGCTGCCCGCGAGACCGAGCGGCGCATAGAGCGCCGTCAGCGCCTGCAGCACCGCCAGGCCGCCCTCGACGCGGCGGCCGTCGGCGAGCGTCGCGGCGGGGCCCTCGTTCACTGCATAGTTTAGCTTGACGTCCTTGTTTCCCTGTTCCTCGGCCACATTCACCAGCACGATCGGCGACACAAACGGAAGCCGCGCGGCCGGGTCCAGCACTACCGTAACGCTCATGGTCGGGGCGAAGAAACGTCGGTCACGTGGCTTTCTCGCGGCGACCATGAGGTACGCAGCGGCGCGGCGCTGACGCAGTCAATACGTGAACGTGCCCAAGTCGGAGCTCGACGAGGCGCAGATCCGCGAGCTCGAGCAGTACGAGATCTCGCAGGGACCGCTGTCGGTGCTGCAGCAGTCCGTGCGCAACCACACGCAGGTGCTCATCTCGCTGCGCAACAACAAAAAGCTGCTCGCGCGCGTCAAGGCATTTGACCGGCACTCGAACATGGTGCTCGAGAACGTCAAGGAGATGTGGACCGAGGTGGTACGTCGCACAGCCCTCACCCAGCCGAAAAGCAAGAACAAGAAGCCCGTCAACGTGCGTCGCCGCCGACTCACCGCAGAAAGACCGCTTTATCTCGAAAATGTTTTTGCGCGGCGACTCGGTCGTGCTGGGTACGTGCGCATCCTCACACAGTCCTACGGAATATTGCCTAGCGGTGTATAGTAGTAGTAGAGCAGAGCCGATGCCGGAAGCTCGACGCCGCGCGCCGCCGCGGGCGGCCGGTGCGTGGGGCCGGCGGCCTCCACGCACCGGCGCCGGGCACCACGGGCGGCGCCTCGGCCGCGGACGCGTCTGCGAACCACCTTGTTCTACCTGCTCTACGCATCCACGAGCGTCGCGGCCGCCGCGCCGAGTGCCTGCGTGCCGCGCTCGACGACCTTGGTGACAAAGATCACCTTGTTGCCCTCCTTCCACATGCTCGTCTCGAGCGTCTCGCCGGGGAACACGTGGCCGGTGAAGCGCACCTTGATGTCCTTGTACGCGCCAAACGTCTCGTACACGTGCTTGCCCGAGATGCCGAACGAGCACAGGCCGTGCAGGATCGGCGTGTCGAAGCCGCCGACCTTGGCAAACGACGGGTCAATGTGCAGCGGGTTGTAGTCGCCGTTCAGGCGGTACAGCGCGGCCTGCGACTCGGTCGTCTTTTCGCGGATCACCTTGTCGGCCGCGCGCTTCGGCGGCGCGTTCGCCGCGGTCGCCGCGCCGCGGTCGCGGCCCGTCTTCTTGCCGCCAAAACCGCCCGAGCCGCGGATAAAGAGCGTGCTCTGGTTCTCGTAGATCACCTCGCCCGTCTCCTTGTTGGTGGTGAGCGTGCGCGTGGTGACCGCGGCGGCCTTGCCCTTGTCGAGCACCTCGATGAGCTGCGGCTGGTTCACCACGACGCCCTCGGTCGGCACCGGGCCCTTGATCGCGAGGTACTGCTCGCCGTGCAGGAGCATCATCGGGCTAAAGTTGGGCAGGAAGTCGAGGTTCAGGTTGGTGCCCGCGCTGAACTGGGGGATCACACCCCACGTCGGCAGCGCCTGGAAGTTCTCCGCCTGCTCGTACACAAAGTCGAGCTGCTTCTCGGTCGCACCCACCGACAGGTTGTACAGGATCACGTCGCGCTCGCCGTAGGCAAACTCGGTCGCATCGGCCTTCTGCGCCTTGGCGTCCTTGACCAGCTGCGGGTCCTCGGGGTCATCAAAGCTCTCGCCCGCGGCGTCCTCGTCGTCGTCCTCGTCGCCCTCGGCGCCAAAGTTGGCCACAATGTCGCCCAGCGACTCGCTCGGCGACGTCGGCCACGACGCACGCTCGGGGTCAAAGTCGGTGATCTTGGCCCAGTTCTTGGCGATCTTCTCCGGGCCAATGTCCTTGCCCTTGAACGCCTTGCCGCCCGCACGCTCCCAGCGCACAGCGGCCACCCAGCCGCCCGACACCTCAAACAGCGCACGCGTCACCTCCGTGTTGTCCTTGCTGCCGAGGTACGCCACGATCGGCGCCACGTACTCGGGCTTGAACGCGTCGACCATCTCCTGCGGCCAGATGGTCGAGGTCATCGCCGTACCCGCGTTCGGCGCAATGGTGTTCGCCAGGATGTTGTACTTGGCACCCTCCACGCCGAGCGTCTGCGTCAGGCCCAGGATGCCCGACTTCGCCGTCGAGTAGTTCGCCTGGCCAAAGTTGCCGTAGATGCCCACCGCCGAGGTCGTGTTGATGATCCGGCCGTACTTTTGCTGCTGGAAGATGGGCCACGCCGCCTTGCACACCTTGTACGTGCCGCGCAGGTGCACATTCTGCACCGCGTTCCAGTCCTCGGCCGTCGCGCCCGCAAACGACTTGTCGCGCAGGATGCCCGCGTTGTTCACCACCACGTGCAGGCTGCCGAACGCGTCCACGGCGTCCTTCACAAGCTTGTCGCCGTCCTCGACGGAGCCGACGCTCGCGACCGCCCGGCCACCGTTCTTCTTGATCTCGTCGACGACCGCGTTGGCGTTCTTCTCGCTAAAGTCGTTCACCACCACGTTGGCACCCAGGCGGCCAAACAGCACCGCATACGCCTTGCCGAGACCGGCACCAGCACCGGTGATCAACACCGTCTGGTCCTGGAAGCTCACCGGCGCATCGCCCTGCGCATTCTCTGGCGCACTCCTCGCACGCTCGAGCAGCTCGAGGTAGTTGGCGTCCGTGATGCGCCGCGGGTACTCGGGGTTCTCCTCAAAGTCGAGGATCTCGTCAATCTTCTCGCGCACCGCCGCCGGCGTAAAGCTCTCGTCCGTACGGAACACATGGCCGTGCGAGCGCTCGCGGCGCAGCATCGCGTAGAAGCCCGCACCGCACTCAAACACCTCACCCGTGACGCTCTCGTTCTGCGCCGAGACAAGGTACGCCACCAAATCCACCACAAACTCGGGCTTCAGGTTCTCGAGCATCTCGGGCGGCATCACCGTCTCGGTCATCTTGGACGCGGCCACGGGCGCAATGGCGTTCGTGAGGATGTTGTACTTCTCGCCCTCAATCGCCAGCGTCTTGGAGAAGGCCACCAGCGCCAGCTTCGCGCTGCTGTAGTTCGCCTGCCCAAAGTTGCCGTACAGACCGGCCGCCGACGAGGTGTTGATGATCCGGCCGTACTTTTGCTTCCGGAAGTAGGGCCACGCCGCGCGCGCACACGCAAACGAGCCAAAGACGTGCACGGCCTGCACCGCGTCCCACTCCTTGTCGGTCATCGACTTGAACGACTTGTCACGCAGGATACCGGCATTGTTGATCAAGACCTGCGTCAGCGTCGCAACGTACATCAATGCGGCCCCACTTGTCAATCACCTGCTGGATGATCTTCTCACCCTCGGTGTTCGAGTCGTAGTTGGCCATCGCCTCGCCACCGTTCTGCGTGATCTCCTCCACGACCACGTCGGCCGCCTTCTTGTTCTTGTCGTTCGGCGCCGGACCCAGGTCGTTGACCAGCACCTTGGCGCCGCGCTTCGCGAAGAAGAGCGCGTACGCCTTGCCGAGGCCACCACCAGCACCGGTAACGACCACGACACGGTTCTTGAACGAAAACTTCCCGTTCTCCGTAGCAGGGAAATCAGCCATGATGATAGGGAAGAGAGGAAGCCGCACCGCACACCCTCCGGCCTTTCACTCCCCACCCCGCACGCGGCCGTCCGCCTGCCACGCTTTACCCCGCGGCCTGCCTCCGGACCGGGCGGCTTGGGCCGGGCCCCCGCCGGCCGCACCCAATCGCCGCGCGGTCGCGTAAGCATGCACATAGATCTCGGCCGAAATGTCCGATCGGCTCGCCGGCGCCCCAACACTCGCCCCACGCACCCAGCCAGGCGCCATGACCGACGTACAGCAGCTTGCCGTGCTCGGCTGCGGTCAGATGGGCATCGGCATCGCCTCGGTCGCTGCCATCCAGGCTCGCATCCCGCGCATCGTCCTTGTCGACGTCAGCGCGAAGCAGGCCGAGCGCGGACGCGCTTCGCTCGAGGAGCAGGTGCGCAAGGCCGCCAAGTACCGCCGCATTGAGCCGCGCCTCGTCGACTCAATCCTCGACAGTGTGCACATCGTCCATAGCATCGAGGAGCTCGCATCCGCACACACGCCCGATCTCGTCATCGAGGCCGCCTCGGAGGACGTCGACGTGAAGAAGCGCGTCTTTCACGCCTTGGCAAAGCACCTGCCGCTGCGCACGCTCCTCGCCTCCAACACGTCCTCAATCAGCATCACTACGCTCGCACGCGCCGCCGCCGACGCGTACACCGACCCCGCCGAGGCCGCCGCGAGCGCCGCCCGCGTACGTCCTGCCCCGTCTCACCCCAGGTGGTCGGCATTCACTTTTTTAACCCGGTGCAGGTGATGCGCCTCGTAGAGGTCGTGCGTGCACTGCAGACCAGCGACGAGTCCGTGCAGCGTGCCACGGCATTCGCCGTCGCATGCCGCAAGCGCACGGTGCTCTGTGTCGACACACCGGGCTTCATCGTGAACCGCATCAACATTGTCGCGATGCGCGAGGCGATACGCATGGCCGAGGCAAAGGAGGCTACGTACGAAGACATCGACCAGGCCATGATGCTCGGCATGCGCCACCCCATGGGCCCACTGCGCCTCGCGGACTTTGTCGGACTGGTACGTTCACAAGGCTCACCCAGGATATCTGTCTACAGTACGTCGCCACGCATCTCACACAGCGTCATGGAGTCGATCTACGAAGCCACCGGCGAGCCGCAGTACGCGCCACCCGGCCTGCTTCTCCGCATGGTGCACGCCGGCTGGCTCGGCGTCAAGACCGCCAAGGTACGTGCGCCGCCTCCACTCACGCGCAGGGCTTCTACGACTACCGCGCGAAAGCATAGTATGTTTAGTCAGCCCAAGCCAGCCAACGGGCGGCGCCCGTTGACAAAGCCGCCGCGGCGGTTTTGCCTCCCGGATCGATTGCCCGTCGCGCGCGTAGAGAGCCATGTCTATTGCCCGCACCGTGGACTACATCCGCAAGGGTGGTTTCGCCAAGTACTGGCGCGACATGCAGTACATCGACGACGCCAAGTGGGGCCGCATGGTCGGCATCGACTGGTACGTCGCGCGTGCACTCACACAGCAACGGCAACAAATACTGGGAAAACCTCGAGGAGCAGCCGGGGCGCACGCGCTGGGTGGACTATGCGTCGCACGACGCCGACACCACGCAGCTCGAGCCCATCTGGCACGCGTGGCTCGTTCATACCCGCAAGGACCCCCCGAGCGAGGACCGCTCGCTCCAGCACTTTATGCACCCCTGGGAAGGCGTACGTACCCTGCTTGCTCACCGCGCAGCCCATGAACGAGAACTTTACCGGCACGCGCGGCGCCTTCCGCACATACAACACCACCAAGCCCAAGCTGTACGAGTGGCAGCCCAAGATCGCCCAGCGCGGCGGCCCATAGTTGGGTAGACTTCGCGATGGCTCCTTTTTTTCTCTCGGCAGGACAGCGCGTGCGCTGCAACCACACTACGGAGGCGACAGCGCAACCGGTGCGCCACGTCTACTTGCCCTGCGTCAGTCGCACGACGCACCTCCTTCGCCTTGAGCGCCTGCTCATGCACCCAGTCGTTCATGCCGCGGCGGCAGCGCGCGATCTCAAACACGTAGAACTGGAACCGCGTCACTGGGTCAGCCTCGACACGCACGGAAAATCGTGTTCGTCTGTGTGTACTCGTCCGACGCATTCGTCCGGATCAGCGTGCCGAAGTTGAAGTCGGCGACTGCGTCAGCCTACTCCCACGCACCCTTCTTCTCGTACTTGGCGATAAACTCGCGCCACTTGGTCTTGCCTTGCGCGCTCTTCATGTCGTCCTCGTTGATCACACGCACGGCCTGGTCGTTGCCAAACACGTCCGGAAGGATCGCCTCAAACTCGGCCATGATCTCGTCATCGTACTTGGTCAGGCGCAGCTTCGAGCCCTTGATCCGCTCCAGCAGGTTCCAGTACGTCTGCGCATGCTCCACGCAGCGCACCGCGATCTGCTTCTCGATCTCGGGCAGGTTCTCGGCCTGGTTCGGGTCAAACGTGTCCATCGACATGGCGGTAGGGAGCGCCACGTGACACCTCCATGTGCGGCATCGCCCTGCTCGGCGGACCGTGCGCGGCGCACGACGGCGTCGCGGCGTCGCTCGTGCGCGCGATCGCGCGGCGGGGTACGTGGACCGCTCACCCAGGCCCGGACGCATTGACGCACACCACCGTCCCGCTCGCAGCCCACACCGCGCACGTCGCCGCCTCCGTGCTCGGCCTGCGCGGCGCCGGCGTCACACGGCAGCCGCTCCACGACGAGGCCTCGCACCTGCTCTTTGCGTGGAACGGCGAGGTGTTTGGAGGCGACAAAGACCCCATCCCACTGGCCGAGAATGACGCAGCGGTCCTCTTCTCGCGCATCCTCGCGCACGGACCCGACTGGGAGGCGGCACTCGTCGCGACGCTCGCGCACGTCGAGGGGCCGTACGCCTTCCTCCTCCTCGATGTACGTGCGCACGCTCACCTAGACCCTGCACGGCAACGTCTGGTACGGCCGCGACCCGCTCGGCCGCCGCTCGCTCCTGCGCACGTCCGTACCAGGCTGCATTGCCTCGGTCGCGACGCCCGAAGCGATGGCCGCCGGCCTCGCCTTCGAGGAAGTGCCGTGCGCGACGCTCTGGCGCACGGATCTCGTCACACATACCCCCGTCGTGCGCCACGCACCGCTGGCAACGCGTCTCGTCGTATCGCCGGCCGTGCACGCGGACGACGACGACGACGCCCTCGATACCTTTGCGGCGCTCCTGAGCGAGAGCGTCGCTCGCCGCGTGTCGCACATCCGCTCGGCGCCCACGCAGCGCGCCGACGACGCCCACGTCGCCGTGCTCTTTTCCGGCGGACTCGACTGCACGGTGCTCGCGGCGCTCGCCGACGCCCACGTCCCGCCAGCGCAGGCGATCGACCTGGTGAACGTCGCGTTCGAGAATCCACGCACGCTCGCGGCGCATGCGCGCGAGACGTACGCGGTGCCCGACCGCCTTACGGCGCGCGCCAGTGCCGCCGAGCTCCGCACACGCGCGCCGCACCGCCGCTGGCGCCTTGTTGAGGTCGACGTGCCGTACGCAACGTACACGGCGCACCTCGACCACATCCGCACGCTCCTTGCGCCGTGCACGAGCGTCATGGACCTGAGCATCGCCGCGGCGCTCTACTTTGCCGCGCGCGCCGAGGGGCACGTCGACGGCGCGGCGTATACGTCGCCCGCCCGCGTCTTTCTCTCGGGTCTCGGGGCCGACGAGCTCCTCGGCGGCTACGCACGGCACCGGCAGGCGTTCCGCCGGGGGCACTGGGACGCCCTCTGCGCCGAGCTGCAGCTCGACCTCGACCGCCTGCCGACGCGCAACCTTGGGCGCGACGACCGCGTGATCAGCGACCTGGGGCGCGAGGCGCGCTTCCCGTACCTCGCGCGGCCCGTGCTGGCCGCGGTGTGTGCGATGCCGCTCGCGACCAAGGCGGACCTCGCGCCGGGCACCGAGGGCACCGGCGACAAGCGCCTGCTCCGCCGCCTCGCACACCGCCTCGACATAGAGAGTGCTGCGCGCCTGCCGAAGCGCGCGATCCAGTTTGGCGCGCGCAGTGCCAAGCTGGACGCGGCCTCCGCGCGGCGCAAGGGCTCCGATGCCTTGTAGCGCCGTGGTCTGTGCGGCTTCTTCTTTCCCCTCCACCCATGCTCCTCGGACGAACCGCCGGCTGCCTGCGCACGCCGTGGGCCGCGCGCCGCACCGCCGCGCTGCCGCCGCGCACGCCGTGGGCGTGTGTGCCGCGCGTGCTTGTGCAGCGCGCCTACTCGACGCCCCCGGCACGGTCGAGCAGCATCGTTGCGCAGTACATCGGCCCGATGCGCACGGCGTACTACCGCCTCAAACTCTTCTCGCTGTCGTCGCTGAGCGTCGCCGCGATCTTTGCGCCGATCTTTGTCTTGTACCCGAGCAAGCTCGAGATGGCCGCACGCCTCGGCATCAGCCTCACGACGGTCGGCGCCAGCTCGGCAAGCACCGCGCTGATCTCGTGGATCGGCTCGCCGTACGTCGGGCACATGACGCTCCGCCGCTCGCCGCCGGACGCGGAGCCGGCGCACTACCTCTCGGACGGGATCAACGAGCTGGTGCTCGACGACACACCGAGCGACCCACGCACGCACGCCAACGAGCCGTACTACCTCGAGATCGCGACGCTGTCGTGGCACATGCGCTCGCTCAAGACCGTGGTGTACTCGCCGTCGCTCCTGCGTGCGACCACGCGGCCGCTCGCATCGTGGGAGCTGCCATCGCTCCCCCCGCCGCTCCTGCTCGACCAGGGCGTCGAGCAGACCTCGGACTACACCGTGTCGAAGCTCGTCGCCGAGACCATCGACGTGAACAAGGGCAAGGTCGTCGGCCGCTGGTGGGCACGCTGGCGCGTCACGCCCAACAACGGCGAGGCCATGGAGTTCCAGGGGACGTGCGAGGCGGAAAACTCGCCGGTGCGCTACTTTTACGTCGACGAGACCAAGTTGGGCGAAGAGTGGCAGGTACTCGAGTAGGTAGCCTGTAGCTTGGGATCCTCGCAGCGCAGACACTCGCCGCGCGCCGCAACACGCACGCCGTGTCGCGCCACGGCGAGGCGCACCGCGGCGCACGCCAGGGCGGCGCGCGCAGGGGCGGCGAGCCGCCCCCACGACGCTCCTGCGCCGCCTCCACTATGCAGGCCGCGCGCGAAGGCCGGGCGGCCGCCTCCTTCGCGGCGCTCGCGACATCGCACGCGTTCGTGCACGCACTCACACGCGACGTGCACATCCTCACGCACTCGTTCGCGCTTACTTGGACGTGGCTCGAGGGCCAGGTCGCTCAGCCGCCGTCGCCGCCCATCCCCCTGCGCTGGGCCTATGGCGCCCTGCTCGTCTTTGAGCGCGTATGGGTGCGCAACCAATGGCACCAGCTGCGCACCGTGCTCGCCGCCGAGCCCGATACCCAGCGTGCGTTCTACGAGGCTACGACGCGCGCCCTCCTCGATACCCTCGCGCCCGCCGACGCGTCCGACGCCCAGCTCCTCCACGCGATCGGCGGCGTGCTCGGCGTCTACCTGCTGTGGGCGCACCGCGCGCCGCACACGCCGCCCGTCGGCATCGACCTCGGTACGTCGGCCCGCTCACCCAGCGACACTCGAGCGCCTGCGCACCCTGCCCGAGCGCGCACGCACCGTCCTCGACACACCGCCGCCCGCCGCATCCGCTCCGCCGTCCGCCGACGTCTGGTATGCGGTCCGTGCGCTGCTCGACCCGCCGTCCCAGGGCCCCGTGATCGTGCCGCAGGTGCCTGCGCCCCCGTGCCTCGTCGCCCACACGGCCCTCGTGCCGCGCGGCGAGCGCCGCACGCGCGCACAGGCGGTCGGCTCCGTCGGTGCGTACGCTCCGCCGGCGCCGACGACGCCGCCGCACACCGCGCCCGCCGACGACGCCGTACACGCCATCGCCGCGTCGCTCGGCATCCCCGGCGCAGACGACACAGGCGGCGCCAGCCGGCACACGGCCGCATCCGTGCGCGCGCTCGCCGCGGCGCAGGTCGCGTACACCGACGCACGCGCCGGCGTGTCCCGACACGCGCCCGAGGCGCCGCCGGGCAGCGACGCCAGCGATGACACGGCGCTCGCGCGCCTTGCAGCGTACCTTGCATAGCTACTTTCCTATACAGAACCGCGCAAAGATGGCGCCCAGCACCTCGTCCGCGCCGAGCGTCTCGCCGGTAATCTGGCCCACGAGGTAGGCGGCGTGCCGCAGCTCTTCGGCCACGAGCGTCGCGTCCTCTGCACACGCGACACACCGGTCAAGCGCGGCCAGCACGCCGCCCAGCAGGTGCGCATGCCGCGCCTCGGTCACGAGCGGCGGCTCCCGCAGGTCGGCGGCATGCCGCGCCGCCAGCATCGCACCGAGGTCCGCCAGCAGCGCATCGACGCCGGTGTCATGCAGTGCACTCACCTGCCACACATGGCAG
The DNA here is from genome assembly GCA_029542985.1 of Malassezia brasiliensis. Classification (NCBI taxonomy): domain Eukaryota; kingdom Fungi; phylum Basidiomycota; class Malasseziomycetes; order Malasseziales; family Malasseziaceae; genus Malassezia; species Malassezia brasiliensis. The sequence continues at coordinate 1,782,502 of CP119952.1, forward strand.
GCCACGCCGTCGTCGACAGGCACAGGCGCCGGCGCATCCCGCACCGTGTCCATCTTGTTCACCACCAGCAGCAGCTCGTCGCCGGGCAGGCGGCCCAGGGCATCTGCGCCCCGCGCCGAGACCTGCGTCGCGCCGCACGGCGGCACACCACCCAGCTCGCGGCACACCTCACCCGCATCGCACACGAGCAGCGCCAGGTCCGCGTCGCGGACGTGCGCCTCGGTCCGCGCGATGCCCTGCTGCTCGATGCCCGACGCGCCGGTACGCAGGCCGGCGGTGTCACTCAGCTGCACCCGGAAGCCGTGCAGCTCGAGCGCAGCCTGCACGACGTCTCGTGTGGTCCCGGCCTCGGGCGAGACAATCGCCGCCTCGCGCCGCACGAGGCGGTTGAGCAGCAGCGACTTGCCGGCGTTCGGGCGGCCATACAGCACGAGCTGCGTGCCGTGCGCAATCGCCTCCGACACCGCCGGGCGGCCGTCCGGCATCGCGCGCCGGATCTGCGTGCGCACACGGTCGACCGTGTCGCGCACCGGGGCCCACAGCGCGTCGTCAATGCCGTCCTCGTCACTAAAGTCGAGCATCGCTTCGACACGCACCATCGCCTCGAGCAGGTCCGCACGCAGCGCGTGGTACAGCTGCGCCTGCCGCCCGCCGCCCGTCTGCAGCGCGAGGCGGCGCTGCGTGCTGGTCTCGGCGCGCAGGAGCGCATCGAGCGCCTCGCACGAGGTGAGGTCCATACGCCCTTGCTCAAACGCCCGCCGCGTAAATTCGCCAGGCTGCGCCGGACGCAGCGCCGCAGGGTCGACGGCACCGACGGCCAGCAGCGTATCACGCACCACCGCAGGGCTGCCGTGGACGTGCAGCTCCAGCACATCCTCGCCCGTGTACGAGTGCGGCCGGGGGAAGAAGAGGACGAGCGCCGTGTCGAGCACTTCGCGCGTCGTGGGATGTCGCAGCGTGCGCAGCGCCGCACGCCGGGGCACAAGCGCCGGTGCACCAGGGCACAGCGCAGCATACACGAGGGCAGCTTCAGCACTGCATTAGCACACGGCTTACCCAGAGATGCGGAGGACACTGACCCCGCACGGCGGCGGGCCGCTGGCCAGTGCATAGATGGAGTCGGCACAGCGCACAGACGTGTGCAGGCGCTCAAGGCGCACAGCAGCACCCGGCCGCGGGACGCGCCCCGCCGCGGCCCACGCTCCCCGCTGCGCCGCACGCCGTAGCACACCGCTCCGCACGCCCGCAACGCGCGCCGCTGGGTGCATGTGGAGGCGTCGGACGCCGCTCCCCACGCTTCTTCGGCGCCACAGGATGGGCACGACCGCCTCCGTGGACGGACGCGCACCCCCGAACGAGGAAAAGTACCGCGCCACACTTGCGCGCATCGAGGCGCTCTTCGCCAATGACCCCAACGCCGAGGAACTCGCCGCATCACAGAAACTGCTCGGGCCGCTCTACCGCACGCTCGACTCGCGGCGCTCGGTTGCGATGCCGAACCAGCCGCGGGGCATCCCGCTGAACCTCGTGGTACGCTGCCCGCTCACCTAGGTCAAAACCCTCAAGAGTGCCTGGCACGTCGATGGCACCTGGCCGCTCATCGGCTACGACGAGGCAGAAAAGCACCGCGTGTGCCCCGAGGCGTACTGCGTCGTGCGCTTTCTGCACATCTCGCCGCACCGGCACAAGGATCTCGTGCCCAACGAGGCGTACGAGCGCGCCAAGCGCGCCGGTGCGGTCTTGCCCTGCAAGCCCACACACGGCAACCCCGCGTTTGTAGAAAAGGACGCAGAGGCCATCGCCGCGGCCTATGCCGCGCGCGCTGCGCACCGCGGCCAACATGAGGGGGACGCAGAGACACGCGCACACCGTCCCGCGCAGGCGACAACCCCCGCGGCGGCACGGCCCGCGCCGCGCTCCTCGGATGTGGACCGCCCCCGCCGCCCCTCGGACGCCTCCCGCACGCACCCTAGCTAGATACCCTGCCTTCCTCCTTCGCTCCCACATCGCTCGGCTCTACGCCGCTATGTCGGCGTCCCGGGCCGTGAGCGGCCCAGCGACGCTGCGCGGCTCAGCAGCCCGCGCTTCTCGAGCTTGCGCGTCGTCGCATGCTTCGTCGACGCGCCAGCGACCAGGTCGCGGATCATGGCATTGTACACCTCGGCGTCCGCATGGAACGCCTCGCGCACCATCAGATGGTGCGCCAGCAGATCGCTCATCTGCTTCGATAGCGTGCGCATCTCGCGCGCAAGCGCACGCAGCTCCGGAAGCGCCTTGAGCGTCAGCTGGTCCTCGCCAATGGCCACCAGCTCCTCGACGCGCTCCATCGACACCTGCGGCGGCTCGCCGCCCACCTCGCGCCGCCGCCGCGCACCCCACCCCTCGGCGGGCGCGGCGCCCTCGGCGGGCGACTCGGTACCCGCTGCGGGCGACGCCGAGTCCGACGCCCGCCCTGCCGCCGGCCCACTGCTCTTTGCCGGCTCGACATGCAGCTGGAGGGGCGGCAGCACCGCACGCGACGCGGCCGGCTGCTGCACCTCGTCCAGGTTGACGGGGATGCCGAGCGAAATGAGGTGCCGACGCCGTGTTGCGGAGCGTCTCCAGTCCAACGGCGTACTGGCAATCGGCACGGGCGTCTGCAGCTCACGGAAGAACGCACGGCTCGCGTCGCTCACCAGCACCTGCGCAGGGCCCTCGATCTCGCGCAGCGGCTCACGCGTCAAGTCGGCCTCCGCCGAGGACGGCGCAGCGGGATCCACAAAGTCGGGAAGCAGCTCGGCGACCGTCGCGCGGATCGCCTCACGAGAAGCATGCACATCGACGCTGGGCTGGGCAGCCGCCGCCGGCAGCGAGGCCACCGACGCCGCGGAAGACGGCGGCGCCGACTCGTGCATCGACGCCGAGGAGGGTACATCGCTCGCTGCAGCGTCGGCTACGGCTACCACGTCGTCGTCCTGCTCGGCAAAATCGCCAAAGTCATCAAAGTCGTCATCTTCGGGGGCCGCGCCCGACTCGGGCGCTACCGCAGGAAGCGTGTCGTCGGCAGCATCGTCCCGCGCCGCCGCTTCCGCAGACGCGGCGGCAAAAGGCGCCGCAGAAGGCACGTCCGGCTGCGCTGTCTCGGCCGGCTGCGCGGAGTCGGCCGTGGCCTCGTCCCCCAACGTCACCGCCGCAAGCGGCGCAGCGACGTCCTCTGGCTCCCCTCCGGACCCCTCGGGTCCTTCGGGGGTCTGCACGCCCAGCGGGGTGGCCTCTCTGTCGGTTTCCGGGGCGGCCCCCTCGGCGAGGCGCACCTCGATGGACTCGTCGGCCGCACGCGCGGCGTCCTGCACCGCTGCTTCCCGCACCGAGTCGTCCCTGGGCGTGTCGGTCACCGTTGCATCGCCCGGCGCCTCGGGCACGGGCGCAGGGGGCACGGGCGCCCCCGTTGCGTCGGGCGCCGCCGCCGGAGCTGCATCTTCCTGCACGGTCGCTTGCGCCTCAGACACGTTGTCGCGACTCTGCGACGCACTGTCTGTAGCAAAGTCAGCCCACCCATCTTCCGTCCCGCTATCGCGGGTATCATGAAACTCGTCGGGGTCGGCGTACGACGCCTCGTCCCCGCTGCCTACCTTGGGCATGCCGACCGGTGAAGGACGCCGTGGAGGTGGAGGCGTGGCAGGTCTCGCCCCCTCCAGCGGCGAGCGCCCCGCCGCTGGGCGCCCGTGCCAAACCACAGCGGTGTCCCTATGTAGCGTCCACAGCCATGCAGCAGCGCCGTGCACCCTAGCCTACGTGCGACCCACACCGTGGGCCCGCGGCACCGGCAACACCGGCCGCTCATTGCGCTCCCAGAACTGCACGAGAGTGCGCGCTGTCTCGTGCGGCATGTCCTGCGTAAGTCCGACAGACACGTACCTCGTGCACACAGTGTCCCGCCTCGCGCGCAATCGACAGCTGGAACTTGCCCTGCATCTGCCCGATCATCAGCGGCTGGTCGAGGTGGTCGGTCTCCGCGAGGATCAGCAGCCGCGGCGCGCGCGTCGTCAGGAAGCGCCCCGACAGCCCCATAAACCACCCACGCCAAAACGGCTCGGTGGACGCCAAATCTGTCACCCAGCGCCACGGCAGCGGCGCATGGTGCGCGTCGTGGTACAGCAGCGAGGGCACACTGCGCCGCGCACTCTCGAGGTTGCGCACCGCGCGCGTCTCTACATGCCACTGGATCGCCGCTTCCACACTGACGAACCCCTCGGGACGCCGCTGGATGATGTGCAGCATATGCGGGAGCGACTGCAGCGACGTCCCCTCGACAATGTCCAGCATTGCCACACCACTGACGCGCGCCAGCGACTGCTCCTGCAGCGCATGGGCTGCCGCAACGACCACCGCACCGCCCATCGAGTGGCCCACGAGCACGATGCTCGGCCGCTTTGCTGGTTCGGGGAACAGCGTCGTGACGATGCCCAGCAGGTCAGTGGTCAGTGCGCCGAGCGAGACGTCGTGCGCCGCCTCCGCGGGGAAGCGCGTGCGCCCGTGCGCACGGCAGTCATATGCAAGGATGCCGAGCTCGCCGTGCGTCTGCCGCGTGATCTCCTTCGCGAGGAGCGCAAACGACAGCGCATCGGCCCCTGCGCCGTGGTGGCACACCACCACCGTGCTCTTCGACAGGTCGCCGCCGGCCTGAGCGGTGCCGGGCGGCGTAAAGTAGGTGCGCACGCGCGCGGGCGCCGCACAGCCCTCGAGCGACAGCTCGACGTCCAGTGCGGTCGTGAAGCAGTCGTCCGAATCGAGCGGCGCAAACGCCGCCGGCGACCGCGCCGGAGGCACACCGCCGTGCTCGATCGCCGAACGCGACACATTCACGCCGGGCAGGTCCCCCAGCGTGTCCTGCGCCTCAAGTTCCTCGGTAGGCGGCGCCACATCCGGCGCCAGACCCGCCCGCTTCTTCAGGGCGGCCACGCGCAAATTCGCGTCGGCCATCGCGTGGAGGGCTGCGCCGCCACCCGCGGGAGCCAAAGAATTGTCCTAGTTCCATCTATCTACATTACAAAAAGACGACACCGGCGCCGAGCAGCGCAACAACGCACGTACACAGCACCGTGAGCGGGCCCGTAGGCACATGCAGCATCGCACTGTTCTTGTCGTTGGGGTCCACCGGGTTCGCCGTACCGGTCGACGAGCCCTGGCTGTTGAACAGATTCGCAGTGTTGCTCTTTTGCGCCGACGCAGTCACTGACGAGAGGAAACTCGAGCCAGCACTCGCATCTGATGCGTATTTGGACGCCACGTACTGCGACAGCGACTGAGCGCTCGCACCGTATGTCAGCAGCGTGCCGATGGCCTTGCTGTAGGATTGGTTCGGGTCGTATGCTGAGACCGTAACCGGCGCAGTGCTTGTGGCTGGGTTAGCAAGCGTACATACGCAATGCGGTATCGGAGGAAGCGCTGGTCGAGTAGCCGTTGACCGCACTCGACCAGCCCTGCATGGCACTGCTCGTCGCATTCGTCCAGCCCTGGGCAGCATCACTCACCCACGAGTTGATATCGACTGTGTGAGCTTCGTAACGTACGTTGGGCATACACCGCCTGCACCAGCAACACACACACGGCAACGTACGCAGTCCACTTCATGGAGGCGCTGGGTGAGGCACCGGCGCCATCGCGTGGAAAACGCGAGGGGCTCTATATATGCACAATGAAATAATCTTGCATGTGTCTCGTCGATGGACCTATAGGAAAGGGGCACAGTGGCCTGTGCGCAGCCCTCAGGGCACCCAGGCCGTCGGCGTCGCACAGGAGGCCGGGCGCAACGGAACCAGGCGCCCCCCGCACCACGTCAGTAGCCCTGCACAAACTTGGGGCGGTACGGCTCCTCGAGGTAGGCAATTTCTTCGGCACTCAGCTGCACCTTGAGCGCGCCGACGGCCTCATCGATGCGTTCCGGCTTGCTTAGGCCAACAATCGGGTTGACCCCCTTCTTCGAGAGGCACCAGGCGATCGCGACCTGCGCCATCGGCACACCTTTCTTCTTGCTCAGCTCCTCGACGCGCCCGACAATCGCCTGGTCAGGCTCCGATTCGCGCGAGCGGATCAAGCGCTGGAGCATCACGTCTGACTGCTCGCGCTTGCTCGAGCGCTCCGTCCAGGGACGCGTCAGCACACCGCGCGCAATCGGCGACCACGGCACAAGTCCAACGCCCGTCGCCTGGCAGTAGGGGATCATCTCGCGCTCCTCCTCACGGTACAGCAGGTTATAGTAGTTTTGCATCGAGATGAATTTGTGCCAGCCATGCTTCTCCGCGATGTTCTGCAGCTGCTGGAACTCCCACGCAGCCATCGAGCTCGCACCAATGTAGCGCACCCAGCCTTTTTCGATCACGTCGTTGAGCGCACGCATAATCTCCTCCTTGGGCGTCTCGCGGTCCAGGCGGTGAATTTGCAGCACGTCGATGTAAGTGCCAAGGCGCCTGACGCTCGCCTCGACCGCATCGAGGATGTGCTTTCGGGACAGGCCCACACGGTTCACCATCGCGCCGTCGTTGTTCGCCATCGACGCAATGATCGGATACGTTCCGTCATCGGCCACACCAAAGAAGCACTTGGACAGGATCACAACCCGCTCGCGCGGGATGTTGTACTTCTTCAGCGCCTTTCCCACAATCTCCTCCGATTTGCCCATACTGTACACGTCGGCGGTATCCCACGTGTTGATACCGGCCTGGTAGGCACGCTCGAGGAGGGGCAGCGACGCCTCTTCATCCAGCACCCACGACTGCCACTCCGGTGTGCCGTACGACATGCATCCGAGGATGATGCGCGACACCTTCAAACCCGAGTTGCCCAAGCTGTCTTAGCGACGGCACCTACTTGACGTATTCCATGATGGTAAGAAACGACGCGGCTCGGGGGGCAGCACGGGCCTTCGACCTCCACTTTAGTAACCCACGACCGGTTTGGGGCGGTAGGGCGCCTCGAGGTAAGTCATCTCCTCGGGCGAAAGGCCTAGGGAGAGCGCCGCAACGGCCTGGTCGATGCGTTCTTTCGTAGAGAGACCCAGCAGCGGGGCAATGCCCCCTTTGTGGAGCAGCCAGGCAATCGCAATCTGCGCCATACTGACCCCCCGGTCCTGCGCCAACTTCTCCACTCGTTCTACAATCACGCGGTCGGCGTCGCCCGCCTGCGAGTGCACGACAAAGTGCTGAAATAGGTCCGACTGAACACGCTTGGTCGATCTGTCCTTCCACGGCCGTGCTAGGACGCCCGCGGCAAGCGCAAACCAGGGGATGACGCCCACACCGGTCGCGTGGCAGTAGGGGATCATCTCGCGCTCCTCCTCACGGTACAGTAGGTTGTAGTAATTTTGCATCGAGATGAATTTGTGCCAGCCGTGCTTCTCGGCAATGTACTGCATCTGTTGAAACTCCCATGCGGCCATGGAACTTGCGCCAAGGTACCGCACCCAGCCTTTTTCGACCACATCGTTGAGCGCACGCATAATCTCCTCCTTGGGCGTCTCGCGGTCCAGGCGGTGAATTTGCAGCACATCGATGTAAGTGCCGAGGCGCCTGACGCTCGCCTCGACCGCATCAAGAATATGCTTCCGGGACAGACCCACACGATTCACCAGCGGGCCTTCGTTGGTAAACATGTCCTGGATCAGTGGGTAGGAGTCATCGTGAGGTAGGCCATAGTAGCACTTGGTCATGATCACGACCCGCTCGCGCGGAATCTGCAGCTGGCGGAGCGCCTTGCCGATGATTTCCTCCGACTTTCCCATGCTGTAGGAATCCGCCGTGTCCCACGTGTTGATGCCACACTTGTACGCATAGTCCAGCATCTCGATCGACGCGTCCTCGTCAAGGACCCAGTCGACCCATTTGGGCGTCCCATAGGACATGCACCCCAGAATGATCTTGGACACGCGCAAGCCAGACGTGCCAAGCGTAACGTACTCCATGGTGGAGGAGTGCACAAACCAGCGCCCAGGCGCCCATCGAGCGCCATCCTGGCGTCGCCCGTGCGTTCCAATTTGGTCCACGCGAAACTACCAACAGCTGTGAGAGAGCATGTGTGACAAAGAGGCGCGCCAGCGCAGGTGCACCGCCGTCAGAGGTGTACCCAAACGATGCCTAGGCGCGCTCACCCCACAACACAACAAGTACGGCACATTGACTCACGGCCATGTGCCCTACTCACCGCCCGGATCGATCTAGTCGATTGCGCCATTTCGCTTAGCTTCGACTCGGAGGGCAAGCGTGTCGTTCGATCACCCCGCATTCGTCCGCAAATCTACGGGCCAGGGCACAGAACCCGGGTGCACGGACTCCTGGCTTCGTCCACACAAGCACGTCATCTCGCTAGTTCGACCCACCGACCGCTCCACTTGGGGCGGTGAGGCGCGTGCCGCTTTGTCCCAGAGTCGGCTCTCATGTGGAGGGATGGCGCCATTCGCACCGCGAAATTGTTACATTTGACGTGCTCGCCATCTTTCATGTGGAGAAACGCCAGGTCCTCGTGAACACTGGCGTGATTGCTAGGGCAAATTCACAATGAAGCGGCGACATGCGCACGCAAGCACTGACATCCTGATAAGTCCCGTGCGAGCCGTTCGATCTCACAAGTCCGTATAAAAGTTGGTCGGACTCCGCATTCGTGTAGACCCTCAGTTCAACATGGCCCCCGCAGTCCAGATCGCCCCCCGCGTTGACGAGACCACGGTTCCGACCAAGGACGTCAAGAACGTCATCAAGAACGCCAAGCTTCCTCAGTCGGAGTCGTCCATTGCTCCGCGTGCTCCGCTGCAGGCGTCGGGTCTCCTCGACAGCCTGTACGAGTTCGACGAGCTGACGCCGGTCATGGGCCGCACCTACCCCACGCTGCAGGTCCGCGACCTTATCAACCATGAGAAGGCCGACGAACTGATCCGTGACTTGGCCATTGTCATCTCGCGCCGTGGCGTCGTGTTCTTCAAGAACCAGGACCTGACCGCCGACGAGCAAAAGTTCCTCACGAACCGCCTCGGCCATCTTACGGGCAAGCCGCCGAGCTCGGGTCTGCACATCCACCCCGTGTTCAACGCAGAGCGCGGCGGCAAGGACCAGGTCGTGGACGACAAGGGCACGACCAACAAGGACAACGAAATCAGCGTCATTTCGAGCAACCTGCACCGCTCGCTCGAGGTTGCGCCCCGCTCGGGCGCCGACGAATGGCACAGCGACATTGCCTTTGAGCCGGTGCCCGCGGACTACACTTCGCTCAAGGTGCACACGATGCCCCACACCGGTGGCGACACCATGTGGGCGAGTGGGTACGAGGTGTACGACCTGCTCTCCCCGCCCTTCCGTGAGCTATTCGAGAAGCTCAACGGCTTCTACTACCCGCCGGAGTTTGCCGAGTCGGCCGCGCGCTTCGGCTACGCCCTGCACCCCGGCCCGCGTGGCGCGGCAGACAACGTCGGCACGCACCTCACTACGGAGCACCCCATCATCCGCACCAACCCTGTTACGGGTTGGAAGTCGGTGTTTGGCATCGGCCACCACTTTAACCGCGTGGTGGGCGTTTCGCCCGACGAGAGTGACATGCTCAAGCGCTATATCCGCGACCTCGTCACGCAGAACCACGCGACGCAGCTGCGCTACCGCTGGGGCAAGAATGACCTCGCGATCTGGGACAACCGGTCGACCTACCACGCAGCGACGCCCGACTACTTCGACCTTGGTCCGCGGTCGGGTGTGCGGGCCGTGTCGTGTGGCGAGCGTCCGTACTTTGACCCGAACAGCCGGTCACGCCGCGAGGAGCTGCAAGGAAAACTAATTTAATGCCAACTGCAAGGAAAACTCCTTTGATGCCACTACTTCTGTTTTTGTAGATATAGGATTCCAAAATGTATGACCAGTGTATGGTGACGACCACCTATTTGAGAAAATGTGCTGGGTCCATGTAGGATCTTTTCGGCCCAAAAGCGCAGGCATGCTCCAAGTCGGTCGCTCGGACCTGGAACGGGCATTCAGGCTGCTGCCCTGGTTGGCCGACGCCTTCGCGTGTCAGGTACTCTGGCACACGTCTTAGTCTTGCGCGAAAATCTGATTGGCTGCGGTATTGGCTGCGGTGTTTCTTGCACAAAGCCGACTACGTGCGCTGAGCCAATCGGGCCCTCCGCTAGTTCCGAAGAGTGACAGTGCGCACGGCCCAATAATTTTGCGCAATTAATCGCGAGCAGGCCCGTTCGCATGTGTACGGCAGGAGGCCCGAGTGCTTCTTGTCATCTTACCACGCTTGTCTCGAACCTCGGAAGTCCATCATGTATCTCGGTAGCTACCTCCTTGAACGCCTAAAGCAGCTGGACGTCGACACCCTATTCGGCTGCCCGGGTGACTTCAACTTTGGTCTGTGCGACCTGACGGACGATAGCCCTGATATGACCTGGGCTGGCAACACGAACGAGCTCAACGCCGCCTACGCAGCCGACGCTTACTCGCGCGTGCGCGGCTTTGCTGCACTCCTGACGACCTACGGTGTCGGTGAGCTCTCGGCGATCAACGGCGTCGCCGGTGCGTACGCGGAGCGCTCTCCTCTGCTGCATATCGCAGGCTTCCCGCCCTTGTGGCAGTACAAGAAGCACCTCCCGGTCCACCATTCGCTTGCGGACGGCAACTATATGATGTATGTGGATGCGGCGCGCAACTTTGCGTGCGCAGCCGAGTTCCTGGACGGCACGCCGGCGGACGCCGATCGCATTGACCACGTCTTGCGCATGTCGGTCCTGACGCGTCAGCCGGGCTACCTTGCCATTCCCACGGACGTCATGTTCACCGAAGTCTCAGAGGAGCGCCTCAAGACGCCCCTCATCGCCCCGCCCGCGTACAGCGACGACCAGCGCCGTGCCGACGAGGCGCTGGCCCAGCGCATCGTCGACGCGCTCAAGAAGGCCAAGTCGCCGATCCTCGTGGTGGATGCGGGCATCCTCCACCACCGGCTCGTCGGCGCCATGCGCAAGGTGCTCGACCAGTTCCGTATCACGACCTTTACGGCGCCGCTGGGCAAGGGCATCGCGAACGAAACCGAGTCGTACTTTGCCGGCACGTACATCGGCAAGCAGTCGGAAGAGGGCGTGTCGCAGCGCGTGGACAGCGCCGACCTCGTCCTCCGCATCGGCTACTTCCCGTCCGACAACAACACGGGCGCCTACTCTGCCAACTTCCCCGCCGACCGCCTGATCGAGCTCAACATTTACCAGGCAACCGTGCTCACCGACGCGCCGATGCGGGTGCACCGCATCGCCCACGTCCTTGAGGCGCTCGCCGCGTCCGGTCTGCCGCCGCAGAACGTGCAGGTCAACCAGCCGCCGTCGGTCCCGCAGCCGACCGACGACATTACGCGGCAGCAGTACCTCTGGGCGCGGTTCAGTGCGTTCCTCGAGCCGGGCGACATCGTGCTCGCCGAGACGGGCACTTCGGGGTACGCCCTGCCGAATCTGCACCTCCGCAAGGACTGCCAGGTGCTCACGCAGCAGCTGTACGAGTCGATTGGCTGGTCGGTCGGCGCGACAGTCGGTGCGGCGCACTCGGTGCGCGACGCGTCGAACCGCCCGAGTGACAAGTCGGGCCGCGTCATCGTGTTTGTCGGTGACGGCTCGCTGCAGATGACTGTGCAGGACCTCTCGGCGCTGATCCGCATGAAGGCGCGCAACGTCATCGTCTGTGTGCTCGACAACGACGGCTACGAAATCGAGCGGATCCTCCACGGCCGCGACCGCGACTACAACCACATCGTGCACTGGGACTACGCGCGGCTGATGGACGTCATGGACCCCAAGGGCGAGTACAGCAAGTCGATCCGCGTCCACAACGAGAAGGAGCTCGACAAGGTGCTGAGCGAGCTCAAGGGCGACATCCCTCTGCACGTTCTCAGCGTCTCTGTCGAAAAGTACGGCGTACCGGACATGCTCAGCGTGTCAGCGAAGGCGCTGCACGAGCACAACGCGTACGGCTACCCCCCGGAGTACCGGGACTAGGCCTGCGCACCGTCCTCCGGCGCACCGCGCCGCCCAAACCGACGATAGGGCCACCGTCGACGTGAGGAATTTTTCTATACCATAGGCCCCGTAGACGGCGGCACCGTTCACAGCGACGCGCGCGGTGCTGCATCGCGGCATGTTTATACATATCTACACGTTGCTAGGCTTGCTGCTCGCCCTTCAGGGCCGCCTGGGGCTCCGGCTCCTCCGACCCAACATCCTGCTTCTGCCCCGCACGCTTCGACATCGCGCGCAGCTTCGGGCCATAGAAGTAGAAGATAAACGTGATGGGAATCAGCGCAATCGCCAGACCACCGAGCAGACTGCATCCACCCTGCAGCGTCAGTTTCTCAAACATCTGTCGGGAAAACAGGGGGAAGGCACCACCCACGAGCGCTCGGAAGAGGCCATTGCTGGCGTACGCCGAGGCCAGGTACCGGGGGTACATCTCGCCAATGTACGACAAGAACCCAAGGAACAGCAGGAAAACGCTCCCCGCGAAAAAGGCAAAGGCAATCATCGGCACAATCCAATGCACGCCCGAAAACGACGTCCAGCCAAACCAGAACATGGCAACGGGGAACATCAGCCCACCCACAATCGCAGGCTCCATACGGTATTCGGGCTTCCAGTTGCCCTGCCGCAAGCGCGGGGCCACCACTTTCGAGTTGTAGTAGCAGTAGAGCGTCACCGTAATCACACAGCCAATGTAGCCCGTAATGTAGGTGACGCCGGTGATGCCCAGCGAGAACCTGTGCCGCACCATGAACGCCAGAGGGAACGCCTCGAAGAAGGCATAGACAATCCCATAGGTGTACGCAATGTACAGGTCCGTGCAGAAAAGCACAGGCTCCGTAAAGGTAAGCATAACCGGACGGTAGAGCGTCTCGACGATCAACTTCCTCAGGGACACCTGGCGGTCTTGGATTTCACCACGCGAACGGTACTTGGTGTTGCCGGTCCGGTCCCGCAACAGCGCCGCACGGCGCGTCAGGATCGCTGCACTGCTGGTCTCGGGCAGGAAAAAGAACAGGGTAATCCACACAATGCCATTGAGACACAACAGCGGCCAGAGCGACCACCGCCAGCCTTTGAACTCCACAGCAAAGCTGGAAATGACAGGACCCATAGTAGGGCCACCACATGCACCAATACCCCAAAACGCCAGGCCGTTCATAAACCCGCCATTAATGCGCCAAATATCACCGATCGTCGCACCACCCGTTGCCAGCACAGGGCTGCCAAGAAAACCAGAAATAAATCGAAGGACGAGGTAGCCGGCAAGATTGTTCACCAGCGCATTCGGAATCTGCATGATCGTAAACAGACCCAGACCAAGAATATAGGGACCGTTCCGGCCTACCCAGGAGATTTCCGTGATAGGCGCGAGTACCATAGGTCCAAAGCCATAGGCCCACACAAAGAGCGACATGGCAAGCATACCCACCGTAAGAGAAACATTAAAGGTAACAGCAAGGTAGGGAATACTTGGCGCAACAATGCTGCTGCCCATGTACACGGACATGGTCATGATGAACAGCAGGAACGTCACAAACATCTTGTAGAGGAGAGACCAGTTGTACGGGTTCTCGGGGTCATCAGGGCCATACCAGTCAATAATGATCTCGCCCGTCTCCTCATTCACCTTAAAGTATTTGTCACGGTCCGGGCTGTCGTGCAGCGGAGAATGGGATCGGCCTACCTTTCCCCGCGTAACGAAATAAAGCACACCTCCGAATGCCGTATTTTCGTAAAACGATGGCATCAAGTCTTAGGTGCGTTGGTGCGGACCAAGCAGTAGCAAGGAATCGAGTCCACTTTATACAAACACAGCGGGGGCGAACTCCCCTTTGCACTCCAAATCAAACCGATCCATTCCGCAAAGCTGCATTCCATTTCCTCGCGTCCCGCGGTCTATTTGCAATAGGCTATGTCAACCGCTCGAAATCCAATAACGGTGCCGTTTGCAAGCGACGCAACATGGCTTAGCGAGGCTTCTTAGTGGCCTGTATCTCGCTCACTTTCCATAATTGTTCTTCTCTTACGATTTTGACTTTAGACACTGTCCCTGCAGGCTCGGCACCCTCAAATTGAATGCTTACGAAACCCGTCAACCTAAATATAGAATCTTTGTCCAATTATGTTGCGGTAGGACCGACAAGCCAAGACACAAGTGATTTCACCCCGGGTAATTAGGTTCAGTTACCCTGCGCCTCAAGTGCCTAACTTGTTCCTTGAAAGAGCTTCTATGGTTAGTCAACTATCAAGGGCGTCTGCTTCCCTCAGGCCACGCAAGCGTTTTGGGCTAACTCCATGGAGGTCCGGCGTACCTTCCCTGATAAGAGTGACGGCCTCTGGTATATAATAGTGTTAAAATGACATACATGAAGATGCGGAAACATATTATATGGGATTAACGGAATTGTAGCAAGAACTACTTGTAATGTACATCATGGTAGTATAATGAGCCCTTAGTTCCAATAGGACATCACTTATTTCCCTATAATACCTACTTTGTAAAGTCGATCATACTCGCATGTGTTGCTCTGACGTGCCAAGCGAAAAGCCATAGCATAACAAGGGTGCCTGATTCGGCCGAGGGGCGCTGGGAGGTCCGTGCGCAATACTCAAAAACAGGCTCATACAGAGCGACTTCACGAAGGCGAAGAAAATGAAAATGGTTTAGGAGAGGTAGTCATGATCCAAACCTACTAGAAAAAATTGAAACATGCGGATTAGAACAAATATTTGCTGTTGTATTGTTTGATCCGGCCATTAGTAGCCAGGAAGAGAATAGTATTTCGAGCAAGATATACGAGCCGATGCAAAGTGAAGAAGGGCCAAGACAAGATATGGATATTTTGAGGTACAAATGATGTCTAATAAGAGTACAATTGGTATGCTGTACGTCAATTCATGCTATAACCCGCTTTAGACCTATTCCAACTCTGGTCGCACAAGTAGGTTCGGCAGCATTTGTGATTTCTCCACATGTTTGAATTATGCGAAATCGCCCTTTTTTCGCGGCAAATAATTGTGGACACATTTTGTTTGCATGACGAAGGCCCTATCTGGAACATAATTACATCGAAGATCACTCTTACCATCCTCGACATTATCGTATTCAGGACCACTTATTGAGTTCTTTTATGCGCGAGTCCCACTTTCGGGGCCTCCTTGGATACTCGCTCCGTGATTTATTGCCGCTGGAGCACAAATGGCACAAATGACACGCCTAAACTGAGGTAAAAAACTTCTCACTTCGTGTCAGTGTGCTAACTGACTCAAATTAAAGCAGAGATTTTGTTGGCCAACTGGTGTTTCTTAGTCCTGGTGCTGAAATACACAATCAGCAGTGATGGATAAGAATATGTACGATATACTTCTACATAAGACGTGTTAAAGACCGGTTTTATGCATCGTCTGCGACGTAATCCCAGTAGATGATGCCTCGAAAGGGCTAGCTTTTACGAAGAATCCAAGCACTTGACTTCTCATACGGACATTGATGTCGATCGCAAAGAGCCCACTCTTCGATACAACTAACCACTTTTGTGGTCAAATCCTTCGATTTGCTTTACTATATATAAAATTCTTTATAGTATCACGAATTCGGGAAGATCTCGACGATTCATGATGCATGGGCAAGAAGGCAGGTATACAGCAAGGGAGGAGCTATAACTTTAACCAGGACCAGTCGTTTCAGAATGGTTACATAGGTCTTATATACGGACTATCAAAAATTATTTCCAGTGAGATTGAAAAGACGAACGAGTTTGTTTAAATAGATGGGATTAGGATTAGGATTAGGATTAGGATTAGGATTAGGATTAGGATTAGGATTAGGATTAGGATTAGGATTAGGATTAGGATTAGGATTAGGATTAGGATTAGGATTGGGATTGAGGATTAGGATTAGGATTAGGATTAGGATTAGGATTA